>CM038669.1:165411307-166011307 GCA_021605145.1 Aegilops bicornis | reverse complement strand
ACATCACACGACAAACACACACTCTCACGCCCAAGTGCTCAACCTACACGTGCATGCGCACACATCAGGCCCTGCAGACACATACGCAACCAGGTGATTCCAGCAAGACGGGTTGGAGCCTTGTCGCGCCTGCGTAAATTTGTGTTTATCTGACCTTTTCCTATGCGAACTGACAGGTGGGACCCACAAGGAACATGGTCAATTTAACTAGTGAACATGGTGCCACGCAGACTATTTGGTCGGTCAACAGAGTGCAATCCGATGCTGAACTGTGAGCAAGTGATCGGATAATCACCGCAAAACGTATATAGTGGCCGTAATCAGCTTATTCTGAAGTTCGGTGACCAGATACGCTTTTCTCTCAGAGGCCCTCCAAAACTACATCTCTACATGTTCTCGCATGTTACATCTAACAACTATGCAATGCAGCATTACTACTACACTCTAACACAATAAATCATATGTGTTTTTAGTTTTACTAGATATCATATTGTTACTTATAAGTATTCAGTTTGCATACATTAAAATTGCCTTTGAAATGTATGGCCAGTATCATCACCGCGCGGGAAAAATCCCGCCCTTTCCTGTTTAATCACGTTTGTATCGATGCATCATGCGAAACAGCAAAACTATAGTACTATACCGTACAAGTGACAGTTCACTGGGCCGTCGTGTCGTCTACTACTCCGTCGTAAGAGTGGAGCGCTCGCTTTCATAAATCTTCTAGTCCCTTTCGCCGACATGTGGGACATCAAGCTACCGGGTCCACGTGCCATACCGGAATATAGTGCAGAGCAGCCGGGGTGAAGCACCCCAGTCATGGCGTCGGCGTAATAATGAGCAATGAGGCGTCAAATCACAAAGTTGCACCTTTCCCACAGTTAAGTTGGAGGGACGAAGTAACAATGCTAAAAAAAGAAGTTGGAGGGACGAAGCAACCATCATTTCACTCGTTGCTGAATCCGCTTCTCCCTCATCTTCTTCAACTTAACCATGTGTTGCTTTTGCCGTTGTTCTGCCTCATGTGGGACGCAGATCAGCTTGGTAAAGCACTGGCACGTGGGACCGCATGTTAGCAAACCGCCAGGACAACATCCTCCGAAAATAAGAAACCTCCCCCGCCATCCGCGCGGCAAAATCACCTCCTTTTTACTAATCTTTGATTCTATTATTTTTTAGATCAATATAATTGAGATTTGTATAGATAGCACACAGGAGCAAAACCAAGTGGTACGGTTAAGGGCATCCACAATGTGTAGACAAATGTGAAAATAGCTTTTGGCATCGTGGGAACCATTGTGGACGGTGTTGCCAAAGCCAAAAAGATGGAAGTGAAGCTCCCTGATTGATTGATTGAAGGAATAGAAAAATGCAATGTCTCTCCTCTTTCTCCCATGCTTGGACGCATGTAGTACAGTATAGAGCACAGAGTCTACTCCCATGTCCCTTCTATCACAAATCACAAAGTAGTGAGGCGTCAAATCACAAAGCACGGACGAAGCAAGTATCATTTCACTCTTCGCTGACTCCGCTCCTCCATCGTCTTCTTCAAGAAACCATCTCACCGCACTAGTACTCCTAGTAGTAGTAATAGTAAATGACTTCCTAGATGCAAATAAGGCGGTTGTCTCGGCTTGCAGGCGGCACTTGCGAACGACTTACCGTGGTCTCCCTCAATGGTGTTCTCCATCGAACGCACTTCGCCAAACCACCCAAAAAAAGTCGTCGACGTCACCGCAATGGGCAAGGAATTCAAATATAGTTACTACCTCCATTTTTTTTATACACAAGGCCAGTATATCAAAATTACAATTTGCAAAGGGCCACTAACACTAATTGAGGCAAAATTGATGGGGTTAGCAACCAAGGACATTAATATCCCCTGCATGCATGCGGAAGTGAGAAGGTTCGTTTGCACGGTTCTGCATTAATCAAGCGATGAGGAGTGAGATGGTTAGCTCTTTGGTCTTTCGAGAAAAAATGCGCATTAATTGACACATGAAACGAGGATTTGTATCGATTAAATCCCGCGAAGGAAAACCCTGCCTTTTTTTTAACACTAGTACTCCTAGTACGTACGTACTTATCCTGTTTGGGTCTAGGCCTTGCATTGCCAAACTTCGCCGCACATTTTTGCCAAGCTTGCCTAAAGTTTTCAAAATGAGAAGGTGGTACACTTGCGCACGTCATCGCGGTCGCACCGCACATTACACACGGTCGCTTCCTCGCACGCCATGTCGCACCGCACCCTCACACAGTCGCTCCTGCATGCCGCAAACCCAACCAAGGGAACCACCATCACTGACACGTGCTGTCGCATGTGAACAAACCAAACTCAGCCATCCTATCGCTGACACATAATTTTTGTTCATAGAGTATGTTTATCCAACCGCATGTTGGGGAGTATCCGTACGGACCGTGCGGTGGACTGTTGGGGAAGAAGAAGAGGTGAGGGGAGAAGGAAAGAAGGGTTAGGAGACGTAGGATATTCATCCAACTGACTGAAATGGTAGACTGACCCAAGTCAGGCGACTTTCATAACAAATAGTATGTTTTTACACAGCAAAAGATCCATAAAAACAACAACATAATGAAAAACTATCACTGCTCGCGGAAAGAGACGGCCTCACCGTCTTTGGCTGCCGGCGCGAACCAGCCGTCGCTGCCGACGTGTATCTCCGCACCGTGGTTGTCCTCGGCCTCCATCTACTCGTTCAAGCGGAGCGTGCGGGCGCTCTGCACGGACGAGAGCACAGCCCGGTTCAAGTTGAGGACGTCTGGTTTCGCCTGCAGGAGGGCCTCGATGGCAGTGGCATCCGCGCGCTCCGTGTCGAGTCGAGCCTCCGCCGCCCGGTTCAAGTCCAGGACTTCCGGTTCCGCCTGCAGGAGGGCGTCGATGAGAGCGGCATCCACGCGCTCTGCGTCGAGTCGAGCCTCTGCCGCCCGGTTCATGTCCACGACATCCGGTTCCGCCTGTAGGAGAGCCTCGATGGCAGCGGCATGCGCGCGCTCCGCGTCGAGTTGAGCCTCTGCCTCTTGGTCCTTGAGGGAGTCCCGGATTAGGGGGTGTCCGGATAGCCGAACTATCACCGGTGGCCGGACTCCTGGACTATGAAGATACAAGTTTGAAGACTTCGTCCCGTGTCCGGATGGGACTTTCCTTGGCATGGAAGGCAAGCTTGGCGATACGGATATGTAGATCTCCTACCATTGTAACCGACTCTGTGTAACCCTAGACCTCTCCGGTGTCTATATAAACCGGATGGCTTTAGTCCGTAGGACGAAAAACAATCATACCATAGGCTAGCTTCCAGGGTTTAGCCTCTTTGATCTCGTGGTAGATCTACTCTTGTACTACCCATATCATCAATATTAATCAAGCAGGAGTAGGGTATTACCTCCATCGAGAGGGCCCGAACACAGGTAAAAACATTGTGTCCCTTGTCTCCTGTTACCATCCGCCTAGACGCATAGTTCGGGACCCCCTACCCGAGATCCGCCGGTTTTGACACCGACATTGGTGCTTTCATTGAGAGTTCCTCTATGTCGTCGCCATCAGGTAGGATGCCTCATCTCGTCTTTAAAGACGATATCATCGCCAAAGGAGCCTTGGCCGCTGGCCAGACTCTTCGGCTAGGTGGTTTTCTTATGACCGCCAGTCCGTCCACCGCGCCGACGATGACCTCTCGAGTCATCGAAACCAATCTCCATGTCAATTCGTAACGTTCCGAACAATTAGATCCGATCGAGCTCTCCTCCGTAAACGGGCTCTTCGATCGAATCGCCGCCCTGGGAGTCGCCACAGACTACGACCGGATCGGGCCTAAAACCGATCTGAGAGAGATCAACTCTCCTGTGCTACACATCATGTTGCTGTGATAGAGGAGCAATGCGGCGATTCTTCTTCTATCTTAAGGACTAGCTACGTCCGGATTCCCGATCCCTCCATGCCGGATTCTCGCGGAGGGACGGATGTCGATCAAGCCCTGAACTTAAAGTCAGGCGGCGGGTCGGACTCATTGGATAACACTCAAAAATCCAAACTTCCGAGGTACATCATTAGCAATTTATCCCGAATTCGGCAAGAGCCCGCTGAAACAGTACATCATTACTGGGCCAGATTCCTCCTGGTTATGGACAGGATAAAGGACTGCCGAGAGGAGAACGCAATCCCAATTTTCTGCAATAATTGCACGGACAAGGGAATCCTAAACGCCATAAGCCGTCGTGAAATTACACGCTTTGCGGACTTGGCAACCATAGTACAAAAGTACTGTGCGATGGAGAGCGCTTGGAAAACCGAAAGTAAATTTTGGGATAATCCGGCCCCGAATACATACCTAGTCCGAAATAAAAGGGTGCATCATTATCAAGCACCTAGGTTAAATACCAAAAAACCAAAAACCCCTAAAGGGTACGGAACCATACTGGAAGGTTGGCTAAACGGACCATGCAAAATTCACAGTACAGAGGGCGCCACTCCAACTCATAGCCTTCGAGCATGTTGGATACTACGGCAGGTGGCCAAAAGTGGCGAAGAGCTTCTAGCGTAACTCCCAGCCCAGCAACACCAGTATGGTGTTAACAGTCTTCGAGACTTTCGCATCAAATAACATGCGAAAACGAACACTCCGCAACCTTGCCAAAGTCTACCAAGTAGCAACAATAAATCCATGGAGTGACACGGCTATCACCTTCAATGCCAGTGACGAACCTAAATTCCGAACAGCCCGAGCACCAGCCGCATTGGTCATCAGTCCGATAGTGGACGGCTCTCGCCTTACTAAGGTACTCATGGATGGCGGCAGCGGACTAAACCTCATCTATGAGGAAACCCTCCAAAAAATGGAAATAGACTGGAATCGCATTGAGCGCAGCAGCACAACCTTTAGAGGAATAATCCCTAGCCGGGAAGCATGCTGCACAGGAAAAATCACACTGGATGTTGTGTTCGGCTCGCCGGACATTTACAGGTCCGAGGAGGTCACATTTCAAGTGGCCCCGTTCAACAGCGAATATCATGCTTTATTGGGACGAGTGGCATTCACAAATTTTCAAGCTATACCCCATTATGGGTACATGAAGTTTAAAATGCCCGGACCTAACGGAATAATCACTCTAGCTAGTGATCCAAACATAGCACTCCGCGCCAAAAACAAGACAGCCGCACTAGCCCTCGAGGCACTTGTCGAAGCTCTAGCGGCCGAGGAACTCACCGCGATGCGCTCCACGGTGAACAGGGACGATGTGATACTTGATAAAAGATCCAAGTCCACCTCTTTAAACCAGCGGATGAAATAGTCAAATTCCAAGTCCACCCAACGGACCCTGCAAAGACGGCCTCCATCGGGGCACAATTAAACCCTGATGTAGACGCCGCACTACGAGAATTTCTACAAGAAAACTGGGACATCTTTGCCTGGCACCCTTCAGACATGCCAAGAATCCCACGTCAGCTGGCCGAGCACAGCCTAAATATCCTAAAAGGATTCAAGCCAGTCAAACAGGCTCTTCGGCGCTTTTCCGAACCCAAGAGGCAGGCCATGGGAGAGGAGCTAGCCAAACTTTTGGAAGCCGGATTCATCAGAGATATAAAACATCCGGACTGGCTAGCAAACCTGGTGATGGTACCAAAGAAGGATAAATCATGGCGCCTATGTGTTGATTTTAAAGACCTTAATAAGGCTTTCCCAAAGGATCCCTTCCTCCCTCGAATTGATCAAATTATTGACGCCTTCTGCAGGACACGACTCATTGTGCTTCCTCGACGTACTCCGGCTACCACCAAATCAAGATGGCGGAGCAGACCAAGCTGCAACAGCATTCATCACCCCATACGGCCCGCTCGCTTCAATACAATGCCCTTTGGGCTCAAAACGCCGGCGCAACATATCGGTAGCATGATTCAGACATGTCTGGCAAACCAGATCGGCAAAACAGTGGAAGCATATGTAGATGACGTGGTCGTCAAAACCAAGCACGTCGAAACTCTAGTAAACGACTTGAGGCTCACATTCAACAATCTTCGAAAATATGACATCAAGCTCAATCCGAAAAATGCGTCTTCGGCGTTCGGTAGGAAAGCTCCCGGGCTTCATTGTGTCCGGTAGAGGAATTGAAGCAAACCCAGCCAAGATCCGAGCTCTGTCACAATTGGATATTCCAAAAGACCTCAAACAAATACAAAAATTGACAGGATGCGTAGCGGCTCTAAGCCGCTTTATTTCCCATTTGGGAGAAACGGCGTTACCCCTTTACCGCCTCCTCCGCCGCACCGAACACTTCGAGTGGACGGATGCTGCCATGGCCGGACTCGAAGAAATAAAGGCCATTTTGGCAACGAATCCGGTCCTGGCCATGCCCAACATGGGCGAACCAATGCTATTATATATCGCCGCAACACATCAAGTTGTCAGCGCGGTGCTCGTTGTCGAACGAGAAACAGACGGACACCGGTTCCCTCTTCAAAAACCGGTTTATTATGTGTCCACTGTCCTAACTCCATGCAAGTCCCGGTACCCACACTATCAAAACATAGCACTCGCGGTGTTCATGGCATCCCGGAAGCTGCGACACTACTTTCAAGAGTGTTCGATAACGGTAGCCTCCGAAGTACCTCTTAACGACATTATAAACAACCGCGATGCGACGGGCCGGATTGCTAAATGGGCCATAGAGCTCCTTCCATTCGATATAACTTATAAGCCACGACGAGCTATTAAGTCGCAGGTTTTGGCCGACTTCGTGGCCGAATGGACTGAAGCCGAACTCCCTGAAGAGTACGGCGCATACTCCAATTGGATCATGCACTTTGACGGCTCCAAAATGTTGGCGGCCTGGGGCTAGCGTCATTCCGACGTCCCCAACCGGGGACACAGTCCAATATGTCCTTCAGATAATGTATACGGACTCCAACAACGCAGCCGAATACGAGGCCCTTCTGCACGGCCTCCGGATGGCAGTCTCCATGGGCATTCAACGCCTAGAGGTGCGCAGGGATTCGAACCTTGCAATATCTCAAATAAACGGAGACTTTGATGCCAAATATCCGAAAATGGCAGCATACCGCAACGCGGTCCTAAAAATGTCAGCACGGTTCGAAGGGCTCGAATTTCATCATATAGCCCGGGATAATAACCAGGCTGCGGATATATTGGCACGCATCGGTGCAAAACGCGATGCCGTCCCGCCCAACATCTTCCTGGAACGGTTGTTCAAGCCATCCGTACTATGGGAAGGGAGTCCGCACAATAATCCGGACCCAACCGCACCGCTTGACGCCGAACACTCGACACAACCGGAGGCTACGCCGAGATAACACCCTCCACTCACGAAATAATGGCGGTTATCGCCCCGTGGACGGAACCATTCCTAGCCTACCTAACTAGGCAGGAACTCCCCGAAGACCAAAACGAGGCTCGCTGCATAGTACGGCGATCTAAAGCCTACAAAGTCCATGAGGGAGAGCTTTATAAGAAAAGCACTACCGGAGTCCTTCAAAGGTGTATCTCCGAAGAGGAAGGGCGAAACCTCCTGGCTGAAATTCATGCCGGACTGGGTGGACACCACGCCGCAGCCCGGGCCCTTGTAGGCAAGGCCTTCCG
The DNA here is from genome assembly GCA_021605145.1 of Aegilops bicornis. Lineage (NCBI taxonomy): Eukaryota > Viridiplantae > Streptophyta > Magnoliopsida > Poales > Poaceae > Aegilops > Aegilops bicornis. The sequence goes on along the minus strand of CM038669.1, from coordinate 166,003,703 downwards.
TACAGGATTTTATTGGCCGACGGCCCGGGCAGATGCGCAGGACTTAGTCCAACGATGCGTCGTTTGCCAGCCTTTTGCTAACCAAAGCCACATGCCACCCACCGCCCTTAAAACTATACCCATCACATAGCCGTCATGGGTCCGGGGCTTGACATGATTGGACCCTTTAAGGGAGGAACCCACAAGAAAAAAATACCTATTGGTCATGGTGGATAAATTCACCAAATGGATAGAGGCCAAGCCTGTTAAAGCGGCGAATCCGGACCGGTGATAGACTTCATATCGGGGTAGTGCACCATTACGGTGTCCCCATGATCATCATCGATAATGGCACCAACTTCACGGCCGATGATGTAAAATTATGGTGCAAAAACATGGGCATCAAGCTAGATTACTCCTCGCCTATCACCCTCAAACCAACGGCCAAGTCGAACGAGCAAATGGTCTAATCATGGCGGCATTGAACCCCAGACTAGTGCGGTCCCTCAAGGAATCTAACACGCCTTTGGGTTGAGGAGCTTCGACCAGTACTACGGGGGCTGCGGACCGCCGCGAATCGTACTACCGGATTCACACCATTCTTTATGGTGTACGGCGCAGAGGCATTCTTGCCCTGCGATATAATACATGACTCACCTCGTGTGCGCATGTATGAAGAAAAAGAAGCCGAGCTTGATCGGCAGGACAGTTTGGACGCATTGGAGGAGGAGCGCAACGTGGCAAAATCTCGTTCCGCATTCTAACAACAGCAGGCTCGAAGATATCAAAGCAGGAAATGCACGGCCAAAGCTTACAACGTTGGCGAACTAGTTCTACGCTGCCGGACAAGAAAAAGGACAAACTCAAGCCCAAATGGGAAGGTCCCTTCATCATCGACCAGGTCCTGACCGGTGGAGCATACCGTCTGCGAAACGCATCGGATAACCGACTCGAGCCGAAACCATGGAACGCAGCCCGTCTACGAAGATTATACGCCTAAGTGCCGGACTCCAAGTTCGTCTCCTTCCTCCGTCCACATTTTCTATTTTTGCTGTCTTTTATTTCTCTCCTTCCTCCTTCTTCTTCTTGAAGCCTCTAGAGGCTCGTTTGCGCCTTTTTCGCACACACTTGACGCGCTGTCCGCGCTCATTATACCTGGGGGCTTCTTTAACAGAAGCTTATTTATATGGGCTTCATGCCCAACACATGCGTTAAACTTCCGCATGTACCTTTTATTCACCATTATATGCATCGATATGACATAAGTTTTGGCCAAGCTGGGTTGCCTGGCTCCTGTGCTTACCCCTACGTTCCCGATTGTTCGGCTAGGTGGTAAAGGGAGCACCTCTGCGATTGTTACTGCCGGGTCAGCCGGATGTGTACCTCGGACTGGGTGAAGCCGAAATCTAGCATTCTTAAGGCAATATTCGGTCGGTGAACTGAAAGATGATTTTTAATTATTTACCCATCTGCCCCCAGATGATTTTCTGCTTTAATAGCAGCTTTGACATGCACTTTAGGGCATGCATCCCAGCGAAAGGAACCCTTAACGGAACTATACTCCCTGGAAGATGTTTCTTACTACCCATGTAATATAACATAACTAGTTGGGCACTTGTCTGATACAGCAACAATGACCCCTACACCTTGTCTCCATGCATACCCCGGTTATTATATAACCACGAAGGTATTCGGACACACTCCAAACTATTGGGTCCTGAGGTCGAAGCGAAAAGGTCCGCTATGACAAACGATCTACAATCCGGCTAGAAGACATTTTTTTCATGTCATATTTTTTACATTGTCAACTCGACTCATTGTATTCCTCCTCAATGCCATCTAATAGGCTATCTAATTTACAATCTTGCTGGGAATACTTGGCGGCAGTTCTACTTGGCCGTACACTAAGCTTCTGAGGATCTCCATCCCATCAGGCCCCTGAGTCCGACCTCGGCCATGTGGTTTGGGTCACAACCGTGTGCAGCGTCTTTACCATGGCCCAGCCTCCTGGCGCCTTGACGGCAAGCCGATATCTTCCATAGCCGGAAGCGCCTCTGTGCTCCTTGAAGCAGCTCAGCCAGCTCCCCAATGCCTTCGGGCAGGGAGATAGATGGCCATAAGGCCTAGCCGATGCCTTTCATCACCTTGGGACTTGCTCGGTAGCCGACTTAATTTGGGAAGAAGATCACCAAGAACTGGGCATCACCTCCTCGGGACGACACTGTGAGCAAACCTACATACATGTTTATGTTAGTCGCCTTCCTCGCGAACTCTTTCAAAGTTCGCTCAAGCACTCTTGAAAATGCCGCGACGAAGCCGCCGATTCTCCTTCTGAGTCGGACAAGCTGAGCACGAACATCCTTTAGTTCCTCACCCAGCTTGGTGTTGGCATCTTGGAGGTTATTTTTCTCCTGCCGCACCCTTCTAAGCACGCTCTCGCCGGCCTTTAGCTGGCGCAAGAGCTGTTGCTTGTCCGGATCTAGTCCGGCGCCATCTGCAATGTTTTTGTCAGATTTACACACCCGCCGCACAACATTAACTATTTATCTTTTAAAGCGTATGTTACCTGTGGGGGTGTCGGTGTCAAAACCGGCGGATCTCGGGTAGGGGGTCCCGAACTGTGCGTCTAGGCGGATGGTAATAGGAGACAAGGGACACGATGTTTTTCCCAGGTTCGGGCCCTCTTGATGGAGGTAAAACCCTACGTCTTGCTTGATTAATATTTTGATGATGTGTGTTACAAGAGTGGATCTACCACGAGATCAAAGAGGCTAAACCGTAGAAGCTAGCCTATGGTATGATTGTTGTTCGTCCTACGGACTAAAGCCATCCGGTTTATATAGACACCGGAGAGGGCTAGGGTTACACAGAGTCGGTTACAATGTTAGGAGATCTACATATCCGTATCGCCAAGCTTGCCTTCCACGCCAAGGAAAGTCCCATCCGGACACGGGACGAAGTCTTCAATCTTGTATCTTCATAGTCTTGGAGTCCGGCCGATGATGATAGTTCGCTATGCGGACACCCCTAGTCCGGAACTCCCTCAAGAGCCCCTGAACCAGGCTTCAATGACGGAGTCCGGTAGCATATTGTCTTCGGCATTGCAAGGCGGGTTCTTCCTCCGAATAATTTATAGAAGATTGTGAACACCAGGATAGTGTCCGGCTCTGCAAAGATAAATTATGCATACCACCGTAGAGAGAATAATATTACACAAGATCAATCACGGCGTATTTTGTGGCGTGACGTCGCACCACTACCAAGCCTTTACTCAAATTGTTTTTATTGTTCCACCTCGGTAGCGTTTAGCGGCGGTTTCCTTGGCACGTCTTGTCGAAGCAGAGATCGTGTTCCCCTTATTCCGGGATTCCCATCAATACGGACGTGGGTAACCCAACCGCGCCATTGATTGTGACGCTTGGGAGATAAGCGAGTTTTACCAGGCTGGTGGGGGACGCATAGCTTCGTCCGTCCATATAAGGGGATAAGGATCCACCCTTTCACCTACGCCTTCTTCCTTCTTTGCTCATCCATTTCCACGCCCAAGTCCGCACTTTCCTCCTCAACCTTCTCCAACCATGTCAGGAGCGGGAGGCAGATGAATGGCCTCCTCCGTCACGGAGGGGCACATCACAAGACTGCGGGAGGCCGGATACTTGTCCGGCGATATCACGCCTGAGCTGCCCGACGCAGGGCAGCTCATTCCAACCCCTGTGCCCCATGAGAGGGTGGTATTTCTCCCCCACTTCCTCCGTGGACTAGGTTTTCCACTTCACCCATTTGTCCGGGGGCTCATGTTCTACTACGGCCTGGACTTCCACGACCTGGCCCCGAATTACGTCCTCAACATCTCGGCGTTTATCTTCGTGTGCGAGGCCTTCCTCTGCGTCCATCCCCACTTTGGCCTATGGCTGAAGACCTTGAATGTCAGGCCGAAGGTTGTGGGTGTCCGTCAAGCGGAGTGCGGAGGCGCCATGGTCGGCAAGATGGCCAAAGTCCTATGGCTCGAGGGCTCCTTTGTGGAGACAATAAAGGGGTGGCAATCGGGGTGGTTCTACATCACCGAGCCACGCGACCACTGAATGGGTGGCGGCCCCCAATTCAGATCTGGATTCCCCACGGCTCTCGTCATGGAAAGAGACGGGCCTGAAGTGGGGGATTCGGACGAGCTATCCGGACTCCAAACATGCGTCCAAACCTGGTGGACAAGAATCTCGGGCTTGTCGGCGTAATCAGTGTGATGCTCATCCGCGGATTCTCCCATGCCAACAACGGGCCTTCAATTTGTGGGAGTTCGATCCAGCACAAAGACCGAACCTTGAGCCGGCTCTTCGATACTACGCACGAAGATGTCCGGAAGGTGCTGTTCAAGGCGCGAAGCCCCGCATCCGCTAACAAAGATCGCGGATACATTTCATGGCGTCAAGCCAGCGAGGTAAGTTATTTTACCCTTTACGGGACTATTTTTCATAGATTGACTCGTGGGATCTAAAAACTCCCTATTCTTTGACAGGACTGGCTGAAGACATCCGGACAGATTAACTTGTCCGGCTCCTTGCTGAAGACCCAGCGGACGCCTGATTGACGGGCTGCTGGCTCGGCACCATGTGGTGCCGGCGAAGACAACCAAGAAGGAGGCCACGGGGACTCGAAGGAGCTCCGACGCCATGTCTTTGTCGGATTACAGGCAGAATCTTCTCCTGAAGACGAGGAGGAGGAAGAAGAAGCTTCTCCCCCAGTGGGGGAGGAGAGGAAAAGGAAGGCAACCCCAACTGGGGAGGCCGGAGGGTCCAAGAAGGGAAGAACCCTTCCTCCGGACTTCTCCACCAACGTCGACGACGAGGAGGAGGATTGGCCTACAAGGGCCAAGCCTCTGGCGAGATCGTAAGTGTCCGGATACCCATGGCTTTTTATTATTGCAGGGTGTTCTCTAATGTCGAACAATCGTGCAGCCCACCCAAAGGCGAGTTCGCCGATTCATCGAGCGGGTCCACAGGCTCGTCGGAAATGGAGAGTGCCGCTTCGACCGCCTCCTCGCCTCACGCTGCGGATAACGCCGGTGGGGCCCCAAGAGGGGCTTGGTCACGAGGAGGTGGCGCAGGAGGTGCCACAAGGCAACCTCCCGGACTCAGCGCGTGGGGGCAAGACCCCGAGGGCTCTAAGCCCGACCCTTGTCCGGACTCCATGCCGGAACCTTCAGCCGTTCCGAGTCCGGCAAGCGATCCCTTCGCAAGAAGGGTAAGACGCCGGTGTCCTCCGTCCAACCGGAGGCACCAGATAGCTTACTGGAGGCGCTCAACGGCGCCTCCATCGAGGAGGAGCACCGCACTATTATGAGTGCGATGAACCGGATAGTTCAGTCCGCCAAAAGCGGGCTGACCGAAGCCTGTACCAGCCTTCTAATAGGCTTTGAGGTAAGAATTTCAATATATGTAAAATGGTACCGCATAGACAGTAGCCCCTGATGCTCGGTTCGGTGTTCGGAAAGAAAAGCCAGACTGAGGATCTTTAGAAAGATAAACGCAGGAGTCATAAAAAATATGTCAATATGGGATTGCAGGCTGTCTGTTGCTGACCTCTACCGACCGATCGCGGAGGTCAATACTTTGAAGGAAAACCTCGGCGGTCCGAGAACGAGCTCGGCCATGCCAAGAAGCAGCTCGAGAAAAAGAAGGTGAGTAATACCTTATGAAAATTGTACCTTACAGAAAAGGATTTGGTTGCAAGAAAAATGACAAGGATAACGTGGGTATTGTAGGGGCCACTAACGAGGTGGCGACCCTGAAGGAGGCGGTGGCCACGGCCGAATGTAATGCGGCTGCGGAGCGCACCGAGCGAGAGAAGCAGGAGGCGCGAGTGGCGGAGGTACAGCAAGAGCTCCAGGATCTCGTGAAAAAACATGAGAGCTTGGAGCGTGACTCGAAGACCCGAGAGTCTGAGCTTGCAACGGCTCTTGAGAGTGCCAAAGCTGCTAAGGCCGAAGCCTACAAGGCCCTCCATGAGGTTGAGGCGGTGAAGAAAATAGCAGCGGGTAAGGCATTTTTCATGCAAAGTAAGCATGTGAGTGTTAATTACCTGTTGCTTACCCGAATACAGAGCTCTACAGGAGCGTTCGCAGATCTTCCTCAGCGTGTCCGATGCTGCCGCATTCTACCGGGCCGAGGAGGGAGCTCGACGGAGAAGGTCTTACGGTCTCGATATCTTGAGGCGGACATCTGGTGCTCCTTAGCAACCAGTGAAGCAGCTGGTCGAGCTCCACAAGGCGGCCGAGCAGGGCATGAAGGGCCTCATAGTTCGGTGTGGCCTAAGGAGGCCATGCCCGGGAGCTACCGCCCTGCGCGGCGGCTGATTGATGCGTGCCTGGGTAGAAGTCATCAAGCATTCCGCTTGTATTGAGGGTGCCCGTCGGGCCCTTGCCAGCGCAAGAAGGTGCACTGGGGCAAGATGGATGCCAGAAGCTCGTGACGGACCCGCCACGGAGGGAAAGGAGCATCGACGCCCGAGATGTATTATAAGAGTGTCTTTGAAGGGCGCCCGCATTATTGTGGGTGAGTGCTCCAAAGATGTAATATTTGAGTAGACTAGCATTTTGTTATCCTGCGCGCTTGAAAACTTAGTTCATATGCGCTAAGCAACGCTTGTTAATTTAAAATATTACCTTCAATGCGGCTGTTTATCAAATCGAGAGATGGCAAGTCGTCGGCTTCAGCCCCATGCCACGAGTCTTTGGGGTGTTCGGGATAAACTTGAGCGCTCTTGTTCCCATTTTTGGGTCCATCTAGGGAGGCGCTCAACACAGCGAACAAGGCACCCGGACTTATAATGCTTGAACACTCTCACTTAGCCATAGAATTCTATAATTTTAAATTTCGGCGAAGCCCCTAGTCTTCGGAAGGCCGAATTTGGGGCGCTATCCACGCCTTGGCCGGACAGTCTCCGGCTCCTCGCTCTAAGCGGCATAAGTCTTTAGGACTCACAAAAACCTCTCGAACAGCGATCGCTCTCGCCTCATCATGACGGTCAGTTTTAGCTTTCTCCACTGAGGCGTTAACCTAGCTCAACTGGGGCGGAATCGCAGTGGTTCTACCAGTGCTACCTTAGCCGATATAACGGAACGTAAGGTACCAAAACATGGGAGCCGGGCAAACCCAACTATTGACCCAAGACATGATTCGGAGCCGACGCATATAGTGCTATAAGTTCGGGGTGCCGCACTTGTGAAAGTGTCGGACTTATCATACCATAATGCGGGAAACATAAGCCCCTGGTGTATATTAGCCGTACCAAACTGTACGGATGCAACATGCCGTGAATGAACATATGTATGAAAAAGAAATGCAATTATAAGCAAAAAAGGTGCTGCATTGTTTTATTCAATAAGTGCTGCTACGAATGCAGAACGATACAAAAAGTGCGATAAGCAAGGTATGGGACTGTTAAACATGTCCCCCTCCAGGGGTAGGCTGCAGATTGGTGTATAAAAATGCTCGTAATGGAGACCACCTGTATCCTCGTTGTAGCCTTTATCCTTCCCTGGCTGTTGCATCGTGAGTTCGGCAGGTCTGCTGCCGGACAGGGCCTCTGACAAACGGAGTCCTGTGGGTAAAAAAGTAAAAGGTAAAAAGAAAAAGAAAAAGGAACGACACACTTGAGAGCCCCTGGTGTGGTTGAGCCGCAGTCTGGGTTTATCGTGGTCGTGCCCCTCTCCCCATGCCCATGGTATCTTCAGAGTGTAATGGTGTACGCGAAGGACCTGCTTTGATGTTTCGCAGGAGCTGGGGTTGGGGCCGCACTGCTACGCGTGCTAGGAACTTGCCAGGTGGTCTTGTTGTAAGTTACTCCGGGCGCGCTTAGCTGTGTCCGGCCGCTTAACGACCGGACTCGAGAATTGCCTTAAGAGGCTGCATTGCACTTCGCCATGAGAGTCATTGTATGTTCCTCCGTGCGGAGAGAACGTTCAGTATTTCCGTTGACCGTGATGACTCCTCGAGGGCCTGGCATCTTGAGCTTGAGGTATGCATAGTGCGGCACCGCGTTGAACTTTGCAGACGCGGTACGTCCGAGCAAGGCATGATAGCCGCCATGAACGGGACTATGTCGAAGATTAACTCCTCGCTCGGAAGTTATCCGGGATCCGAAGACCACTTCGGTGTAATTGAGCCTATACAATTGGCTTCTACACCTGGTATGACGCCTTTAAAGGTCGCTTTGGTAGATTTAATTCTTGAGGGTCTATGCCCATTTCGCGACCTTGTATCTGGTAAAGCAGGTTCAGTCTGCCGCCGCAATCCATCGGGACTACGGTTAGGTGAAATACATCGACGATTGGGTCTAAGACCGGTCTGGCGAATCCGCCGTGGTGGATCTTTGGTGGGTGGTCCTTCGATCAAAAGTGATCGGGCGGGAGGACCATGGATTGAACTTCGGGCAACCGGCTCCATCGCCAGACATCCTCGAGTGCACGCTTCCGCTCCCTTTTGGGTATGTGCGTTGCGTATATCATGTTCACCGTCCGCACTGTGGGGGAAACCTTACATCCTCTATTGTTCGGCGGTTGGGTCTCATCCTCGTCATCGCTATGCAGCCCCTTGTCATTGTTTTCGCAAATTAACTTGCTTTGCTTGAATACCCAACAGTCCTGTTGGTGTGGTTAGCTGGCTTTTCGGGTGCCGTGTATCCGCTACAAGCGGTCGAGTATTCGGTCCAAATTAGACGGACCCGGAGTAGTTCTTTTGAATGGCTTTTTCCACTGACCGGGTTTAGAGCCTCACGAATCCGGCGTTGATTGCCGTATCCTCAATATTGTCGCCATTAATGCGGCGTTTGTTTTTGTTACGACGCGGCCTGCCATTTCGGTCCTTGAAGTCCGGACTGCCAGAATTTTTGCTGAGGTTGTTGCTGCGTGCTAGCCGGCTGTCCTCACCCGCTAAGAAGCGGGTCATGAGTGATGTGAGGGCTGCCATGGATTTCGGCTTTTCCTGTCCTAGGTGCCGGGCAAGCCACTCGTCGCGGATGTTATGCTTGAAGGCTGCGAGGGCCTCCGAATCCGGACAGTCGACGATTTGGTTTTTCTTGGTTAAGAACCGTGTCCAGAATTGTCTGGCCGATTCCTCTGGCTGCTGAATAATGTGGCTTAGGACATCAGCGTCTGGTGGTCGCACATAAGTGCCCTGGAAGTTATCGAGGAATGCGGCTTCCAGGTCCTCCCAGCTCCCAATTGACTCTGCTGGCAAGCTGTTGAGCCAATGCCGGGCTGGTCCTTTAAGCTTGAGGGGGAGGCATTTGATGGCGTGAAGATCGTCACTGTGGGCCATGTGGATGTGAAGGAGATAGTCTTCGATCCAAAACCGCGGGGTCTGTTGTGCCATCGTAGGATTCAATATTGACGGGTTTAAACCCTTCGGGGATTTGATGATCCATTACTTCGTCTGTGAAGCATAGTGGGTGTGCGGCGCCTCTGTACTGGGCGATATCACGACGGAGCTCAAAAGAATTTTGTCTGTTTTGTTCGGCCCGGCCGGACTTACTGTGTCCGGCGCGACGGTTGTGTCGCGTACCGTGGGGCGCCCACGCGATCCATAGATCGATCTTGATTGTCTTGCCTTGTCCTCCAATATATCTCGCAGGTCCGGAGCGTTCCCCTGTGGCCGTGTGCTTTTGGAGCGATGCTAGGGTACGGTTCTAGTGAAGGGCCTAGAGGCCTCTCTGTCACGACCGCGGGGTGGTCGGTCAGCCGTATTGACTCCTGGTGATGCGGGTTCGTAAGCCTCCTCCTTTAATCGAGGGAGCAGCTTGTGTTTAGGGTAGCTTTTGGAGGGGCGTTCGAGCTCATGCTCTTCGGCCGCGAGGACTTCAGTCCATCTGTTGGCTAGCAGATCCTGATCAGCTCTAAGTTGTTGCTGCTTTTTCTTGAGGCTGTTCGCCGTGGCCATAAGCCTGCGTCTGAAACGCTCTTGTTCGACGGGATCCTCAGGCACAACGAATTCGTCATCGTCGAGGCTTGCTTCGTCTCCGGAGGGAGGCATATAATCCTCTACCTCTTCTTCTGCCGCTCTCTCGTGAGGGCTGGCGTCTCCATCCTCCTACTTGGATCTTCTGGAGTGGATTATCTTCGGCACATCCGGTGTATTGTTATCTCCGGTGCGGAATCTTCATTCATGCTTTGTGGCGGGATTTAGAGCGGCGCCACCGACGCCGGCGCTTGGGCTGTTTCTTGGAGGGGTCATCCTCCTCTGTTCCTTCGCCATTCCCATCCTTTGGGATATCCACCATGTATATGTCATATGATGAGGTGGCTTTCCAGTGCCCGGTAGGCACTGGTTCTTGTTCATCTCTAGCATCGTCGTCCATACCGTCGATGTCTTCGGAGTCGTAGTCTAGCATGTCGGTTAGATCGTCGACAGCGGCTACAAAGTGGGTGGTGGGTGGGCTTTGAATTTCTTCGTCGTCCGCATCCCAACCGTCCTGACCGCAGTCCGGCCAGGGCTCTCCTAATAACGAGAGGTACTTTAGCGAACTCAAGATGTCACCAAAAGGTGAGAGTTGAAAGATGTCCGCTGTGGTGAACTCCATGACCAGCGCCCAATCGGATTCGATCGGAGGGGGCGCGGGAGGTTTGAAGTCCGGCAAGGAGTCCGGCACCTCGGAGTCGCGAGCTTTATGAGGGACAAGATCAGTGTTCGGCTCTATCGCCGTAGAGGTTGCAGCCCCCGGGGCGGTGTCTAGCCATCCGTCCCCGATCTGCGCAGCCGGCTCTGAATTGAAGATCGGAGCGGGTTCGAGTCTGACCTGGTAGTCTTGTCCGGCTGCAGAGCTAAATCATGCTCGTCGTGACAGTGCGGCACGCTCGGCTGTGGCTCGACTCCATCGAGGATCTAGTCCCCGCGGATGTCAGCCGTGAAGTTCAAACTCCAAATCTGACCTGACAGCCAGGGGCGTAGCTTTCGATCTGCTCCAGATGGCCAAGCGAATTGGCCCGCGGTACGAAGCCGCCGAATACGAAGATCTGTCCGGGGAGAAAATTCTCACCCTGGACTACGTCGTTGATGATGGTCGAAGAAGCCATCGAGCCTATCGGTGACGACACAGAGGAACTCTCAATGAAAGCACCAATGTCTGTGTCAAAACCGGCGGATCTCGGGTAGGGGGTCCCGAACTGTGCGTCTAGGCGGATGGTAACAGGAGACAAGGGACACGATGTTTTACGCAGGTTCGGGCCCTCTTGATGATGGTAAAACCCTACGTCCTGCTTGATTAATATTGATGATGTGTGTTACAAGAGTGGATCTACCACGAGATCAAAGAGGCTAAACCCTAGAAGCTAGCCTATGGTATGATTGTTGTTCGTCCTACGGACTAAAGCCATCCGGTTTATATAGACACCGGAGAGGGCTAGGGTTACACAGAGTCGGTTACAATGGTAGGAGATCTACATATCCGTCTCGCCAAGCTTGCCTTCCACGCCAAGGAAAGTCCCATCCGGACACGGGACGAGGTCTTCAATCTTGTATCTTCATAGTCTTGGAGTCCGCCGATGATGATAGTTCGGCTATCCGGACACCCCTAGTCCGTAACTCCCTGGGGGTCTCTGCGGCTCCCTCAGAAGCGGCTAGTGCGGCCTCAAGTTGGGCCTTGCACTCTTCAAGCTCCTGGGACAGTCGGGTATTCTTTTTTGTAAGATCCTGCATAAAAAATGATCCTTAAATCAGTTATTCTAACTATTTTAAGTCTCAGGGGTTACTGGCATATATAACTGTCAAATTTCCTTACCCGTATGTCCTTTACATACTGCTCTATGGCTCTCGCTAGACCATCTTGAGCGGCACGGTGGTGCGCATCTCCCGAATCGAAGGCATTCAAGGCCTCCTGGGAGAAACATGCGTCATGAAGAACTGTCCGGCGGCGCCTGTGATTCAAGGCGCTCTCCACCTCGGAGTTGGTGGCGGACAACCTGTCGGCATCCTCTGTTGGAGGAGCATCCGACGCACGTCTCGTGCTTGCCTCAGCCTCCGGACCCGGCTTTGAAGCCTGGCCGGTGAAGGTTCGATTGGCAACCTCTCCGGACACAGTCCGGCGAGCGCACTTTTTCCTGAAAAGAGCACCGGCATTAGTACGCCTTCTAGGAATCAATCCTGGGAGTATGGTGACACGCCATACCGTAGCGACGGAGTTTCGATCCGGACCGCACTTCTTTTTAGCCTTGGGTCAAGACTGCCCTTTGTTGGCCAGCCGCGTGAGCTCGGCTTCCCGCCTCAAAGGTACCCCTGAAGCACCATTGGTATCTGATAATCAAAAGTAAGCATGGATGGGTCATTATCGGGGCTTTGGGATCTCGGTCTCGATTACTGTGAGGTTTGGAAGTATTCCGGTAATCAGCCGTAATGGCAACCAAAGCATCGTCGATGCTAAGTTGGTAGAACACCCGCCGATCAACTCCACCTTTATATCCGGATCCTCTTCGGAGGTCGGATCGAGGGACCGCCCGGATCCTCGGGTTGTGGGGAAGCGGGCTGTGTATCTTCTCCTGATCCGGCGCAGTTCCTGCGCATAAAAACCATGAAATGAGATATTTAACCATGGGAACATGGATCGGACAGGTCACAAAGATGTTTGCTTACCCAGCTTCGAGGATTATTCAAAGAAAACTCCTTCAGTGGATTGACGCGGAGGAAATCCTCCCCCTCCCATTTATACATGGCAGACAAGATCTTCACCAATTCGGTGACCGATCCCGGCCCTTTGCGGTCATGGCGGCTGGCATCGTCCTCCCCGTTGAAATCCCACATGGGGTGGCCCCTATATTGGAGCGGCTGCACTCCCCTCATAATAACAGATTGCCATGACTCCAATCATGGTCAATCCGGCATGAGCCAATAACCTTATTCGGCTCATCAGATAGAGGACAACCCGGTCATTTTCCCTCCGAGGGCTCCGAGGGCGCCAGCTTAGGCGCTTCTTCAGTGGAGCATTGTTGAACTCTGGAAGGCCGATCCGAACAGGATCCAGCAGAGGGACGTCCTCCATATAAAACCATTCTGAAGGCCAGTCTTCGGACGCCTTCTTCGGGGTTCCGGACAGGTATCCGGTCCCGGCGATGCGCCATAGCTCGGCTCCGCCCACTTGATATATTGCCCCTCATGAGAACGGGGTACTAGGCAGAATAATCTCTTCCACAGCCCAAAATGAGCCTCGACGCCCAAGAACAGTTCGTAAAGGGCCACGAAGCCCGCGATGTGCAAGATGGAGGCAGGAGTAAGGTGGTGCAACTGGAGGCTGTAGAACTCCAAGAGCCCCCGGAGAAACGGATGGATTGGAAATCCAAGTCCTCTTACTAGAGAAGAGATGAAGCATACCCGCTCTCCTTTAGAGGGATCGGGGGCACTCTCCGCCTGCTTTCCACCCTTGTAGGTGGCAAGTCCGGCTCGAACCGGAACCATGGAGGCCGGGAGGAGAAATCCCTTGGCTTGGAGTATAACTAGCTCGCTATGCGGGACTGAGCATCTCTCCCAATTTCCGGGCTGAGGGCTGGGAGCGCGAGAGGAGGAGCCGCGTCGACTGTCCATGATGGAATGGGCGTTGGTCAGAAGCGCTCCGATGAAAGCTCGCAAAGGAGGGATGGTGTGACTCAGATCTAGATCCTTGCCCCTTTTATAGGCGGCTCATTTGCGCGGCTAGGGGGGTAATTGTAAAAATACCCTGGCTTTTCGCATTCATTCAAACACGTGGAAGATTGCCATTATTGGGCGTAGAAGTCAAGGAGCGCAGCATTTATCAGCAGCCGGACACTATTCGACAAGTATATGGAATTTGGAGAAGAACCCGCCGCAATGCCGAAGACAATCAACGACCGGATTCATCGTCATTGAAGCCTGGTTCGGGGCTACCGAGGAGTCCGGATTAGGGGGTGTCCGGATAGCCGAACTATCACCGGTGGCCGGACTCTTGGACTATGAAGATACAAGATTGAAGACTTCGTCCCGTGTCCGGATGGGTCTTTCCTTGGCGTGGAAGGCAAGTTTGGCGATACGGATATGTAGATCTCCTACCATTGTAACCGACTCTGTGTAACCCTAACCCTATCCGGTGTCTATATAAACCGGAGGGTTTTAGTACAGAGGACTAACAACAATCATACCATAGGCTAGCTTCTAGGGTTTAGCCTCCTTGATCTCGTGGTAGATCTACTCTTGTACTACCCATATCATCAATATTAATCAAGCGGGAGTAGGGTATTACCTCCATCGAGAGGGCCGAACACAGGTAAAAACATCATGTCCCTTGTCTCCTGTTACCATCCGCCTAGACGCACAGTTCGGGACCCCCTACCCGAGATCCGCCGGTTTTGACACCGACAGTCCTCCTTTAGTATCGCCATGTTGAACCACTGGTCCGCCTGCACCATGGGGGACTCGGACGCCGGCACGAAGTCGACGTCCATCGTCTCATACCCACCGGGGGCCTTCTGCGCCGCGACCTCCACAGTGAACATTGGATCGTCTTCCTCCTCCTTGTAGCTTGGCTCCAGAGAACTCGGGGATTGGCCCACCGCAAAGCGAGCTCGGGAACGGAGGTGTGTGGCGCCGACCGCCACCGCGATTTCTGCGCGGCGCTCCGGCGGCAACATCTTGTAGTAAGTGATCTTGCGGTGCACCATGGCTTTCCGGCGAACTAGGGGACGCTTGATGCGGGCTAGGGGATTGAAAGGTGGGGGAATGGGCTGGAGATTTGGTGTGGTCTTAGGGCAGTGGCTGGCGTAGGCCGAGCAGCGAAGGCTCTGGTGTGAATAGTGGTTCCGGTGACGACCGGTCAATCAGTTTTGTTGTACATCGCTCTTGTCGCGTTAGCGTTGCAGCCCGCACGCTGGACCCTCCACGTCACTCACCGAATGGAACGCGCTATGTCTTGCGTTTTGCTCTCTTGTGGGACCGCAGTTGAGAGCAAACCGACGTCCCTCCCCCTCCCCCGCCCGCATCATTTATTATACCACCACTCCCTCCGTTTTATGCGGAGTAAATAAAAACAGAGGGAGTATACTACGGATGAGGATCCCCTGACGTGGCCGAACCCATTGAGTAACTGACATGCGGGGCCTAGCAAGCATGGGGTCCGCCAGTAAGTGACCGAAAGGGAGGGTAAGGCAGGGATACCTACGTCAGAGGATCCACTTCCACTATAATACTTTGACCAAATGTTAGAGTAATAATATATGACATGCAACTTACACAAATGTTAGAGTGATAATATATGACATGCAACTTACACAAAGCATACAGGGTCTAATGCGTTTTCCGAGGCTAACTTTGACCAAATGTTAGAGTAATAATATATGACATGCAACTTACACAAAGCATATGGTCAATTTCGTATGTGAAAGGAGTTTCCAATGATATAATTTTCACATTAGACATCTCATGTACTCCCTCCGTCTAGGTGTGTAAGTCATCTTACAAAAACCAAATAATCCCAAAACACGTAGGCGCGGTGCATTAATTTCTACCTTGTTTCTTGTTTCTTGACATATGAACCAATTAGAGATGAGGGTGTGCATGCTTTTAATGACCTGATACTATCAAGCATGACATGCAGTGGTTAGTTCATTGCATGCAATACTATTAATTATCAAATAAACATTAATGTATCTCGTTTTCCCCTCCTCCTTGGTCACGGTGCACAGCCTAAGATGACTTACTCACCTATGTGAAAGGAGTACTATTAATCTTGTCAATAGTTAAATTGGAAACCATCTCGAGTACAAATCTAGAATGCGTCTGAATCTAACAATATTGATTGGGCGTTGTTGAATGTTGATACCTTTTTTTATCATAGTAGAGATACTTTGACTACACATAAAACTTATACTCCTATCATAGTATGTAAAGTAGAAAGGATAGGAGGGAGTATATTATACGTTCAAAAATGAAACGAACATTGAATACCCTTTATATATGATTTACGGATGCTATGATAACCGGTTCAAAATTTTGAATCCGCCTTAGGTATCACGTGCCCCCACTCGTTCCCTCTCGATTTCATCTCGGGGTCCGGAGATCTATTGAAAGAGGATTAGGGTGGGTACATGCGAATGATACTCGGCGGAATGTTCAAATGAGGCATGCGGGAGGATGGACTCGACTAGAGGGCGACATGATCGATGGAGAAGAGGGTTGGAGAGGAATGAGAAATAAGCAAACGCCACATGATTACACTTGAACGGCTCAAATAAACAATAAGTTGTCTCGCTTGACCTACATAGTGAGAGGCCTAATGCGCAATGTGGAGCACTGACGCTCGAATATGGGCGGGAAAACAGGGAAACCGACATAGCGCAGACTAGTCCAATGGAGGAGCTGGCCCACGACCTCCTCGCCACCGACAACCGTTCATGTGGGTCGTTGGGGCCAACAACGGGGCGCAGCTCGGCCACCGCCTCTGGACACGGCGATCAGCGGTGAGCGACACGCTCATATCTTCGATAGACACGGTCGGTTTCAGTGTGCCGAGGGTGGCGTTAGTGCTGTGGCACGACCAACGGTATGTTTGGTTTGTGCCCAAGGTTGCCCCATCAAAGCATTGGGTAGCCAAATTTTTTGTTGAGGTATTGGTTGCCCAAGATTTGTCCGACATTGGCAAGAAAAATGAACTAGAGTTGGCTAGAGTTCATTGGCATGCCAAAGAAATGGCAACCATCCAAACAAAGACCAATCTTTGGGTCATGACCAAAATTTTGGTAAGGTGCACTTTGGCCACAATCCAAACACACCCCAACACCCGGCTCGTCGAGGATGCACGGGGCGCCGCAACGAGTCCGCGGAGTGGTGTAGCGCGGCCAACTGCATCCTCTGGACCTGAGACCATGCCGGGTCGTCTTGCTTTTTCAATGACATGCCGGGATCGCATTTGAGCAAAGAGCATCTCCAATGTTGCCACGACCGCAGCTGACTAACCTGGCACACCAAAGCCCTCGTCCCTCGCGCCGTCGCTCGGTGCGTTCCCAGCCGGCGCTAGCTGCCCGCAATCATGCCGTCCGTTCGTATGTTGTCGTTAAGAGGCTCGGTGCCCGAGGAACCAACTCCGGCGACTTAATGATGCACCCGGACGCTTGGCCTCACCGGAATGCACTACATAAAGCGGCAACGCCCAGCTAACCTCCACACCATAGCGCATTGTCCTCCTACCTGGCACCACATCGGCCATGACCGCAAGTGCGAATGCTCCGTGGGAGAGCTTGTCTTCGGGGATGAAGCTTGAGGTCGCCGCCCTCGCTCAAGTCGCCTCTCGCGACGCAATAGCGGCGTAGCCGTACGCTGACGCGACCGCACAAGTTGTGGCCACATAGGCGGCCAACGACGGGAGCACCGTCAGCCATGCGTCCTACTTGCCGCCGTCCAATGTCTGGCACCGCCGAGGTCGGGGACTCCTCCGAGGATGAGTAGGGCATGGGAGGCGGCAGGGCAGGGTGTGCCAACTGGCCGGTACGTATCCCGTGTTCTACTCTTCCTCGCCGGAGACCGCACCTTCACTTCACGGGTCTTGAAGCCCGCCCCCCTACATGGACGTCGGTCACTGCCGTAGAATAGGTTTAGGGTCGGGTTTCTTTTATTTTTCTCTCCTATAAAAGTTCAAAATGTAATGAAAATCTGCCGTGTTTGCATTAATCTCGGCCAGTGTATATGAACATTCACAATAATATACATATTGTAGGAGTACTAGCAAGACGCCCGTGCGTTGCACGGAAGATCAAGATCTTGTGGGAGAAAAGGATGAACGAGGGAAAGCCTTATCTGCAAATGTGGAGAGAAGTGCGGGTAAATTGTCATAGTTTCCTTCCTATCCGTTAGATATAGATCGGACGGCCTATATTGCAGGATGACAGGCACACCATCATCACCAACTCTGCTTTTTACTGAACCGAGACAAATCTAAAAAACCCAACTAAGCCAACCTCCCAGCATATCGCGCGGGAAAAGACCCGGCCGCGTTGTTTTAGTCGGGATTACCGGATTACTAGTAGTAGTATCGATGGATCGCGCGAAGCAACATTTTTTTTTGAGGGGGTGAAGCACCTAGTTTAAAAGGAAATAATACGGTACACTCACACACTCCTGTCGCGATTGCATTGCACCCCACACACGTTCGGTCCTGCACACGGCTCACGCAAACAGAACGCGCTTCGGCTTGCGTCTTCACTGACACGTGGGACTGCACTTGGAGAAACCGACCATGCGCCAAACTCCTCCCGCCCACCGCGTGAAAATCCTCCCCCCCCCCCACACACACACACACAAATTCCCCCGAAATTCGATTCAACCGCCCTTCGGCCAAATATTCCCCAAACCCCCTCCCCGTCCCCCTCCACTCCATTCGCTCCGCCAAAGCCGCCCTCCCTGCCGCGCCGATACGTTGGCGCCGCGGTTCGTCGAGGGAACGCACGACGATCCTCTCGCGCCCACAGTACGCTCTCGTAGACTGCCGTCCTCTAGCCGCACCGCCAGCTCTAGCTACGTTCTTGTGGAGGCGCACGGCGGTCAGCACCACCACCGCTGGCGATGTTTGTGTGGAGACGCACGACGGTCAGCTTCTTCCACGGTACGCGCATTCTAGACTGAGGCCCCGTTCATGTCGGTGTAGCGTTGAATGTTAGCTGATTGACGCTGTTAATCTCACTGTTTGCCGAAGTAGTTTCTTGTCAATATGCTCGCTTAAGAAGCTTCCTTGCCCTACTCGCACTCAATGCTTAGCTGAGATGGCATGCCAAGGCCGATTAGTTGCTAAAATATCCTGCCATATATTTATTGTGACGTAGATTGCCATGGTCTAGTAGCCAATCTATTAGGTGAAATAGCTCTACACCGTTTTATACTCGATCTTTGTTGCTGCGATGGCCTTCGATAGTTTGATGGCTGTGTGCTCGCCCTCATTATTTCTTTGAAACAGCTGCCATAATTTAGCACTCAAATCTGTTTCTTGAATTAGCTTTACATATATTTCGTTACTTAGATCTGCTCGTCCAAATATCTTGCCGTAGCTTTAGACATCGACCTAGGTATTTTTCTAGACTTCATAAAAAAGCATATATGTTTTTCCTGTAATATCTAGTAGAAGAACTAATTTGTATGTCTAACGGATGGACAGGACTTGGATAACATCTTTCGAAGATTCTCCGCTGCATATGTCGAGGGGTTGAAAACTTCATGAACTTTATCGAGCTGAGTACGGTGGTCCGAAATCAGATGTGCTCTGCCTGTAGCAGTTGTATGAATTCAGTTACAAGACCCCGATCAACTGTGCAATATCATCTACACTTGTATGGGATGTCGGTCACATATACTAGGTGGGTTCATCATGGTGAAGCTGTGAGCGTCAATGTTATTGACTACGTGGAAGCAGCAGATCACCATCTTGATCTGCCTGATGCTCAGGTGGAAGAGGAGGAGGAGGTGGTGGTGGCGGAGCTAGTGAGTTTGACCAACATTGAAACAATGCTACAAAATGCTCGTGCATTCCGTGAACTTTCACCTGCAGAAGAAAAATGGTGGGCCCGCATGTTGCAACAATGCAACGTCGTTGTCACCCCAGGAAATAAGTTGTCAGTATTCTCAGCTGTGATCACCTTTCTTCAGGTGAAGACATCTGAGCGGATGACCAACAAATCATTCGATATGATGTTGTCTGCTTTCCGCAAATCTTTCCCAGATGCGTCTAAGTTGCCACACACCTACAGTAAAATGAAGAATTTCCTTCGTGCAGTTGGAATTGGATATGATATGATCCATGTTTGTAAGAATAATTGTGTTACATTAGGAAGGATCATGCCAACTTAAGTGAATGCCCGAAATGCAAATCATCAAGATGGAAAGATGGCGATCTTTGTGAAGAGGGTTCCTCATAATGTTACGAGACATTTTCCAATTACAACAAGATTGCAGAGGTTGTTTCATGATGCTGAAACAAGAGAGGATGTCTTGTGGCATTCTAGGAACCAGGAGTATAGAGATCGAGAATGTAATGAGCCATCCATCTCATGGTAGTGAGTGGAAAAGCTTCAATGATAAACACAAAGAGTTTCTGCTGACACGAGAAACATTAGACATGGCTTAGCTTCGGATGGATTTAACCCATTTGGCCACCAGAGTGCCACATATAGCATGTGGCCGAATGCTTGTTATCCCTTACAACATGCCTCCAAATGTACGCACTAAAGAATCAAACTACATGATGGCCTTGCTCATCCCAGGTCCAAAAAGTC
Organism: Aegilops bicornis; assembly: GCA_021605145.1. Taxonomy (NCBI): domain Eukaryota; kingdom Viridiplantae; phylum Streptophyta; class Magnoliopsida; order Poales; family Poaceae; genus Aegilops; species Aegilops bicornis. The sequence goes on along the minus strand of CM038669.1, from coordinate 165,983,479 downwards.
CCGGAAAGGATTTTGATTTGTTCATGGAGCCTCTTGTGGAGGAACTTCAACAGACTATGGAAGGGTGTTCTCACTCGAGACCTATATAGCAGCCCACCAGCTGATTTCTTTCTGCGTGCTATTGTAATTTGGTGCATCCATGATTATCCGGCTTTGAGCACTATGTCGGGCGAGCGACACACGGTTACAATGCATGTGTTATTTGTGACAGAATCATTTGTCATACGCAATACTTAGCAAGATCTGTTACATTGGACACTGCCGTTTCCTTGCCAAGGACAAGCCGCATCCTAGAAAATACCGAAGACATGCGTTCAATGCAAAGCATGAAAACCGTGATACGCCAAAGAGGCTCACCGCCGATGAGTTGCAAGTGGAATTAGAGAAGGTCAGGCATATTACACCGTGAAACCATCACGGTAATGGTAGCGGGAAAAGGAAGCATGGCATGGTAGAAGAGAGATTATTGTTTACCCGCAGGTCCACTTTGTGGGACTTGGAGTATTGGAAAGATTTGGATCTGCGGCATAATCTTGATGTGATGCACATCGAGAAAAATATATGTGACGGCATTATTGGCACACTTCTTAACATTGAAGGCAAGACGAAAGATACCTTAAAATCTAGGATTGATTTGACACACTGGTATCGAGAAAGGATTTGCAGGTGCAAGATGAAGGTAAACCACGGGATATGGCACCGGTGTACGTCTTGGACAAGGTAAAAAGAAAAGAATTCTGCGAGGTCCTGTCATGTGTGAGATTCCCACATGGATTTGCTTCCAACCCTGAAAGGAGAGTTAGTGTAGATGGAAACAAGGTACAAGGATTGAAAACTCATGACTGCCACGTCCTACTTCAAAGGGTTTTACCTGTTATCCTTAGAGGATTGGGCATACGCCTGGCTTATATGAGCAGCTTGCGAGTTGGGACAATTCTTCATGGAACTCTGCAGTAGAAATATCAGGATAGATGCTTTGGAGCGTCTTAGAGACAAGATACCAACTATCCTATGCGACCTTGAGAAGATATATCCTCCAGCCTTCTTTGATGTGATGGTGCATTTGGCTGTTCATCTACCTGATGAGGCACTACTTAGAGGTCCAGCACAGTATGGCTGGATGTACCCTATTGAAAGGCGGCTAGGCACTTTCAAGGGCTATGTTAGGAACAGAGCTAGACCCGAGGGTTCCATTGCAGAGGCCTACATTGCTGCTGAAGCATTGACATTCTGCTCAAAATACATTGAAACAAGCGATCGACTTAGCAAAGAGGTGGGTGAAGACAATCCCGGCTCAATGTTTTCAATTATTCTGCTCGAGTTACGAGGAAGAGTCGACAAGAGGACAAACCTAAAGATTTGGACAAAATGGTTTGGTATGTGTTGAATAAGCATCACGAGATACTACCTTATATCAAGTAAGTGCAATACTGCAGCTTATACATCGTAATCTACTAAACTTGCAGCACATTCTTATATATTTAGATGTTTGACGCGATCACTATGTTGTGCAGCATTCACAAAGAGGAGTTACTGCCGAAAAATCCAAGAAACATTGACAAACTGGTTATGGCAGGATTTGCGAAATGGTTCAAGAACCATGTAAGCTTTTGAAGTGCACTGTCAATTTTTTTAATATATTGAGTACATAAGATGATCAGCTTGTCTATTTTCTAACCATAGGTTAAGAAGATGCGGGAGGATGGGCAAGGCAGTTGATGATGCCCTTTACTCACTAGCAATGGGTCACGATACTCGGGTAAGACATTATGAATCTTGCGTTGTTGGAGATGTGCGCTACAACACCCTTACTGCGAGACGAAGGCAGGAAGACACAAAACAGTGCCATCATGAGCACGGATACGTATGACAAAGAGATAACTGAAATATATGCTAACATAACAGACATTGTTTAGTTGTAGTATATCTCCAGTTTCGAGGATCATCGGTGTGTGGTTCTGTTGTGCTGTCGTTGGTATAACCTATTTTCCAGGATCGCAAAACCTAGAGCTGATGATTATTTCAAATCCATCAATGTCAAGGCGGCGTACTGCACCAACGAGCCTTTTATTTTGGCAAATCAAGCAACACAGATATTTTTCTTGGAAGACACATTTTCACGTAGCAATGACTGGAGAGTATTGCCAAGGTTTGAGCAGAGGAATTCGTTTAATGAAGTTGCACCACAAGATGATGCTTACATCGCTTCACGATGTACAAGATAACACGAAATTTCCTAATATCTTTGAGAACCATCACGCCAATGACGCCGGCGAAAAAGATTGCCTGTCTTTGTGGACATACAAGAGTTGATCAAGAAGAAGCCAACGTTCGAGGACGTTGAGGACGAAGAAGAAGATGACACCGTGGGGAATTACGATTGCATGATACACATGGCGAAGATGTTGACGCTGCTGCTGCGGATGATGGTTACATTGCTTTTGTCATATTTTCCTGTCAGAAGACGTTTTTTTATCTACTATGTGAAATTATGTTTGCTATGACAACTGAAACCTGATGAACATGTTGTCTAGTATTTTTGCTGTGAGAACATCACTTGTTAGGTATGCTGATTTGTGTTTGGTGATTGTATGAAAACTAAAACATGATGATATTGTTGTTTAGTTGTACTCATATTTGGCTGTGAAACTTGAATTTGATGACATAGTTTGCTGTTGGACTGCAATTTGCTCGACGTCTTTGAACGAGAACAAAGCTGACCCGAGAGGGCCTCTACTATTTATTTATTTATATGAGCAAAAGGGGATACCCCCTGATTTCTGTTAATAGAAATCATTAGATGTTCACAACACTACGCCCAGCCTGCTACACAGGTTTCATTCATTACTAGTTTCAAAGAAAGTGCTCATGTCGTAGCCCTTGAATACATCACGAGTGCTACATACACTGCAAATAAAGAGACAATCATCCTACAGAGCACATCGATTTTGCCCATTATCTTCACAAGCTCTTTCATCTCCTCATTGATGTCAAGGCCGTTCAGCTGTTGCTTGGCCATGATCAGAGGAACTGCATCTTTAACCTTCTGCTCTGCATCTTCCTCTTCTGCCGTTCCTTCAATTACTTGTCCAACACCCCAACCTGCTGGTATTGGGATTCCTCGGCTAACCAAATAATCAGCGTAGTTGCATTCCCCCACATCAGCTACTTCCCAGAAATACAAATCACACGAATCTTCCCTTTTCTGCATGAATCAAATTGGAAGATCATCAACCAAACTATTAAACAAATCAGCAACTGAAAGCAGCAGAACAACACTTAAACATATTATTACCCCATGATTCGGGTATTTGTAGAAGACTCGGCCAGGGTTGCGGATTCTGGTTGAGACACAACGGATGACTCTGCGTGATTTGCAGCAGTGGCACCACACCAACGGCAGCGGGTTGTGATGAGAAATCGGTTGCGGTATGCGTGCGGCGAAGGTGTGATGAGACCCACAGTGCGATGGTACGGGTGGCGACTTGGCGCATATCTGGTTGTTACTGCTTTGAAGAAGCAGGTGGACGAGCAGCCAACAGACATGGTTGCTGCGGCCAGAGCTTCTGATGCTAGGCAGAGTAAGTAGAGAAGAGGAGAAGCGGACGTTGGATATGTCAGTTCCATTACTTGCAGAGTAGCAGAGCACCATATATAGTCATAGTCTAGGTTTGGATTCGAACCAGCTACAGGAGCATGTCTTTCTTTTTTCTAAAACTCGGCAACGTCTCTTTACTGGTACACTAGCTTGTTCTCTACGCCTTCCCAAGTCTTTGATTTTCTTTCCCTTTTTTTGCGAGGAAGGAAGGAGGACAAAATTGAGAGTTCCTCGGACTCGAACCAAGACCTCTCGGTTGAAAACCAAAGGTGCTAGTCACTTATGTGGCAAACGTTCCCTGTGAGGAGGACGGCAGACGAACGCATTTTACTCGCAGTTTTATTCCTATATATAAAACAGTATGCTACTTGGTGTCCGCTTAGTCAAAAAACGATTGTGCCAACATTGACCGTTCGATTGACATTCAACGTCTGTCGCGTTTCTTCAGTATCTTCTTCCTCGAGCCGCCAAAGCCAAACTAGCGCCGGCAGGACCGCCTGCTCCCGCCTCCCACGGCCGGGTCAGTGATCTTCCCGGCTGCTTTGTTCATTCCGTCCGAGGCCTCACCATCGTCCTCCGCCTTGGTTCGCTTCGCTTGGCGGCCTCGCCCTCGGTGTTGTCAACATGGTCAACAACCGAGAGGAATAAGGAGATGACTGTACATGGTGAGGATGACAAGAGGGACCCAAAGAGCTGCATGATAATTTTGTTTTTTCGGGACGGAGAAGGGTATCAACTGGGTTGTGCGGGACCCGTGGCCTGTCTAGCCTGACTTTTATTTCATAAGTTTAGCACATGACCAGCCCAGTTTGTTTTTTTCCATTTACGAAAAATGGCTAGCCAGCTATTTTGTTTTTTGAGAATAACCAACATAGGCCTACTTGTTATTCTACGCTTTGGTGAAATCTTTCAAGACGAGGAGGGATGCATTTTGCCCAGAAAATGGGCTATAAGTAATAAGAAATGGGCTATAAGTAATAATAAATGGGCTATAAGTAATAAGAAATGGGCTATAAGTAATAATAAATGGGCTGTAAAATGAAAAAATATAGCAAACAGGCAATTAGTTCCCAAATACTGTTTTCTTTTGGATTTTGATATTTTCAATTTCATTGTTTTTGTGTGGGTAAATTTTCATTGAATTTAAATTAAGGTATATTTAGATTTAATATTAATTTGAATCTGGCTAGAAATTTCGGGCTGTATGCTGTTTGGGACAGATTTGGAGGTTGACTTGTGGGTCTACTAGGTTGACGTGTACTTTGGCTTTGTCAACTTAGTGCACAAATGATTCAAATTTAGTCCACAAACGATTCTAGCAGCAGTGACTGTTGGATGTTAATCCAATGGCCGTCCGCTTCTTCAATATCTCGATCTTCTTGCTCCGGCCGCCCAAACCAAAGAACGGTGGGACTGCTCGCTCCGCCTCCGTGGCGGGTCTTTGCCGCCGCACAGCCGCACCGCCCCACCCTACTTCATTCTTGGCCAGGCCATTCCTCTACTCACCCACACCTCCTGTTATTTTCCGGCGGCGGCGGACCAAGATAAACCCTCGTACTCCCCACCGCGTGGTCAACCATTGCCGAAGTCTTCCCGGCTCGTGTCGTTCCTTCCTAGGCCTCGCCGTCGTCCACCGCCATGGTGCTCTCGGCCTTGCCTGGTCAACGTGGTCAACGAACGACATCCATCGGCCGTGGATCGTCTGCCAAAATAATCATTCCTCCACCGACAATTTGGGACCCACCGGAAGGGCCTCTGTATTTCGCGAAAAAAACGTTGCCCCGCTTACATGTCGGACCCACCAGCTATATCTTCGCACGCAAGGAAGTGCCTCCTTATTATGCACAAAAAAATGAATACCCAACCTGCTAGATGGGACCCACCATAGTGGGAGGATGACTTGTGGGCCAACTAAGTTGACGGGGACGGAGGGCTTTGTCAACTTAGTCAATATGAACGATTCTAGCTCCAGTGACCGCACGATGTCCATCCAACGGCCATAGTGCTTCTTCAACCTCTGGGCTTCTTGCTCCAGCCGCCCAAAGCGATGTCGGTCGTGTCGCGTGCTCACGCCTCGTGGCGGGTGTGATGCCGCAGAGGCCTCACCGCCCCCTACTACTCCCACCGCTGGCCCAGGGTATCCCTCTACTCACCCACACCCCCTGTTATTCTGCGGCGACGGCACCTTCACGCCGCAGCCCAACCAGTGAACCCTCGTACTCCTCTCCGCGCGGGCTACCACTGTTGCGTCTTCCCCGGCTCCGCGTCGTCCCCTTCCTAGGCCTCGTCGTCATCCAGACCACCTCCCTGGTGCTCTCGGCGCGGCGTGGTCAACGTGGTCAACGACCGACATCCATCGGAAGAGTACTGTACGTGGAGAGGCTGACAGCTGGGTCCAGGCGGCCGCAAGGAAGTGCCTCCTTATTACGCGCAAAATAATTATTCCTCCACCTGACAGCAGGGACCTGATACGTCACCATCGTATCTACTTTTCCAAACACTTTTGCCCTTGTTTTGGACTCTAACTTGTATGATTTGAATGGAACTAACCCGGACTGGCGCTGTTTTCAACAGAATTGCCATGATGTTGTTTTATGTGCAGAAAACAAAAGTTCTCGGAATGACATGAAACTCCATAGAATATCTTAGAATAAATAATAAAAAAATCCTCGCCAAAGATGAAGACCAGGGGCCCACACCCTGTCCACGAGGGTGCCCCCCCCTCCTGGGCGCGCCCCCCTACCTCGTGGGCCCCCTCGAAACCTTCCGACGCCAACTCCAACTCTATTTATTGGCTTTCGGGGAGAAAAAAATCAAGGAGAAGAAATCATCGCGTTTTATGATACGGTGCCGCCGCCAAGCCCTAATCTCTCTCGGGAGGGCTGATCTGGAGTCCGTTCGGAGCTCCGGAGATGGGGATTCGTCGCCGTCGTCATCATCAACCATCCTCCATCACCAATTTCATGATGCTCACCGCCGTGCGTGAGTAATTCCATCGTAGGCTTGCTGGACGGTGATGGGTTGGATGAGATTTATCATGTAATCGAGTTAGTTTTGTTAGGGTTTGATCCCTAGTATCCACTATGTTCGAGATTGATGTTGCTATGACTTTGCTATGCTTAATGCTTGTCACTAGGGCTCGAAAGTGCCATGAATTCAGATCTGAACCTATTATGTTTTCATGAATATATGTGAGTTCTTGATCCTATCTTGCAAGTCTATAGTCACCTATTATGTGTTATGATCCGACAACCCCAAGTGACAATAATCGGGATACTTCTCGGTGATGACCATAGTTTGAGGAGTTCATGTATTCACTATGTGCTAATGCTTTGTTCCGGTTCTCTATTAAAAGGAGGCCTTAATATCCCTTAGTTTCCAATAGGACACCTCTGCCACGGGAGGGTAGGACAAAAGATGTCATGCACGTTATTTTCCATAAGCACGTATGACTATTTACGGAATACATGCCTACATTACATTGATGAATTGGAGCTAGTTCAGTGTCACCCTATGTTATGACTGTTACATGACGAACCGCATCCGGCATAATTATCCATCACTGATCCGGTGCCTACGAGCTTTCCATATACTGGTTCTCGCTTATTTAATTTTCCGTTACTCTTGTTACAATCACTACAAAATACCAAAAACATTACTTTTCTTTGTCTTTACTTTTGTTACCGTTACCACCACTATCATATTACTTTGCTACTAAACACTTTGCTGCAGATACTAAGTTTCGGTGTGGTTGAATTGACAACTCAGCTGCTAATACTTGAGAATATTCTTTGGCTCCCCTTGTGTCGAATCAATAAATTTGGGTTGAATACTCTACCCTCGAAAACTGTTGCGATCCCCTATACTTGTGGGTTATCAAGACCTTTTTCCGGGCGCTGCTGTCGGGAGCATAGCTCTATTCTTTGAGTCACTTGGGATTTATATCTGCTGGACACTATGAAGAACTTGAAAGACGGTAAGACAACAATTTATCCCTCAACTAAGAGGGGAGGTAAGGAACTGCCATCTAGCTCTGCACTTGATTCACCTTCTTTTATGAGTAAGCTAGCGACACCTAAACCTGCTTCTGCTATTCGTTCCGACATGTCGCATGTTATTGATGATGCCACTTCTTCTATGCATGATACTTATGATGAAACTACTTCTATGCTTGATACTACTGTGCCCCTCGGTGAATTTCTTGATGAACAAATTTCTAGGTCTAGAGAGAGAGAAATTATTGAAACTAATAATATTGATGAAAGTGATGATGAGGATATGCCTGCTATTCATGAGGGTTATCTTTTTGATATGGAATCTTCTGCAGCTATTTTTGCTTGCCAAGATAGATACGAATTAAGAGGTTGCTAGTTAAATGGAGTAAAGAATCTCTTAGAGACAGAATGAAACCTGACCCTGCTTTTGCTACTTCACCTATTTGTGTTCCCGATAATGATTATGAATTTTCTGTTGATCTAGATATAATTACTTTGGTTGAATCTGATCCTTTTTATGGCTATGAATCTGAAACTATTATGGCACATCTTACTAAGTTAAATGATATAGCATACATTTACTAATGATGAGAGATCGCGCTTACTTTTATATACTTAAAATATTTCCGTTCTCATTAAAGGCTGATGCTAAGATATGGTTTAATTCTCTTGATCCTGGTTGTGTGCGTAGTCCCCAGGATATGATTTATTACTTCTCTACTAAATATTTCCCTGCTCATAAGAAACAATCTGCTTTGAGGGAAATATACAACTTCGTGCAAATTAAAGAAGAGAGTATCCCACAAGCTTGGGGGAGGCTTCTCAAGTTACTTAATGCTTTGCACGATCATCCTCTTAAGAAACACGAAATACTTGATATCTTTTATAATGGACTAACCGATGCTTCCAGAGATTACCCGGATAGTTGTGTTGGTTCTCTTTTCAGGAAAGAACACGGATGAAGCTGAAATTCTATTGAATAATATGTTGACAAATGAAAATAATTGGGCACCTCCTGAGCTAGCTCTGGGCCAATTCTTGAGCCTATTCCTAAACCAACTCCGAAGAAGAGAGGTGTTCTATTTCTCGATCCAGAAGATATGCAAGAGGCAAAGAAATCTATGAAAGAAAAAGGTATTAAAGGTGAAGATGTTAAGAATTTACCTCCTATTGAAGAAATACATGGTCTTAATTTACTGCCTGTTGAAGAAGTATATGATCTTAATTCTTTATTCACTGAAGAACCTCCTGATCCCGATATCCCAACACAGGTAGTGAAGGTAAATTCTCTCTACAGATATGATAAAGTTGAAGTCCCTCCTACTAAAATTGCTAGTGAGTGCTTGGATGAGTTTGATAACTTGATGTGTAAGCAAGATGATTTTAATGCTTATTTTGGTAGACAGTTGAAATATGATTCCGATATGATTAAACACTTGGGTGATTATATGGCTAATATTAGAGGTGAACTTAAACTTGTTAGCAAACATGCTTCTATGGTTACCACTCAAGTAGAACAAGTACTTAAAGCTCAGAAAGAAGTGCTTGATGAAATGAATAGTAAGAAAAATGATTATGTTGTTAGAGTGGCTACTAGAACTGGTAGAATGACTCAGGAACCTTTGTATCCTAAAGGCCACCCTAAGAGAATCGAGCATGATCCTCATAGAATAATATTGATGCACCTAGTTCTTCTAAAAATAAGAAAAAGAAAAATGATAGGACGTTGCCGAAACACAGTCTGGTAATGAACATGAACCTATTGAAAATGTTAATGATGATGTTCATGATGATGCTCAACCTAGTAACGATAATGATGTAGAAGTTGAACCTGTTGTTGATCTTGATAACCCACAATCAAAGAATCAACGTTATTATAAAAGAGACTTCATTGCTAGGAAACATGGTAAAGAAAGGGAACCATGGGTTCAGAAACCCATGCGTTTTCCTCTGAAACCATCCAAGAAAAAGGATGATGAGGATTTTGTGCGCTTTGCTGAAATGATTAGACCTATCTTTTTGCGTATGCGATTGACTGATATGCTCAAAATGAATCCTTATGCTAAATATATGAAAGATATTGTTACAAATAAAAGAAAGATATCGGAAGCTGAATTTTCCACCATGCTTGCTAATTATACTTTTAAGGGTGGAATACCGAAGAAACTTGGAGATCCAGGAGTACCTACTATACCATGCTCCATTAAGAGAAATTATGTTAAAACTGCTTTATGTGATCTTGGAGCCGGTGTTAGTGTTATGCCTCTCTGTTTATATCGTAGACTTGATTTGAATAAGTTGACACCTACTGAAATATCTTTGCAAATGGCTGATAAATCAACTGCTATACCTCTCGGTATTTGTGAGGATGTGCCTGTTGTGGTTGCAAACGTTACTATTTTAACGGACTTTGTTATTCTTGATATTCCCGAGGATGATAGTATGTCTATTATTCTTGGAAGACCTTTCCTTAACACTACAGGGGCTGTTATTGATTGCAACAGAGGCAATGTCACTTTTCATGTTAATGGTAATGAGCATACGGTACACTTTCCGAGGAAACAACCTCAAGTTCATAGTATCAACTCTATTGGAAAAATTCCATCGATTATATTTGGAGGTTTTGAATTTCCCCTTCCTACTGTCAAAAAGAAATATGATATACTTATTATTGGGGATGTCCATATCCCCGTCGAGGTAACTTAGTGTTATTCGAAATTTCTCCGGTTCCATGTTAATCGGAATGAGTTTTTTTAACAAGACTTGATCAACCTTGTTAGTGGATTCTTTTTGATGAGCATGAGATGGATGAAACTAGAAGCACAACCTTCTGTACCCTCATACTTTTTGTTATTTAGTAGAAATAAAGCAAAATAGTATTTTTCTGTCTGTTTCCTGATTTATCCGTGCAATATAAAAATATCCCGAATATTTGAGGATTTTACGTACCAAAAATTACATGGGGGGGCGCCACTGCCACGAGGGTGGAGGGCGCGCCCTACCCCCTGGGTGCGCCCCCTGCCTCGTGGGCCCACGGTGGCCCTCCTCCACTTATCCCTGCACCCATCAAACCAACTCAAGCTCGAGTTCCAGCCACTTTTGCTGTGATTTTCGATCTCCTTGCTCAAAGCACCTCTCGCAAAACGGCTTGGGGAGATTGTTCCTTGGTATGTGACTCCTCCATTGGTCCAATTAGTTTTTGTTCTAGTGCTTTATTCATTGCAAATTTGTGCTGCATAGGTGACCACGTTCTTGAGCTTGCATGTCAAATTTATATGGTTCCAAGTAGTTCTAATGCTTGATATAGGCTCTAGGCACTTGTGGGAGTAGTTGCTATCAATTTTATGGAAGTTGGTTCACTTTTGTTTGAAGTTACTAAAAATTTCAGAAATTTTTCGGAGGAAACAATATGTTTAGGAAGATGTTCCAAGGTGGTTCTTCAAGGAAGCAAGGTCTCAGGCATGCGATGTGTGATGCTGACGAGGAACCACCAAGGGACGCTCTTGTGAGGCCCTGTGAATGGCCTACGGAAAATTTTATGGATCAAGCAGGAATCAAAGAAGAATTTAACGCATATTTGCGTAGTGCCGGTCTTGAGGACTTTGAGGCTGACAAATGCCCCCAGTATCATGATCTCACAAGTTCATTTGTGAGGAGGTTTGAGTTTTCATCTTTGCGTAATTCTCCTTCAGTCATGTTTGACCTTTATGACAAATCTTTTACCATGGACTTAGAGGATTTCACTTTTGCTTGCAAACTTCCATCTTGGGGTAGTGTCAAGGATCCCCCTAAATATGAATTTAGAGACTTTTTTGCTAGAATAACTGTGGGGGAATCTGGAGATATAACACAAGCCACTATAGGGAGCATTCACTTTCCTGCTATACATTATTTTGCTCTCTTCATAGGTAGAAGCATAAATGCTAAGGATGAAGCATGTCACATGTGTGCTCCTGATCTCAGCATTCTAGTAAGTGCTGCGTTAGGAGACCAATCTTATCATATGGGAGCCATTGTTGCTCCTAGGTTCATCATAATAGACATAACGGAGATTTCTTTGGAGGAATTTATGTAACCCGCTTAGCTAATTTTCTTGAAATAGACATTCGTGAGGGTGATATGGAGTTACCCCCTACTTATTTAGATTTTGATTCTATGGTTTCCCACCAGTTTGTTGAGAGGACTGAACCACCTCTCCAAAGATCGACTAATCTTTAACAAACGGCATGTTGTCCATATTACTCTTCCTGCTCCTGCCTTCTTTGATTCTCAGACAAAAGGAAGATATATTATTACCAGAGAGGAGGCAGATGAGTACGAGAGGAGAGCGGAGGCGGCTCGACGCCACGATGCAGCTCAGGAGGCGATAGCCGCTGCATCGCAGTATGACCCCAGCTACACCTACGGGTATCCGCCATGCTATCCCTGGCAATAGACCAACTTAGGCCAAAAGCCTAAGCTTGGGGGAGTACGTATTTCCCATCGACATTACATTTATGTTCACACCCACTCATTGCTAGATGTCGGTGCTCATACTTTTTCACTGTAATATCCATGCTAGTTTATTTTATTTTTCCTGCTTTCTTCTTGTGTGTTTAATAAACCTTAGAAAAAACAAAAATAATAGTAGTAGTATATTTTTCCTGCTGTAGTAGTAATTATTAAAAAGAAAACCCAAAAATATTTCCCGTTCTTCTTTTGCTTGTTGGGAGCTTTCCCGTGTAAATAGTTTTTATTTCTTTTCTTTTCTTTAGAGGTCAGTAGGAGAAGACCATGATTAAATTGTTGAAGTGGCTCTTATATGCATCATTGTTGATTTAACCAAAGAGCCCATATTGCCTTGTCTTCTCCTGTTTATTGAATGCTCGCAGATTCTAGCTTAGTCCAATGCACATGCACTCTTATTATTATTCACACCGTTCGGTCGTGCAAGTGAAAGGCAATTATGATGACATATATGATGGATCGACCGAGATGGGAAAAGCTGGTATGAACTCGGCCTCTTTTGTTTTTGTAAATATGATGAGTCCATCGTTCCTGATTCAGCTTATTATGAATAAACATGTTTGCAATGACAATTAGAGATCATAGTTGCTCATGCCATGCTTGATTAGCTATGAGTTATAATGGTTTACCTTGTGTGCCAACATGCTATTAAAATGATTGTGATGTGGTATGATGGGGTGGTATCCTCCTTTGAATGATTTAAGTGACTTGACTTGGCACATGTTCACGCATGTAGTTGAAACAAATCAACATAGCCTTCACGATATTTATTTATGTTCATGGTGGATTATATCCTACTCATGCTCGTATTCAATGTTTATTAATTTTAATGCATGTTCATGACTGTTGTCGCTCTCTAGTTGGTCGCTTCCCAGTCTTTTGCTAGCCTTCACTTGTACTAAGCGGGAATACTGCTTGTGCATGCAATCCCTCAAACCCAAAAGTTATTCCATATGAGTCCACTATACCTTCCTATATACGGTATCTACCTGCCGTTCCAAGTAAATTTGTATGTGCCAAACTCTAAACCTTCAAATAAATATTCTATTTTGCATGCTCGAATAGCTCAGATATCAACTAGGGCTGCCCTTATCTTCCGAGTTAGGCGAGTTATTCTCAAAAGGAGTGGACTCCGCTCCACACTCACGAGAAAAAGGCTGGTCACCGGGATGCCCAGTCCCATGCTTTATGCAAACTAAATAAAAATAATTGCAAACAAAACTCCCCCTGGGACCCGTTGAATGTTGGAGGCACTCGTTGTTTCGAGCAAGCCATGGATTGTTGCTTGTGCAGGAGGGGGAGTATAAACTTTACCATTCTGTTTGGGAACCGCCTATAATTTGTTTAGCATGGAAGATATCGTCATCTCTTAGTTGTTATGTTGACAATGAAACTATGCCGCTCAAAATACAATTTATCTCTATTTCAAAACCGAGCTCTGGCACCTCTACAAATCCCTGCTTCCCTCTGCGAAGGGCCTATCTATTTACTTTTATGTTGAGTTATCACCCTCTTATTAAAAAGCACTAGCTGGAGAGCACAACTGTCATTTGCATTCATTACTGTTAATTTATATCGGGTATGACTATGATTGGATCTCTTTTACCATGAATTACAATGTCTAGTCAGTCCTTGATCTTTGAAGGTGCTCTGCACTTATGTTTTGCGGTCTCAGAAAGGGCTAGCGAGATATCATCATGTTATATCATATTATGATTATTTTGAGAAAGTGTTGTCATCCGAGATTTATTATTATGGCTCGCTAGTTGATTATGTTATTGATATGAGTAAACATTAGACCTAGGAGTTATTGCAAATGTGGTTAGTTATGATCTTTGATGAAAATCTGAATGCTGGCTTGACATAGGTACAACAACAAGAGCAAACAGAGTTTGTAAAAGTTTTTCTTTTTCTCTTTCAGTTTGTCAACTGAATTACTTGAGGACAAGCAAGGGTTTAAGCTTGGGGGAGTTGATACGTCTCCGTCGTATCTACTTTTCCAAACACTTTTGCCCTTGTTTTGGACTCTAACTTGTATGATTTGAATGGAACTAACCCGGATCGACGCTGTTTTCAAAGAGAATTGCCATGGTGTTGTTTTATGTGCAGAAAACAAAAGTTATCGGAATGACCTAAAACTCCACAGAATATCTTAGAATAAATAATAAAAAATCCTCGCCAAAGATGAAGACCAGGGGGCCCACACCCTGTCCACGAGGGTGGGGGGCGCGCCCCCCTACCTCATGGGCCCCCTGGAAACCTTCCGACGCCAACTCCAACTCTATTTATTGGCTTTCGGGGAGAAAAAAATCAGGGAGAAGAAATCATCGCGCTTTACGATACGGAGCCGCCGCCAAGCCCTAATCTCTCTCGGGAGGGCTGATCTGGAGTCCGTTCGGGGCTCCGGAGATGGGGATTCGTTGTTGTCGTCATCATCAACCATCCTCCATCACCAATTTCATGATGCTCACCGCTGCGGCGTGAGTAATTCCATCATAGGCTTGCTGGACGGTGATGGGTTGGATGAGATTTATCATGTAATCGAGTTAGTTTTGTTAGGGTTTGATCCCTAGTATCCACTATGTTACGAGATTGATGTTGCTATGACTTTGCTATGCTTAATGCTTGTCACTAGGGCCCGAGTGCCATGATTTCAGATCTGAACCTATTATGTTTTCATGAATATATGTGTGTTCTTGATCCTATCTTGCAAGTCTATAGTCACCTATTATGTGTTATGATCCGAGAACCCCGAAGTGACAATAATCGGTATACTTCTCGGTGATGACCATAGTTTGAGGAGTTCATGTATTCACTATGTGCTAATGCTTTGTTCCGGTTCTCTATTAAAAGGAGGCCTTAATATCCCTAAGTCTCCAATAGGACCCCGCTGCCACGGGAGGGTAGGACAAAAGATGTCATGCAAGTCCTTTTCCATAAGCACGTATGACTATTTACGGAATACATGCCTACATTACATTGATGAATTGGAGCTAGTTCTGTGTCACCCTATGTTATGACTATTACATGACGAACCGCATTCGGCATAATTATCCATCACTAATCCGGTGCCAACGAGCTTTCCATATACTGGTTCTCGCTTATTTACTTTTCCGTTGCTACTGTTACAATCACTACAAAATACCAAAAACATTACTTTTGATGTCTTTACTTTTGCTACCGTTACCACCACTATCATATTACTTTGCTACTAAACACTTTGCTGAAGATACTAAGTTTCCAGGTGTGGTTGAATTGACAACTCAGCTGCTAATACTTGAGAATATTCTTTGGCCCCCCTTGTGTCGAATCAATATATTTGGGTTGAATACTCTACCCTCGAAAACTGTTGCGATCCCTATAATTGTGGGTTATCAGGACCCACCGGACGGGCCACCATATTTTGCGAAAAAAACGTTTCCCCCCTGACTGCTGGGACCCACCGGATGGGCCAGCGTATTTTAAAAACGTTCCTCAGCTGTCATTTCGGACCCACGGAAGTGCCTCCTTATTACGCACAAAAAATGAATACTCCCGTGCTAGCTGGGACCCACCATGGTGGGAGGCTGACTTAGGGCCTACAAAGTTGGTGGGGACGGGGCCTTTGTCAACTTTAGTCAATATGAACGATTCTAGCTCCAGTGATCGTACCATGTCCATCCAACGGCCGTAGTGCTTCTTCAACCTCTGGTCTTCTTGCTCCGCCGCCCAAAGCAGCGCCGGTCGTGCCGCATGCTCCTGCCTCCCGTGGCCAGTTGTCTTGCCGGAGGCCTCATCGCCTACTATTCCCACCGCTGGCGAGCCTGCGGCGATGGCAGCCTCACACCGCAGGCCGAACGGTGAACCTCAGATTCTCTCCGCGGGCTTCCACTGCCGCGTCTTCCCCAGCTCCCCGTCGTCCCCTTCCTAGGCCTCGCCGTTGTCCACCGCCCTGGTGCTCTCGGCGCGGCATGGTCAACGTGGTCAAGGAACGACTTCCATCGGACGTGGACTGTACGTGGAGAGGCTGACAGCTGGGTTCACGGCCGCTGCAAGGAAGTGCCTCCTTATTACACGGAAAATAATGATTCCTCCACCTGATAGCTGGGACCCACCGGACGGGCCACTGTATTTCGCGAAAAAAATGTTTCCCCCTGACTGATGGGACCCACCAGCTACATCTTCGCATGCAAGGAAGTGCGTCCGGCAAAAAAACAAAACAATTCGCCCCTGACCGCTGGGACCCACCAGCGACACCTTCGCACGCAAGGAAGTGCGTCCGGGCAAAAACGATTCGCCCCTCATTGCTGGGACCCACCAGCTACATCTTCGCACGCATAAGGAAGTGCGTCCGGCAAAAAGAACGATTCGCCCGACTGCCGGGACCCACCAACTACATCTTCGCAGTAAGGAAGTGCTTCGGTACCGGGACCCACCTGGTCGAAGCGTACGTAGCGTTGTCATTCTGGTCGCGAACGTGTATGTACATACTGGTCGTTGTAGAGGCGCGCACGTGTCATAGTAGAGGCGCGCACATAGCATGTACACGTATGTACATCGGCGAGGGTGCAAGAAAGAAAATACGGCCACGTACGTACATACGGGCAGGATCTCGAACGCCTACTCGCACATACGTACATGGCTGGGTCAGAACGGAGAAACAGCGTCGTCGTCGTGTTCATGGGGAGCCAACCGGCTGGGTCGGAATGGAATGCGTGGTCATGTTCATCGGGAGGGCTTGGACAGAGCAGGCGATGGAAATGAGGCCTGGCGTACCGCACAACGGAGGAAACGGACCTCCTACATTCGGTACGGGGTCCTGTTGATAGGGAGGGGTGTGGCGTACCGCAAAACGGAGGAAACGGACCTCCTACGGTCGAAACGGGGGGGCGGTTGATCGGGAGGGGTGTGGCTTACCGCAAAACAGAGGAAACGGACCTCCTACGGTCGAAACTGGGGTCCTGTTGATCGGGAGGGGTGTGGTGTACCGCAAAATGGACGAAACGGACTTGTGTTGGAGCGCTACGGTCGAAACGGGGGTCCTGTTCATCGGGAGGGGTGTGGCGTACCGCAAAACGGGACTCCA
The DNA here is from genome assembly GCA_021605145.1 of Aegilops bicornis. NCBI lineage: Eukaryota > Viridiplantae > Streptophyta > Magnoliopsida > Poales > Poaceae > Aegilops > Aegilops bicornis. The sequence goes on along the minus strand of CM038669.1, from coordinate 165,966,315 downwards.
CGGGATAGTGTTCATCTCCATCGTCGACCTCCTCCAGCCTCCATGGGCTACCGTCGACCTCCTCCAGCGTCCATGGGCTCCTGTTCATCCAGCCTCCACCGCGCGCTACTCCACCGGCTACTGTTCAACCACCCCTCCACGGGCACCCCTCCACCGTCTACTGTTCATCCAGCCTCCACCGCCGCTTACTCCACCGCCATCGTTCATACACCCTCCACGGGCACCCCTCCACCATCTCTCGCTCATCCAGCCCTCCACACCACGGGTCTGTTCAACCACCCCTCCACGGCCACCCCTCCACCGTCTCTGTTCATCCAGCCCTCCACACCGAGGTCCTGTTTCATCCATAGGCAACGCCACCGCTCACTATTCATCCACCCCCATAACGCCACTTGTTCATCCAATCGATCGGCTTGATTAGCAGCGATGGCGAAGAATCGCTCCATTGGGTTCGATTAATAGCCATTGATCGATCGCTCAGTTCGATAACACATAGCACTGCGGTGCAATCGCCGGGTTGATTAGAGCCCAACACCTCTCTCGGGTTGATTAGAACCAACGCCGCACACACCTGCAGCGTCACGTTCACGAGAGAACGCAGCGGCCGCCCCGACCTCCCACCATAACCGGCAACTCCTCGAAATTTTCCTCCCCCTCGCTTCTACCACAGTTTTTTCCGTCAAGGACGGCCCAAGGAATGTCATGCAGCTGCGTCTCCGGCCCGCCCAAGACGAAAAGCCCATTTTCTGTCATGATTTTTTGTCATAGAAGTAGGAGCCCGCCACATCTATGATAATACCGGGTTTTGTCACAATTATCGTCATAGAAGCGTCATATGTATGACAGAAAAAAAATTCGTTCGGCCCAAAATGTCATGGATGTGTCTTTCTTTTTGTATTTTTAGTTGACGGGGTGCAAGGTGAGTGCCGCTTACCTAGCCTCCCCGGCTACGGCGCCAGAAAAGAGCTTGATGTCTACTACACAACCTTCTTATTATAGATGTTGTTGGGCCTGCAAGTGCACAGGTTTGTAGGGCAGTAGCAAATTTCCCTGAAGTGGATGACCTAAGGTTTATCAATATGTAGGAGGCATAGGATGAAGTTGGTCTCTCTCAAACAACCCTGCAACCAAATAACAAAGAGTCTCTTGTTTCCCCAACACACCCAATACAATGGTAAATTGTATAGGTGCACTAGTTCGGCGAAGAGATGGTGATACAAGTGCAATATGGATGGTAGATATAGGTTTTTGTAATCTGAAAATATAAAAACAGCAAGGTAACTAATGATAAAAGTGAGCGTAAACAGTATTGCAATGATAGGAAACAAGGCCTAGGGTTCATACTTTCACTAGTGCAAGTTCTCTCAACAATAATAACAAAGATAGATCATATAACAAGCCCTCAACATGCAACAAAGAGTCACTCCAAAGCCACTAATAGCGGAGAACAAACGTAGAGATTATGGTAGATGCGAAACCACCTCAAAGTTATTCTTTCGGATCGATCTATTAAAGAGTTCGTACTAGAAAAACATCTTAAGACACAAATCAACCAAAACCCTAATTTCACCTAGATACTCCATTGTCACCTCAAGTATCCGTGGGCATGATTATACGATATGCATCACACAATCTCAGATTCATCCAACCAACACAAAGTACTTCAAAGAGTGCCCCAAAGTTTCTACCGGAGAGTCAAGAAAACGTGTGCCAACCCCTATGCATAGGTTCATGGGCGGAACCCGCATAAGTTGGTCACCAAAACATACATCAAGTGGCACGTGATATCCCATTGTCACCATAGATAAACACGGCAAGATATACATCAAGTGTTCTCAAATCAAAGACTCAATCCGATAAGATAACTTCAAAGGGGAAACTCAATTCATCACAAGAGAGTAGAGGGGGAGAAACATCATAAGATCCAACTATAATAGCAAAGCTCGCGATACATCAAGATCGTGCCATAGAGAGAACACGAGAGAGAGAGAGAGAGAGAGATCAAACACATAGCTACTGGTACATACCCTCAGCCCCGAGGGTGAACTACTCCCTCCTCGTCATGGAGAGCACCGGGATGATGAAGATGGCCACCGGTGATGGGTTCCCCTCTCCGTGAGTGCGAACGGACTCTGAGAGGTTTTGGTGGCTACAAAGGCTTGCGGCGGTGGAACTCCCAATCTATCTTCTTCGCGGATGTTTTTAGGGTACGTGGGACTATATAGGCGAAAGAAGTCGGTCGGGGGGGTGCTCAAGGGGTCTACGAGACAGGGGGCGCCACAGTAGGGGCGCCCTCCTATCTCGTGGAGTCCTCGGGATCTTCGACATGAACTCCAAGTCTCCAGGATCATATTCTTCCCAAAAATAACGCTGCGAAGGTTTCATTCCGTTTGGACTCCGTTTGATATTCCTTTTCTTGAAATCTTGAAACAGGCAATAAAAGCGACAATATGGGCTGGGCCTCTGGTTAATAGGTTAGTCCCAAAAGTAATATAAAAGTGTATAATAAAGCCCGTAATCATGCAAAACAGATAGGATAATAGCATGAATGCTTCATAAATTATAGATACGTTGGAGACGTATCAAAGCGCTGGGAAGAAGCCCAACCCTTTCAACAGGGGACAAGTGAACCACGTGAACATGGAGGAGGTCGAAGAGCAGCCTGATGCAGTTATCGGTAAGTTTTTTGGTTAAGTCATTTACCGCCCTTGTTTTATTTGATACTGGTGCATCGCATTCATACATTTCAAGGGGATTTGTGGACAAGTTTAAGTTACCCACCTTAGCCCTTAGGACACCCTTGCTAGTAAGCTCACCCGGTGCAGAGTATATGGCCAGCCGATGGTGCGATCGGATACCCTTAACCATTGGTAGCCATATTATCCCATTAGACCTAGTAATTCTGGAGTCACAAGGATTGGATGTGATACTAGGAATGGATTGGTTATCGAAGTATGGAGGAAACATTGACTGTGCTAGTAGGTCAATTCTACTCACCACCCCGGTGGGAAAAAGGATCAAGTATGTATCCAGGCATGCGCCTAGGAGGACTCAAGTAAATTCTCTCATGGGAGTTGTTCAGGAGGAAGTGCCTGTAGTAAAGAATTACCCCGATGTATTTCCAGAGGAGCTACGAGGAATGCCGCCAGATCGAAATATTGATTTTTTGATAGAGCTATTGCGAGGCACCGGACCAATATCGAAGAGACCATACCGGATGCCCGCAAATGATCTGGAAGAGATCAAGAAGCAGATTAAGGAGTTGTTGGAGAAAGGTTAGATTCGAAGAAGTTCATCACCATGGGGAGCTCAAGTGCTCTTGGTCGAGAAGAAGGATGGATCATTGAGAATGGTTGTTGATTACCGTGCGTTGAATGAAGTGACGATTAAGAACAAGTACCCACTGCCGATGATCAATGATTTGTTTGACCAGCTGCAAGGAGCTAAAGTGTTTTCGAAGATCGATTTGCGATCAGGATATCACCAGCTGAAGATTCGAGAAAAGGATATACCAAAAACAGCTTTCACCACAAGGTACGGGTTATATGAGTATACGGTTATGTCATTTGGGCTAACTAATGCCCCTGCCTATTTCATGAGTATGATGAACAAGGTGTTCATGGAGTTTTTGGATAAGTTTGTCGTGGTGTTCATTGATGATATCTTGGTATACTCGAAGAATGAAGAGGAACACGAGGAGCATTTGCGTTTGGTTCTTGAGAAGCTCAGGGAACATCAGTTGTATGCCAAGTTCAGCAAATGTGAGTTCTGGTTGAAGGAAGTTGGATTTCTTGGACATGTTATATCAGGAGAAGGTATAGCAGTGGATCCTACCAAGGTTCGATCGATCACCGCAAAGTGGTTGGCACCCACCTCAGTTGGAGAGATCCGCAGTTTTCTTGGACTCGAGGGATACTATCGGAGATTTATTGGGAACTTCTCCAAGATTGCGAAGCCTATGACGGCATTGTTGAAGAAAGATACCAAGTTCCATTGGATAGAGGAATATGAAGAAAGTTTTCAGGAGTTGAAGAAACGTTTGACTACAGCCCCAGTGCTAATTCTGCCGGATATACGCAAGGATTTCCAAGTGTATTGCGACGCCTCACACTTAGGACTTGGAGGAGTACTTATGCAAGACGGAAGAGTTGTTTCATATGCTTCATGACAACTTCGACCGCATGAGTTGAATTATGCCACGCATGATTTGGACTTAGCAGCCGTAGTGCATGCACTCAAGACCTGGAGACATTTTCTTATTGGAAACTGTTGTGATGTGTACACGGATCACAAGAGTTTGAAGTACATTTTTACCCAGAAGGAGCTGAGCCTCAGGCAAAGGAGATGGTTGGAGCTCATAAAGGACTATGATATGAAGTTGCACTATCATCCAGGCAAGGCGAATGTCGTAGCAGACGCTTTGAGCCGGAAGGGTTATGCCAATATCGTAGTAACAGGAGGATTGCTAAGGGAGTTAGCAGAAGATCTCAGGGAGCTTCATTTGGAGATAGTTCCTAGAGGTTTTGTTGCAGCATTGGAGGTTTAGTCAACATTGTTGGAAAAGATTAGAGAAGCTCAGAAGGATGAAAAAGAAATTGCCGAAATAAAGAAGAAGATGAGTGAAGGAAAAGCCAAAGGTTTTCATGAGGACGAGCACGACACCTTGTGGTTTGAGGACCGTGTATATGTGCCCAATAATGCTGAGATCGGGAAGTTGATACTTCAGGAAGCTCATGACTCGCCATACTCGATACACCCCGGAAACACCAAGATGTATTTGGATTTGAAGGAGCGTTTCCGGTGGACTGGAATGAAGAAGGATGTATGTCAGAGAGTGAAGGCAGAACATCAAAAGCCAGCAGGATTACTGCAGCCTATGCCAATACCCGAATGGAAGTGGGACAAACTTGGCATGGATTTCATCACCGGATTACCCAGGCCCCGATCGGAATATGATTCTATCTGGGTAGTAGTGGATCGTTTGACCAAAGTATCTCACTTTATCCCAGTGAAAACCACCTATACAAATGCGAACTTGGCCAAGATATATATGACCAGGATGATATGTCTGCGCGGAGTTCCGAGGACCATCATATCAGATAGAGGAACACAGTTTACTTCAAAGTTTTGGCACCAGCTGCACCAGACCTTGGGTACCAGGCTAGAGTTCAGTACGGCATTTCACCTGCAGACAGATGGACAGACTGAGAGAGTCAATCAGATTCTGGAGGACATGTTGAGAGCTTGTGCACTAGATTATGGATCTAGCTGGGATGACAACTTGCCCTACGCGGAGTTCTCGTACAACAACAACTACCAGGCTAGTTTGAAGATGGCACCGTTCGAAGCCCTGTATGGAAGGAGGTGCAGGATACCGTTGATGTGGGATGAAGTTGGAGACCACTAGTTTTTTGGACCGGATTTGATTAAGGAGTCTGAAGAGAAGGTTAAGTTGATTCGAGATAGAATGAAGGTAGCACAGTCCTGACAGAAGAGTTATGCAGACTCGAAACGCAAGGAGGTAGCCTATGAAATTGGAGACAGAGCATATCTGCAAGTGTCACCTCTGCGAGGAGTTAAATGTTTTGTAGTCAAGGGAAAGTTAGCCCCGAGATTTGTAGGAACGTACCGTGTTTTAGAACGCATGGGAGAGGTTGCCTACAAGTTGGAGTTACCCGAAGGACTGTTAGGAGTTCATGATGTGTTTCATGTTTCCCAGTTGAAGAAGTGTCATGCCGAGATGGCCGATATTCCTTTGAGAGATACAGTGCCCCTGGAAGCAATTCAGTTGGATAGTGATTTGACATATGAGGAGAAACCCGTCAAAATTCTCGAGTTTGCCAGTCGAGTTACTCGCAACAAGGTTATCAAGTTTTTCAAAGTTCAGTGGAGCCACCATACCGAGGAGGAAGCCACCTGGGAAAGAGAGGATGATCTACGCAAGGACCACCCACACCTATTTTCTAGCCAACCCGAATCTCGAGGACGAGATTCATCTTAAGGGGGGTAGGTTTGTAACATTCCAAATTTTCAATTTGGAATGTTATACATAGGTCATTCATGCATATCATATTTTATCGCATTTCGTTTCGCGATCCTTGAAATCCTAAGCAACTCAAGGACCCACGGAGAGAGTTGGGGATTTCACGTTCTTCATATTTGAATTTTATCAAATATTGAGACAAGGATCATTTCGGTTTTAATAATTTTTCTCTCCAAAAATATTTTATATTAAAATATATGAGAGGAGATAATATGACTTCTCCAAAATAAATGAAATATTGGAGGAAAAATATTAAAGTCAGCAAATAAATTTATTTGGATTTTATCGCAATTTTATTTGAATTAGGAAAAATATGCGTTTTTCAAAGTTGCATTAGAGACCTAAATAAATGTTCACTTTGTCCGGAATATTTTTAGAGGATCGTGAAAATTTATTTCCGGATTTTTGGAGTCCGTTTAGTATTTCTTTTATTCATTTTTCCGCGTCAGGATTTATTAGAAAAAAGAGAGAGCGCCGACCTAACGGGTCGTGTCTAACTAGGACTCCTGCCCGGCCGGCCTTTATAAGACGGGAGGCCCGAGGCCCCGCCCCAAGCCACCAGCCCCGCGGCCCTAACCCAAGCACCGCCCAGTCGCCGCAGCGCCGCCGTCCCACCGGCTGCCACATCCGCATCGATAGGAGCACCACAGCAGGCACCCCCAGAGGCGGCGGCGGATGCCATATCGGCGCCGACATGTGTCGTGGTTCTAAGTCTGACAGTAGAATGGGGGGTAGGTATGGAGAGGCGAGGTACTAGCTATGGAGTAGTTGGTACGCCACGAGTTTAAGAGTTCAGGACCTTCTCGGAGGAAGTAATGCCCTCACGCCCCTGAGTCTTGAGGCGGTCGAATGGATTATATGCGTATGAATTACAGGGTGCGAACCCTTCTACCGTGGAGGGGTGGCTTATATAGAGTGTGCGGGACCCCAGCCAGCCCACGTGGCGGAGGGTTTAAGGTATGCGTTAAGGCTAGGCGCATCGTAACGCCTTACATAAAAATGTCATCATGACCATAAAGACTATTTAACTACAGACCGTTTGGACACCGAGTGGCTCTTGGTCTCCTGGTGGTCGAGTGGGTCTTCATGGTCGAGTGTATTTGAACCTGTCGAGTGGAAACCTACCAGGTCGACTAGTAGGCAGTTTATTCTAAGGATGCCCTTGGGGAGGGTATCTTGGACAGGTCCTTGACCCTACCCTAGGTATATGACTTCATCATTAGCCCCCGAATGGATCGAGGTTTGAGTGAGGAAGGAGTCGACAATCTTTCCGACCTGCTTTTCACGCTGCGAGTGTGCTTTATTCTGGATCAATGACCTTTTAGTGACGGTGTCAAGTTTTCTTTCAGTCGCCTTGATCCATTCTCTACATCTGTCGAGTGAACTTTATGAACTTGGAGATTTCCGAGCGATGGATCGGGGGAAATCTGCCGTCTGACAAGTTGCTCTGCTGTTAGCGGATTTAGTGGGATCCGAATCTCGGGAAGCGCGCGAAGCGGAGAAGGCCACGACACTCGGATGGGATAAGGCAAGGACGCCTCGATCTCTGCGCCACCTTTTTCGCCACGTATCACCTTGTATTGCGATCAAGTGGATTTGACAGGATTGTCCGCCTACCGGTCGCCACTGGAAGCGACTTCATATAAGGCGTCGGGCGGGGTATTTTGAATAGTGCGCCCTCATTTTCCCTCCTCCGTCCTCAGATTCATCCGCGCCGAAAACCTACTCAGCTGCTGCCCGCTCTGCCCGCCGGGCGACAATGGTGAAGGAGAAGACGGCGGCCTGGAGCGGGCGAAGAAGGCGATGGCGGCGAAGGGGAGAGCGCCCGGTCGGGCAGATCCTCGTCATGGTCCAGCCTGCCGCAAGGTTGGGTCCAGGAGATTGGATCCGCTCGACCATCACCGGAAAAGACCTCAACGACACGGCCAACGAGGGATTGATCCCCACAGTCGACAAGGCTTCCGGGGACAGTGGCAGCCGCAGCCTCAAGAGGGTGAGTGCGTCCTTTTAGCCACCCATGTGGATCGCGGATTTTCTCTTCCGCCAAATCTTTTCTTTCAGGGTTTTCTGAACTTCTTTGGAGCACAACTCCATCACTTTACACCCAACTCCATTGCCTATCTTGCCGCTTTCGTGTCTTTGTGTGAAAACTTCCTGGGTTGTCGACCACACTGGGGCCTCTTCAAACACATATTCACTTGTCGCTCCCAGACGGTGAAAAAGGCTAGTCCGAATGATGAAAGAACCCAAGTAATCCAGATGTGTGGGGGTCTTGGGGTCCAGATGAGGGGTAAAAGTGCCTTTCCAGCCATGATTCTTCCCGGCTCAGTTAGAGGGTGGCGATCGACCTGGTTCTATCGCCAAGACCCGACGCCTTGGCGATCGACTAGACTCCTCCTTTCTCCATGGATCGAGTGAACAAGCCGTCCTCTCAAGGTGCTCCCGAAGGAGAAGGCCCAGTTAAGTTGTTGATGGAGCGTGTAGTCCAGCTCATTCGCGACGGAGTGACCGGCATGGATCTTCTGGAGGTTTTCCTTCGACGGTGCATTCAGCCGCTCCAATACCGAGGTCATCCGATGTGGATGTACTCTGGTCGAGGACACCACCCGGGTCCACCCAGAGGAAGTCGACGACACCACATTGGAGAGGTGGATGACTGCCATCACAGGGAACAAAGATAACCCTCGCGGGGCTAGGAGGATCCCACCACTCGATCAATCTTATGAACTGCACTGTGTATGACCACTTATCTCCGATCGTGATCCTGTTGCATTTGCTCTGTTCATTCTTGAATCGATCGTGACTTCGCCTTGTTTCTTGTCTCCTAGGTCACCACTGAGATGTACTCGATGCCCAACGGGGCACAAGAACCAGTCGAAGAAGAAGAAGGAAGCGGAGGCTAAAGCCAGGAGGAATGGGAGTCCGAGGAAAACGACAGCTCTGATGAAGAGGAGGAGGAGGAGGAGGAAGAGGAGGGAGACGTGGATCCACCCCACTCGGAAAGGCGATCCAAGCTGACGCATGATCCAGTGGTCGAGCGAGGTAAGGCTGTCGCGCCCATCGGACGGTCGACGCACACTCGGATGACATCTCCAGTGCCAACTGAGAAACCGCCAAAGCAACCCCGAGCAACATCATCGAAGCCGGTGAAGGCCTTGCCCAAGATAAGGATGGTCATTCCCACCATTTCCGGGTAATCAGCAGACCTTGTGTTTTCCTGTCTACCATGAGTGCACTTTTTGGTCGACTCGTTTTGACTGATCAATTGACTTCTGAAATCTGCAGTGCTGCCACCTCCGAGACCTCAGCTAAGCACGAGGATCAGGAAATGGAAGATGCCGCCACCTCCAATCTTGGTATGATCTCTGCAGTTTTGCTTTACTACGATTTGGATTTCTGTTTTTACCTTTGAATCTTACTTGTAGTTCCACCTCATGTCATTGATCTCCTCGATAACGATTTATGAAACACCGCTGAGGAAGAGGAAGGACAAAAAGGTGCCTGCTGGCAAGGCTACTCCAGTTGTATCACTGCCTGAGACGGTAGTTCACGAGGGAGGCGACACCACTCGGACTTCTATATCCTTTGCTGTGCCACTGACGAGTGTCCGTCCTTCGTCGTTGAGTGCTGACCCGCCATCCCTTTTTGCCACACACCACGTCCCGGAAGACCAAGTGAGTGTTGCCAAGGAGGCCATACGCCAGGCAGGGATCATAATGGAGCAAGTGAAGGTGGTCCGGGAGGCCAGCCAGGCAGCTTATGATGCAAGCTCGGCTCTTCAGAGCAATGTCCAAGTAAGTTGCTTGTTATGTTAGGATATGCTACCTGAAATTTCTTCTTTCTGAAGATTTCCATATCTGCATCTGTACCGAGCTTGCATCATAAGCTGCCTGGCTGGCCTCCCTGGGTGGGTGTGTCGATTGAATTTTTGAACTGGTGGGGGCACGCTGAGTGCACCCACTGGGTGTAGTCCCCGAGACTATGGTGGACTGCAGGCAGTCGACTATAGTCTTTATACTTTGAACTTCTTCACTCGGTCTGGTCCGGCCATGTCGGATGGATCTTTGGAACCGGTGGGGGCACGCTGAGTGCACCCACTGGGTGTAGTCCCCAAGGCTATGGTGGATCAGGCGATCGACCATAGTCTAAGAACTTTTTTTTACACGGTGGCTGACGATTAGCTATGTTTTTAGGATCATAACCTGTTTGCCTCTTTCGGTCGACTGGTCGAACCGAATTGGTAAAACCAGTGGGGGCACGCTGAGTGCACCCACTGGGTGTAGTCCCCGAGACTACTGTCGAATGTTTTGATTCGACTGTAGTCTTAGAAATGCTATGATTTTTCTTTAGTCACTCGGAAGTGACCTGTCTTTGATGTTTTGTCGATTGACTCTTCGCAGAAATCTTGCGAGCTTGTGGCCCGCTATACCGAATTGGAGAACAAGCAGATCCAGCTCAACCTTGACTTGAAGCTTGCTCAGGAGAACTTGCAAAAGGTGAGAGATGAAGCAAAAGGTATGGCTGGTGAGAACTTGACGATTGTCTTTGTCTTTATACCCATTCTCAACTCTGGACTTATTGTTATTTTGCAGAAAAACTGGAGGAGGCTCTGAAGAAGAAAGACCACGACCTTGCAGAGATGTAAAGGCGGCTTTGGAGAAAACAAAGCTCATGGAAGAGAAACTGGCCTCGGTCGTAAAAACTTCGAAGAGGAGAATACCAAACTGAAGACTGCTCTCGACGCGGCCAACAAGGAGGCTAGCCGACTGAAGAATGACAAAGTTGCCCTGACTGACAAGGTTGGTGAACTGGCGGGGAGGAGGAACGATCTGGAGGTCTATCTGGGAGGGCTCGCCAAGAAGCTATTCCTCATGCTTGAAGGTAATTCCTCTTATCCGACTGACTTGTCATCATCGACTCACCATAGAACCATTAGCTTGAACTTGAGTCGTATTTGCAGAATTATGTCAGAACTTCAAAGAGGAGACCAGTCGAGTGCAGACAAGCTTGGACCCCATCAACTCTCCCGTGAAGGACGAAGCCGCTATGAACGTGCTCCGACTGGAGTCTCGCATTGCTGGAGTGGTGGACTATCTCGCTCGACTAAAAGCTGTGGTGTCACGGATCGACTCAACCCTCTGGCCGAACCAGACGCTTCAGAATGACCTTGAGTCCTTAATGACTCGACTGAATGAGGTTCCAAGTCGAGTGCAAGAATGGAAGAAGTCTTCCTCCAGGTGTGGTGCTGATGTTGCTCTGTCTCTGGTTCGTGTCCACTGCAAGGAAGCGCGGGAGGACAAGCTGGCGGCCCTCAGAGTTGCCAACACCAAGAAGTATGACTTCCAATCTTTCACGGAAACTTTCATCACTGCTGCCACCCGGATCCCCGATGGGATCGACCTTGACCAGTTTGTGGCTCCTTCCGATCCTCCACCGAGGAGTAAAAACTTTTATGCTCTACCTTAAATTTGCCTCGAATGCCGAGTGATTTTTGTAACCGATAAACTTTAGCGGGCTTGAGGCCTGGGTACTTCTGCATCCTTAGGATGCTATCCAAACTTTACTTATCGTCAAAATATGCTTTTGTTTGCCTTCGAGTGTACTTTGCTCTTCAATCCGATTATGCTTCAATGCTCGAGATGCAGCTCTGAGGTGGATCCAGTCGACCTACACTTTGTGGTTCTTGCAGGTGCAGGAGAAGAAAGCAGTCGACGTGTACCTCGTCGTCCTTGCGGATCGGGATGGAGCGCATGTTGTACTTGTGGCGCAGCTCCGAAGGATAAGGCAACAGTCGACCTGCACCTCGTCGTCCTTGCGGATCGGGATGGAGCGCACGTTGTACTTGTGGCGCAGCTCCGAAGGATAAGGCAACAGTCGACCTGCACCTCCTCGTCCTTGCGGATCGGGATGGAGCGCACGTTGTACTTGTGGCGCAGCTTCCGAAGGAGAAGGTAGCAGTCGACCTGCACCTCGTCGTCCTTGCGGATCAGTATGTTCTCAAACTTAGGCGAGTCCTGGACTGCAGCTAAGCCTCCGAGCGGGAGGTTTGCTCTCCACTCGGTAGGATTTTCAAACTTAGGCAAATCTTGGATCATAGCTAAGCCCCCGAGTGGGAGGTTTGCTCTCCAGTCGGTAGGATTTTTCAAACTTAGGCGAGTACTGGAATGCATCTAAGCCCCCGAGTGGGAGGTTTGCTCTCCTGTAGGGAGGATTTTTCAAACTTAGGCGTAGTCTTGTCTTGTAGCTAAGCCCCGAGTGGGAGGTTTGCTCTCCACTCGGTAGGATTTTTCAAACTTAGGCGTAGTCTTGGATCATGGCTAAGCCCCGAGTGGGAGGTTTGCTCTCCACTCGGTGGGATTTTTCAAACTTAGGCTAGTCTTGGACTGCAGCTAAGCCCCGAGTGGGAGGTTTGCTCTCCACTCGGTAGGATTTTCAAACTTAGGCGAGTACTGGACTGCAGCTAAGCCCCCGAGTGGGAGGTTTGCTCTCCACTCGGTAGGATTTTTCAAACTTAGGCGATTACTGGACTGCAGCTAAGCCCCCGAGTGGGAGGTTTGCTCTCCACTCGGTAGGATTTTTCAAACTTAGGCGAGCACTAGACTGCAGCGAAGCCCCCGAGTGGGAGGTTTGCTCTCCACTCGGTAGGATTTTTCAAACTTAGGCTTAGCATTGGACTGCAGCTAAGCCTCCAAGGAGGATTTTTGTGTCATAGCTTTGAAGGGGAAGGCACAGTCGACCTGTACCTCGTCGTCCTTGCAATGTGCACATTGTATTAAATACTTAGGCGAGTACTTGGACTGCAGCTAAGCCTCTGAGTGGGAGTCTGGCTCACCACTCGGTAGGATTTTAAACACTTAGGCGAGTACTTGGACTGCAGCTAAGCCTCTGAGTGGGAGGCTGGCTCACCACTCGGTAGGATTTTAAACACTTAGGCGAGTACTTGGACTGCAGCTAAGCCCCCGAGTGGGAGGCTGGTGGGTGTGTCGATTGAATTTTTGATCTGGTGGGGGCACGCTGAGTGCACCCACTGGGTGTAGTCCCCGAGACTATGGTGGACTGCAGGCAGTCGACTATAGTCTTTATACTTTGAACTTCTTCACTCGGTCTGGTCCGCCATGTCGGATGGATCTTTGGAACCGGTGGGGCGCACTGAGTGCACCCACCGGGTGTAGTCCCAAGGCTATGGTGGATCAGGCGATCGACCATAGTCTAAGAACTTGTTTTTTTTACACAGCTGACTGCTGACAATTAACTATGTTTTTAGGATCATAACCTTTTTGCCTCTTTCGGTCGACTGGTCGAACCGAATTGGTAAAAACAGTGGGGGCACGCAGATTGCACCCACGGGGTGTAGTGCCCGAGACTGCTGTCGAATGTTTTGATTCGACAGTATTCTAAGAAATGCTATGATTTTTCTTTAGTCACCGGAAGTGACCTGTCTTTGATGTTTTGTCGATTGACTCTTCGCAGAAATCTTGCGAGCTTGTGGCCCGCTATACCGAATTGGAGAACAAGCAGATCCAGCTCAACCTTGACTTGAAGCTTGCTCAGGAGAACTTGCAAAAGGTGAGAGATGAAGCAAAAGGTATGGCTGGTGAGAACTTGACGATTGTCTTTGTCTTTATACCCATTCTCAACTCTGGACTTATTGTTATTTTGCGTAAAACCGGAGGAGGCTCAAGAAGAAAGACCACGACCTTGCAGAGGCACGTATAGGCGGCTTTGGAGAAAACAAAGCTCATGGAAGAGAAACCGGCCTCGGCCAGTAAAACTCAAGAGGAGAATACCAAATCAAGATCGCTCTCGACGCTGCCAACAAGGAGGCTAGCCGATCAAGAATGACAAAGTTGCCTCGACCGACAAGGTTGGTGAACTGGCGGGGAGGAGGAACGATCTGGAGGTCTATCCGAGGGCTCGCCAAGAAGCTATTCCTCATGCTTGAAGGTAATTCCTCTTATCCGATCGACTTGTCATCATCGACTCACCATAGAACCATTAGCTTGAACTTGAGTCAGTATTTGCAGAATTATGTCGAACTTCAAAGAGGAGACCAGTCGAGTGCGAACAAGCTTGGACCCCATCAACTCTCCCGTGAAGGACGGCCGCTATGAACGTGCTCCGACTGGAGTCTCGCATTGCTGGTGTGGTGGACTATCTCGCTCGACTGAAAGCTGCGGTGTCGCGGATCGACTCAACCCTCTGGCCAGACCAGACGCTTCAGAATGACCTTGAGTCCTTAATGACTCGACTGAATGAGGTTCCAAGTCGAGTGCAAGAATGGAAAAAGTCTTCTGCCAGGTGCGGTGCTGATGTTGCTCTGTCTCTGGTTCGTGTCCACTGCAAGGAAGCGTGGGAGGACAAGCTGGCGGCCCTCAGAGTTGCCAACACCAAGAAGTATGACTTCCAATCTTTCACGGAAACTTTCATCACTGCTGCCACCCGGATCGCCGATGGGATCGACCTTGACCAGTTTGTGGCTCCTTCCAGTCCTCCACCTGAGGAGTAAAAAACTTTTATGCTCTACCTTAAATTTGCCTCGGAATGCCGAGTGATTTTTGTAACCGATAAACTTTAGCGGGCTTGAGGCCTGGGTACTTCTGCATCCTTAGGATGCTATCCAAACTTTACTTATCGTCAAAATATGCTTTTGTTTGCCTTCGAGTGTACTTTGCTCTTCAATCCGATTATGCTTCAATGCTCGAGATGCAGCTCTGAGGTGGATCCAGTCGACCTACACTTTGTGGTTCTTGCAGGTGCAGGAGAAGAAAGCAGTCGACATGTACCTCGTCGTCCTTGCGGATCGGGATGGAGCGCATGTTGTACTTGTGGCGCAGCTCCGAAGGATAAGGCAACAGTCGACCTGCACCTCGTCGTCCTTGCGGATCGGGATGGAGTGCACGTTGTACTTGTGGCGCAGCTCGAAGGATAAGGCAACAATCGACCTGCACCTCCTCGTCCTTGCGGATCGGGATGGAGCGCACGTTGTACTTGTGGCGCAGCTTCCGAAGGAGAAGGTAGCAGTCGACCTGCACCTCGTCGTCCTTGCGGATCAGTATGTTCTCAAACTTAGGCGAGTCCCGGACTGCAGCTAAGCCCCCGAGCGGGAGGTTTGCTCTCCACTCTGTAGGATTTTCGAAACTTAGGCAAGTACTGGACTGCAGCTAAGCCCCCGAGTGGGAGGTTTGCTCTCCACTCGGTAGGATTTTTCAAACTTAGGCGAGTACTGGACTGCATCTAAGCCCCCGAGTGGGAGGTTTGCTCTCCACTCGGTAGGATTTTTCAAACTTAGGCGAGTACTTGCATCAGAAGCTAAGCCCCAGTGGGAGGTTTGCTCTCCACTGGTAGGATTTTTCAAACTTAGGCAGTCTTGGACTGCGGCTAAGCCCCCAGTGGGAGGTTTGCTCTCCACTCGGTAGGATTTTTTCAAACTTAGTAGTCTTGGACTGCAGCTAAGCCCGTGAGTGGGAGGTTTGCTCTCCACTCGGTAGGATTTTTCAAACTTAGGCGAGTACTGGACTGCAGCTAAGCCACCGAGTGGGAGGTTTGCTCTCCACTTGTAGGATTTTTCAAACTTAGGCTAGTCTTGGACTGCAGCTAAGCCCCGAGTGGGAGGTTTGCTCTCCACTCGGTAGGATTTTTCAAACTTAGGCGAGCACTAGACTGGCTGAAGCCCCGAGTGGGAGGTTTGCTCTCCACTCGGTAGGATTTTTTCAAACTTAGGCTAGCACTTGGACTGCAGCTAAGCCTCCAAGGAGGATTTTTGTGTCATAGCTTTGAAGGGAAGGCACAATCGACCTGTACCTCGTCAGTCCTTGCAATGTGCACATTGTATTAAATACTTAGGCGAGTACTTGGACTGCAGCTAAGCCTCCGAGTGGGAGTCTGGCTCACCACTCGGTAGGATTTTAAACACTTAGGCGAGTACTTGGACTGCAGCTAAGCCTCCGAGTGGGAGGCTGGCTCACCACTCGGTAGGATTTTAAACACTTAGGCGAGTACTTGGACTACAGCTAAGCCCCCGAGTGGGAGGCTGGCTCACCACTCGGTAGGATTTTGAATACTTAGGCGAAACGGATTCAAGAATTCAAACCCCGAGTGTGAGGCTGGCTCGCCACTCGGTAAGGATTTTTTGTTACAAACTTAGGCGAAACGGATTCACAGCTAAGTCACCCACTTGGGGGGGGGGATTTTAACAAAAAGTAATAACAATCACTGGGAAAATTATAATCTTCTTGATTTAGATAGACAAACTACAAAGGTACTTTTATTACATCTCACCCGAGTGAGCTCTTAAGTGTAAAAGGGGCGGAGCAGCTCCGCATTCCATGCCCGAGGCTCATCGATCTGGCGTTCGACGTTGTAAAGATGGTAAGCCCCATTGTGAAGAACTCTGGTGACGATGAAGGGACCTTCCCAAGTGGGAGCGAGCTTGTGTGGTTTCTGTTGATCCACTCGGAGGACCAGATCTCCTTCCGGAAAGGCTTGGCTCTTCACATTCCTGGCGTGGAATCGACGCAAGTCCTGCTGATAGATGGTCGAGCGGATCAGGGTCATCTCTCTCTCCTCTTCAAGGAGGTCGACTGCATCTTGACGGGCTTGCTCTGCTTCAGCTTAAGAGTAGATCTCGACTCGGGGGGCATTGTGAAGCAGGTCACTCGGCAGAACTGCTTCAGCTCCATATACCATAAAGAATGGAGTTCTCCCAGTCGAACAATTAGGAGTGGTCCTCAATCCCCAAAGAACCGACGGAAGTTCATCGACCCACGCTCCTGCTGCATGCTTGAGATCACGCATCAGTCGAGGTTTCAGTCCTTTGAGGATTAGACCATTTGCTCGTTCAGCTTCTCCATTCGACTGGGGGTGAGCGACTGAAGCATAGTCGACTCGCGTGCCCTGAGATGCGCAAAAGGCTTTGAACTTGTCGGAATCAAAATTGGACCCATTGTCCTTGATGATGTTGTGCGGAACTCCATATCTGAATATCAATTCTCTGACGAAACTGACAGCAGTGCATGCATCAACGTTCTTGATAGGTTTGGCTTCGATCCACTTCGTGAACTTGTCGACTGCCACAAACAAATGAGTGAAACCACTCCTGCCAGTTCTCAGCGGTCCAATCATATCCAACCCCCAAACAGTGAAAGGCCAGACGAGTGGAATGGTCTTCAATGCTAAGGCGGGCTTGTGTGACATATTGGAGTAGAACTGACATCCTTCACATTTGTCTACTATTTCCTTTGCCATTTCATTTGCCTTTGGCCAGTAAAATCCCGCACGGTATGCTTTAACCACGATGGTCCGAGAGGACGCATGGTGACCACAGGTCCCCGAGTGGATACCATGAAGGATTATCTGACCTTCTTCTGGCGTTATGCACTTCTCGGCCGACTCGATCCACGCTTTCTCGAATAATCGCCCTTGATCACAGTAAAGGCCTTGGATCGACGGACGATCTGTCTAGCCTCTTCTTCATTCTCCGGGAGCTCTTTCCTCAGGATGTATGTGATGTACGGTACTGTCCAATCGGGAGTGATGACCACGACTTCCATGACTAGGTCGACCACCGCTCGGACCTCAACTTCAGTCGGATCAGTGGCACTTTTTAGCTGTGGAGCTTCTTCGGTGAAAGGATCCTCTTGAATCGATGGTGTGCGGATGTGCTCCAAAAACACATCACTGGGAATGGCTTCCCTCTTGGACCCTATTTTCACCAAATCATCAGCAGCTTGATTTTTCAGTCGGGGTATGTGATGGAGCTCTAACCCTCAAACTTCTTTTCTAGCTTCCTCACTGCATTACAAAGAGCTACCATGGCTGGACTTCCGACGTCCCACTCCTTCACACCGATTAACCACCAAATCTGAGTCGCCATAGACCATGAGGCTTATTTGACGCCGAAAGTGAAATGGCCATACACGAACTCCATACAACAAAGTTGCTTCATATTCTGCTTCATTGTTGGAAGAATGAAAGTGAATCTGGAGCACATATCTGAGCTTATCTCCTCGGGGGGAAACCAATACTACCCCAGCACCGGAACCATTCAGCATCTTGGAACCATAAAAGAACATAGTCCAGTGCTCCGAGTGAACTTGAGTCGGTAACTATTGTTCAATCCACTCGGTGATGAAATCTGCTATTGCTTGGGACTTGATGGCTTTCTTTGCCTCAAACTTGATATCAAGGGGAAGAAGTTCAATCGCCCATTTCGCTCGACCGGGCCATGCGTCTCAAGCAGTGTAATCTCGATAATGGGGCGTCACGACGACCGTAATGGAATGATCGAGAAGTAATGAGCAACCTTCTTCGCGGTCATATAAATCCCATACACAAGCTTCTCGATAATGAGGGTATCTTTGCTTCGACGGGTTAACACTTCGAAAGATAATATCTTTGGTATTTGAACTTTGAAGGCTTTTCCTTCCTCTTCCCGGCCGACCGTAAGTATTGTAATCGACGACTTGTCCTGTGGCTGCAATGTAAAGCAGCAATGGCTCTTTGCTGATTGGGGCAGCAAGCACCGATGGGTGGAGAGCAGAGCTTTGAGCTCGCAAACGCTGCATCGCCTTCGTGAGTCCACTCGAACTTGTCTCGACTTCTTCATCGATCGGTAAAGAGGCAATGCCTTTTCACCGAGGCGAGAGATGAATCGACTTAAAGCGCCAAGCATCCAAGAAGCTCGGACATCGTGCACACGCATGCAGGCGTTTCATTCGGAGAATAGTGCCAACTTTTTCGGGTTAGCGTCGATTCCTCGCTCGTAAACGAGAAAACCGAGTAACTTTCCACCAGGAACTCCAAATGTGCACTTTGATGGATTAAGCTTGATATCATACCTCTTGAGATTGGCAAATGTTTCAGCAAGGTCAGTCAGCAGGTCGGAACCTTTCCATGACTTGACCACAATGTCATCCATGTATGCTTCCACATTCCGACTGATTTGAGTGAGTAAACACTTCTGAATCATCCTCATGAACGTGGCTCCGGCATTCTTGAGGCCGAATGGCATGGTGACATAACAGAAGCACCCGAATGGAGTGATGAAAGCTGTTTTGATCTCGTCGGGTCCATATAGACGGATCTGATGGTACCCGGAATATGCGTGTAAAAAAGACAACCGCTCACATCACGCAGTCGAGTCGACTATTTGGTCGATGCGGGGGAGAGGAAAATGATCTTTCGGGCAGGCCCGATTGATATGTTTGAAGTCAATGCACATGCGCAGTGAATTGTCCTTCTTAGGGACCATGACCCCATTGGTGAGCCACTCGGAGTGGTAAAATTTTCGGATAAACTCTGCTGCTAAGAGCCGAGCCACCTCCTCGCCTATGGCCTTTCTCTTCTGGACGGCGGACCGTCGAAGATGTTTTTTGACAGGTTTGACTTTTGAGTCGACTCACAGACGGTGCTCAGCCAGCTCCCTGGGAACACCCGGCATGTCAGCAGGCTTCCATGCAAAGATGTCCCAGTTCTCACAGAGGAACTGGACGAGCGCTTCTTCCTATTTGGAGTCGAGTGTTGTTGAGATGTTGGTCGGAGCAGCATTGGGGTCGGTCGGGTGAATATGAACCTGCTTCGTTTCACCGGACGACTGAAATGCCGACTCCGTAGCGGGCTTCTAGGCTCGCAACAAATTGCTCGGATCTGCAGTCTTCTGATATTCTTGCAATTATACCACTACCATCTGAGCATCAGCAATCTTAGAGCCTTTCTGGAAACACTCTTCCGCTTTCTTCCGATTGCCAGTGACAGTGATCACACCCTTGGGGTCGGGCATCTTCAGCTTGAGGTACACATAACATGGTCGGGCCATGAAACGGGCATACGCCGGCCTTCCCAGAATAGCATGATAAGCGCTCTGGAAATCCACGGCATCAATGGTCAACTTTTCTTTGCGGAAATGCTTCGAATCACCAAAAACCACATCAAGAGCAATTTGACCGAGTGACTCAGCCTTCTTTCCAAGAATGACTCCGTGGAAACTCATGTTACTGGTGCTGAGTCTGGACATCGGAATGCCCATCCCTTTCAACGTCTCTGCATATAAGATGTTCAGGCCACTGCCGCCATCCATCAAAACTTTGGTCAGTCGAGTGCCTTCGACGACTGGGTCGACCACCAACGCTTGCCTCCCAAGGGTGGCAATATGTGTCGGATGATCGGACTGGTCGAATGTGATGGCGGTCTGGGACCATTTCAGATAATTGGGCATCGCCGGAGCGACCATGTTCACTTCTCAGTTGATAACTTTCAATCGACTTTTTGCTTTCAACGTCGGCCAAAGAAAATCATCGTGGTGGAATTGACACGGGATAGCCACCATCACTATCTTCTTTGTCCTCAACTTTATCTGACCCCTTTTCCTTATCCTTGGGTTGCTTCCCTTGGAACAGCTGAATCAAGAGCCGACATTGTCGAGTGGTATGCTTTGGGTAAATGAGTTTACCCTCTTCATCTTTCTTCGTGTGAATGTGACATGGCAAGTCCAACACATCATTCCCATCTTGGTCTTTCACCTTCTTGGGGTTCCACGGACCCTTGGGTTTCCCCTTGAACTTTCCCTGGGTCTGACCAAGGCTTCTCCGGAGCGGCTGGCTCGGCTTTGCGCTTCGCTTCCGACCGAATTTCCTCCGCCGGCTTCATTAGCGGCTGACTTGTACTTACCACTCGGAGCCGATCCTCTTCTTCACCATTATCATACTTGGTGGCAATCTCCATCATCCGACTCAAGGTCATATCTCCGTCTCAATCAATTTCAAACTCAACTCTCTCGTTCTTGACACCTTCCTTGAAAGCACAGATCGCTCGGTGATCGAGACACATTCTCAACTGTGTGGTGCAAGGTTATCCATCTCTGGATGTAATCTCTCAAAGTTCCATTCGACATCTGCACACACGATTGCAGCTCACAATCCCGCTGGTCGCTTGCAAGTCCCTTCAAATGTCCCGACAAACACTCGGGACAGATCTTCCCATGTGTAAATACATTGGGTGCTAACTGATTCAACCATGCTCGCCGAACCCTCCAACATAAGGGGCAAATGCTTCATAGCTACCTCATCGTTGCCGCCGCTTAATCTGAACAGCCACTCGGTAGTCCTCAAGCCAAGTGTCGCTTGGACTCACCGTGAACTTATCGACTCAGCCGCCAACCCGAAGTTGGGAGGAATCACTACGGCTCGATGGCTCGCTAAAACACTGCCCCGAGACATGAACTCTGCTGCTGGAGGGAACATCTCTGTCATGACCTTCTCGGTGAGCTCTGTTCCTGTCGACCAAGCCTTGAACGATGATGGATCTTGCATCAAAGCTCGGCTCTGGGTCGACTGGAACCCTTCGCCAAAGACCTTGTCAAGGCGTCATCATCTTGTTGCCGAGGAGCGTATGATCCACCCCTTGGGGGAGGGGTGGGCACTCGACGTCGATCATTGCGATCGAATCGGTGCTCATACGGCTCGCGATTCCTCAGATCTTGATCATCACGCCGCCTCCACGTTCCTCACGCCGGGGCGATCTTGGACTATGGGCCGATCGACTGAATTCGCAGCGACGGATCTGCTGTGAATCCTGTTCCGTGGATCGTGATACGACCGAAGTTTTGGTCTCGCTGCCTGCAGCAAATCTCTGATCTGTTGCAAACCTCTACCCGCCTCCGACAGGGAAGGCTAAATTGATTCTACTATACGGGCTGCAGCTGCTAAATTCTGAATCGGAGTTCGATATACCTGAGTTGGTTGTGGAAAGAGCTGATGTCGACTGGATTCTGGAACCCGTGGTCGCGTGCGCTCGTCGAGAACTCGCTGGAGATTCTCCAGCCGAGTGCGCTCAGCCAAGTTGGCCAAGCGCGCATCCTCCAAGGCACGAGCCTCGGGGGTTTCTCAAATGATGGAGTGTGAAGCGCATCCATGTTTCGGCAGCGAAGTTCCTCCCTCTGCAGCGAAGTGAGGGGCTCGGGTTGGTACTCTTCGTGATCTTGCGCTTGATCACCTCCACCGTCGCCTCCGTCGGTGCGGGGGTATCCAGGAGGACTGCGTGGTCCGTCGACTATCAGAACCTCTGCTGCCGGATCACTGCTATCGCACTCGGATGCAATCTCTGCAGAGCCAGTCGACAGATCGAACAAGCCGTAGAGAGATTCGTCGGGCTCGATTGCCGCAACTTGGGAAGTGACCGACTGGCGAGCCACCGCATGTCTCACCCACCACTGAAGCCTCGACCGACCGGAGCGCTTGCGCCGGCGGGAGACTGGGAGTGAGGACGGCACAAGAACTGACCCATACTGGGTCGACGGTTCTTCGCAGGAGGACGCCATGGACGACGCGCCAAAGTGCGTTGTTCATGGACGGGAGCGCTTCGACGTCGAGAGGAGCCTCCTGAATCCAAGCGGAGTCGTCGGCGATGAACGTGAGCGCATCGAGACGGATCTCGCGGCCCTCGACCAAAACTCCACCTGAAACCATGATGTAGGAGATCGAAAGAATCCCAGCATCTCCAACAAATCGCTAGAACACCGGCCCCAAGGTGGGCGCCAACTGTCGTGGTTCTAAGTCCGACAAAGAGAATGGGGTAGGTATGGAGAGGCGAGGTACTAGCTATGGAGTAGTTGGTACGCATGAGTTTACGAAGTTCAGCCCTTCTCGGAGGAAGTAACAGCCCCACGCCTCGGAGCCAGGAGGCGGTCGATTGGATTATATGCGTATGAATTACAGGGTGCGAACCCTTCTACCGTGGAGGGGTGGCTTATATAGAGTGCGCCAGACCCCAGCCAGCCCACGTAGCGGAGGGTTTAAGGTACATTAAGGCTAGGCGTTACTGGTAACGCCTTACATAAAGTGTCATCATGACCATAAATACTATTTAACTACAGACCGTTTGGACACCGAGTGGCTCTTGGACTCCTCGTGGTCGAGTGGGTCTTCATGGTCGAGTGTATTTGAACCTGTCGAGTGGAAACCTACCAGGTCGACTGGTAGGCAGTTTATTCTAAGGATGCCCTTGAGGAGGGTATCTTGGACAGGTCCATGACCCTACCCTAGGTATATGACTTCATCAACAGGAGCACATCAAGTACCGGCGGCAACCCGAATGGCGACAGATCCTCCTCCTTGGCTCCCAGTAGGGTATAATTCTTCTGCACATTGCTTGTTCTTGAAATTTTAAACGGTAGCAATCGATTTAGTTCATTGCGGTTTGAATGGTGGTATCCTGTTCATTCACAGGATGGATGCAGCTTCATCGTTTTTAACGAACATGGGTCATGGGATCAAAGTTTTGACAAGTTGTATAGCTACAAGGCAGAAATTGGTAAGTCATGCCCTGGTAGCTCTTTTCTCATTGATCATGAAGTATCGCCTGGAGCGAGAAGGTTCACAAAGCTGTTCTTTGCATTAAAGCCATGCATAGATGGTTTTCTTGCAGGTTGTAGGCCATATTTGGCTATTGACAACACTTTCTTGACAGGAAAATTCAGAGGTCAATTGGTAGCCGCAATTGCTGTAGATGGCCCTCTTGCTATTGGAGTAATTGACTTAGAGACAAAGGAAAACTGGGCTTGGTTCATGGAGAAGCTTAGAGATGCTATTGGCACACCGGAAGGTCTCACGATTTGCAATGATGCGGGAAAGGGTATTGATCAAGCTGTAGCTGACATATTCCCTATGGCTGAACATAGGGAGTGTATGTGGCACTTGGTAAAGAATTTTAAGAAGAAGTTTCGAGGCAAGGTATATGATGATCAACTTTGGCCAGCCGCATATGCATGGAATTCTTATCATTTTGACAAGCACATAACAGCTATTCAACGAGCAAGGCCGACATCAATATCCTACTTGCAAAAGAATCACATAAGGTTATGGACCAGAAGCCAGTTCACGACACTCTCAAACGTGGACTATGTGACCAATAATCTTGCTGAATCCTTGATGAGGACATAACTACCTTGGATACGACCAAAATTATTTCATAATGCATATTTGTCAGGTGATTTCTAGTGCAAACTATTCAATAATTTATTTATGTTATCGAGAACAAAAATACTTCACACACGTTTGTGTTTTGTCTAATTGCAGGTGTATGGGACATTTGTACAATCCACATATGAAGATAAGGGAAAAGGAGAAGTTTAGGTTCTGTTCAAAAAGTCCTCTCACGTCACTTTTGTGCCAAGAGAAGATCGAGTCCAAGTCTCTCACGTTCTCGATTCAGATTCGGACTGCACAGACATATCTGACTCAAAACGCCAACAACTTTTTCATACGGACTCCGAAACGGGTGATTCTTTTTTTGTTGGAAAGTAGATTTCGTGCTCTTTGTAACATCCCAAATTTTAAATTTGGAATGTTATACATAGGTCATTCATGCATATGATATTTTATCGCATTTCGTTTCGTGATCCTCGAAATCCTAAGCAACTCAAGGACCCACGGAGAGAGTTGGGGATTTCGCGTTCTTCATATTTGAATTTTATCAAATATTGAGACAAGGATCATTTTGGTTTTAATAATTTTGATCTCTAAAAATATTTCATATTAAAATATATGAGAGGAGATAATATGACTTCTCCAAAATAAATGAAATATTGGAGGAAAAATATTAAAATCAATAAAAAAATTATTTGGATTTTATCTCAATTTTATTTGAATTAGGAAAAATATGCGTTTTTCAAAATTGCATTAGAGGCCTAAATAAATGTTCACTTTATCCGAAATATTTTTAGAGGACGGTGAAAATTTATTTCAGGATTTTTGGAGTCCGTTTAGTATTTCTTTTATTCGTTTGTCCGTGTCAGGATTTATTTAAAAAAAAGAGCACCGACCTAACGGGCCATGTCCAACTAGGACTCCAGCCCGGCCGGCCTTTATAAGCCGGGAGGCCCGAGGCCCCACCCCAAGCCACCAGCCTCTCCGCCCTAACCCTAGCTCCGCCTTTCACGGGAGTCAGCGAGTCAGCCGGCATTTACATCGCCAGAGGTACCCGCCGTTCGTCGGTTTTCTCAGAAAACCGATCGGTTTTTCTTTAAAAGCCTAGATCTAGTTTTTTTAAATAGATCAGTTTGGTTTTTATCGGTTCGGTTATTCAGCGGACGTTCATCCGTACGTTCATTTTAACGAACGTTGTTCGTCGGTTAGTCGCAGACAGTGAACGTTCGTTCGTTAGCCTGTTCGTCAGTTTTTCTTTTTCCAGGGTTTTTCCGCGATTATTTCCGATCGCGATTTCTGCCCTAAACTTCGATCTAGTATATCTTTTCGCTCGTTTATCCAAATCAGGTGAAACGAGCGCCTAGATCTTTATCTTGAAGCCCTCTTTCTGTTTAACCAACTTGAACAAGGTTTTGGTACTGTAAAATTTGACTTTAGTCCAGATTAGTAATCGGATATTGTTTCTTTCGCAGTTTGAGTTTCGTTGCTCCGTTTGATTTGATTCTTTTTGCAAACTGGAGTTCTTCAGTTGAACTTTCTGGTTAGATCTTCTTATTTAAGATTTACCCGTGCATCTTTGCTTGATTGCTTATGTATGCTATTGTTTGTTTGCGATAGAGTTCCTGGAGTGCGAAGCGTGCTACTACGAGTCACTAGGTTTTGTGGATCGTCAGCAAGGCAAGTAACACATTGATCATACTCTTCCATACTCAGTTTTTATGCATTAGTTACAATCCTCAAGCAATGCATGATTAGGATGTGAGTAACATGTAGGTATTGGGAAGTAGTTGATGAGGTAGAACCTATTACCTGTTTTATTATCAAACCCTTGGGAGTTACTTCTACGTTATGCTAATATTGCTATGCTATGCTCGTAGACGTGGATTGGGTTTGAGTGTATCCATGATAGATGTGACTGTTTAATTAATGGTTTAACTTAAGGTCGCAACTTTAATACACATCTGGGTGGATTGTTGGTTTTGGGCACCTGGGGTTATACCAGTGTTGTCCTCCTATGGTCCGCCACCCAGGCTCAAAGGGATCATAAGATCATTCATGCTAGAAACTTCCGTGTGCAGCCACAAGCTATTATGGGCTCTAGCATAGTTGAGTAGGTTGCATGACATCTTCCAGTGGTAGGCTAGCAGATGTAAGGGATGTAGGTTGGTACTGTCTACCCGGGGTTAGAGTCGATGCTTTTGAAAGACTGCGTCTCGGTCATCTGTTTCTCAAACACCATGCAGTGCGAGAAATCCAATGGAGAAGATCGAGTCTTGTGGGGAAAAGTGTGCAAACCTCTGCAAAGTGTACAAACTAATCATGGTTAGCCTTGTCCCCGTTTATGGACATCTTGAGTATCTGGTTCTTGGATTATCATATGGATCTCATCACTCTAAATTAATTTGTTGGATTGATAATTACTTTTAATTGGGATTGAGATGGGGTTATCATTCTCAATGTTTCAACCACCATGATAGTTAAATAAAGTATATTCCTTTGTTGTAGGAAAAAATTGGCTTTTCGCAAAAACATTATAACCATAGAGCCTCCACCAGCCATATAAGCATGTAGTGATAGCATTTATCTATTCACTGCTCCACTGTGTTATATTGCCAGCATATTCCATGTGCTAACCCGTTTTCGGGATGCAACATATCATGTTGCAGACTTTTCAGACGAGGAGTAAGGTGCGATAGGTCGTTTGTCATGCATTCAGCTATGTCGTTGGAGTTGATGGACTCCACTTTATCTTCCAAGCCTTTTGTTGTTATCGTTTTTAGATGGCCTTAAGCCATATTTATTGTAATAAGTTCTCTTTTGGAGACATTCGATGTAATAAGTGTGTGATTGCTACTCTGTTATAAATCCTTTGAGTAATGTGTGTGTCAGCACTATCGATCCAGGGATGACACTGAACACAGAGACTTGACCGTCTGAGGTCGGGTCGCTACACTCTTTCCACCCAATTTGATTCACCTTCAAATTCGTCCGGAGCGTTGAGATATCGACGAAACAATCTGACGATGCAGCAGAATCCAAGTCAACCAACAATTCGAAAGTTGTTGCATCACCTCCACTTGGTCCCATGAGCCTTGTACGACCTACGGTTAGTTTGAGGCTGCCTTGGGACGTCCTCCCACCTCCTTGGCTGCCATCCCTTGCTCCTATATAAGTAGATCCATCTAGTAGCTTTTTCCTTGGGGATTTGTTTAGTTAAAAGTTAGCCATTGCAACTTCGTGTACTTCATTTGTGTCCAACGACCAGACCAAGACCGCTTCCAGATCCCACCTTTATCAATACTTCATCTATATTCGCAATATTCAGATTGCATTATAATATTCTTGCTTGTTCTTCGATTGCGTGCAGGAATAGGCCTTCGTGGTCAGGCTGATTGTGCTTCCACCTTCGTCAGTAACCTCGGGACATTAGTTTAGCGATTGCTAAGGCGCAACATCGTGCATGTTTGCAGTCGGGTTGTCAAAGTCTACTCCACCAAATCAATAGTTATCATCTCATCGAAAGATTGGGACACTGTGACGCCCGGATAATTAAGCTACAGTAATTCCACGCTAATGATGCCATGTCACCTCAGTTGTTGTTGCTAATCTCACGTTAGTTCGAAACCGGTTCGAATTCAAATTCAAAATCAAGCAAACAATAAAAAATTTCAAATATTAAAATTAAAATGTTCGGAGTGAGCCAAATAATGCATAGGTAATTATGGTGGAGAAACCCAACATCTTTAGAGGTGTTTGGATGTCCTAACATAAATAAATAGTAGCATGAAAAATTAACTAAATGCCTTTTTCAATTAATAAAATATTAGGCTAATTTATTTAGATGCCAAAAGTTATGTGGCAGTAGTATATTTGTTTAGACTGATTTAGGAACCAGTTAGGTATTTATTTCAAACTAAAATAAAAACTTAAACAAAAGAAAAATGAAAACAGAAAAAAAAAACGTGGCCAACCGGGCCGCGACCCAGCCGGCCGGCCCACCCGCGCCCCTGGCCTATATGGCCTGCCGTGCCCAAACCCTAGCCCGACCGACACCCACAACCCCCATTCCACCTTGCTCTCTTCCCCCTCCCCCTCGATCTGGATCGAGATCGGGGCTCGCCTTCGCCGATGTCAAGCCCTCTACATGGCGCCACCCGTCTCCGACCGCGTCGCCCACCGCCCCCGACGCCACTGGCCCTCGTCGTCGCCCAAAGGCCTCCACGCCGGACTGCTTCCTCTTCGTCCCCATCGTCTCCGACCTCCTCCTCGCCCCCCGTTGCCCCGTTCCCTACAACCCGCGGTGAGGCGCCAATCCCTCCTCCTCCTCCTGGCAGCGCGCTCGCCGCAGCCATCGTGACGATCGCCCCATACGCTTCGTCGTCGCCGTCTGCTGCTCCGCTCGTCCCACGCGTGCAACCGCGCCGTCCCCACGCCGTCTGCGCCCGCCCCCTGCAAGCCTCGCCTCGTTCGCGACCCGCGCTGCTGCCCCCACTGCTCCGCTGGGCCCGCCTCCCCTGCTCGTCGCTGCACTATTGCTGCTGCGTGGTTGATGCTACTGCCCAGCGCCGCCTCACTCGCCAGCCCCGCAGCCGCCTTGCTCCGCCGGTGCACTGTCCTGCTCCTGCTGCCTCTGCTCGCTCGCCGCGCCCTCACCCCGCTACCTCGCGCTGCAGGTCGCTACTCGTCGTCCGCCACTCGCCCCGCCACGGCACCACGCCTTACGCGCGCCACACCGGCATCCGGCGCACAGCCACCCACGCCGCTGGCCCCACAGCCGTGGCTACGGCAGCCACTTTGCCACCTTGGTCGCGCCCGTCGCGGCGCCCGGCCAGCGCCTCGCCAGTTCCCACCTCCGGCGCTCTGGGCCCCTTTGCCTCGCCCATGGCGGGCTCGGCCTCCGCTTCGGGCGGCGCATTCGCCTGTTTCGCCCCGCGCCCGTTAGCCTGCGCCCGATAGGCCCCTGTGCTTATGGCACGTGGGGCCCGCCCCAGAATGTTTATTTATAAAAAAGGATTTAAAGTAATAATAATATTAATAAATTAATTAATTCGTTAACTAAATTAATCATAATCAGATTAATCTAATCACTAATTGACCTAATTAACTGTTAGTTAATTAATCAGTCAATGACATGCGGGGCTGTAGGACCATGAAGTATGTCTAGAGGGGGGGTGATTAGACTACTTGACCAATTAAAAACTTAGCCTTTTCCCAGTTTTAGAGTTTGGTAGATTTTAGCAAACTTAGGACAAGTCAAGCAATCATCACACAATTCAAGCAAGCATGCAAAGAGTATATGAGCAGCGGAAATTAAAGCATGCAGCTTGCAAGAAAGTAAGGGGAAGGGTTTGGAGGATTCAAACGCAATTGGAGACACGGATGTTTTTGGTGTGGTTCCGATAGGTGGTGCTATCGTACCTCCACATTGATGGAGACTTCAACCCACGAAGGGTAACGGTTGCCTTGAGTCCACCGAGGGCTCCACCCACGAAGGGTCCACGAAGTAGCAACCTTGTCTATCCCACCATGGCCGTCGCCCACGAAGGACTTGCCTCACTAGCGGTAGATCTTCACAAAGTAGGCGATCTCCTTGCCCTTACAAACCCCTTGGTTCAACTCCACAATCTTGTCGGAGGCTCCCAATTGACACCTAGCCAATCTAGGAGACACCACTCTCCAAGAAGTAACAAATGGTGTGTTGATGATGAACTCCTTGCTCTTGTGCTTCAAATGATAGTCTCCCCAACACTCAACTCTCTCTCATAGGATTTGGATCTGGTAGAAAGAAGATTTGAGTCGAAAGCAACTTGGGGAAGGCTAGAGGTCAAGATTCATATGGTAGGAATGGAATATCTTGGCCTCAACACATGAGTAGGTGGTTCTCTCTCAGAAATGGTAAGTTGGAAGTGTAGGTTTAGTCTGATGGCTCTCTCCATGAATGAAGAGGATGTGGAGGGGTATATATAGCCTCCACACAAAATCTAACCGTTACACACAATTTACCAATCTCGGTGGGACCGAATCAACAAACTCGGTCAGACCGATTTTAGTAAACCTAGTGACCGTTAGGGTTTTTGGTGGGACTGACATGCATCTCGGTAGGACCGATATGGTTAGGATTAGGGCATAACGTAATCTCGGTGGGACCGATTACACAAACTCGGTGAGACCGATTTTGGTAATAAGCTAACTAGAGAGTTGGTCATGTAAACTCGGTGGGACCGATTTGCTCTTTTCGGTGAGACCGAAATGTTACAAAAGGGAAACCGAGAGTTTACATTGCAATCTCGGTGGGACCGATCCGCTCTTTCGGTGAGACCGAAAAGTTACGAAAAGAAAACTGAGAGATTACAATCCCATCTCGGTGAGACCGAGATCCCTATCGGTAGAACTGATTTGCCTGTGGTTTGTGGCGATGGCTATGACATATGGAATCGGTGGTCTTGGGATAGGAAGAATCGGTGAGACCGATTTTGGCTTTAGGTTTAGGTCATATGTGGATGTGAGAAAGTAGTGAGGGTTTTGGAGCATATCACTAAGCTACGAGAAGCAAGAGGCTCATTAAGAAACACCTCATCCCTCCTTGATAGTATTGGCTTTTCCTATAGACTCAATGTGATCTTGAATCACTAAAATATACAATGAAGAGTCTTGAGCTTTTGAGCTTGAGCCAATCCTTTGTCATTAGCATTTTGAGGGATCCACTTTCGTCATCCATGCCATGTCATTCATTGAGCTTTCCTGAAATGTTCATCTTGGAATAGCATTAGCTCAATGAGCTATATGTTGTTATGAATTACCAAAACCACCTAGGGATAGTTGCACTTTCAATATCCCCCTTTTTGGTAATTGATGACAACATATAGATCAAAACTTCGACAAATGATAATAAGATTGAAAAACATCGTCGCTTTGAGATGTATGTGATAAGCAAGAGCTCCCCCTAAATTTGTGCATAGATTATGATTTGCTTTGGACTGCAAATGCACAAGTAATTAGGCTCATGGGTTACTCTTCCATGTCACATACATCTTGGTGGAGCGCTCAAAATGGTACGAATGAATACATGCACTCATCACCAAGCAAAGTGAATGATCACATAGGATAGATAAGATAGTATCATCAAACATGCATAAGTGTAGCTTATGATCAAACACATGATCATCAATGTCTCACAAACATAGTATATCAAGCAACCAAAAGCAAACAAGTTTAAAAACCAAAACCACCAAATCAAGAGGGAACAAAAGCAACACTCTCTCTCTCGAAGCCTATGATCTATACATTTTTCTCCCCCTTTGGCAACAAGTTACCAAAAAGTTCATAGAAAATGCATAGTGCTAGATTGACTCTCAGGCTTGATCTTCGGGTGGTGGAGTCCGGATAGCGCCGAGGACGAAAGCTTCAGTTGAAGTAGATGGAGCTGGAGCTGATGTAGGTGCTGGAGTTGGTGGCACGAGGCTGTAGCTGGTGCAGACGAAGTGGCTCTGGTGTCAGGAGCTGGCACAGCAGATGACCTTTGGGCTCTAGGCACTCTGGAAAATGCATCAGTTGTTTTTTTGCCCTTCCTCTCCTGCATGTCATCTTGTAGTTGCTCCACTGCAGACTGAATCTCAGTTACTTTCACATATAAGTCATAGAACTTATGTTCTATGATTCTCTCCAAGCTCTCCTGATTTTGAGTGAGTGTGGCCAATCCCTTCTCAATCCTCAGTGTTGATGCTATTAAGTATCCGAGCTGCTCCTGCTTGTTCTTCAAGAAATACTCAGATGCATCCTCTTGTGTTGGCATCCTGGCAGCCTTCTCCTTCCTTGCCTTCTGCTTCTTCTCTTGTGCTTGAACTGACGATGGATCATTCTCATTCATGACAACCTCATTGTCCTCAAAGTCTGGATAAATTGGAAAATGTTCCTTATCCAATAGATATTTGCATGTGCCCATCTTTGAGTTAATCAACTCCTAGATTTGAGGGGCATATCCACAACTTCTTTTCTGGTCAGCTGCAGTCCTCTTAATGGTTTCAACCATAAGGCTCATGACTTTGAATTTCTGTGGCACATCAAACAAATGCAACATGTTGATTGCATGCCCTCACGATCATGTTGTGGTCACCAGACTTTGGCGATGAGGGTATGCCTTAAGATGCAGTTGATTGTTGGCAGCCCTGACAGAAGGAAGTGGACTGATCCAAACTTATGTGTCTCAATGGCTGTGTCTGGGATCTCCTTGTACATGTGTGCCATGGAATTGTGGTCCATTTTCTTCTTGGCATATACATCAAGATCATATTCATTCTCCCTTGGGGCATTTATCAGCTTTGCCCACTCCTCAACGGTTGACTGGTACCTTGTACCTTCAGACATCCACACTATCCTGCCATTTGGATAAAAGTGTGTTGTGGAGTAGAACTGCATGATAAGTTCATCATTCCAGTTGGTGAGCTTTTTCCCAACAAAGTCTGCAACTCCAACAACAACAAAACTGTCTTGCACTCCAGGATAGTGCTCTACATTTTCTTTCATGTAGGTCCAGTCGACCCACCTCATATCACACACAATGGGATTCTTATCCGGTGAGCAGCCTCATAAAAGTCCTGTTGTTCCTTGGTGTGGAACCTGTAGTCCACAGCAGTTCTTCTCCTTGAGGCATATGGATCTGTCATCCTCCATAGCCTCAACCCATTGTCTCTTCTGATCTTCATATCCTCAGCCACAGGATGGGCATCATTGTGGTCTGGTATCTTGTAACGCCCCGGATTCGATGCGCCAGGTGTCCGCCAGTTATTCGCCGTCGTTGCCATGTCATGTGCTTGCGTGTTGCACTTTTCCATGTCACCTTCTACATTTCATATCATGTCATCATGTGCATTTCATTTTGCATACGTGTTTGTCTCATGCATCCGAGCATTTTCCCCGTTATCCGTTTTGCAATCCGGCACTCCTATGTCTCCCGGCGCCTCCCTTTACCTCTTTTCGTGTGCGGGTGTTAAACGGTCTCGGAATGGCCCGAGGTTTGCCAAGCGGCCTTGGTATAGCACCGGTAGACCGCCTGTCAAGTTTCGTGCCATTTGGAGGTCGTTTGATACTCCAACGGTTAACCGGGTAACCGTAAAAGCCTCCTTCTCTTTGCAGCCCAACACCCTTCCAAAGTGGCCCAAAACCCAGCAAACTCCCCTCCATGCTCTCGGTCGTTCCATCACGATCGCGTGGCCGAAAACCGCACCTCATTTGGACTCTCCTAGCTCCCTATGCCTATATAAACACCTCCCCCTCCGAAATTCGCGGTCAAATCCTCCCCCTAACCCTAAAATCGTCCTGCGCTGCCGGACGTGTCCGCCCTGACGCCGGACACCCAGCGCCGCCCGCAGCCACTCCGGGCGTGCCACGTGGCGCCTCCGTCCTTCCGCCCGCCGCGGCTCAGGCAAACCGCCCGGGCAGCCGCGCCGTCGCCGCGCCTCCGGCCGCTGGCCCGGCCGCCCGCCGCCAGGCGCCTCCCGCCGGCGATCGCGCGCCCGCCGCCGCCTCCACCCCGATCGGCGCCGCCCGGCGCCCGATCGCCGCCGCGGAGCCCGCCCGTCGCCGGCGCCTCTCCGGCCGCCGCCCGCGCCTCCTCCGCCACGCCTCTCCGGCCTCCTCGGCGGATCCGCCCAGCTCCGGCGAGAGCTCCGGATCGGCCTCGGTTCCCGTGCCCCGATCCAGATCCAAAGGTTGACTTCCCCCCCTCCGAAAATTCCTCAGTCCCGAATAGTTGCATATTTTTAGCCATTTTTATCGCATCATAACTCTATACATGTAGCTCCGTTTCGTGCGTATAATATGTCGTATTGTTCGCCGCAATGAGTACATCATCTCTTCTCATTGCACCATTTACATTTGAGCTCATCTTGATGCCCGAAATGCTGTTAGAAGAGTGCTATGTGATGTTAGTTTCAGATTCTTATCAGAACATGCACTTTTGTCATTTTTGTCATGATTGATGTGTGCACCCTATGAACTTGAGTACTACATGTATTTTGTAATATGCCATGCCATATTTACAGGGCTGTATGCCATGTATTTTTATGATCTCTGTGGTGACTAGCACAAGCATGCAAACTAGGCTTCATGATGTTGCTGATTTCAGCCCCTGTTCTGCTGATATTTTTATGCCATGTTAACTTGATGCTACCGAGAGGTCCATGCATATTTTGAGTTACTTCAGTAAGGATATTTTGAACATATGGTTATTCTCTATCCACTCATGCCCTTTTTTACAATTATGGAGTACCATAGCTTGAGTCAATCGAGCTCTACTTTTACTATAAAATGTTTCCTGGCAGGTTACTTACATGTTATTCAATTTTGCCAAGGTTGTTGTAGTTGATCCGTGTATGCTATGATGTTGTTCTTGCCATGTATAGCTTCTATGCCATGTCTTCTTACTGTGAGTTGTCTTTCCATGCCATGTATTGCTCTGTGATGAGTGGTTCAAGCTCACCAACATGCCTACTTATCGTTGTTCCTGCCATGTATGAATCTGTAATATAACTTGCCATGTTTACATGGGTTCCATCATATCTCCTGATCCTTTTTGGCTCATGGTCAGTAAAGGACATTTTTTCTATGCATTTAGTAGTTTGATTCCGTGCCTTTGTTGCCATGATAAGTTCCTGTAACATGTTGTTTGATAGCTCTAAACATTGCAACCTGATGTTATTTCTGCTAAAGTCTGAAGCTGTTTTTATTTGCAATCTTTCCATGTCATTTTGAGCATGTTCTAGTGATTTCTGGAAATAGTTCAGTGTTCATGTTTTATCATGCTTTACCCGTACATCATGCCCATGCCTTTTGTTATTATGTTAAGATGATGTAGCTTGTTTTTTTGATGCTTGCAATATGCCTAGTTGCTGTTTTGGACAGATTGTTGCCATGACTTGTATTGTGTGTATATGTTGAACCGTTGCTCCGTTTTGAGTGTGCTATATATGAAACTTGCTTGGTTTTGCATTTGTTTCATATTATCATGTTGCATCCTTGTTTTGAGGTGTTTGCTTGATGTTTGTATGCATTTTGCATCAATG
Source organism: Aegilops bicornis (assembly GCA_021605145.1). Classification (NCBI taxonomy): domain Eukaryota; kingdom Viridiplantae; phylum Streptophyta; class Magnoliopsida; order Poales; family Poaceae; genus Aegilops; species Aegilops bicornis. The sequence continues at coordinate 165,931,294 of CM038669.1, read as the reverse complement.
CCATGTTTAACTTGTTTTGCTCATATCTTCTAGGCCGTAGTCTCAATATAATGAACTTTATATGTAACTTGACTAGAATTTCGTGTAGATCATCGTGGTGCATCTTAACTTGCTGTTTAACAACTTGAACATAAGGTTTATTCAGATCTGGACCAATTTCAAAATTTGCATATGAGGACTTACCGGAATTGTTATATGTTGTTTCCGGCCTCATTTAAACTTGTCTTGATGTGTTGTTCTTGTTTGCATCATCTCTTGCCATGAGTAGCTTCATGTAGTCTTGTCATGCATCATGCTTGGTTGTGCATCATGTCTTGTCTATGTGTGGTGTGTTTACTATGTTGTGTGCTTCTTCTTGTTAGTTCCTCGCTTTCGCTATGCGATCGTGAGGATTCGTTCGCTCACGCTTGGTTCGGCTTCATCCGTTCGTCTTCTTCATGGACTCGTTCTTCTTCCTTTTGGGATTTCAGGCAAGATGACCGCTACCCTGGATCTCACTACTATCATTGCTATGCTAGTTGCTTCGTTCTATCGCTATGCTGCGCTACCTATTACCTGTTTATCAAGCCATCCCAAATTGCCATGTCAGCAAACCGTTGTTTGGCTATGTTACCGCTTTGCTCAGCCCCTCTTATAGCGTTGTTAGTTGCAGGTGAAGATGAAGTTTGTTCCTTGCTTTGGAACATGGTGATGTTGTTCCTTGTTGGAACATGTTTACTTGTTGGGATATCACAATATATCTTATTTATTAATGCATCTATACACTTGGTAAAGGGTGGAAGGCTCGGCCTTATGCCTGGTGTTTTGTTCCACTCTTGCCGCCCTAGTTTCCGTCATATCGGTATTATGTTCCCGGATTTTGCGTCCCTAACGCGGTCGGGTGATTTATGGGACCCCTTGACAGTTCGCTTTGAATAAGACTCCTCCAAAGAAGGCCCAACATTGGTTTTACCATTTGCCTCACCCAGCCTTTTTTTTCCCTTGGGTTACGGAGCCCAAGGGTCATCTCTTATTTTAGCCCCGGGCTAGTGCTTCTCTAAGTGCTGGCTTTGAACCGAGTAGATCGCAGGGCCCCTCGGGAAACTCGAGGTTTGGTTTTACTCGTAGGATGTCTCATCCGGTGTTGCCTCGAGAACGAGATATGTGCAGCTCCTATCGGGATTGTCGGCGCATCGGGCGGCTTTGCTGGTCTTGTTTTATTCTTGTCGAAATGTCTTGTAGCCGGATTCCGAGATCGATCGGGTCTTCCGGTGAGAAGGAATATCCTTCGTTGATCGCGAGAGCTTATCATGGGCTGTTGGGACACCTGGAGGGTTTTGAACTTTTCGAGAGCCGTGCCTGCGGTTATGTGGCGATGGGAATTTGTTAATATCCGGTTGTAGTAAACTTGAAGTAAACTCTCCTAAAATACACCAACTGTGTGCGTAACCGTGAGTGTCTCTTTTCGGGGTTGATCGAGAGGAGAACACGGTTTCTGGGTTATGTCTGACGTAAGTAGGAGTTCAGGATCACTTTGACGACCGTTCCTTTGTTTCTCTTCTCGCTCTCATTTGCGTATGTTAGCCACCATATTTGCTTAGCCGCTGCTGCAACCTCACCACTTTACCCCTTCCTTTCCCTTTAAGCTTTGCTAGTCTTGAATCCCATGGTAATGGGATTGTTGAGTCCTCGTGTCTCACAGATTACTACACCAACAGTTGCAGGTACAGGTTGCGATGATCATGACGCGAGAGCGATGTTTGCTTGTGTTGGAGTTCTTCTCTGCTTCTTCTTCGATCAGGGGATAGGTTCCAGGTCGGCAGCCTGGGCTAGCAGGGTGGATGTCATTGAGTTTCTGTTTATGTTTCATCCGTAGTCGGATGTCGATCTTGTATATGATGTTGATGTATTCTTGTGGCATTTGTGCCTTATGTATGTATCCCTATGTATTTTGTAATGTTGATGTAATGATATCCACCTTGCAAAAGCGTCTTCAAGATGTGCTTCTATCCTTGGTGGGACCATCGAGTTCCTTTAGGATAGGGTCGCATCTTGGGCGTGACATATCTTTGGCTTGAGCTTCCTCAAAACTTGTCCTTCTTCGTCTTCTTCTTCAAAGAACCTCGAGCCTTGGGGCCTTGTTCTTCTCAAAGAGTTGGAATACTCTGGTATTCCTCTTTGGTGCAACTTGGCCTTGGGGGCAGCTTTGGGTGCTTCCTTGGGCTTAGATGTGGCATCCTCGATCTTATAGCATCACCCATAAGCTTGGGTGCCTTTGGTGCTAGTGCAGCAATCTCTTCTTCCTCTTCCATCATGGAAGGCTTCCCAATAACTCTGACTGTGGTCTTCTTGACCCTCTCTTTCCTTTTCTTCCCTTCACCTGCAGCTGGCTCCTTGGGATCAGCCTTATCAGTAATTTGAGTTGATGCTCTGACCTTTGGCATAGGTGTCCTCTTGGCAGGAACCTTCTTATTGAGTCCAGGCTTTGAGCTGTGTGCTGAGCCATACTCCTTTTTGAGCACAACCTTCTTGGAGGTTGCTTCATCCTCTTCTGCCCTATAATCCTCATCTTCAGAATTTGAGGTTTTCTTCTTCCTTTGCCTGGTGGCAGCTTTAGGTAGATTGCTTGGGGTGCTCCTGCTGCCTTCATCTGAAGAGCTGGAGGACCTGTGTGTTCACCTGTTCCTCTGACCTGTTACATTTGTCCTGCCATGCGACATCTTGACATGCTTGACCACTGTGAAGAGTTATAGATGAGGTAGAGTGGATGAGCATCACAAAATGCAGAGATTTTTGCAAAAGAATGACTCAAAAATTCAGTTTTAGTTTTCCACGTAAAGCATTTTGGATCAACCTATTTTCAAACTCGGTGATACCAAGCAGTTTTGGAACCTAAATCGATGAACTCGGTTGGACCGAGTCACGATTGATGGCACCGAGACTGCTAGGGTTTCACAAAGTCCTAAAATCGGTCTCACCGATTAGCAATTCTCGCCGCATCGAGTCTCACTAGTGCAATAGCATAAGCCAAATCGGTGGGACCGAAGTTTTTCAACTCGGTGGGTCCGAGATGGTTTCATGAAACCTAACCCTAAATTTTCGAATCAAAACTATTCTACGGATTGCATTGACTGGATAGGAGTGTTTCAATCGTGGCAAGAGTCAATAAGAATACAATGTGCTGAGAATCGGACGAGGAAAGCACTGTGATCGAATCCATACCCTAGTTCGGCGGAGACTCGCTACGGCGGCAACGTGAGGTTGAATTCCGCTGATTGACGGCGGACACCAATGTGGGGCGGCTGGCGACGAGGAGACGATCCGGAGACCACGGAGGCAGAGCGAGCTATTGCGCGGGCGAAGAGGTTCGGAGAAATTTCCAAAATTTTGCCCGTGACTATATATAGCCCGACCCTGTCGGTGTGACCGAGTGGAACAACTCGGTGGCACCGAGATGCAAAACTGTGTACAGTTATTGCAACTCGGTGTGACCGAAGAGTTCAAATCGGTTGCAACGAGATCGAAAACCTAGATCAACTAAGTGATCTCGGTAAGACCGAAATGGAGGAATCGGTCAGACTGAAAATCACAAAGAAGTTTTGGAAGTTTAAGCCTATGACGAATCGGGGACTCCGAGTGCTCCTCACACAGAGTGGTTCGAATCTGACTTGATCAAATTTTGTGATGTAGCATGAACAGAGTTTGAGACGAGAAAAGCATAGATAGCTAGAGAAGGTTCTTAGGCATTCTTGTCCATCCACTTGGCCAAAGAAAAGAAGCCAATCAATCAAAACAACAAGTGGATGTCCTCGAATGAGTAAAGTATGCAACCAACATGCTCACACAATAAGATGGCAAATGAAATATGTGACAAAGCATGCACAACCAATTCTAGCATCTAACAAACAATTGGCGATGACTAGGTCATCTATATATGAGTATATTGACTTAGGAGTCAAATGATAGACATTTGATCATAGGTCATACTCATCGTTTAAGCTCAAGTGGGGTTACCACTTTTACATAAAGCATTTATGTGTTCACATCATTAGAGTTGCTTTGACTCAATTCTTGGAGTTAAGCTCCCCCTAGATGTGAGATCCCCACTACTAGGAAAAGGCCTACTAATGGCGCACCGGTTTTGCCTACTAATGGCGCACTACCGGTGCGCCATTAGTAGCACGCCCTTAGAATTTTTTACTAATGGCGCACTGGCAAAGGCGCCATTAGTATGTAACTCCATGCGCCATTAGTATGCCTCCCGGGGGGCCATATGTAACCATGTGCTTTGTCACACTAATGGCGTACTCTGCCTTGATGCGCCATTAGTATCCTTAGGCATACTAATGGCGCACTCTGCCTTGATGCGCCATTAGTATGAATATTTGTTTTCTTTTTCTTTTCTGATTTTTGCACAGGTTACAAAATATATTATTGGACAGAATATAGACAAAGACACACAGCAACATCAGATTCATCGAATACAATAGAAGATTAGTCTCCGAATACAATTCATCATATTAGTCTCGAATTCAAAAGACCGAACAAAGATAAAACATTACAAGTCTCAAGACCGCGAGTATCGAGTTTGTCTTCACACTACAAGTCGATATCGATCATCTAAACTACCATCATCAGTGTGTGCGCCGCCATCATCAGTGGTGGCATCCTCGGCGGCACCATCAGTGGTGTAATCCCCGACGCCACTAGGGGTTGTGTAATCAGGATCGGTGTCTTCCGGCGTCCTCATAGCGGTGAGGTTGTTCCTCCATCTCCGGGACAGCTCGGAATTGCTTGCCGCCCGAACCACCGACCTCATCATTGTGGGACATGTTTCGCTCTAAATAGGAAAAAAGTTTGGTCAAAAAGTTGGTTATTGTCAAGGAACAAGATCATGGTCTCATCATTTAGGGTTTGTCGACACCGAGGCACCCTAAAAGCCTAAGCTTTCATCATTTAGGGTTTGTCGACGCCGAGGCTCCCTAAAAGCCTAAGCGAACATCATTTAGGTTCTCATCGACACCGAGGCATCCGGGGCAGCCAACTTAAGTTTTCATCATTTAGGGTTTATCGATGCCGAGGCACCCTAGGTTGGGCCTAATCACTTGGCACTAATCACTTGGCTCTAGTGCCACCTATGTTGGGTTTATCATCTAGGGTTTATCGATGCTAAGGAGAATTCTAAGTTGGGCCTAATCACTTGGCTCTATTGCCACCTATGGTTTAATGCAGCAAGAATGGCGGGCAGTTGATCCTACTTAACTAAGTACTAAGATACCCCGGACCATGCATTAGTCGCAAGTACCCCATATGTCCTATTTTAGCAAAGTCATGCTAAAATTCACGGAAAATTTCAGCATGACCTTTGCTGAAAATAGGACATATGGAGTACCCGAATTTGCCGGAACGGAAGTTAATCAACATTCCGACAAACTCAAGGGCCTCTCGGGGTACCTGCAAATTCATCACGACACGATGGTCGAAGACATGACCTTTGCAAAATGGTCGGAGACACGATGGTCTTTCTCAATGTGATCAATTGATGGATCAACACATAAAACATATCCAATAAGTATGATTTATAGAGTCAACATCAGTATGAATATATATAAAGTTTTTCTTCATCAGCCAGGCCCATGCAAGTAATCGCATCCAAAGCAACTATTTACGCTACTCAGTAACTAACTACACTCCGTATTTATAGATTCATTTCAGATGAGATCAGATTGAGCTCCAAGCTGTAGTCAGAATGAGGGATCCATGAGCCATCATGCCACCAGCCAGAAATAAACTTTACTTTCCAAAGGAAATAAAAATACAATGCATACATACATACTTAAGCGGTAGATAGATAGATAGATGAGCATGTTCAGTTTACAAGAATGAATATAAACAAGCAAAGAATGCATGCAAGTTTAAAGTAAACGTTTCGCTTAATGCAAGTACTCCTCCGGCTCTCTACTTTCTCTCTTCTCTTCTTCGGTTAATTAACTAAATTTTACCGATGTTGTTGTTAACTGAATTTTAATCAGCGTCTTTGAAGAACACCTTGATTTAAATCGAGATATAGGTGTAGTTTTCGGTCTCTGTCGGTTTCATCGAGAGAAGTTTGCTTTCAGTTTCAAATAATCCGACCATGGGATGGCACGAACTAGGTTTCTCCACGGCCTGACCCGACCATGGGATGGCACGAACTAGACGGTCATGGCTGCATCGCGGGTGACGCTTGAGGAGCGCCTGGGATGGCGTGCTCACGACCGGAAGTGTCCTAGTTTCTCGTTTTCTATTAGCTGTGTAATCGCTGAACAAGAAGAGAAATAGAGAGCAGAAAAGCTGTGAAGTTGAACGCGGGACAAAGGGCAGGACGTCTGAGTTTCCGAGGCAACTCCCCACGTCTCCCCTCTAGAGTTTTCGAGGGCCCACGTCTCCCCTCCAAAGGGCAGGACGTTTGAGTTTTCGAGGCAACTCCCCACGTCTCCCCTCCACTGGCAACTCCCCATGACGCAGAGGGGGTTTTCTTCCCACGTCCAGGTAACTCCCCTCCTAATCCATTGCCGCTACATCTTCCTCCCTCTGCCTCCCTCCTCATTCCATTGCCGCTCCATCTTCCTCCCTCTACCTCCCTCTGCCTCCAAAGCATCAAGCAACTCCTCTGCCTCCACCATCGCCGGCGGAGGGCAATGGCGGAGGAATCGTGGAGCAACTCCTCCGTCTGCCAAGAGAATGGCGGAGGCATTGTGAGCAACTCCCTCCGTCGCCAAGCATCACCGTGGTGAGGCGTCGGCAAGGAGCCCGGTGGTCGACGATGACGTTCGGTCCCGGCGTAAGCGGGACTACACCGTGCCGCTCAAGGTTGATATCCACTGAAGGAGCATTTGGATGTTGTATGCACCAAAGAATCCGCATTTAAGCCGACAAGATGATCCGCAAGATGAGGAGGAGGCTCGGCGGCATGCTTTCTCGGAATATCGGCGTTGATGTCGAGTATACCGGGAAGACAAACCTCCGCAAATTGCTGCGATTCTGCAGTTATGCGTGGAGGATCTCGTCTGGTATACCACATCACCGCTGCAACCAAATGGTAAAAACATCCAGTTCAAGTAGTTTTTGGTGATCATACAGAATGTTGTCTACAAGTTTTGTGATCATTTAGTAGATGTTATGAATGTTGTCTTGTAATGCAAAAGATTGCAAAAAAAATACATCATTGAGATGTTATGCTTGCTGTTTTCATCATACGTAATGTTGTCTTGTAGTTGTTGTGATCATTTAGTAGTTGTTGTGATCATACTGCTTTTAACTGAATTTTGGTCGAATCAAGATGCTATTTTAACTGAATTTTGCTTCAACTGAACCCATTTTAATTCTGTAGTTTCAAGTTTTTGAAGTAGATGAATTTGAATGCTAAAGATTATTTTGAATGTTGTCTTGTAATGCAAAGATTGCAAAAAATACATCATTGAGATGTTATGCTTGCTTTGTTTTGATCATCTGAGAATGTTGTCTTGTAGTTGTTGTGATCATTTAGTAGTTGTTGTGATCATACTGTTTTAACTGAATTTTGGTAAGAACTGAAGATGCTATTTTAACTGAATTTTGCTTCAACTGAACCCATTTTAATTCTGTAGTTTCTGAAGTTTTTGAAGTAGACTTGCCGCGCAAATGGAGAGTTCCAAACAATGGAAAGAAGTGGCAGTCTTTGGCTGAGTTTGCAACCAGCCTCATCCACCCATCCTACTCAAAAATGAAGCAGAAGATCGACAGGAATTTGGACCACCTACTATGGGGGGACAGCCCACTGCCAAACAAGCTCATCGAGTACGCTGCAAAAGATGCGTACGTCACCTACGAGGCATGGAAGAAAATCGAAATCACCAAAGAAGGTTTCGAGCTCTGGCAAGAGGCGGAGGATCATTGGGATGACCCCTACTACTGGGGATATTGAGTTATTTGTGGTATTGGGATGACCCCTACCATCGTGTCTCGGTTTGTAGTTATGTGGTTGAACAAGTTTGCTTTTGTTATGTTGAACAAGTTTGCTTTTGTAATGATGAACAAGTTTGCTTTGGTTGTCGATTGACATCATCTCATCACGAGCATGGTTTAGTTTTACCTTTATCTATTTATTATTTAGGCAGAGCTATTCAGTTAATTAGCGAATTTTCCGATGTTGTTGTTAACTGAATTTTACTAGTTAAACACATTATAACTTGAGTGTAACTCGGGACAAGTTAAACTTAAGCTAGAAGATACAAGTTGAACACACACCGTGCAGTTTTTATAATATTATCGTAAAAATATCTTGATGTAACTCGGGACAAGAAAAATCTCCACCGTAATAGGACTAGCATTTAAGAGTAATTTCCTCCAGTCAAACAAAGTTCAAACAAAACTGACAACAGTCTTTTGATTAAGAGCCAAGTCACAACACTCTTTGAAGTTCAAACAAAACCGACAACACTTGTTTGATCTGTCTCCTCCCGTAAAGAGCCAAGTCGGTCTCACCCAACTAGGGAAACATCAGTTAGACCACTAGCAATTGGGAATACACAACTGGGCTAGGTTTGTGCTCTAGCTAGGCAGTAAAACAGAGCATATAGAGGCATTGCCTGCCTCTGCTGCAAGTGGGGATGTGAGCAGGATTATCACAATTAGATCACTAATTTGCTGGAATCTTATTTACAATTTTCTTCAAACTAGTTACCACTCACTAGTAGAATGTTTTCTAAACTGGTTGCCATCATCTCCCTTTTTATCATTTTGGTTATGTGAAATTAGTTGTAGTGAGTGGCCAAGCAACCACTAGCAATTTGTGCATAACAACTCCCGGTAGTTTTACCTGTAAGCCCCCCTCTTCTGGCAACCTAGTAAAAAAATATACTACACAGGAAGCATCTGTTTCCATCTCTCTGTATAAAGGTTTAGCATTTGGCTGAATTGGTGAACGAGAAATGGGAAAAACTAACAACTCAAACAGCAAATGTCATATATATGTTGGAAATTGCGGTGATAATCGATCGGCGTGTTCCATTTGTCGATGGTATTTACAAACTAATTCTCTTTGTTTTCTTGGGGAAAAGTTGCTCTTTGCTTAACTACTAGCAAAATCATTGTGCATTGTTTTTTGTAATATTGTATCCGTTGTTTAAATGCTTGTGCCATCATGGCCCTAACTATACCCCAGAATGATGCCACTGCCGTTCGGCGCCATTGTTGGATTGAAATACTACAGCCGGAATCAACAGGATTATCACGACTTGCCGGACAAACAGAGTGTTTGTAGAAGGAAGAGGGGAGAGGAGGCGGAGCTCACTGGGAGGCGCAAGGAGGCCTCATGACAGCTTAGTAGCAACAGAGGTGGCGAAGTTGAGGAAGACAATGGCGACCGGGAAGAAGAGGTGGAGGCGTGGAGGGTCGAGCCGTCGCGCCGGGTTCCGCTGGCTCACGGCCAGTGTTGAAGCAGATTACGCCCGCCTTGCCTGTCGCCTCGCATGGTGGAGCTCGAGGCTGGGAAGGCGAGGGAGGTGGGTGGGTGCGGTGAAGGCGAGGGAGGGGGTGGAGTGGGAGCGGACTGCGTGGGGGGCTGGGCAGGGGCTGACTCGGGGCGGCGACGGAGACGGAGGCGCGGGGGCGGCGACGGCGTGGAGTCGGGCAACAAGGCTGGTGGATCTGGTGGCGAGGGAGAGAGGGTCGAAGGGGTGCTGGCGAGAGGGAGTGAGGTTAGCTAGGGGGAGGGTTCTAATGGCGCACCGTCTAGTCGTGCGCCATAAGTATGACTATTCTAATGGCGCACCAACCCTTGGTGCGCCATAAGTTTTAATCTAGCCCACTAACCATATCTACAACCTAACCCTATCTACAACAAAACCCACCCACTAGCCTCGACCGGTCAAGACGCAAAGACACACACCGGGAGGTCCTGTGTTCGATTCCTGTGCTCCCAATATTTTTATGCATTTTAAATGCTGTTTTTATATTTATTTGTGTTTAAATATGTTCAAACTTGTTTAAATCATAACAGTAATATTTTTTATAAAAACAGTAATAATTTTTAAAAAAATATGTTCAAATTTCTTACTTGAAAATATCATCAGTGGCGATGGAGCGGGGAGGTGCGGAGGATCGAGATCGAGATGGAGGGGGAATCGAGATCGAGATGGAGGGGATCGAGATCAAGTGTCCTCATGAATTCAAAAGTGCCTATGAAATTTAAAAATATTCATGATATCAAAAAGTGCCCATGAAATACAATCGAGAAATGAAGACTACGATTTAAATACAATCGATCTTAGCTAGCTATCTGTTCACAATCTTCTTGCCCTTCTTTTTTCGCAAATGGAGTTCTTCTGTGGAACGGACGTCCTTTAGGTAGGGTGGTCCTGCTTCTTCTTGTGGTGTGTGCTGCTACTTCATCGCCCGTCGTCATGTTCGATCTTGGTCGCCGTGCTTGTCGAAGTCTTGCTCATTGGCTACTCCATCCATTCCGATGATCTTCCTTTTGCCTCTCCTCACGACAACACGACCGGGCTTTGGCGGGTCGGTAATGAAGAAGCATTGGTCCACTTGGGAAGCCTTACCCATGGCTCATTTTCAAGGCGTGACGCTTATACCATGTCTTGGATTTGGCTTCGTGTATAAACACGACTGGGCTTTGGCATAGTGCGCAATTAGTAGGTTTGAAAAAAATAAAAAAAAAATATACTAATGGCTTACTGTCTTGGTCGTGCGCCATTACTAGTTCTAACTAGTAATGGCGCACTTTGCCATCCCTGCGCCATTAGTTTGTATGGAAAAATGGGAAAAAATCAATAGTAGTGGCGCACAGTGTCTTCCACACTAATGGCGCACGAGCAACCGGTGCGCCATTAGTATATAGTAGTGGCGCACTACTTACCTGGTGCGCCATTAGAATCAGTCCTATCTATAGCCCTTTTCCTAGTAGTGCCCCCCTAGGAGGGATGAACTAACCTTGGGTTTTGTCGATGATGACTTCATGTAGGTGTTGAAGATGTTGATGCTCAATGTTGATGTAGATATTTTTGGAGCAATCCTTTGGAGTGAGTTGCACTTTCAATACCTACATGGGTTAGTCCCACAAGGAACAAACAAGTATATCCATAGACATAGAGTGATGCACACACAAAATGATGTCCATGAAATCATTAGGTTACCTTGTCCCTTGCCTTACCAACATGAGGGTTTGTGACTCCTTGAACTAGTGCAAGATATGGAAGTTGATTACACTTGTCCTTGCCATAATGATATGAGTGAAATATGTTGGCGGAGTCACCCTCAAGAACTCTCTAGTTCTTCTACTTCTGGATCCACATCATCTTGATGGGAATCCTTGGAGTTGTAATTGTACTTGATGAGGTAGAACTTGACGTGGTCTTGGGAATCCACTTGACCGAGACCTTAGGTGCTTCTTCAAATGCATCAATCTCTTCTTGAAGCTTGCCCTTGTTCTTGTGGTCTTGTGGTGGAAGATCATCTTGTACTTGTGTTACCTTGAAGGAAGTAGGATCATACTTCTCTTGTTGAGGAACAAACTTCGTCTTGGGGTATTGATCTTCTTCCCACTCAACTCCATTGGCATTGAACTTTCGTTCAAAACCAACACCTTGATTCTTCCGGTGCCTTCCTTGCTTTATGCATAATTTCCTCGAATTGCTTACTCCCGGCAAGGCTCTTGTATACACCTTTCTCTATAATTCCCTTCAATAAGCTATTTTCTTGCTCAAGTGTAACTTGGCTAAGAGAATCATTAGTGGAATCAAGAGAACTACTAGAAGCAACAATATTGGATTTGACATTATTATTGTTACTACTAGAGAAAGAATCTTTCTTGTTCTTGTTACTAGACTTGACTTGAGGCATGTAAGTGGATAAGAGTAAACGCTCGGCAATGTAAGAAGAACTTTTCTTACGGAGATCATCATTGATTGCTTTTAAGACTTCATGCTCTTGCTGAAGATTGAGCTTTTCAAAGCGTAACTTCTCATGAGCCCTTAAAAGTTCTTGATGATCTTCGAAGATAGTTTCATGAGCTAACTTGAGAGTGTTTAGTTCTTTAGTTAGACGCTCAATTTTCTCCTTATCATTGTCATTCGTTTCACCTTTGTTAGCATGATTAATTGACGTTTCATCATAGTATTCATCACTAGAGTTGTCAACAAGTAAATCATCATCACCTAGCAAGTCATCTTCATCAACATCAAAATTAATATACTCGGGGTGTGTTACCTTAGGACCTTTGGCCATGAAGCATCTACCAATTCCTTCATTTGGTGATTCAAATATGTCGTAGGAGTTGGTTGACACAAGTGCTAGACCGGCAACACCTTCATCTTGAGTATATTCGGAGTCTGAGTGATAGCTTCTCTCGGAGTGATGGTCGGAGTCGGAGCCGGATACCCATTCACCAACATGAGCTTGATGTCTTCTTTTTGTGTAGCTCTTTTATGACTTGTCCTTCCTTTCCGAATCCTTGCTTCTCCGTGAGGGTCTTCGTTCATAATGATCATATCTACTCCTCCTCTCTCTTTGTGGTGATTCTTCTTTTCTACTTCTTCTTTTTGGAGAGTCTTCTCTTCTTTTGTAGGGTGCCGTACACTCATTGGAGTAGTGTCCGGGTCTCCCAAAATTGTAGCAATTGCGCTCTCGACTAGAAGATCTTTTGTCATTGTAAGACCTTGACTTGGAGCTTCTTTCTTTGCTTCTACTCTTGTAGAATTTGTTGAAGTTCTTCACCATTAAGCTCAATTCTTCATTGAATGTGTGGTTCTCACTTGATGATGTGGGGGCTTCACTTGAGGCTTTGTAAGCACCACTTGACTTGTTGTGAAGTTCCTCCTTATCCTTAAGTGACATCTCATGAGCAACAATTCTTCCAATGACTTCCGTTGGCTTGAGATCTTTGTAGTTTGGCATCATTTGAATCAATGTGCATACGGTATCATACTTTCCATCCAATGCTCTTAGGATCTTCTTGATGATGAATCTGTCAGTCATCTCTTCACTCCCTAAGCCGGCAATTTCATTTGTGATAAGTGCAAGCCTAGACTACATTTCAGCGACACCTTCACCATCCTTCATTTTGAACTTGTCAAGATGACTTTGGAGCACATCCAACTTGGATTCCTTGACGGATTCGGTACCTTCATGCATATCAATCAAAGTATCCCAAATTTCCTTTGCATTCTCAAGGCGGCTGATTTTGTTGAATTCTTGAGGCACAATCCGTTGAAGATGATATCACAAGCTTGAGCGTTGTATTGCAACATCTTCAATTCTTCCGCATTAGCTTCATGGTTCGGCTCTCTCCCATCAAACAATTCACCTTGCAAGCCAATACAAATAATTTCCCAAACGGTGGGGTTATGTCCGAGAATATGCCTTTTCATCTTATGCTTCCAACTAGCAAAATTAGTACCATCAAAGTAAGGACCTCTACGGTGATAATTTCCCTCGCTAGACGCCATACTCTCCTAGGTTGTGAAACCAAGGCTATGACCACCAAAAGCTATGGAAATCAAAGCAAATGGAGACCAAGGCTCTGATACCACTTGTAGGACCTTGAAGTATGTCTAGAGGGGGGTGATTAGACTACTTGACCAATTAAAAACTTAGCCTTTTCCCAGTTTTAGAGTTTGGCAGATTTTAGCAAACTTAGGACAAGTCAAGCAATCATCACACAATTCAAGCAAGCATGCAAAGAGTATATGAGCAGCGGAAATTAAAGCATGCAACTTGCAAGAAAGTGAGGGGAAGGGTTTGGAGGATTCAAACGCAATTGGAGACACGGATGTTTTTGGCGTGGTTCCGATAGGTGGTGCTATCGTACCTCCATGTTGATGGAGACTTCAACCCACGAAGGAGTAGCAGTTGCTGCGAGTCCACGGAGGGCTCCACCCACGAAGGGTCCAAAGTAGCAACCTTGTCTATCCCACCATGGCCGTCGCCCACGAAGGACTTGCCTCACTAGCGGTAGATCTTCACGAAGTAGGCAATCTCATTGCCCTTACAAACTCCTTGGTTCAACTCCACAATCTTGTCGGAGGCTCCCAAGTGACACCTAGCCAATCTAGGAGACACCACTCTCCAAGAAGTAACAAATGGTGTGTTCATGAAGAACTCCTTGCTCTTGTGCTTCAAATGATAGTCTCCCCAACACTCAACTCTCTCTCATAGGATTTGGATCCGGTAGAAAGAAGATTTGAGTGGAAAGCAACTTGGGGAAGGCTAGAGATCAAGATTCATATGGTAGGAATGGAATATCTTGGCCTCAACACATGAGTAGGTGGTTCCCTCTCAGAAATGGTAAGTTGGAAGTGTAGGTTTAGTCGATGGCTCTCTCCACGAATGAAGAGGAGGTGGAGGGGTATATATAGCCTCCACACAAAATCTAACCGTTACACACAATTTACCAATCTCGGTGGGACCGAATCAACAAACTCGGTTAGACCGATTTTAGTAAACCTAGTGACCGTTAGGGTTTTCGGTGGGACTTACATGCATCTCGGTAGGACCGATATGGTTAGGGTTAGGGCGCCATAACGTAATCTCGGTGAGACCGATTACACAAACTCGGTGAGAAAGATTTTGGTAATAAGCTAACCAGAGAGTTGGTCAGGTAAACTCGGTGGGACCGATTTGCTCTTTTCGGTGAGACTGAAATGTTACAAAAGGGAAACAGAGAGTTTACATTGCAATCTCGGTGGGACCGATCCGCTCTTTCGGTGAGACCGAAAAGTTACGAAAAGGAAACAGAGAGATTACAATCCCATCTCGGTGAGACCGAGATCCCTATCGGTAGAACCGATTTGCCTAGGGTTTGTGGCAGTGGCTATGACATATGGAATCGGTGGTGCCGGATAGGAAGAATCGGTGAGACCAATTTTGGCTTTCGGTTTAGGTCATATGTGGATGTGAGAAAGTAGCTGAGGGTTTTGGAGCGTATCACTAAGCACATGAAGCAAAAGGCTCATTAAGCAACACCTCATCCCTCCTTGATAGTATTGGCTTTTCCTATAGATTCAATGTGATCTTGAATCACTAAAATATAAAATGAAGAGTCTTGAGCTTTTGAGCTTGAGCCAATCCTTTGTCATTAGCATTTTGAGGATCCACTTTCATCATCCATGCCATGCCATTCATTGAGCTTTCCTGAAATGTTCATCTTGGAATAGCATTAGCTCAATGAGCTATATGTTGTTATGAATTACCAAAACCACCTAGGGATAGTTGCACTTTCAGGGGCCCTCACGTCAGTTTGACCCAGTCACCGTTTTGTTGACTGCTGACGTCATGACGATGTCAGCAAACACTATTCTGGATAATGTTGATTTAAAATAATTAAATAAATGTAGAAAATGATTAAAACTTTAGAAAAACATAGAAAATAAACCGTAGCTCGGATGAAAATGTTTTCTACATGAAAGTTGCTCAGAACGACGAGATGATTCCGAATATGCAGCCCGTTCGTCCGCCACACATCCCTAGCATAGCAAACATGCAACTTTCCCCCTCCAATTCATCTGTCCGAAAACGCGAAACACCGGGAATACTTTCTCGGATGTTTCCCCCTTTCGCCGGTATCACCTACTACCGCGATTGGGCACCCCTAGCAACGCTCATTGTCATGTCATGCATCATCATGCATATGTTTGCATTATATTTATTGTTTCTTCCCCCTCTTCTCTCGCTAGACACCGAGACCGACGCCGCTGCTACCCAGTACGACTACGGTGTTGATGACCCCTCCTTCTTCCCAGAGCAACCAGGCAAGCCCCCCCCCCCTTGATCACCAGATATCGCCTATTCCTTCTCTCTACTGCTTGCACTAAAGTAGTGTAGCATGTCATCCTTTGCTTTCGGTTAATCCTATTCTGCTGCATAGTCTGCATCATTGTTGCTCTGATTGTTACCCTTACCTGCAATTCTAAATGCTTAGTATAGGATGCTAGTATTCCATCAGTGGCCCTACATTGTTGTCCATCTACCATGTTATACTACTGGGTCGTGATCACTTCGGGAGGTGATCACGGGCATGTGCTATATACTTTATCTTGTTACATTACTTATGATACGTTCAGAGATGAAATTTGAAGGGCGGTGGCTCCATCCCGATAGAGGTGGGCATGGGTTCCCGACGGCCCCATTTTGTTACTTTGTGGCGGAGGCAGCAGGGGCAGGTTGAGACCACCTAGGAGAGAGGTGGGCTGGCCTTGGTCGGCGTCATGATTACTTCATAATAACACGCTTAACGAGATCTTGGTATTTGATCTCGAATTGGGTCGTTGACCTTATACGCACTAACCGTCACGTGGGACAAGATATGGGCAACCGGCGCCGTGGTATCACCGAAGCCTTCGTGACGTCGGGCCCGAAAGCGGTGGCCGGATTGGACCGAACGCTGCTCTTGTATTAGGGAGGCTAGGTCTGCTTCCGGCCGCCACGCATAGCGTCTTGGTGTGCAATGGGCGATGGGCCCAGACCCCTGCACGCATAGGATTAAGACCGGCGTGCTGACCTCTCTATTGTTTCTAGGTGGGGTTGCGGCGTGTTGATATTTCGAGGCCGGGCATGACCCTGGAAAGTGTGTCCGGCCAAAGGGGATCGAGTGTGTCGGGTAATGTGGTGCACCCCTGCAGGGAAGTTTATCTATTCGAATAGCCGTGATCTTTGGTAGCAGGACAACTTGGAGTTGTACCTTGACCTTATGACAACTAGAACCGGATACTTAATAATACACACCCTTCCATGTGCTAGATATAATTCGGTGATCGCTCTCACACAGTGCGACAAGGGGAGGATCGCCGGGTAGGATTATGCTATGCGATGATACTTGGTGAACTTACCATCTACTCTCTTCTACATGCTGCAAGATGGAGGCTGCCAGAAGTGTAGTCTTCGACGGGACTAACTATCCCCCTCTTATTCTGGCATTCTGCAGTTCAGTCCACCGATATTGCCCCTTTACACAGATACCTATGCATATGTAGTTTAGATCCTTGTTTGCGAGTACTTTGGATGAGTACTCACGGTTGCTTTTCTCCCTCTTTTCCTCCTTTCCATTCTTCTCAGTTGTCGCAACCAGACGCTGGAGCCTAGGAGTCAGACGCCACCTTCGACGACTCCTACTACGCCAAGGGTGCCAACTACTACGTGCAGGCCGCCGCTGACGACCAGGAATAGTTTAGGAGGATCCCAGGCAGGAGGCCTGCGCCTCTTTCGATCTGTATCCCAGTTTGTGCTAGCCATCTTATGGCAACTTCTTTAACTTATGTCTGTACTCAGATATTGTTGCTTCCGCTGACTCGTCTATGATCGAGCACTTGTATTCGAGCCCTCGAGACCTCTGGCTTATATTATGATGCTTGTATGACTTATTTTATTTTTAGATTTGTGTTGTGATATCTTCCCGTGAGTCCCTGATCTTGATCGTACACGTTTGCGTGTATGATTAGTGTACGATTGAATCGGGCGCCTCACAGATAATCTCGCCTCTATCAAGTGGTATCAGTTTTCAGGTTGATCGGTGAGAATTTCCAGTTATCCCTAGATTAGATTTATTTTCTTACCTATTGTCCAAGAAAAAGCCACAAAAAAAAGTTAGATCTATTCATCCTTTGTCCTAGCCAGTCTGAGCCTTTGCAATTTTCTTTTCAGTGTTTGCATCATTGAATTATCGATTGCATCATCAAGTCGAGTTGCTGGTCTTAGTGTCTAGTTGTTTTAGAGTTTCAAGCTCTCTTCACATTAGTCACATCGCCACTTCATCGTTATCCCTTCCGCTGTCCACCACACCATCCATCAATTTCCACCATGTTCTACCCAGAGTTCATTGTCACAATCATAGTTGAGGTCGCTCACATCTTCACTTTATCCAATCTGCATCAATCAGAACTGAATCTCGGTCAGATATGATGGTTGGGAAATTTTCCAAAAGTCGTAACATTGGACTTTGTATAGCCTAGTAAGGTGATGTCATGCCCAGCACACCTGGCCGGAGGACCTATTGTTATAGTTTCGTTATTAGCAAGGTTATCCATTCTTCCATGAGGAAATTGTAAGACTTATTCTACAAGTTGTTCTTGATGGATCCTTCCTGTATCCAAAGTCCAACCTTGCTTGAATACCATATCAATGCTATCTCAAAGCATGTCTGTGGTACCCCGATCTTCAATAAGAACATTTGAAGCACAATGCTAAATTTTCCTTATCAATTATGCTAACGTCGTTGTATGGGTAATGTCATGAAATTCCTCTCCCGTTGCATAAATGGTTTTCTACTTTCTATCCTGTCATGGATATCATGCTCTGCTTATCCTTGGGAAGGATATACCGCCGAAATATGTGTTTAAACATATTTTCCTTTCCATTGTTCTATTTAATCTAATAATCACATTCTCCTTTCCAATGTTTTGTTTAACCTTTCTTGTGATCTATATGACATAAGGAGTAATTATTCACTACTTATGTAAACACCTTGGTGTACAACCGTGTCAGTAAGACCCTGTTGCTTTTGTTGATGGCATTCCGGTAACCACCGATGGACGAGAACTTAGCCTATTGGTCCGCCTCGTTCAACGAGCAGGAAAATGGTTCTCTTTGTCCCTCGCCCTTGGTACCGGCATTGTTGCCAACATAACTTGCAAGCTATCCTCCGACATGCCTTGCTATCATGACCATGCAAGATGACATCACCCTCCCTATTTTTAACCCACATGGTGGGCCCATAACTCACAGTTCCACAGGATCGAAACCTGACTCTCCTATACATCCCTTGTTTCCAAAGTTATTCCACCCGCTTGGCTTCGTATGTAATTCACGGGCCACCTTCCTAGTGATCTATTCTGGTACCAGACACAATACTTTCCCATTGCTCTGAACCCCTGTCACATTTCGTTTCAGGCGACAAACGGTTGCCTATCCACTTGAAAGTCCTTATTTCACCTTCTTACCTTGCTCTCGATATTTTCTTAAATTTCAATTCGAGAGTTACTTTCCCCCACCTTCCCCGATGTTATCGACCACATAGTCAACCATGCAGAGGTCCGTTCTTCCGGAATACCCTCCCTTATTCTGTCATAAGTACGATGGAGATCCTGAAGAAAGGATGTCGGATTCATCATGATGACTGAAGCATAGGAATGAAGACATCAATATAATGGATCGACCTCTTTGAGAAGAGCAACCAAGACCAAGAAGATCGTTAGAATTTCGTAACCTATTCACCCCCTTACTCCCCTCTTAAATCTCGGGACGAGATTTCTTGTAGTGGAGGAGAATTGTGACGCCCGGATAATTAATCTACAGTAATTCCATGCTAATGATGCCATGTCACCTCAGTTGTTGTTGCTAATGTCACGTTAGTTCGAAACTGGTTCGAATTCAAATTCAAAATCAAGCAAACAATAAAAAAATTCAAATATTAAAATTAAAATGTTCGGAGTGAGCAAAATAATGCATAGGTAATTATGGTGGAGAAACCCAACATCTTTAGAGGTGTTTGGATGTCCTAACATAAATAAATAGTAGCATGAACAATTAATTAAATGCCTTGTTAATTAATAAAATATTAGGCTAATTTATTTAGATGCCAAAAGTTATGTGGCAGTAGTATATTTGTTTAGACTGATTTAGGAACCAGTTAGGTATTTATTTCAAACTAAAATAAAAGGTTAAACAAAAGAAAAATGAAAATAGAAAAAAAAACGTGGCCAACCGGGCCGCAACCCAGCCGGCCGGCCCACCGGCGCCCCTGGCCTATATGGCCTGCCGTACCCAAACCCTAGCCCGACCGACACCCACAACCCCCACTCCACCTCGCTCTCTTCCCCCCTCCCCCTCGATCTGGATCGAGATCGGGGGGCTCGCCCTTCGCTCGGTGCCGAAGCCCTCTCGCCGGCGCCACCCGTCTCCGACCGCGTCGCCCACCGCCCCCGACGGCACTGGACCTCATCGTCGCCCAAAAGCCTCCCCGCCGGACTGCTTCCTCTTCGTCCACGTCGTCTCCGACCTCCTCCTCACCCCCCGTTTCCCCGTTTCCTGCAACCCGCGGTGAGGCACCGACCTCTCCTCCTCCCTGCGCGCGCGCTCATCGCCACAGCCATCGCACGCGTGCGCCCCATACACGCTCGTCGTCGCGCCGTCCTGCTGCTCCGCTCGTCCCACGCGTGCAACCGCGCCGTCCCCACGCCGTCTGCGCCCGCCGCAAGCCTCGCCCGCTCGTGACTCGCGCTGCCCCACTGCTCATTGGGCCCGCCTCCCTGCTTTCGTTGCCAGACTACTGCTGCTGTGGTGATGTTCTTGCCAGCCGCCGCTTTTGCTCGCTGCCCCAGAACCGCCTTTGCTCGGCCTTTATCACTGCCCGCTGCCTGCTTTCGCTTCGCGCGCCCTCACCCGCTACTCGCTGCAGCCGCTACTCGCCATCCGCCACTTCGCCGCACCACGCCTTGCGCAGCGCCATAGCAACATCCGGCGCTTTCATGTGAGCCGCCATACGCCGGCGCCGTCGGCGCCCACGCCTCGCGCCGATTCCCACCTCCGGCGCTCGATGCCCTCGCCTACTCGCCTAGACCAAGGGCTCGACCTCCGGGCGTACGTCGATGAACCGCCTCAGCCTGCCAGCCCGATAGGCCTGTTTATGGCACGTGGGACCCGCCCCAGAATGTTTTTTTTATAAAAAAGGAATTAAAGTAATAATAATATTAATTAATTAATTAATTAACTAAATTAATCATAATCAGATTAATCTAATCACTAATTAACCTAATTAACTGTTAGTTAATTAATCAGTCAATGACATGCGGGGCCCTCACGTCAGTTTGACCCAGTCAACGTTCTGTTGACTGCTGATGTCATGATGACATCAGCAAACACTATTCTGGATAATGTTGATTTAAAATAATTAAATAAATGCAGAAAATGATTAAAACTTTAGAAAATCATAGAAAATAAACCGTAGCTCGGATGAAAATATTTTCTACATGAAAGTTGCTCAAAACGACGAGACGATTCCGAATTTGCAGTCCGTTCGTCTGCCACACATCCCTAGCATAGCAAACACACAACTTTCCCCCTCCGGTTCATCTGTCCGAAAACGCGAAACACCGGGAATACTTTCCCGGATGTTTCCCCCTTCCGCCGGTATCACCTACTACCGTGATTGGGCACCCCTAGCAACGTTCATTGTCATGTCATGCATCGTCATGCATGTGTTTGCATTATATTTATTGTTTCTTCCCCCTCTTCTCTCGCTAGACACCGAGACCGACGTTGCTGCTACCCAGTACGACTACGGTGTTGGCGACCCCTCCTTCTTGCGAGAGCAACCAGGCAAGCCCCCCCCCTTGATCACCAGATATCGCCTATTCCTTCTCTCTACTGCTTGCACTAAAGTAGTGTAGCATGTTACTGCTTTCGGTTAATCCTATTCTGTTGCATAGTCAATCATTGTTGCTACAGTTATTACCCTTACCTGCAATCCTAAATGCTTAGTATAGGATGCTAGTATTCCATCAGTGGCCCTACATTCTTGTCCGTCTACCATGCTATACTACTGGGTCGTGATCACTTCGGGAGGTGATCACGGGCATATGCTATATACTTTATATTGTTACATTACTTATGATACTGTTCAGAGATGGGGGCTGAAGGGAAGGTGGATCCATCTCGGTAGAGGTGGGCCTAGGTTCCCGACAGCCCCCGGCTGTTACTTTGTGGCAGAGCGACAGGGCAGGTTGAGACCACCTAAGAGAGAGGTGGGCCTGGCCCTCGTCGGCGTCCTTATACGCACTAACCGCCACGTGGGAACTTCATAATAACACGCTTAACGAGATCTTGGTATTTGATCTGATTTGGGTCGTTGACCTTATACGCACTAACCGCCACGTGGGACAAGATATGGGCAACCGGCGTCGTGGTATCAGCCGAAGCCTTCGTGACGTCAGCGACTGAGCAGCGCGCCCCATTGTACTGGAACGCCTGCTCTTGTATTAGGGAGGCTAGGTCTGCTTCCGGTCGCCCACGCAACATGCAGGTGTGCAATGGGCGATGGGCCCAGACCCCTGCACGTATAGGATTTAGACCGGCGTGCTGACCTCTCTATTGTGTCTAGGTGGGGCTGCGGCGTGTTGATCTTTCGAGGCCGGGCATGACCCTGGAAAGTGTGTCCGGCAAAAGGGGATCGAGTGTGTCGGGTAATGTGGTGCACCCCTGCAGTGAAGTTTATCTATTTGAATACTCGTGATCTTCGGTAACAGGACGACTGGGAGTTGTACCTTGACCTTATGAGATCTAGAACCGGATACTTAATAAAACACCCCTTCCAAGTGCTAGATATAACTCGGTGATCGCTCTCTCACAGGGCGACGAGGGGAGGATCGCCGGGTAGGATTATGCTATGCGATGATACTTGGTGAACTTACCATCTATTCTCTTCTACATGCTGCAAGATGGAGGCTGCCAGAAGCGTAGTCTTCCACAGGACTAACTATCCCCCTCTGATTCTGGCATTCTGCAGTTCAGTCCACCGATATTGCCCATTTACACAGATACCCATGCATATGTAGTGTAGATCCTTGCTTGCGAGCACTTTGGATGAGTACTCACGGTTGCTTTTCTCCCTCTTTTCCCCCTTTCCATTCTTCTCGGTTGTCGCAACCAGACGCTGGAGCCTAGGAGTCAGACGCCACCTTCGACGACTCCTACTACGCCGAGGGTGCCTACTACTACGTGCAGGCCGCCGCTGACGACCAGGAGTAGTTTAGGAGGATCCTAGGCAGGAGGCCTGCGCCTCTTTCGATCTGTATCCTAGTTTGTGCTAGCCATCTTATGGCAACTTGTTTAACTTATGTTTGTACTCAGATATTGTTGCTTCCGGCGGCTCGTCTTGATCGAGTACTTGTATTCGAGCCCTCGAGGCCCCTGGCTTATATTATGATGCTTGTATGACTTATTTTATTTTAGAGTTGTGTTGTGATATCTTCCCGTGAGTCCCTGATCTTGATCGTACACGTTTGCATGTATGATTAGTGTACGATTGAATCAGGGGCATCACAGATACCCTCGCCTCTATCAAGTGGTATCAGTTTTCAGGTTGCTCGGTGAGAATTTCCAGTTATCCCTAGATTAGATTTATTTTCTTACCTATTGTCCAAGAAAAAGCCACAAAAGAAGTTAGATCTATTCATCCTTTGTCCTAGCCAGTCTGATCCTTTGCAAATTTCTTTTCATTGTTTGCATTATTGAATTATCGATTGCATCATCAAGTCGAGTTGCTGGTCTTAGTGTCTAGTTGTTTTAGAGTTTCAAGCTCTGTTCACATTAGTCACGTCGGCACTGCGTCGTTATCCCTTCCGCTGTCCACCACACCATCCATCAATTTCCACCACGTTCTACCCATAGTTCATTGTCACAATCATTGTTGAGGTCGTTCACATCTTCACTTTATCCAATCTGCATCTTATCTAGTTTGTCGTGGAATGAGGGAGAGAAAAAAAAGGCAGAGAGAAAAAAAAGTTAAAAAAAGTCAGAGAAAAAAACAGGAGAGAAAGAAAAAGAAAAAAAAGTGAGAGAAAAAAAAGAAATTTCGGATCTATCTAAAATCAATCTCGTACCTTAATTCGGATTGGAATCTGTTTTGCGTAGTTTTCAGTAAAACAGACATATCTTTTTCGTACGAAGTCCACTTTGGCTCCACAAGTACTCAAATTAAAGCTACCGACGAGCCGCATCTGAATAGTTGCAAAAGCTAGTTCAATTTTTGGTGTCTCAAAATCGGCTTCTAAATAGGTTTTTTTTTCCTCTGAAGTTCGCGCATACAGTTTGTTCCAGTTTTTCAGGCCTGTTTTAGAATTCTTTGACTCCTCATATCAACTCGGAATTGAGTGATTCTTTTTGCATTGGAAAGCTTGAGTTAGTAGCATTCTTTGAAAAAAGTTATCAAAAAATTGGCTCAAACTTTTCAAGAGGAAAGTTGAAGAGAGAATTGTTGTATATCATGCTTGGCAGTTGTTTTTCATCATTATCTTTACTTCCGTTGTGATCTTCACTTATATCTTGCAGAGCTACTTAGTAATTTTCATTGATGCTATTTGTGCTATGCTGTGACCTCATTAGTGTTATAGGCTCACGTCTCTAGTCCGGTCTAGCCTAGGACCAGCACAATACAGTGGTTGAGCGTTTATTCAACATTGCACCTCTGAATTGATTATTGATAATAATTTGCTACCATATATAGCCAACCCAGCTCCACATATTTCTACACCGTGTATAGATATGTTCCCCTGGCAATCGCTTTACACAATCTTCGGAGTTATTTGACACCGCTGACCACCTGCCGCATGGTAAGAACTTGTAAGATATTGATATTTGCTTTACTGTGAGCACTTTACAACCACATCCTAGTAGTTCATAGGAACATTATTCTCGAATTTTGTTTCTTGTTTCTACTAATCATGACATGTTCCGGAGATAGAAGTTCTTGGACGATGGACACATCTTCACCATCACGAGAGTTGGGACAACACACACAAGCACATGGTCAGGTTATCTCTTTACCGTCATTTGAGGGTAGATTTAATCCTGCTATTTATCTAGTTTGAGAGCTTGAAGTAGAACAAGTTTTTAGTCATCATGACTTTTCTGAACTTGAGCGAGTATGAGGTGCCACTAGAGCATTTACTAGTTTTGCTTCTGTTTGGTGGAGTGTGCATTGTAAGAAAAACATTGATAACCAACCCACAACTTGGAAAGATTTGAAATATGTAATGAGACAGCAATTTTTTCCTCCTTACTATCGTCGTGGATTGCTTCACAAATTTGAACAATTTAAACAAGGCAACAACATTGTTCATGCTTACTACCAAGAGTTCAAATCTTATATGCATCATTGTGACATAGAAGAATCTGAGGATGATATAATGAATAGATTTTTTGGTGGTTTGAACCATGATATTCAGGCAGGATTTTAGTATATTCCTCGTTGCATTACTGGTATGTATGTTCATGCTTGTACCTTTGAGAGACAGTTACAGGAGGATGTATTGGGTGACTACAACAACTACTATTCCAATTCATGCTCACTACCATCGGTTGATTCCTCCACCGTTGCACCTACTAGAGCAGTCACACCTCAGATTGTGAGTGCGACATCATCTCAAGTGTATGGTACATTGTCATTGTCCATACCTACATCAGCTACGTCTTTGCGACAAGATAACAATAAAGGTATTGATGACATAACTTCACATGAGAACGATGCATGCCTAATTAACTTAAATACATCATGTGTTGAGTTACCTGTTGATTTGAGCACGCCACCTATTTTAGAGAATCATGTTAGTGTCATGAATGCATCATGTGATCAAACAACTGAAATACCAACAATTTTGAGTGCGCCCATTGAATTAACTGTTGATGTCAAAGAACCATGTGAATCGGGAAATAAATCAGATTTTGATCAAATACATTTTAAAATAATTATGCCAATGTTTAATCATTTTGATCGACCTCTAATCTTGGTGATCATTCATGTCAAATGAATTATTGCATGTTTTCTTATTTAAGCATGTTGTAGCATGTAAATTTGATGCACGTAAGGTTTATTCACCAATGTTGGGATGGTTTAATGATGAATATTGTCAATCTTTTGATATGAATAAGAGCTTCACTTATATGTGCAAACTGAGTTGCAATATTTTCATGCCTTCTACTTATGATAATATTTTGGCTTTATATTTTATGATTTATGAAAGTTACTCATGTATACATGTGTCATATCTGCAAAAACCAAGGGAAGTAAAAAATGAATGACATATACATATACAACATGTACACCTTGTCTCTTTTGTTAGCCACATTTCAGATTAAGCAACGCCGAGGACGGCTTTGTTTTCAAGAAGGGGAGGATGATGAGGACATTACTACCTTGGATACGACCAAAAATATTGAATACATGCATATTTGTCAGGTGATTTCTAGTGCAAACTATTCAATAATTTATTTATGTTATCGAGAAAAAAAAATACTTCACACACTTTTGTGTTTTGTCTAATTGCAGGTGTATGGAACATTTGTAAAATCCACATATGAAGATAAGGGAAAAAGAGGAGTTTAGGTTTTGTTCCAAAAGTCCTCTCACGTCACTTTTGGTCCAAGAGAAGCTAGAGTCCAAGTCTCTCACGTTCTGAATTCAGATTCGGACTGCACAGGCATACCTGACTCAAAACACCAACAACTCTTTCATACGGACTCCGACTTGGGTGATTCTTTTTTTGTTGGAAAGTAGATTTCGTGCTCTTTCCAACCCAATTGGATTCACCTTCAAATTCGTCCAGGGCATTGAGATATCGACGAAGCAATTTGATGCTGCAGCAGAATCCGAGTCAAACAACAAGTCCAAAGGTGTTGCATCACCTCCACTTGGCCCATGAGCCTTGTACGACCTAGGGTTTTAGGCTGCCTTGGGACGTCCTTCCACCTCCTTAGCCGCCATCCCTTGCTCCTATATAAGTAGATCCATCTAGTAGCTCTTTCCTTGGGGATTTGTTAGTTAAAAGTTAGCCATTGCAACTTCGTGTACTTCGTTTGTGTCCAACGACCAGACCAAGACCGCTTCTGTATCCCCACCTTTATCAATACTCCATCTATATTCGCAATATTCGGATTGCATTATCATATTCTTGCTTTTTCTTTGATTGCGTGCAGGAATAGACCTTCGTGGTCAGGCTGATTGTGCCTCCAGCATCGTCGGTAACCTCGGGAGATTGGTTTAGTGATTGCTAAGACGCAACGTCGTGCATGTTTGCAGTCGGATCGTCAAAGTCTACTCCACCAAATCGATAGTTATCATCTCATCAAAATATCGGGACACCCTCGCCTCTATCTATCCTTCAACAAATGGATCAAGCCTTACAAAGGAATGCATCTTCCGGAATTCGTTGACAAGATGAGGCACGAGCAAATGATCATGTGGCATAAGAGAAGGAAGGTTTCTAGGAAATGGAAAGGCAGAATTATGCCACACATTGTGAAACAATTGCATGACAAGAGCAGAGGTTTGACATTTCGTGTAACAAGAACTAGTGACACTTTGAAGTGAAGTGCGATGCAAAATTTGGAAGTGGTTATAGGCATGTTGTCAATCTCAGCAAGTGGACTTGCACTTGTAGAGAGTGGCAGGTTTGTGGACAGCCTTGTGTGCATGCTATTGCATTCATTGGGCATGTTCGAGGGTCTATAGAGGATTATGTCGATGATTGTTATAGTGTGGAAAAGTGCATATGAGCATATCATTCCTGGATTGGTTGACAAGTCTCAATGGCCCAAAGGTGATCATGGCTTCTTCCTAGAACCACCTATACTAAAGAGCGTAGCGGGGAAACGAAGAAAGAATAGATACAAAGGATCCGAAGTAAGGTCAAAAGGGGATCACAAATGCCCAATCTGTAAACGATATGGGCACCATTGGCACAGTTGTAGAGATGGTGATCCTGAACAAAAGGCAGCTATGCTTCTTGAAAGGTATAATTTACTCTATGTATTTACTTTTCATGTATTTACCTTTCCTGAATTTATATTTTCTAATTTTATAACCCTGTTTTGTTTTAAGGGGGCCACCAAAGAAGAGGAGAAAGAAGAAGAGTGCCATACAGGACCCTGAGACGGCCATGGTAGTTGCATGTGCTTCTACAACTGCTCCGGTCATGGTATACCCATCTAGGTAAGATTGCATTAAACTTGCGTGTCCTTATACTCCTGTCAACATTGCACAACATTGGTTAATCTTTTGATATCTAAAAACAGCATTGATCTAGTTTCTCAAATAAATGAGGATCTTTGGCCCAAGTTACAGTTTAGTGAGGTATATCTCCATCTATAATTGTTAGTTGCTGATTTGCACCTTTCAGAACCATGCAATGTGCTTACCAGATAAACATTATGTGTACAGATCTATCAAGAGTTCTAAAGAACCCAAACATGCTTCAAGGGAACAAAAGGAAAAATCTAAGAAAAGTGTGCCGCGAAAGGGAAAGGGTAAGGCTGCCAAAGAGAAGATTGCCTCACAAGTTGTTGCTATTGGAGAGCAGACACCAAAGGGCAAAGAAAAATGCACCGAAGTTGCTCCACATGATAGCCCAACCATGGGTACAAGAAGCAAAAGGGCATCTCGTAGCCCAGCTATGAGCACTAGGAGCAAAAGAGCACCAGTTAGATTAGACTTGTAGTGTGTGCTCTGTTTCGGTGTATGTTTAACATTAAAACATGTTGAGACCTCTCTGTTTTGTGTTTTGATGAACCAATATGGTCTTGTGACAACTTTGATGTTTGTGTGGGTATATTGCTCATGAGATGCAAATTGTGATTCTATGCTAATTAAGGGGAAATGCTGCCGAAATTTTGTTTTTTTTTTGTGCTAACATTATTTTACTTGTTTTATACTTTCATGCTGAAATTAATTAAAAAGTTCATCGCTCATCTTATATTCATGTGAAAATTATTGAAATGGAATACAATAGAATCAGTATATCATTTGGCTAAATGGTCACAAGGTATGTTCAGGGTTAAATCGTCTTTTCAACTGCCACTTAACAGTCAACTCGCGGTAGTGGCATATTTATACGCGATGCAAATTTTCACTGGCATATTCAGGGAAGGGAAATTTTCAATGGCATATGAGGATACGGGCAAGTTTTAAATGGCATATGTGAAATTCACCCTTCTTTCTAGTTTTTCCTCTCCTGGCGCCTCTATCGTGGCTCGACGACACGTGTGTCGCACGGTAAGCCCGATATCTCAACAAGTTCGCTCTCGAGTTTTCCAGCTTCAGAAATAATCATGTTTGCACGTACGTACAGTTGTACACACCTAGTAAATCATATGCATGATTTGCATAGCTCAAACAACGAACGATTCGATTAGGCCATAATTAAATGTGTAGAAATTGTATATACACGTACGCGCCACCGTGCGTGCGCTGTACTACGCGTGTGATCGCAGGCCAATCGAGTTGGTTGTAAGAAATCATCTGCCATTTGCAGCTCGATCAGGTCAACGCATTAGCCCAGCTCGATCGGTAGCGGGATTAGGTGCAACCGTACGTGATGGACCTAGATTGCATGCATTGCACGGGCAGACTAATCATGCGCTTCCATCGGGGTTGGATACCTACGTACGTACGTGTGCACACGTATGCCCACTTGAGCATCAGTACGGCCACAAGCGCTCATATACACGCGCATATATTTATCTCTATGAACGTACACACGTACACCCTACCTTTATGAGTACCTGCGGGAGACTGAGCCGGTATATCATCTTGAGATTTATGAAGTCACCGTAGGCGCCTCGTCGTCGACGGGAACGCCTCCTCCCACTGAAAATGCATCGCCGAAAATCCTGAAATAAATCCAAAAATAATGCGAGCATCGGATTTAAACCCTGATGGATTGGGGATACCACCGTCCACCTAACCAACACTTGATCCTTGTTTTTCTTCTACTTTTTTGTCGCTTCAAGGGAGGTTTATGGACTGTTTTTTGGGTTCCGCTGGAGAACAATTGTTCAAGACAAGTACAACGCCGACTTTCATGCATTGGAGTATTTTGCCAGCTATTGGAACCCGCACGCATGTGATCGATCGCTCCCTGATTGAGAGTAAACGAAAAACTGTTGACATCCACTTGTCGTCGTGTATTGCTCAAGGCTTCCGTCTTCCAGACTGAAATGCACTGTTTTGCAGACTTGATCCTTGGTGTTAGGGATGTAGTGTCATTGATTCATTTCATCCTACGGCATCTGATACGCTCATTTGCCACCTGGGCGAGGACTCTATGGCCAGTTTGAAATATAATATTCCCTCCCTTTGATGTTGTAATAACATCTTATATTATGAGACGGATGGAGTACTATCTGATATACTCCCTCCGTTCGAAATTACTTGTCCCGAAAATGGATGTATCTAGAACTAAAATACGTCTAGATACATCTATTTCTGCGACAAGTAATTCCGAATGGAGGGAGTACTAGTTTGTAGGAAATGAAGTACTATATAAGATTAGATTGTTCTAAAATCAGTTAAACATGTTTATGTTTTGCCATCAATATATAGAGGACACACCAACATCTTTGATAGTAGGCTGATGTTACTGAATATGGTAGTATATTTTTGTAAATATATTTAAGATTTAGAGTTAGTCTACTTCAGGTTGCCGAAAGGTAAATTTCTAAATGCGCAAAAAATCTGAAACAAAATATATCTGTGTGTGCGTCCTTTGTGTGCTTGCAAAAAATCATGAGGTTTGCACCTTGCTTAACCCTTTTAGAGAACAAAAGTTTATTATTTCTTCTGTTGCAGGCAATATTGTTTGTTGATGAAAATTTACCATCACATATAAGAAGCGGATATTTTAAAATATTTTCATGCATTTACGTTATTTTGAGTTGAAAGTTATTTCTCCTCTCTCCTCCATTTGCACACTTCTTCAATATGACTTCTTCTATATTGTTTTGAGTTGAAGAGGAGAAATTACTTCTATATTGTTTGTTTTGAGTTGAAACAAGGACATACTACATAGTATGTGGTTGAGTTATTAGGCCAGTTAGCCGCGATGTCATCCTGACAGGTGGGCTAATCCATCACATTAACAAAGATAATAAAGTGGTAGAATATTGTACTAGGTTTTTTCGAATAGGTAGATTTTGGCACATGACACAAACATGAGGTAAACAAACGAAGAAGCTCTTTTTGGAGGGGGAAAAAGTTCAGGTTGCAACTAACTATTAATAATGTCACCTGTAAAAGAAAACTACTAAGGCCTTCTACAATGCAAGATGCTTAGGAAAGATGCTTAGAGAAATAAAATCAATCTTTTTTTAAGCACCGGCGTTTATTTATAGATGGTAGACATTTAATTAGGCGTCTCTTCTGTAAAATAGACACTGGTGCTTCAGAAAGAATATTGCTATACACATTACATTATGGCCGCTGCAACAGTGCGCAGGAAGCAATTTTTTTGGCCGATGCTTAGAGCTGTTGAGGAGAAAGTATCGTTCCCATGTTGTGCGACAAGTGTTGTCCTTAAAGCAATTTCGTCAGATTTAGTATTGTATAAACATCTAGTATTATACAAGTCCTAATAATGTCTAAAATGACCTCTACGATGTGACACGGAAGTTGTGCACAAGATTCCAACAAGCGGCTCCAGGATCGATGAAAATCGGCAGTAGGCCAGCAGCCAATGAACTGCTTTGACAGAAGGAGTGTACTTGTTTAACTAATTTCACCAGAGGCCGTCACGCGGGGATGAAACTGGGAATGGGAGAAAGCAAGAAGAATACTGTGCTGCAATGACCGAGACACAGTGACATTTCAGCGCCAAATCCGGCGGGATCGGGTCGCAGTTCATATAACAAATGCTACTGTACTACAAAGTCGATCACCACATCGATCCCAGTCGCAGGATCATCGCAAGATCGAGATATACTCTGCTTTGCGCGCACCAGCTGCGCAGCTGGTAGATTGTACCGTTAGTTTTCTTAATTAAGCTAGCTAGTACTTCCCTAAGAGAAAGTTATGCTACTACGACCGTCCTGGCCTGGTCTGTACTACTACGTGCAGTAAGTATAGTATCTTGAGTCATTAGTTTACTGGGCGATCCGCTCTGCTTTTCTGCGTGATCTTCCTCGTGATAGCGCTGCACCTGGATCAAGAGATGATCGACTTATTGATACAGTCTTCACTAGTGCTGGAAAAAAAAGCTCGAAGCTGGTGAGCTAAACGAGTAACTCGTGACTCGGCTCGAATCGACTCGAACTCGAAAAATAACGAGTCGAGCCGAGCTTTAGTTTAAGATCGTTTATAGACCAAGTTAAACGAGTCAATCTTACGAGTACTCGTGTAACTCGTTAGGCTGTTACAAGAGATCAGCTAAGCACCCTGCGTCCTAGGCACACAACAAAAGGCCCAGCTGCGCTACGAATATGAAAAAAATGATTACTTGTGAATGTAAAATGTACATATTAAACATGTACATTATTCACAAACAATGTTCATTTTTATCTTATTAGTAAGGTTTAATGGTCATATCCTTAACGAGCTTAACAAGCTAAACGAGCCAGCTCGTGAGTTATACGAGTCGAGCCAATCTTAAATTTAAGCTCGTTATAATAACGAGTCGAGTCGAGCTAGCTCGTTAATGAAACGAATTTTAGCGAGTCGAGCCGAGCTGGCTCGACTCGGCTCGAATTCCAGCCCTAGTCTTCACTCCTAACTATCCGGCATATCATAGGATTTATCTCGCACGTGCGCTTGATTAGGGACACGCTACTGACGATTCTACCTCTACTAATGGCAAGGAGTGCGACTGATGGATATATACGTATACATATGGAGTATCACGTAGCTGACGGGAATGCATGGTTCGAGTTTTTGTTACTAATTCAACTTTTTTTTAAAGAGGATTACGTTGGCCTGTGTACCTGAGCGATGCATGCAGTCATTTTATTATTTATTTTTAGAAACCTTACAAAGCATTACATTAGTAAGTCTGAAGCCATCATCTTAATGACACCTGTCGCTACTCCTATCCCTTTGATTCAGGGATGCCGAATGTCCGAACCTAATATCAAACAAATATCGCACCAAAAGCCACATACTGGGAATGGGTCACACACCGGTCTGGCGCATTCACCGAGGCTACCGCCGCCGTCATTCACCTAACCATCTTCAGAGCAGGTACCGACGCAAAGACCTTGCCAGGTCAGCTATCGACGCCACCATGGCGCCAGACAGCGCCACTGCCCTGCGCTCATCCATCCAGCCGCATCTGTCGTCGATCTCCAGCTGCACCATGCCGCCAATACTCGTTGTCATCAACGCGGTAGAAACAACGCCGCACCTCTTGGCAACCCTCATATCGTCACCGCTGCTGGAGCTACGCGGAGTCACCCACGACATCTATCCGCCGAACAACAAAACCTCCCAAGACGGCGCCTCAACGGAGGGTACGGCGCGAAGGACGCCGCCGCCGCCCAATCCAGACTGAATTTTGGACTTTCGTCCAGGAGGGGTTCAGAGGTGGATAGGAGAGACCCCGACATCGCCTCCACGGAGGGTAACAGCGTCAAGAGACGTCGCCGATGACGGATCGAATAAACCGATCAAAGTTTCTTCTAGTCCCCATCCTATACCACCAAACCTCTGTCAGCTTCGGATATTGCAACGGACCACGAACCGAAACCTGCAGAGATGCGAGAGCCATGGGGCTCAACCCATCATAAAGGAGGATCGAGAAGTATCCATCATAGATCTCCAGGCGACGAATCCAACAATCCGACGTGATCAGCGACGACCACCACCACCCCGCGACGGTCGACAACGTTCAAGCCCAGGACCCAGAATTGGATTTGATCTGAACTCGACAGCCCCCGCGACCACCGATCTTGCCCACCACGCAGCCGTCATCACGCCGCGAGCAGGCCGCCGCCGCTGCGCCGCACACGACGTCGCCAAAAAAACCCGACCAGCCGCACCGCCGGACCCCACGCTAGCCCAGCGCCCCGCGCCAGCTGCGACGGACTAATTCAACTGATATTTTCTCGAATACTTCAACTGATATTTTGAAGAGTCACACGAATGGGACGGACTATGATGCTCCACCAACAGCCTGCCGGAAGGAATTAAACGAGACATACACGTACGGAGTATTCCCTCCATAAACTAATATAAGAGCGTTTAAACATTCTTATATTAGTTTACGGAGGGAGTACATGTCTGCGCGGTGTGCCACGAGCGCACGCTACACACGGTACTCGGTTGCTTCGGCCACAAGTGCACGCGCAGGCCGGGAGATTGCCAATACTGTACGCGACGCACTCGTGCGTGCCGGCTGTTGGTTGCGAGCCACTACGGCCAGGGGCTGTACAGGTTGCTCTCGTTCGTACGGTACGGTCCGGCTCGGCGGTCAAAGCCAGTCGTACGCACGTGCAGCCGGGGCCCGGGGGCAGCTCGGTACAGTGCACGCTTCGTCGGCCTCGAGCCCCGTCGAGACCCTCTTGGCGTTGGGCTGGGGCCCGCCCACGTGCAGCTGCGTTGCGTCCATCCGTGATCGGCGCTGGCACGTGGTGCCCGATGTTGAGATTCGCCCGTCCCTTGGTGGTGGTGGTGCGCGCCACGGTGCCTCAGCTACACACAGGACAAAATAGGTTTGGTAGCAAAGTGATGTTTCTATGGTCCTACAGTCCTGACTTTTCCTTTTTCTTTTTTGCGGGACTACAGTCCTGACTTTGAAAACAAAGCATATTTAAATGTTTTCAAAAGTTCTGATTTTTTGTGTGTGAATGTTCACAAGAGATGTTTCTACAACATGTAGTAATTTTAGATCCAAATTTCAAACACACATTAGGGCATCTCCGATGCTGACCCACAGACTGGACACCGCACCCGTCCACAATTAGGGAGACCGGTCCGCGCATGGATGCGTGAGGTGGCAATCAAGGGCCTATTTAGTTGCCCGCATAAGGTCCAACCAGGCCCACGCGGGAAGGATCCGACCTGTTTGGTAGCCTGCATACACTATTGGGTCTACATCGCACGCTTCTTAAAGCACCGCTGAGTCTGGCTTGCTGGAAACCCAGGAATCGTAGTTTCTCTGGAGCCAGGCCGAGCGGAAGCGCAGCGAGCAAGCCCCTGCACGAGGAGGCATGGGAGGGATGCGAGCTATTTACGTGGTGTCTTTTTCAACCTCCATTAAGCTCCTCTCTAATCTCCTCTCTTCCATGTCCCTCTAATCTACACAACGGTGCTTCGGTTCGAGGTAAGCTCTACACGAAAAAGATGCACATCGATGCTACGGTTCCATTCAGGCGATCGGTTTGTAGTTTCATCGACCGTACAAGCTCAATCTCTTGTTCCTGTTTGGAGCTGTTTTGGACGAATTTTTTTAGATTCGTCTCACATGATCGATTGTTTGAAATTTCCTTTGACTAGTACCCTAATCTCGCCATTCTACACAACACTCGTGTTGCAAGTTTCCTGTTTCGACGATCGTAGACGAGAAGTTTCCTGTTAAGCCGCCATGGCGCGCACACTGACGGAGTTCTTCTTCTCTGTTCTCTGCCACCGACGGGGTCGATCATCTTGGCCTCCTCTCGGCCTCCTCTCTCTCGTCCCACTACACTGGAGTCATTTCCGGTGTCAATCATCTCGGCCTCCTCTCTCGTCCTACTGCACGGACGATACCATGGCACGAGCACTGCATTCTCCTCCTCTGCCCACTGTCGACGGTGTCGCTCGTCGTGCCGCCGACGGGGTTGCTCGTCCACGACTCCATGCTCGTCATGTCGGACACGGTGCCACGTCCACTATCCACCATGATCGCCATGGTCCCACAAGACACTGCATTTCTTCTCCCACTTCCTCTGCTATCTATTAACCCTGTGTGCTAAGTGCAAGTGCTAGCTCTTAATCCTACCCCATGTGGGCAACCAAACAGCGTGTAGTTGCATGCGCCGAGACAATGCAGGCAACCAAACAATGTGCCAAAGTTGATCTCCTAATGCAGGCAGTCCATATGCAGGCAACCAAACAACTCGCATATGTCGCATATGAGGCTGTTTTTCCATAGCCAGGCCGGGTTGAGATGTGTATGCAATGCAACTACTATTCACTACGGCAACCAAACAGGCCCCAAAGCTAGCCCCATACATTTCAAATCGAGTTTTAACTAATCGGACGAATTACATGCAAACCGGATGATTTTCACATAAGCTGAAGAAAAACATCTACATTTGGGACATAAGGGCATCTCCAACGGCAACCCGTGAAAATCCTCCCACATCCGTCCACAGACAGGGGGGACTAATCCGCGGACACGGATGCGTAGTGCGCCATCCCATGCTAGCCGCATACATTCCAAACTCTTTTTCAGCAAACCGTGTGAAATTCATGCAAACATGTCCGGGTTTCTTACAAACACGACAGATTTAGTTACATTTTGAATATTTAGAACAAAAAAAGACCCGCACCAAAATCTATCCTATGACGGCGGCGCCCGACGTCCAAGCCTGTGGCGTCCTCCTTTCGCCGTCTCCATGAGCACTGGCGAAAGACCGATGAAGTGAAGGTGCGGTTGGTGGAAATATGCCTTAGAGGCAATAATAAAATAGTTATTATCATATTTCACGTTCATGATAAATGTTTAGTCTTCATGCTAGAATTGTATTGACCGGAAACTTAAATACATGAGTGAATATATAAACTACACCGTGTCCTTAGTAAGCGTCTACTAGACTAGCTTGTTGATCAAAGATGGTTAATGTTTCCTAACTATAGACATGAGCTGTCATTTGATAACGGGATCACATCATTAGGAGAATGATGTCATGGACTAGACCCAACTGTAAGCTTAACATCAGATCGTTTAAGTTATTTGCTATAGCTTTCTTCATGTCAAGTATATGTTCCTTAGACCATGAGATCGTGCAACTCCCTGACATCGGAGGAATACTTACTGTGTATCCAAACATCACTTCGTAACTGGATGATCATAAAGGTGCTCTACAGGTATCTCTGAAGATGTTTGTTGGGTTGGCACGGATCGAGACTGGGATTTGTCGCTCGGTGTGACAGAGAGATGTCTGTGGGCCCTCTCGGTAATACAACATCTTAAAGAGCTTGCAAGCAATGTGCCTAATGAGTTAGTCACGGGATCTTGTATTACGGAACAAGTAAAGAGACTTGCCTGTAACGAGATTGAACTAGGTACGGAGATACTAACGATCGAATCTCGGGCAAGTAACATATCACCGGACAAAGGGAATTACATACGGGATTGACTGAATCCTTGACATCATGGTTCAACCGATAAAGATCTTCGTGGAATATGTAGGGACCAATATGGGCATCCAGGTTACGCTATTGGTTATTGACCAGAGATGTGTCTCGGTAATGTCTACATGATTCTCGAACCCGTTGGGTCCGCACGCTTAACGTTCGATGATGCTAGAGTAGTATTGGATATGTGCATTGGTAACCGAATATTGTTCGGAGTTCCGGATGAGATCCCGGACATAATGAGGAGCTCTGGAATGGTCCGGGGGTAAAAAGATATATATAGGGAAAATCCATCCTACCACCTGGGGGTAGTTACCCCACATGTCTCATATACTACCATGTGATAGTATATATTCTACTTTATCATTTTATGTATGTTAATATACTATATATAAGATACTCCAAATTAAGTTACATGAAAAAATTGCAAGCTGGCCCATGGTTTTTATTATATTTGTAAAATATGTACATATATGTACATCAAATAGAGCATACTGAAAATACGATACATATTACCAAAAAATAGTATATATACTACATACTTCACGTACATACTCTCCGATTTGATAGATACTACATACAACATACAAAACTCAAGTGGTGGTAACTACCACTTTGGTGGTAGATAAAATTGGTCATATATATATATATATATATATATATATATATATATATATATATATATATATATATATATATATATAGGAAGTCCTGTTTTGGTCGCGGAAAGGTTTCGGGCATTATCGATATTGTACAAGGAGTGCCGAAAGGGGTCCAGGGGTCCACCGGCCCTAGGGGCCCACATGGGCTGTTGGGGGCGCTTTGGCCTACATGGGCCAGGGGCACCAGCCCCAAGAGGCCCATGCACCTAGAACAAGGAAAAAGGTGAAGAGTCCTATGAAAGGCACCCCCTAGGTGCCTTGGGGAGGGAGGATTCCTCCCTAGACCAGCGCCCCCTCCCTTGGAGGAGGGGCCAAGGTTGCGCCCCAATCCTCCCCCTTGCCTCCTACAAATAGTGGGGGGGGGGGAGGGGCTGTACACGCCAAATCCCACGCCCCGGTGGCAGCCCTACCTCTCCTAAAACTTCGTTTTCTCCTCAGATTGGTTCCGGCAGCATTTGGCGAAGCCCTGCCGGGATTGCACCACCACCATCTCCAACACACCGTCG
The DNA here is from genome assembly GCA_021605145.1 of Aegilops bicornis. Lineage (NCBI taxonomy): Eukaryota > Viridiplantae > Streptophyta > Magnoliopsida > Poales > Poaceae > Aegilops > Aegilops bicornis. The sequence continues at coordinate 165,893,306 of CM038669.1, read as the reverse complement.
TGCTGGTTGAGATCCCATCTACCTCTCCTCTCTTGCTTGTTGGATCAAGAAGGAGGAGACGTCATCGTGCCGCACATGTGCTGGACATGGAGGTGCCGCCCGTTCGGCGCTAGATTGGATTGGATCGTGATTGGATCGCGAAGAGTACGACTACATCAACTGCGTTATATACGCTTCCGCTTTCGATCTACAAGGGTATGTAGACCCACTCCCCTCTCGTTGTATGCATCTCCTAGATTAGATCTTGGGTGTTTCGTAGTATTTTTTTTTGATTTTCATGCAACGTTCCCCATCAGTGGCATCATGAGCTAGGTCTATGCGTAGATGTATATGCACTAGTAGAACACGAAGTTGTTGTGGGCGTTGATGTTCAAATTGCTTACTTCCCGTGACTTATTTGGATTTGGCGGTATTGTGGGATGAAGCGGCTCAGACCAACCTTACATGTCCACGCACATGAGACCGGTTCCACTATTTGACATGCAACCTGTATTGCATAAAAGTGGCTTTGCGGGTGTCTATCTCTCCTACATTAGTTGAATCTGATTTGACAAGGGAGGTACTTGTAGTAGGTTAAAAGGCAACTTGTATATCACCATTGTGGTTTTCTGTAGATAAGAACGGTTCTTTTTGTTTGCCCTAGCAGCCACGTAAAAATTGTAACAACAAAGTAGAGGACGTCTAACTTGTTTTTGCAGGACATGTTGTGATGTGGTATGGCCAAAATGTGATGTGATATATGTTGATGTATGGGATGGTCATGTTTTGTAATAGGTTCACGACTTGCATGTCGACGAGTATGGCAACCGGCAGGAGCCATAGGGTTGTTTTAATATGTTGGATTTCTTCATGATTCGGTAAAGCGGTAATGCTTTTTGAGTCGTGATATAAATCTACTCAGGGCTGCTAGACAACCCGTGAGTTTCCGCACACCATGTAGACGCTCTGGTCGCTTCATTTGGACTATAGCATTGACCTTTTTGGGATTAGCATCGATCCCACGTTCGGAAACGAGGAAACCGAGTAACTTGCCGGCTGGAACCTCGAAAGTGCACTTGGCCGGATTGAGCTTTATTCAATAACGCCGCAAGTTTGCGAATGTTTCGGCGAGGTCGGCCAGGAGGTCAGAACCTTTGCTAGACTTGACCATGATGTCATCCATATAGGCCTCCACGTTCCGACTGATTTGCTTCTGCAAGCATTTCTGGATCATGCGCTGGAAAGTTGCTCCGACATTTTTTGGTCCGAATGGCATCGTGATATAACAAAAACACCCAACGTGGTGATGAATGTTGTTTTTATTTCATCTGGACCACACATTAGAATCTGGTGGTACCCGGGGTACACATCCAGAAATGATAATCACTCACACCTGACAGTAGAGTCTACTATCTGATCTAGGCGGGGGAGAGGAAAATGGTCCTTCCGGCAGGCCCAATTGATGTGCTTGAATAAAATACACATTCAGAGGGAGTTGTTATTCTTTGGCACCATTATGACGTTAGCGAGCCAATCGAACGGTACACCTCTCCGATGAACTCATCGGCTAAGAGCCGTGCGATCTCCTCGCCAATCGTCTTACGCTTCTCGGTGGAAGAGCATCAGAGGTGCTCTTTGACAGGTTTCATCTTTGGGTCGACTTGGAGTCGATGCTCAGCTAGTTCCCTGGGAACAGCCGGCATGTGAGAAGGCTTCCATGCAAAAATGTCCCAGTTCTCACGTAGGAACTAGATGAGCTCGCCTTCCTATTTTCTATCAAGTGTTGTGGAAATGTTGGTTGGGGAAGCATTCGGGTCCTCCTGGTGGACGTGAACTTGCTTTGTTTCACTGGCCGACTGGAAAGCATATTACACAGTCGGCTTCTTGACTCCAGTAGCTCTCTCAAGTCAACCACTTTCTTGTACTCGTCCAACTCCGCCATCGCCATCTACTCATCGGCTATCTGAGAGGCCTTCTGCAAGCACTTGACGTGGCTTAGACTATGTCGGTATTTTTCCAAAGAGGAAGGGATGATGCAACACAGCTACAGTAAGTATTTCCCTCAATTATGAAACCAAGGCTATCAATCCAGTAGGAGAACCAAGCAACACTATGTAAACGGTACTTGCACACAAAGAACAAATACTTGCAGCCCGGCGCGCAAGAGGGGTTCCCAATCCCTCTACGGTAAAAAGATAGATTAAATTGTATGATACTAGATAAATAGATGTAGCAAAAACACAAATAAAATAAGTAAAGAAAAAGTGCAACAAGGTATTTTTGGGTTTTGGAATAATAGATCCGAAAACAATATGATAAAAGATAGACCCGGGGGCCGTAGATTTCACTAGTAGCTTCTCTCGAGAAACTAGCATATTGTGGGTAAACAAATTATTGTCTGGCAATTGATAGAAGAACAAATAATTATGACGATATCCAAGGCAATGATCATGTATATAGGCATCACATCCAAGATTAGTAGACCGAGTCCTGCCTGCATCTACTACTATTACTCCACACATTGACCGCTATCCAGCATGCATCTAGTATATTAAGTTCATGGAGAAACAGAGTAATGCAATAAGAACGATGACATGATGTAGACAAGATCTATTCATGTAGGAATAGACCGCATATTTTATCCTTAATAGCAACGATACATACGTGCCTCGCTACCCCTTCTGTCACCGGGTAAGGACATGGTAAGATCGAACCCATCACAAAGCACCTCTTCCCATTGCAAGAAAAATTGATCTAGTCAGCCTAACTAAACCAAAGATTCAGAGAAGAAATACGAGGCTATAAAAATCATGCATATAATAGATCAAAGAAAACTCAAATAATATTCATGGATAGATGTGATCATAAACTCGCCATCGGATCCCAACAAACACACCACAAAAAGTCATTACATCAAATAGATCTCCAAGAACATCAAGGAGAACATTGTATTGAGAATCAAAAAGAGAGAAGAAGATTGCCTACGGACCTGTAGGTCTATGGTGAACTACTCACGCATCATCGGAGGAGCACCAGTGAGGATGATGAACCCCTCCGTGATCGTGTTCCCCTCCAGCAGAGTGCCGGAAAGGGCCTCTAGATTAGATCTCGTAGTTCTGGAACTTGTGGCAGCTGGAATTGTGTTTCAATCGCTTCCCTAGGGTTTCTGGAATATCTGGGTATTTATAGAGCTGACAGGCGGTGGAGGAGACCTCCATGGGCCCCACCACCCACCAGGGTGCACCAGAGTCCAGTGGCCTTTGGTGCGCCCTGGTGGGTGGTGGGCCCCATGGGCCTCCCCCAGGTGCTTCCTTGGCTCCCAAGTTGTCTTCTGGTCCAAAAAAATTCTCCAAAAAGTTTATTTGTGCTTGGGCTCCATTTTATATGGATATTCTGCGAAGTAAAAAACAAGAAAAAAAAGAACAACTGGCACTTGGCACTATGTCAATAGGTTAGTCCCAAAAAATGATATAAAGTTGCTATAAAATGAAGGTCAAACATCCAAGGATGATAATATTACAGCATGGAACAATCAAAAAATATAGATACGTTGGAGACATATCTGCACTCTTCAGCTATCTTTCTATTCCCCATGATGGTGATCACGCCATTCGGCCCTGGCATCTTAAGGTTAAGATACATGTAACATGGTCTGGCCATGAATCGTGCATAGGCAGGCCCACCTAGGATGGCGTGATAGGCACTCCGGAATTCCTCCACCTTAAAGGTCAACCTCTCCTTTCTGAAGTTCTTTTCGCCGCCGAATATGATGTCAAGGGCTATCTCCCCGAGTGACTTTGCTTTATTCCCTGGGATGACCCCGTGGAACTGCATGCTGCTCTTGCTCGGTCGGGACATTGGAATGCCTGATAACCCACAAGTGTACGGGATAGCAACAATTTTCGAGGGTAGAGTATTCAATCCAAATTTATAGATTCGACACAAGGGGAGCCAAAGAATATTTGCAAGTGTTAGCAGCTGAGTTGTCAATTCAACCACACCTGGAGATTAATTATCTGCAGCAAAGTGATCAGTAGCAAGTAATATCATAGTTTTGATAATAGTGGTAACAACAATAGTAACGGTAACATTGATAGCAAGAATTTTGTAGCAAGTGTAACAGTAGCAGCAATAGTAGTAACTTAGCAAGAACAATATAAGAGAAATTCGTTGGCATTGGATCGGTGAATTCGTTGGATGACATTCATCATATAAAAGTCATAACCTAGGGCGATACAAGACTAGCTCCAGTTCATAAATATAATGTAGGCATGTATTCTGTAAATAGTCATACGTGCTTATGGAAAGAACTTGCATGACATCTTTTGTCCTACCCTCCCGTGGCAGCGGGGTCCATATGGAAAGTAAGGGATGTTAAGGCCTCCTTCTAATAGAGAATCGGAACAAAGCATTAGCACATAGTGAATACATGAACTCCTCAAACCACGGTCATCACCGGAATGTATCTCGACTATTGTCACTCCGGGGTTTATGGATCATAACACGTAATAGGTGAATATAACTTGCAAGATCGGAACTAGAACATAAATATAATGGTGATAACATAAACCGTTCAAATCTGAAGTCATGGCACCAGGGCCCAAAGTGACAAGCATTAAGCATGGCAAAGTCATATCAACATCAATCTCAGAACTTAGTGGATACTAGGGATCAAGCCCTAACAAAATTAACTCGATTACATGATGAATCTCATCCAACTCCTCACCGACCAGTGAGCCTACGAAGGAATTACTCACTCCTGGTGGGGAGCATCATGGAATTGGCGATGACGAAGATCGAAAATCCCCCTCTTCGGAGACTAAAACGGACTCCAGATCTGGCCTCCCGATGAAGAACAGGAGGTGGCGGCGGCTCCGTATCGCGAAACAAGATAATTCTTCCTCCCTGATTTTTTTTCTGGAAAAAGGTATTTATGGAGTTGGAATCCGGGTCTTCGGGGCCACAAGGTGGGCACAATCCACCTGGGCGTGCCTGAGGGGTGGGGGCGCCCTGGTGGGTTGTGCTCACCTAGCCCCCCCCCCTTCGGTGGTTTTTGGCTCCAGTATTTTTCTTTTATTCAGAAAAAATTCTCCAAAAAGTTTCTTTCCAATCTGAGAACTTTTATTTCTGCACAAAAACAACACCCTGGTAGTTCTGCTGAAAACAACGTCAATACGGGTTAGTTTCATTCAAATCATGCAAATTAGAGTCCAAAACAATAGGAAAAGCGTGAGGAAAAGTAGATACGATGGAGACGTATCAATGTCCATCGCCTCTAGGTATCGACGTAAATGATATTTAACCCAGTGTCGGCGTCATGAGGACCTTGTGTAGCCGGACTCCACTGACAGCCGGTCCAACCACTAGAGCCTGTCACCCAAGGGTCGATATGTGGGCTGGGTGATCTGACTGATGAAAAGGGACGGGTGTGTTTCCCCGGTCAAGGTATTTTGTGACAGTTGGCACAACCATGTTGACCTCTCGGTTTATCACCTTCAGTTGGCTCTTGCTCTCGACATAAGCAAATATCATAAGAACCTTCTCAATGTTGTGGTACCCAGAGGCATTTTTTCCCCCATCCTCATCGTCGTCCTCGTCCTTGCCTTCCAAGGGCGCTTGCCACATCTCTTGCTTTAGCAGCCAACACTCCCGAGTGGTATGCTTCGACAGAATCAGGTTGCCATCTTCATCCTTCTTCATGTGAATCTGGCAGGGCTGGTCGAGGATGTCACTTTTCGAGGCGGCCTTCTTCTTGCCTGCCCATTCCTTCTTCTGTTTCGCCTGACCTTTGCCTTTGCTTTGTATGGCCAGAGCCGCAACCTCAGCATTATCGGCCTCCTTAGCATTCCGCTTATGCTTTTTTCTCGTATTGTTGCCCGACTAGTGGGCGTCTCCAGCTCGGCCCTTATCGCTTCTCATTCGGTCTTCCGCTTCGCCGTTGGCGTACCGACTAGCTATTTCCATCACCCGACTGAGAGTCGGGATCTCAGTCCGGCTGAATTTCAGGGTTAGCTCTCGGTATCTCATACCAGCCTTGAAGGCGCAGGTCGCTTGATGCTCGGTGACATTTTCCACCGTGTTGTGCAGAGTGGTCCACCGCTGAATGTACTCTCGGAATGTTTCATTGTGCCTCTGTACTCAGTGATGTAGTTTTGGCAGTCCACCTAGCTGGTTGTAAGTTCCCTCGAAGGTTCTGACAAAGACTCGGGCTAGGTCGTCCCAACAATATATATTGCCGGGTGGGAGATGGTTGAGCCAGCCTCTAGGTTACCCCTCAAGCATCAATGGCAGGTGCTTCATGGCCACGTTGTCATTGTCGCCACCAATCTGGATGGCCACTCAATAATCCTCTAGCCAAATCTCTACCTTCAACTTGCCGGTGAACTTGCTGATTGTGATGCCCCTGATTCAAGTGTACACCAATCATACACGCAAATGTACAGTCCAAGATCAGAGCTTCACAGGAAGATATCACAACACAACTGTAGACACAAATAAAAGTCATACAAGCTTTATATTACAAGCTAGGGGCCTCGAGGGCTCGAATACAAACGAGTCAACGGAAGCAACAATATCTAAGTACAGACATAAGTAAACAAGTCTTCCTTAAGAAGGCTAGCACAAACAACATTAACTATCGAAAAGGCAAGGCCTCCTGCCTGGGAGCCTCCTAGCTACTCCTGGTCGTCGGCGGCCTCCACGTAGTAGTAGCACCCTCGGGTAGTACTAGTAGTCGTCGGTGGTGGCATCTGGCTCCTGGGATTTGTCATCTGATCGCAAGAATTGGGTATGGGGTGAAAAGAGGTAGCAAAGCAACCTTGAGTACTCAGCTGAAGTACTCATAATACTTACATCAGATCTTTGCTAAGTATGCATCATTATTTGTAACATCCCAAATTTTCAATTTGGAATGTTATACATAGGTCATCATATGCATACCATATTTTATTTGCATTTTGGTTGTGATCCTAAAAATCCTAAGCAACTCAAGGACCCACGGAGAGAGTTGGGGATTTTATTATTTTCATATTTGAATTTTTCTCAAATATTGAAAAGAGGATCATTTTAATTTAATTATTTTTCCCTCCGAAATATTTCATATTAAAAATATATGAGAGGAGATAATATGACTTCTCCAAAATAAATTAAATATTGGAGGAAAAATATTAAAATCAAATAAATACTTTTATTTGGATTTTATCGCTATTTTATTTGAATTAGAAAAATATGCATTTTTCAAAACTGCTTTTTTAGGCCAAGAAAATGTTCACTTTGTTCAAAATATTTTATTTAGACGGTGAAAATTAGTTTTGGTATTTTTAGTTTTTTATTTTATTTTCTATGGTTTTTCCGGCAGCATCTGTTTAAAAAAACGCAAACCGCCTTAACGGGTCGTGTCCGAACAGGACACTGCTGCCCGGGCCATTATAAGGCGAGGCGAGGCCGCCCCAGCCCACCCAGCGCCCCACCCCAAACCCTAGCCGCCGCCGCCGCTGCCGCGCCGCCCCGCCGCTCGCCGCCGTTGACCGGTCATTTTTTAGTTTAACCCGGTTTTTTAGTTTCGCGGTTTAATTTATTAGATCGGTTTTTCATCGGTTTATTTATTTAACGAACGTTCGTTCATTTAGATCTGTTAGTGAACGGTTTTCGTAGATTAGTTCTGTTAGCGAACGTTCGTTCGTTAGCCTTTTTCTTCTTATTTTTATTTTTGATCAGGGACCTATCCGCGATTATTTTTATCGTAGATTAGCCCCTGATCTTCAAACCCTCGCCGTTTCTTAACCGTTTGTCCAAATCCAGTGAAACCAATGCCAAAATCTTCGTCTTGAAAGCCTCTTTCTGTTTAAGCAACTTGAACAAGTTTTGCCAATTTAAAATTTGGTTTCAAGCAGATTTGAATTCAAAGTTCTTTTGACCGTAGTTTCAGTTCCGTAGCTCCAATTTGTTTGATTCTTTTTGCAGATCGAATCTCTTCAGTTGATTTTTCAGATTTGATCTTCTTATTTGAGTTTTTCCCTTGCATCTATTATTGAGTGCTTATGTATGATATTGTCTGTTTGCGATAGAATTCCCGGAGTGCGAAGCGTGCTACTACGGGTCACTAGGTTTTGCGGATCGTTAGCAAGGCAAGTAACACATTGATCATACTCTTTTCATACCCAGTTTTATGCATTAGTTACAATCCTCAAACACTGCATGATTAGGTTGTGATTAACTTGTGGGTATTGGGAAGTAGATGATGAGGTAGAACCTATTACCTGTTTTATTATCAAACCCTTGGGAGTCACATCTACGTTATGCTTATATTGCTATGCTATGCTCGTAGACGTGGATTGGGTTTGAGTGAATCCATGACAGATGCGAGATTGTTTATTTAATGGTTCAACTTAAGGTGGCAACTTTAATACACATCTGGGTGGATTGTTGGTTTGGGCACCTAGGGTTATACCAGTGTTGTCCTAGGAGATCCCGGGGTTATACCGTGTGATCCTCCTATGGTCCGCCACCCAGGCTCAAAGAGATCATAAGATTATTCGTGCTAGAATCTTGCGTGTGCAGCCGCAAGCTATTATGGGCTCTAGCATAGTTGAGTAGGTTGCATGACCTCTTTCAGTGATGGGCTAGCAGATGTAGGGGAAAGTAGGTGTAACTGTCCACCCGGAGTAAAGAGTTAGTGTTTCTGAAAGACCGTGTCTCGATCATCCGTTTCTCAAACACCTTGAAGTGCAAGAAATCCAACGGAGGAGATCGAGTCTTGTGGGGAAAAGTGCGCAAACCTCTGTAGAGTGTACAAACTAATCATGGTTAGCCGTGTCCCCGGTTATGGACATCTTGAGTATCTAGTTCTTGGATTATCAAATGGATCTCATCACTCTAAATTAATTTGTTGGGTTGCTAATGATTACTTTTAATTGGGATTGAGATGGGGGTACCACTCTCAATGTTTCAACCACCATGATAGTTAAATAAAAATATATTCCTTTGTTGTAGGAAAAAAATGGCTTTTCGCAAAACATTGTAACCATAGAGCTTCCACCAGCCATATATGCATGTAGTGATAGCATTTATCTGTTCATTGCTCTACTGTGTTATATTGCCAGCATATTCCATGTGCTCACCCATTTTCGGGCTGCAACGTATCATGTTGCAGACTTTTTAGACGAAGAGTAAAGTGCGCTAGGTCATTTTTCGTGCACTCAGCAATGCCGTTGGAGTTGATGGACTCACTTTATCTTCCAAGCCTTCCGTTGTTGTCTTATTTAGATGGCCTTAAGCCATATTTATTGTAATAGTTCTCTCTTGAGACATCCTATGTAATAAGTGTGTGATTGCTACTCTGTTATAAATCCTTCGAGTACTGTGTGTGTCAGCATTATCGATCCAGGGATGACACTGAACACAGAGATTTGACCGTCAGAGGTCGGATCGCTACAAGATGGTATCATAGCACACACTGATTGTAGGACACGACCACTAAGATGAGCCATAGGTCACTCTTCTCTACTCACTTCTGACTCCTTTCCATTTTCTATTCTTTAGGATGGCGGACTCAAGGAACAAGTTTGCACAACCGGATGAAGACACACCTTTTTGGGAGACACTTGAAGGAAGTCACTAGGTACCTGAACAACGAAATACCGAGCTTCACCGGGACCTACACCTCCACTTTACCAGAAGAGGAGCGTTGGATGATTCGAGTTCAAGTTCCAGGAAGGACATTTACGCCAGTCAGTGAGCCCATAGAGTTTTCCTTTGATGCACCAACCTGGAGTCTAGGCAAGAGCATGGCGGCCCACATTGCTATGGGACGCATCAGAGAAGTCTACAAACAGGCTCTCAAGGACACTATCTACCAGATATGTGGGTGCCGAGTGAGCAATGGGAGATGATCAGCACCAGGAGAGACAAGTCCATTGCAGCTTACATCCAGGAGTTAAACCAGCACATTCGCTGACAGGAGAACCAGATGTGCGCAAGCATGATAGATTTGAAGAAGGCAATGACCAAGAACACGGAGCTAGAAGAGGAACTCAAGTCTACACGTGACGGATATGAGGAGGAAATTGCAATACTTGTGGAGAAGAATGACGACCTGACAAGGAAGCTAGGAGTATTCATGGGAGACCCCGCGCCAGGAGGAGAAGACGACGAACCCAAGGAGATTAGATTCGAAGACTACATCATCATCGCATTTACACCGAGTCCGACCCAGATGGTAGTGATGATGACTATGAAGACGAAGCTGGAGTAGATATCATGGAGTCTTCCACCGATCAAAATTTCTAGATGACCACCATATGATTAGCAGTATTTCCCCAGGTACATAGTAGTAGTCCGAGCACTTTTGTAACAATAGTTCTAGACCGTTTGTATGCCCTTGTTTGAATTGATTTGGTGTGATATGATTGTGTTTGTCTCATGTGCATATGGGTAGTGCTTTCTCATTATACCTCATTCTATTCTAAATCTCTCCCCTCTAAACCCATCAGATGCCTCCGAGACGTGACCCAAGATTTGCCTTCCCACCGGAGCTCACTGAGATGATCCAGCAGCAGAATGCCTTGATGCAACTATTAGTCCAGAACCAAGGCAACAACAACAACAACAACAACAACAACAACAACAACCCACCGCCACCACCTCCAGTTGACAACTTAGCCCGTTTTCTGAAGTTGCAGCCGCCGGTGTTTTCCAGTAGCACCGAGCCGATAGTTGCTGATGACTGGCTACGCAGGATTGGAAGGGAGTTGACCATGCAGGTTGCACAGATGCAGAGATGGTGCATTTTGCCGCACATCAGTTGGATGGACAAGCTGCCTCGTGGTGGGAGAATTAAACAACCACTTTCTCTATAGCCAATATCACTTGGGATCAGTTTCAGCAAGCATTCCGCACAGCCCATGTCTCAGCTGGAGCTATGAACATGAAGAAGCGTGAGTTTCGCAACTTACGCCAAGGAAATCGTATTGTCGGGCAGTATGTGGATGAGTTTAGTAAGTTATCTCGCTATGCCCCAGATGATGTGGCCATAGATGCTGCAAAGCAGGAGAAGTTTATGGAAGGGCTAAATTATGAGATGAGCATGCAGTTGATGGTGGAGAAGGCTCTTATGATTGAAGGGAGGCAACAGCAGATTGAGATCCGCAAGAGGAAGTATGGACAAGGGAAGTACAATTCAGGAGCACAGCAGAAGCCTCGCTTTACCCCGAACTCGGGAGGATATACCCATAACCATGGAGGCCACACTCACCATGGAGGAAGTTCCCATAACCATAGTAGCCCCAAGAATAAAAACGGGAATGGAGCAAGCAACAATCAGAACCGCTCTAACCCAGCCACACCCGCCAAGAAGGATCAAAGTCACATTACCTATTTCAAGTGCGGGAAGACTGGACACTACGCCAATGATTGTCTGGAGTTGAAGAATGGCCATGGCAACGGAAGCTCTAGGAAGAAGCCCAACCCTTTCAACAGGGGCCAAGTGAACCACGTGAACGTGGAGGAGGTTGAAGAGCAGCCAGATGCAGTTATCGATAAGTTTTTGGTTAAGTCATTTACTGCAATCATTTGTTTTGATACTGGTGCATCGAATTCATACATATCAAGGGGATTCGTGGATAAGTATAAGTTGCCCACCAAAGTTCTTAGAACACCTATTTTAGTAAGCTCACCAGGTGCAGAGTTTCTGGCAAGCCAAGGATGTTTTCAGATGCCGCTAACCATAGGTAGGCATGTTTTCCCCTCAGACCTGATAATTTTGGAGTCACAAGGATTGGATGTGATACTAGGAATGGATTGGTAATCCAAGTATGGAGGAAATATTGATTGTGCTAGTAGGTCAATTCTACTCACCACCCCGGAGGGAAAAAGGATCAAGTATGTATCCAGGCATGCGCCGAGGAGAACCGAAGTAAATTCCCTCTCAGGAGTTGTTCAGGAGGAAGTGCATGTAGTGAAGAATTACCCAGATGTATTTCCAGAGGAGTTACCAGGCATGCTGCCGGATCGAGACATTGAGTTTTTGATAGAGTTATTGCCAGGCACCGGACCAATATCGAAGAGACCATACCGGATGCCCGCAAATGATCTGGAGGAGATTAAGAAGCGGATTAAAGAGTTATTGGAGAAAGGTTACATTCGACGAAGTTCATCACCGTGGGGAGCCCCAGTGCTCTTGGTTGAGAATAAGGATGGATCATTGAGGATGGTTGTTGATTATCGTGCGTTGAACGAAGTGACGATCAAGAACAAGTACCCACTACCGATGATCAATGATCTGTTTGACCAGTTGCAAGGAGCTAAAGTATTCTCCAAGATCGATCCGCGTTCAGGATACCACCAGTTGAAGACCCGAGAACAGGATATACCTAAGACAGCTTTCACCACAAGGTACGGACTATATTAGTATACTGTTATGTCATTTGGATTGACTAACGCCCCTGCCTATTTTATGAGCATGATGAACAAGGTTTTCATGGAGTTCTTGGATAAGTTTGTCGTGGTGTTCATTGATGGTATCTTCGTATACTCGAAGAATGAAGAGGATCACAAGGAACTTTTGCGTTTAGTTCTCGAGAAGCTCAAATAACATCAGTTGTACGCTAAGTTCAGTAAGTGTGAGTTTTGGTTGAAGGAAGTTGGATTTCTTGGACATGTTATATCAGGTGAAGGTATAGCAGTAGATCCCACCAAGGTTCAGTCAGTCACTGAGTGGTTGGCACCCACCTCAGTTGGAGAGATCCGCAGTTTTCTTGGACTCGTAGGATATTACCGGAGATTCATTGAAATTCTTTCTAAGATTGCAAAGCCCATGACGGAGTTGTTGAAGAAGGACACCAAGTTTAAATTGACAGAAGAATGTGAAGCAAGTTTCCAGGAACTAAAGAAACGTTTGGTTACAGCCCCAGTGCTGATTTTGCCGGATATACGCAAGGATTTCCAAGTTTATTGTGATGCTTCTCGCTTAGCACTTGGAGGAGTACTTATGCAAGACGGAAGCGTTGTCTCATATGCCTCACGACAACTTCGACCGCATGAGTTGAATTATGCCACGCATGATTTGGAGTTAGCATCCATAGTGCATGAGCTCAAAACCTGGAGACATTTTCTTATCGGAAACCGTTGTGATGTGTACACGGATCATAAGAGTTTGAAATACATTTTCACACAGAAGGAGGTGAATCTCAGGCAAAGGAGATGTGTTGGAGCTCATAAAGGATTATGATATGAAGTTGCACTATCACCCAGGCAAGGCCAACGTCGTAGCAGACGCCTTGAGCCGAAAGAGTTATGCCAATACCCTCGTGAGCGGAGGACTACCAAAGGAATTAGCAGAAGATCTCAGGGAGCTTCGGTTGGAGATAGTCCCTAGAGGTTTTGTTGCAGCATTGGAGGTTCAGTCAACATTAACGGGAAAGATCCGAGAGGCTCAGAAGGATGACAAGGAAATTGCCGAGATAAAAGAGAGAATGAGCAAAGGAAAAGCCAAAGGTTTTCGTGAGGATGAGCATGACACCATGTGGTTTGAAGACCGTGTATATGTGACCAATAATGCAGAGATCAGGAAGTTTATACTACAGGAAGCTCATGACTCGCCATACTCGATACACCCCGGAAACACCAAGATGTATTTGAATTTAAAGGAGCGTTTCTGGTGGACAGGTATGAAGAAGGATATCGCCGAGTATGTAGCCATATGTGATGTATGTCAAAGAGTGAAGGCAGAACATCAGAAGCCAGCAGGATTACTGCAGCCTATGCCGATACCGGGATAAGCTTGGCATGGATTTCATCACCGGATTACCAAGGACCCGATCGGGATATGACTCTATCTGGGTAGTAGTGGATCGCTTGACCAAAGTAGCTCACTTTATCCCAGTGAAGACCACTTATACAAGTGCGAAGTTGGCCAAGATATATATGACCACGATCGTATGTCTGCACGGAGTTCCGAGGACCATCGTATCAGATAGAGGAATGCGGTTTACTTCAAAGTTTTGGCACCAGCTGCACCAGACTTTGGGTACCAGGCTGGAGTTCAGTACAGCCTTTCATCCGCAGACGGACGGACAGGCCGAGAGAGTCAATCAGATTCTGGAGGACATGTTGAGAGCTTGTGCGCTAGATTATGGATCTAGTTGGGACGACAATTTACCCTACGCGGAGTTCTCATACAACAATAGCTACCAGGCCAGTTTGAAGATGGCAGCTTTCTAAGCTTTGAATGGAAGGAGGTGCAGAACACCGTTGATGTGGGATGAAGTTGGAGACCGTCAGTTGTTTGGACCGGATTTGATCAAAGAGTCAGAAGAGAAGGTTAAGCTGATTCGAGATAGACTGAAGGTAGCTCAGTCCAGCCAGAAGAGTTATGCAGACTCGAAACGCAAGGAGGTAGTCTATGAAATCGGAGACAGAGCATATCTTCGTGTGTCACCACTATGAGGAGTTAAACGTTTTGGAGTTAAGGGAAAGTTAGCCCCGATATTTGTAGGACCATACCGAGTTTTGGAATGTATGGGAGAAGTAGCCTACAAGTTGGAGTTACCCGAAGGACTGCCAGGAGTTCATGATGCGTTCCACGTTACCCAGTTGAAGAAGTGCCATGCAGAGATGGCCGATATTCCTCTGACAGATACAGTGCCACTGGAAGCAATTCAGTTGGATTGTGATCTGACCTATGAGGAGAAACCAGTCAAGATTCTCGAGTTTGCCAGTCGAGTTACGCGTAGCAAGGTTATCAAGTTCTGCAAAGTTCAGTGGAGCCACCATACAGAGGATGAAGCCACCTGGGAATGAGAGGATGATCTACGGAAGGACCACCCACACCTATTTTCTAGCCAACCCGAATCTCGAGGGCGAGATTCATCTTAAGGGGGGTAGGTTTGTAACAACCCAAATTTTCAATTTGGAATGTTATATATAGGTCATCATATGCATACCATATTTTATTTGCATTTTGGTTGTGATCCTAAAAATCCTAAGCAACTCAAGGACCCACGGAGAGAGTTGGGGATTTTATTATTTTCATTTTTGAATTTTAATATTGAAAAGAGGATCATTTTGATTTAATTATTTTTCTCTCCGAAATATTTTGTATTAAAAATATATGAGAGGAGATAATATGACTTCTCCAAAATAAATTAAATATTGGAGGAAAAATATTAAAATCAAATAAATACTTTTATTTGGATTTTATCGCTATTTTATTTGAATTAGAAAATTATGCATTTCTCAAAACTGCATTTTTAGGCCAAGAAAATGTTCACTTTGTTCTAAATATTTTATTTAGACGGTGAAAATTTATTTTGGTATTTTTTGTTTTTTATTTTATTTTCTAGGATTTTTCCGGCGAAATCTGTTAAAAAATCGCGAACCGCCTTAACGGCCCGTGTCCGAATAGGACACTGCTGCCCGGGCCATTATAAGGCAAGGCGAGGCCGCCCCAGCCCACCCAGCGCCCCGCCCCATACCCTAGCCGCCGCCGCCGACGGATCCCGCCGCCGGAGCTACCGCCGTTGACCGGTCGGTTTTTTTAGTTTAAGCCGGGTTTTTTAGTTTCGCGGTTTAATTTATTAGATCGGTTTTTCGTCGGTTTATTTATTTAACGAACGTTTGTTCGTTTAGATCTGTTAGTGAACGGTTTTCGTTAGATTGGTTCTGTTAGCGAACGTTCGTTCATTAGTCTTTTTCTTTTTATTTTTATTTTCGACCAGGGACCTATCCACGATTATTTTTATCGCAGATTAGCCCCTGATCTTCAAACCCTCGTTGTTTCTTAATCGTTTGTCCAAATCCAGTGAAACCAACGCCAAAATCTTCGTCTAGAAACCCTCTTTCTGCTTAAGTAACTTAAACAAGGTTTTGACAATTTAAAATTTGGTTTCAAGCAGATTTGAACTCAAAGTTCTTTTGACCGTAGTTTCAGTTCCGTAGCTCCGATTTGTTTGATTCTTTTTGCAGGTCAAATATCTTCAGTTGAGTTTTCAGATTTGATCTTCTTATTTGAGTTTTCCCTTGGATCTATGCTTGAGTGCTTATTTGTGCTATTTTTGTTTGCGATAGAATTCCCGGAGTGCGCAGTGCACTACTACGAGTCACTAGGTTTTGCGGATCGTCAGCAAGGCAAGTAACACATTGATCATACTCTTTTCATACCCGGTTTTATGCATTAGTTACAATCCTCAAACACTACATGATTAGGTTTTGATTAACTTGTGGGTATTGGGAAGTAGATGATGTGGTAGAACCTATTACCTGTTTTATTATCAAACCCTTGGGAGTTACATCTACGTTATGCTTATATTGCTATGCTATGCTCGTAGACGTGGATTGGCTTTGAGTGAATCCATGACAGATGTGAGATTGTTTATTTAACGATTCAACTTAAGGTGGCAACTTTAATACACATCTGGGTGGATTGTTGGTTTGGGCAGCTGGGGTTATACCAGTGTTGTCCTAGGAGATCCCGGGGTTATACCGTGTGATCCTCCTATGGTCCGCCACCCAGGCTCAAAGGGATCATAAGCTTATTCGTGCTAGAAACTTCTGTGTGCAGCCACAAGCTATTATGGGCTCTAGCATAGTTGAGTAGGTTGCATGACCTCCTTTAGTGGTGGGCTAGCAGATGTAGGGGAAAGTAGGTGTAACTGTCCACCCGGAGTAAAGAGTTAGTGTTTCTGAAAGATCGTGTCTCGGTCATCCGTTTCTCAAACACCTTGAAGTGTGGGAAATCCAACGGAGGAGATCGAGTCTTGTGGGGAAAAGTGCGCAAACCTATGCAGAGTGTACAAACTAATCATGGTTAGCCGTGTCCCCGGTTATGGACATCTTGAGTATCTGGTTCTTGGATTATCATATGGATCTCATCACTCTAAATTAATTTGTTGGGTTGCTAATGATTACTTTTAATTGGAATTGAGATGGGGGTACCACTCTCAATGTTTCAACCACCATAATAGTTAAATAAAAATATATTCCTTTGTTGTAGGAAAAAATTGGCTTTTCGCAAAACATTGTAACCATAGAGCTTCCACCAGCCATATATGCATGTAGTGATAGCATATATCTGTTCATTGCTTTACTGTGTTATATTGCCAGCATATTCCATGTGTTGACCCGTTTTCGGGCTGCAACGTATCATGTTGCAGACTTTTCAAACGAAGAGTAAGGTGCGCTAGGTCATTTTTCGTGCACTCAGCAATGCCGTTGGAGTTGATGGACTCACTTTATCTCCCAAGCCTTCCGATGTTATCTTATTTAGATGGCCTTAAGCCATATTTATTGTAATAGTTCTCTCTTGAGACATCCGATGTAATAAGTGTGTGATTGCTACTCTGTTATAAATCCTTCGAGTACTGTGTGTGTCAGCATTACCGATCCAGGGATGACACTGAACACAGAAATTTGACCATCTGAGGTCGGATCGCTAGAGTATCAAAGGAATGGGGATGTATCTTTGGACTAGGCTACAGAAATGCCAGAATAGAGGGAAGGCCTAGCCTATCGAAGACTAGCATCTTCAAGCATCTTGCAGCATTAGAAGAGATAAGAGTAATATATCATAAGTAATAAGTATGTTGTAGCATCCACTCCCAGAGATCCTTTCTCGACTCCATGCGAGAAAGCAATCCCGGAGCCATATCCATCTCATGTCTCCAGTATCCAGTTCTAGTTGTATGGATCGGGATACAACTCTGAGCGTCCATTGCCATGGACACGACTATTCGAATAGATTAATTTCCCAGCAGGGGTGTACAAACTTACCCAACACACTCGATTAACTCTGGTCAGGCACACCATCAGATCATACCCGACCTCGGCTGATTAACACGTCATAGTCCTACCTAGGCTCAACAGAGAGGCCAGCACGCTGGTTTACATCCTAAGCGCGCAGGGTTCTTGGGCCCATCGCTCTTTGCACTCGTGCATGTTGCATACGCGGCCGGTGAGCGGACCTAGCCCCCTTATACAAGAGCAGGCATAACCAGTCCAATCCGGCACGCTCCGCTCAGTCACTGACATTAGAGAGCTTTCGGAAGAATCGTATGACGCATAGTGCCCATACTTATTCCCGTGTGGTGGTTAGTGCGAAAAGGCCAAAGGCCTACTCGAATCACATTTCCAAACCGTTAGTGTCTTGGGAGCGCGCGGTAAGGATCAATGGTCCATGATATGTGGTCCCATCACCCCATCTCATGGACTTACGGCAAGGGCTTAGAATGCCCGGCCGTGCCGCGTAGAAATCTCGTGGGTACCCTCCAGGTCAACCCAAATCCACATTACTCATCACATTTCTCTCGCGGGTACCCCTCGGGGCCGACCCGACTTCATCATGGTTCTGGGGTAAAGTCAAAGTAACCGTGTGTCCATAACACCAAGGGGGGTCCGAGGAATCACCTTTGATGGATTCCACTTGATGTAATTGTCAAGGTGAATGTAGAGGAATCACCCTAGAGGTTTCACTCTTGATGTGTTGCACGACAGAGTCGTTATCGAAAGTGGTGAAGGAGGAATCACTCTCGATAGACCACGATCGATTACTACACTACAGAGATCTCAGCAGAAGTGCTATACAAGGTATCATCCTCGGCACTCGATAGTGACCCTGCAGTGTCGTACAACTAAGGGGCGCGATGTGATGTGTCGGGCTCTGGACGTCGATCACGTTGATTGAGTCATTGATCATAAAGCGGGGGCAACTGGGACAAGGTGAGGGGTCACTGGTGTATCACTAACCAATCTATACTAAGCAGATAGGATAAGTAGGTAAGGTACAAAAGCAGGCTATGCAACATAATAGGAGCAATTGCAGAAGCAAAATCTAATGCAAGCATAAGAGAGAAGGAACTGGGCGATATAGGAATGATCAAGGGGGTTTTGCTTGCCTGGACGCTCTGCCGAGAGTGGCTGAACGTCAGGGGTGTAGTCGTACTCGGCAGCAGCGTGAGTCCCGGTGTCTACCGGAGAAAAGAGGGGGAAGAAACAATAAATATAAAGCAAACCGATGCATCACGATGAATGACATGACAATGTGCAGTGCTAGGGTGACCTATCACAGTGCTACATGACATAGACAAAGAGGGAAAACATCTGGGCATTTTTTGGATAGATGAATCAGAGGGAAGCTCCATGTTCGTCATGTTAGAGACATGTGACAGATGAACGAACAACATAACTGGATTCGTTATATTCTTCTAATCATTTTGCATATATAAATTATTTTCATGGGAGTTACGGTTTATTTTTATATGATTTTCTAAAGTTTTAAACATTTTATGAATTTATTTTAATTATTAAATTCGAATTAAAATAGTGTAAATAACTTCTTATACACAGTGGCAGCTAGCCACTTTGTAATACATGTGGGGCGAGAGTCAATGGTTGAGCAGTCAAAGCTGACTGGTCAACACAGGCTATGGGGGTCCACTTGTCAGTTGGACGTAGTCACTACTAGGGAAAACCTTATACAGAGAATTTTAGCAGCAGCGCGGGATAGGAAGGGGAGCTACTGCTAATTAGCAGTAGCGCGGGCCGTAGACATGCGCTACTACTACCAAATTAGCAGTAGCGCGGCTCGATAGAACCACGCTGCTACTAAAATTGACCGAACGTTCCCGCCACGGTAGGTTTAGCAGTAGTGCACCCATGTTAACAGCGCTACTGCTAAAGTAATAGTAGTAGCACGCTTTTTTTGCAGGTCGCTACTCTAATTTTGAACCTGGCCACATGGAGGGCCCCGCTTAGCAGTAACTGAAAGTACAACTATCCCTGGGTGGTTTTGGTAATTCCTAAAAACATATAGCTCATTGAACTAATGCTCTTTCAAGATGATCATTTCAGAAAGTTCAATGATTGGCATGGCATGGACTAGGAATGTGGACCCCTCAAAATGCTAAGGACACATATTGGCTCAAGCTCAAGACTCTACATTTTCATTTTAGTGATCCAAGCTCACATTGAGTCCATAGGAAAAGCCAATAATATTAAAAGGCGATGAGGTGTTGCTTAATGGCTTGCTTGCTCAAAATGCTTAGTGATATACTCCAAAAGCCCTCAACCATTTTATCATATCCACATATGTCCCAAACCAAAAGTCAAACTCGGCCCCACTGATTTGATTTATCCGGCGCCACCGAGTTCATTTCACATAGCCATAGCCAGAAACCCTAATCAGTTCGGTCTCACCGATAGGGATCTCGGTCTCACCAAGATGGGATTGAAAACCCTCTATTTCCCTTCATTACGTTTCGATCTCACCGAGTTGAGCGATCGGTCCCACCGAGTTCGCAATGCAAACTCTCTGTTTCCTTTTTGTAACGTTTCGGTCTCACCGAAATGAGCGATCGGTCCCACCGAGTTTGCCTGACCAACTCCCCGTTTGCCTATTACAGAAATAGGTCTCACCGAGTTTATGTGATCGGTCTCACCGAGATTATGTTATGCCCTAACCCTAATGAAATCGGTCCCACCGAGTTGACATGTCGGTCCCACCGAAAAGCCTAACGTTCACATTTTGAACTGAATCGGTCTGAACAAGTTTGAGTATTCGGTCCCACTGAGTTTGGTAAATTGTGTGTAACGGTTAGATTTTCTGTGGAGGCTATATATACCCCTCCACCCACTCTTCATTCGGGGAGAGAGCAATCAGAACGTGCCTACACTTCTGTCATTCATTTTCTGAGAGAGAACCACCTACTCATGTGTTGATACCAAGATATCCCAATCCAACCACAAGAATCTTGATCTCTAGCCTTCCCCAAGTTGCTTTCCACTCAAATCATCTTTCCACCAAATCCAAATCTGTGAGATAGAGTTGAGTGTTGGGGAGACTATCATTTGAAGCACAAGAGCAAGGAGTTCATCATCAACACACCATCTATTACCTTTTGGAGAGTGGTGTTTGCTAGATTGGTTAGGTGTCACTTGGGAGCCTCCATCAAAATTGTGGAGTTTAACCAAGGAGTTTGTACGGGCAAGGAGATCGCCTACTTTGTGAAGATCTACCCTAGCGAGGCTAGTCCTTCGTGGGCGATGGCCATGGTGGGATAGACAAGATTGCTTCTTCGTGGACACTTCATGGGTGGAGCCCTCCGTGGGCTTGCGCAGCCGTTAACCTTCGTGGGTATAAGTCTCCATCAACGTGGATGTACGCACCACCTATCGGAACCACGCCAAAAATCTTCGTGTCTACATTGTGTTTGCTCCCTCCAAACTCCTCCCTTTTACCTTCATATGCAATGATTTACATTCTGCTACTGTACTATTAGATTTGCATGTGTAGGTTGATTACTTGACTTGTGCTATATTGCTAAAATCTGCCAAGACTTAAAATTGGGAAAAGGCTAGATTTTTATTTGGTCAAGTAGTCTAATCACCCCCCCTCTAGACATACGTCCGATCCTACAAGTGGTATCAGAGCTTTGGTCTCCATTTTCCTTGATTTCCATAGCTTTGGTGATCATAGCCTTGGTTTCACAACCTAGGAGAGTATGGTGTCTAGCGAGGGAAATTACCACCGTAGAGGTCCTTACTTTGATGGTACTAATTTTGCTAGTTGGAAGCACAAGATGAAAATGCATATTCTTGGACATAACCCCGCCGTTTGGGCTATTGTGTGTATTGGCTTGCAAGGTGAATTCTTTGATGGGAGAGAACCAAACCGTGAAGCTACCGCGGAAGAGTTGAAGATGCTACAATACAATGCTCAAGCTCGCGATATCCTCTTCAACGGATTGTGCCCCTAAGAATTCAACAAAATCAGCTGTCTTGAGAATGCAAAGGAAATTTGGGATACTTTTGATTGGTACGCATGAAGGTACGGACTCCGTCAAGGAATCCAAATTGGATGTGCTTCAAAATCAGTTTGACAAGTTCAAAATGAAGGATGGTGAAGGTGTCGCTGAAATGTACTCTAGGCTTGCTCTCATCACAAATGAGATTGCCGTCTTAGGAAGTGAAGATATGACCGATAGATTCATCATCAAGAAGATCCTTAGAGCCTTGGATGGAAAATATGATCCCGTGTGCATATTGATCCAAATGATGCCCAACTACAAAGATCTCAAGCCAACGGAAGTCACTAGAAGAATTGTTGCTCATGATATGTCACTCAAGGATAAAGAAGAGCTTCACACCAAGTCAAGTGGTGCTTACAAAGCCTCATCTGATGCTCCTACTTCATCAAGTGATAAACAAGCCTTCAATGAGGAATTGAGCCTAATGGTGAAGAATTTAAACAAGTTCTACAAGAGTAGAATCAAGGAAAGAAGTTCCAAGTCAAGGTCCTACAATGACAAAAGATCTTCTAGTCGTGAGCATAATTGCTACAATTGTGGAAGACCCGAACACTACTCCAATGAGTGCACAACTCCCTACAAAAGAAGAGAAGACTCACCTAAAAGGAGAAGTAGAAGAGAAGAATCACCTCCAAGAGAGAGAAGGAGTAGATATGGTCGTTATGAACGAAGAAACTCTCACAGAAGCAAGGATTCGGAAAGGAAGGACAAGTCATCAAGGAGCCACACAAAATGAAGACATCGAGCTCATGTTGGTGAATGGGTATCAGGCTCCGACTCCGACCATCACTCCGAGAGAAGTTATCACTCCGACTTCGAATATACTCAAGATGAAGCTGTTGCCGGTCTAGCACTTGTGTCAACGAACTCCTATGACATATTTGACTCACCAAATGAAGGAATTGGAAGATGCTTCATGGAAAAAGGCCCAAAGGTATCACACCCCGAGTATGTTGATTTCAATAGTGATGAAGATGATTTGCTAGGTGATGATGATTTACTTGTTGAGAACTCTAGTGATGAAAACTATGATGAACTTGCTATTAATCATGCTAATCAAGATAAAACGAATGACAATGATAAGAAGGAGATTGAGCGCCTAACTAAAGAACTAAACACTCTTAAGTTAGCTCATGAAACTACCTTAGAAGATCATCGAGACATTTTAAAGACTCATGAGAAGCTACGTTTTGAAAAGCTCAACCTTGAGCAAGAGCATGGGTTCTTAAAGGCAATCAATGATGATCTTCATAAGAAAAGTTCTTCTTACATTGCCAAGCATTTACTCTTGTCTACTTACATGCTGCAAGTAAAATCTAGCAACAAGAACAAGAAAGATTCTTCTTCTAGTAGTAACAATAATCATGTTAAATCCAATATTGTTGCTTCTAGTAGTTCTCTTGATTCCACTAATGATTCTCTTAGCCAACTTACACTTGAGCAAGAAAATAGCTTATTGAAGGGAATTATAGATAAAGGTGTTTACAAGAGCCTTGCCGGAAGTAAGCAATTTGAGGAAACTGTCGCCAGCAAGGAAGGCACTGGAAGAATCAAGGTGTTGGTTTTGAACGAAAGTTCAATGCCAATGAAGATGAGTGAGAAGAAGATCAATACCCCAAGACGAAGTTTGTTCCTCAACAAGAGAAGTATGATCCTACTTCTTTCAAGGGGGCACAAGCTCAAGATGATCTTCCACCACAAGACCACAATAAAAAAGGCAAGGACAAGCTTCAAGAAGAGATTGATGCATTTGAAGAAGCTCCCAAGGCCTTGGTCAAGTGGGTTCCCAAGACTACATCAAGTTATACTTCATCAAGTATGACTACAACTCCAAGGATTCCCATCAAGTTGATGTGGATCCGAAGAAGAACTAGAGGGTACTTGAGGGTGACTCCACCGACATACTTCACTCATATCATTTTGTCAAGGACAAGTGCAAACAACTTCCACATCTCGCACTAGTTCAAGGAGTCACAAACCCTCTTGTTGGAAAGACAAGGGACAAGGTAACCTAATGCGTTCATGGACATCATCTTGTGTGAACTTCACTCTATGTCTATGGTTATCCTTGTTTGTTCCTTGTGGGACTAACCCGTGTAGGTATTGAAAGTGCAATTCACTCCAATGGATTGCTCCCAATGATCTACATCAACATTGAGCATCCACATCTTCAACATCTACATGAAGTCATCATCGAAAAAAACCAAGGTTAGTTCATCCCTCTTAGGGGGGATATCACATCTAGGGGATCTTTACTCTAAATATTGAGCTAAAGCAACTCTAATGGTGTGAACACAACAATGCTTTATGTAAAAGTGGTAGCCCCACTTGTGCTTAAACGATGAGTATGACCTATGATCAAATGTTCTCATTTGACTCCTAAGTCAATATACTCTATATAGATGACCTAGTCATCGCCAATTTCTTGATAGATGCTAGAGTGTTTGTGCATGCTTTGTCACATATTTCATTTGCCATTTTATTGTGTGAGCA
Organism: Aegilops bicornis; assembly: GCA_021605145.1. Lineage (NCBI taxonomy): Eukaryota > Viridiplantae > Streptophyta > Magnoliopsida > Poales > Poaceae > Aegilops > Aegilops bicornis. The sequence goes on along the minus strand of CM038669.1, from coordinate 165,869,040 downwards.
GGTTGACTGCATGTTTTACTCATTCGAGGACATCCATTTGTTGCTTTGATTGTTTGGCTTTTCTTCTTTTGCTAAATGGATGGACACGAATGCCTAAGAACTTCCTATAGCTATCTATGCCTTTCTCGTCTCAAACTCTATTCATGCTACATCACAAAATTTGATCAAGTCAGATTCGAACCCTCTCTGTGAGGAGCACTCGGAGTCACCGATTCGTCATAGACTTAAACTTCCAAAACCTCTCTGTGCATTTCGGTCTGACCGAGTTCACTGAGTTGATCTAGGTTTTCAATCTCGGTGCAGCTGATTAGAACCTTTCGATCACACTGAGTTGTAGTAACCGCTTGCGATTCTGCATCTTGGTGCCACCGAGTTGTTCCATTCGGTCACACCTACAGGGTCAGGATATATATACCGACGGGTCAAATTTTGGAAGGTCTCCAAAACCTCTTCGCCCGCGCGTGTCCTGCTCTGCCGTCTCGGGTTTCTGGATCATCCTCTCATTGCCAGCGACCTCCCGCCACTGGTCTCCGTCGCCGTCAACGGAATTCCACACTGCCGTTGCCCCTGTAGCGATCTCATCACCAAGCTAGGGTATGAGTTCGAATCTTTGTGCTGTCCCTACCTCCGATTCTTAGCACAAAGCAAATGCCATGTTTCTTACCATGTATGAGATCATCCTGTCCATCAAAAACTTCCTTTAGATTAGATTTGATTCGAAAATTTAGGGTTAGGTTTTCGCCAAACTCTTCTCGGACCGACCGAGTTGTCGGTCAGACCGAAAAGTGCAAATGCAATGGCTAAGCCAAATCGGTCTCACCGATTTGGCTTAGCCATTGCACTTGCACTTTTCAGTCTGACCAAAACTTGCAAATCATTGTGACCGAGTTCAACTCTTAGTGAAACCCTAGCAATCTCAGAGTCACCGAACCGTGTCTCGGTCTAGCCGATTTCACTAGTTTAGACTCCAAAAGTAATGTCTGATCAGAGTGATAGCCAGAACAGGTCTGAAGAGCAGGTGAATCTAAGTGAGGGCACTAGTCCCTCTGGCAGTTATGATGAAGGCAACAGAAGTACTCCTAGCAACCTGCCTAAGGCTGCTACTAGGCAGAGGAGGAAAAGGAATTCTGATTCTGAAGATGAAGATTATGTAGCTGCCGAGGAGGAGGTCAGTTCTAAGAAGAAGGTTGTCAAGAAGGAATTTGGCACAGTTGCATCAACAAAGCCTAGTATGCACAAGAAGGCTCCTGCAAAAAGAGTGCCCATGTCTAAAGCCAGAGCCTCAACACAGGAAACAATTGAGTTCACTCCTGAACCAAAAGAGGCTGGTGACGGCAAGAAGAGGAAAGAAAGGGTCGAGAAGACAATCGCTAGAGTCATTGGGAGATCCTCTATGATGAGAGATCCAGCTGAGGATGAAGAGGATGCTGCACCAGCACCCAAAGCTCAAAAGCTGATGGGAGATGCCATCAAGTCTTGGGCTGCCCCTTCTAAGCCCAGGACTGTCCCAAAGCTTCTGCTCCAGCTCCCAAGACTGCACCAAAGATGAGCACAAGGAATATACAAGCTAGTAAGAAGAACTAGGCCCCAGTGCCTGAGACTGAAGTTGAAGAAGAAGAAGATGCTGAAGCCCAAGTGCTTAGAAAGTTAAAGCCCAAGATCCCTGACCATGATGACAACCATCCAGTGGCAGAAAATATGAAGATCAGAAAGGATGTAGGTCTCAGACTATGGAGACAATCAGATCCATATGCTATGAGGAGAAGGACTGCTGTGGATTACAAGTTTCACACCAAGGAGCAGCAGGACTTCTATGAGACTATTCTGCTAGATAAGAAGCCAATTGTTTGTGATATGAAGTGGGTAGACTGGAAATGTATTGACAACAATGAAGATCACTTTCCAGGAGTGCATGAGAGCTTCAGACTATGTGGAGCGGGCAAATTTGTGGGTCAGAAACTCACCAAGTGGAATGATGAACTCATTATGCAATTCTACTCCACAACACATTTCTATCATGATGGCAGAATTGTCTGGATGTCTGAAGGTACTAGGTACCAATCAAAAGTTGCTGAATGGGCCAAACTGATCAATGCCCCTGAAGAGCATAAGGATGACATAGATGTCTATGCCAAGAAGAAGAAGGATCACATCTCCATGGCTAACATGTATAAGGAAATTCCTGACAAAGCCTTGGAAGCTCACAAGATGGGCTCTGTATACTATATGTTGTCTGGTTTGACCACCATCAACACTATCTTGAGGCATAACTTGTTGCCCAAGTTAGGAGATCATAGGATGATCAGAGGTCATTCCATAAACTTGCTACAGTTGTTTGATGTGCCCCAAAAGTTCAAAGTGATGAGTCTAATTGTTGAGACAATCAAGAGGACAACTGCAGATCAGAAGAGATCATGTGGGTATGCTCCACACATCCAGATCTCGTCAACTCCAAGATGGGCACAGGCACATACTTATTGGACAAGGAACATCTTCCCTTGAGGCCTGATTTTGAGGACAACATAGTTGTTATGAATGCTAAAGATCCTACATCTGTAGAGGCTCAAGAGAAGAGGGAGAAAGCTAAAGCTGAGAAGGAAGCAAAGATGCCAAGTGCTGAAGAGGCTTCTCAAGTGTTTCTAAAGTCTAAGCAAGATCAACTTGGATATCTGATTCAAGCCACCTTGAGGATTGAGAAGGGATTGGCCACCCTGACTCGGAGCCAAGAGAGCCTGGAGAGGATCATTGAGACAAAATTCTATGATCTTGACTTGAAGGTGACAGAGATGCAGACAACAGTTGAGCAGCTCCAGGAAGAAGCTTAGCAGAGAAAGGGCAGGCTACCATAGATGCCTTTCAGAGAGTGCCTAGAGGACAGAGATCTGTTGCAGTGCCAGTGACTGACACAAGAGCTACTACATCAGCACCTGCAGCCACAACATCAGTAGCACCTCCAGTTCCCACTCCACCAGCTCCAACAACTTCAGCAGATGCATTCGTCCTTGGAGTCCTCTCAACACCTCCTCCCGAAGATCAAGCCTAGAGAGACGCATAGAACTATGCATTTTCGAGCTTTTTGGCAACTTGTTGCCAAAGGGGGAGAAAGTGTATAGATCATAGGCTTCGAGAGAGAGAGAGAGAGAGAGAGCTTGCTTCTTTTTTCTATATCTTTTTGGTTCTTGGTTGATACTTATTTGTGTGCTTGCTTGGATGATACTTTATGTTTATGTGTCTGAGATACTTGTTTGATGATGTGTTTGATCATATCATACTTTAATGCTCATGCTTGAATGATGCTACTACTTATCTTTCATATATGATCATTCACTTTGCCTTAGTGATGAGTGCATATTTTACTTTCTATCATTTTGAGCGCTCCACCAAGATGTATGTGACATGGAAGAGTAACCCATGATTCTAATCGATTGTGCATTTGCATTCAAAAGAAATTTTTTAAATAATGCACAAATTTAGTGGGGAGCTCTTTCTTATCACATACTTCTCAAAGCGATGATGTATTTCAATCTTATTATCATTTGTCGAAGTCTTGATCTATATGTTGTCATCAATTACCAAACAGGGGGAGTTTGAAAGTGCAACTATCCCTAACAACATATAGCTCGTTGAACTAATGCTCTTTCAAGATGATCATTTCATAATGTTCAATGATTGGCATGGCATGGATTAGGAATGTGGACCCCTCAAAATCCTAAGGACACATATTGGCTCAAGCTCAAGACTCTACATTTTCATTTTAGTGATCCAAGATCACATTGAGTCCATAGGAAAAGCCAATACTATTAAAAGGGTATGAGGTGTTGCTTAATGGCTTGCTTGCTCAAACTGCTTAGTGATATACTCCAAAAGCCCTCGACCACTTTCTCATATCCACATATGTCCCAAACCAAAAGTCAAACTCGGCCCCACCGATTTGATCTATCCGGCGCCACCGAGTTCATTTGACATATCCATAGCCAGAAACCCTAATCAGTTCGGTCTCACCGATAGGGATCTCGGTCTCACCGAGATGGGATTGAAAACTCTCTATTTCCCTTCGTAATGTTTCGGTCACACCAAGATGAGCGATCGGTCCCACCAAGTTCGCAATGCAAACTCTCTGGTTCCTTTTCGTAACGTTTCGGTCTCACCGAAATGAGCGATCGGTCCCACCGAGTTTGCCTTACCAACTCTCTGTTTGCCTATTACAGAAATCGGTCTCGCCGAGTTTATGTGATTGGTATCACCGAGATTACGTTATGCCCTAACCCTAATGAAATCGGTCCCACCGAGTTGACATGTCGGTCCTATCGAAAAGCCTAACGTTCGCATTTTGAACTGAATCGGTCGGATTGGTTTGGTAAATTGTGTGTAACATTTAGATTTTGTGTGGAGGCTATATATACCCCTCCACCCACTCTTCATTCGGGGAGAGAGCCATCAGAACGTGCCTACACTTCTATCATTCATTTTCTGAGAGAGAACCACCTACTAATGTGTTGAGACCAAGATATTCCGATCCAGCCACAAGAATCTTGATCTCTAGCCTTCCCGAAGTTGCTTTCCACTCAAATCATCTTTCAACCAAATCCAAATATGTGAGAGAGAGTGGAGTGTTGGGGAGACTATCATTTGAAGCACAAGAGCAAGGAGTTCAGCATCAACACACCATCTATTACCTTTTGGAGAGTGGTGTCTCCTTGATTGGTTAGGTGTCACTTGGGAGCCTCCGTTAAGATTGTGGAGTTGAACCAAGGAGTTTGTACGGGCAAGGAGATCGCCTAGTTCGTGAAGATCTACCCTAGTGAGGCAATTCCTTCGTGGGCGATGGCCATGGTGGGATAGACAAGGTTGCTTCTTTGTGGACGCTTCATGGGTGGAGCCCCCTGTGGACTCGCGCAGTTGTTACCCTTCGTGGGTTGAAGTCTCCATCAACGTGGATGTACGATAGCACCACCTATCAGAACCATGCCAAAAATCTCCGTGTCTAAATTGCGTTTTCTCCCTCCAAACTCCTCCCTTTTACCTTCATATGCAATGATTTACATTCCGCTGCTATACTCTTAGATTTGCATGTGTAGGTTGATTGCTTGACTTGTGCTATGTTGCTAAAATCTGCCAAGACTTAAAATTGAGAAAAGGCTAGATTTTTATTTGGTCAAGTAGTAGCCCCCTCTAGACATACTCTCGATCCTATAGTAGCGCATATGCCAGAAGCGCGCTGCTGCTATCTTATTAGCAGTAGCGCATTTTACGCCCAACGCTACTGCTAAGACACAGCCTACCACCTTTTTCCTCCCCCCTCCCCCTCCCCCATCATCTCTTCCTCACTTTCCCCTAGCTCCCACCTCCTCTCTCCCTCACTTTGCTTCTTCCTCACTACTCCCCCCCATTACTCTCCTTCTTCTAGGTAACTTTCTCTCTCTCTCTCTTTATTACTCCTAGCTAACTACACCACCTCCATTAATGCATCTCCTTTCTCCTTTTCCTTCCCCCTCCACTAGTTGAACTTGTCTCCTCCCAAACTAGCTAGCTAGGTAGATCTAGCATCTTGTTAAGTGACCTATGTACCTGTAACGCCCCGGATTCGACGCGCCAGGTGTCCGCCAGTTATTTGCCGTCGTTGCCATGTCATTTGCTTGTGTGTTGCATTTTGCCATGTCATCATCTGCATTTCATCCGCATGTTTTTCAAAACTTGCATCCGTTCGGGTTCCCCCGGTTCTCTCCGTTGTCCGTTCTGAGCCAGACACACTCGCACGCTACTCGCTGCACCTCCGAAATATTATTTTATAAGTGGCACAAAAATGTTCTCGGAATGGGATGCAACTTGGCATGCGGTCTTATTATAGTGTAGACAGAGCGCCTGTCAAGTTTCGTCGCATTCGGAGTCGCCCAACCGTTAAACATAGCGGTACCGCTGCAGGTACCTTCATCGGACGTTTCGGTCTCCGAAACTGCCGCCGGGCCTCTCTCTCTTCTCTGCCGAAAGCTTAACCCATCTTAACACAGCCCACCAACCTCTCCCAGTTCGCTAACCTCCTCCTCGATCGGATCCGTCGGATCACGATCGGAGGGCTTCAAAGCCCCAATTCCCCTAACCTAGCCCCTCCTATCTATAAATGGACACCCCACGTCCATTTTCGGGCTAAACCTACCCCTAGCCTCCTCCCTAACCTCCCGGCCGCGCCTTCGTTTCAGCGTAAGCCAGCCCCGCCGCCACTTGTCGCCGTCCGTTCGCGCCGCCAACCACCTCCCTCCTCCAACGGCGCCTCCACCGTCCCGGCCAGCGCCTCCCCGCCGTTCGCCCTTGAGCCGGGCCGAACCCTGAAGCCCATCGAGGCTCGCGTCCGAGCCCGCGCCCAGCGAAAGCGCCGCCGCCGCTCCGTGCCTCCCGCTCCAGCTCCATCGCCGCCACCACCACTGCACCGCCACTCCCCGCTGCCTCCGCTAGTCAAGGCCCAAGGTCAGCGGAGCAAGCCGGCCACGGCTGATCGGCTACTCCTGTGCCGGACCCGCCAGATCTCTCTCCTCCTCCTTCCCTCATTTTCTCTCGCTCTCACTCGTCTCCCTCTCCTTGTAGGTCGCCGCCGCCCATGGCCTCGCCGCCGGCCGTCTCCCCGACCGGATCCGGCCTGGCCGCGGCCTCCCCGTCGCCCTCGCTCTCCTCCCGGCCTTCCCATCACCGGCGCCGCCACTGCCTCGCCATGGCCGACCTCGTCTGCCCGTGCCTCTGACGGGTGGGCCTCCGCCGCCGGATGTGTCCAACCGGGCACGGACATGTCCGCCCAGATCTGACCCGCGAGGTTGTTTTTTTTGCTTAGGTCCCTAAAAATTTCATATTATGTGTGCATCTTTGTCAGCTTGTATCTCCCTGCGCGCTGCTCCGGTTTGTACGTGTAATATGTCAAATTGTTCGTCTCAACGAGTACATCATTTCATATCATTGCATCATTTTCATTTGATCTCATCTTGATGCCCGAAATGCAGTTGGAAGAGGGCTATGTGATGTTAGTTTCAGATTCTTATCAGAACATGCACTTTTGTCATTTTTTCCATGATTGATGTGTGCACCCTATGGACTTGAGTCCTACATGTGTTTTGTAATATGACATGTCATCTTTACAGGGGTGTATGCTATGTATTTTTGTGATCTATGTGGTTACTACAACAAGCATGCAAACTAGGCTTCATGATGTTGCTGATTTCAGCCCCTGTTCTGCTGATATTTTTATGCCCTGTAAACTTGATGCTACCGAGAGATCCATGCTTATTTTGAGATACTTCAGTAAGTATGTTTTGTTCATATGGTTATTATATATCCATCCATGCCCTTGTTTGAAATTATGGAGTGCCATAGCTTGAGTCAACCGAGCTCTACTTTTGCTATAAAATGTTTCCTCGCAGATTGTTTACATGTTATTCAATTTTGCCAAGGTTGTTGTTAGTGATCCTTGCACCCTATGAACTTGCTATTGCCATTCTTAGCTTCATAAACATGTCTTCTTACTGTTGGTTGCCTTGCCATGCCATGTATTGCTCTGTGGTGAGTGGTTCAAGCTCACCAACATGCCTACTTATTGTTGTTCCTGCCATGTATGAATCTGTAATATAACTTGACATGTTTATATGGGTGTCATCATATCTTCTGATCCTTTTTGGCTCATGGTCACTAAAGGACTTTTGTTCTATGCATTTAGTAGTATCCTGAAATGCCTTCTTTTTCCATGATAAGGTCCTGTAACATGTTGTTTTATCGCTCTAAACATTGCAACCTGATGTTATTTCTGCTAAAGTCTGAAACTATTATTATTTGCAATCTTGCCATGTGTGTTTGAGCATTTTCTTGTGATTTCTGGAGATAGCTCAGTGTTCATCTTTTGTCATGCTTTACCTGTACATCACGTTCATGCCTTTGGTTATCATGTTAAGATGCTGTAGCTTGTTGTTTAGGTGCTTGCAATATGCCTAGTTGCTGTTTTGGATAGATTGTTGCAAAAACTTGTATGGTGTGTATGTGTTGAACCGTTGCTCCGTTTTGAGTGTGCTCTACATGAAACTTGCTTAGAATTGCATTTAGTTTCATATTATCATGTTGCATTCATGTTTTGAGAGTGTTTGCTTGATGTTTGTATGCATTTTGCATCAATGCCATGCTTATCTTGTTTTGCTCATATCTTCTAGGCCGTAGCTCCGAATTACATGAACTTTATATGTAACTTGACTAGAATTTCGTGTAGATCATCGTGGTGCATCTTAACTTGCTGTTTAACAACTTGAACATAAGGTTTATTCAGGTCTGGACCAATTTCGAAATTTGCATATGAGGACTTACCGGAATTGTTATATGTTGTTCCCGGCCTCATTTAAACTTACTTTGATGTGTTGTTCTTGTTTGCATCATATTTTGCCATGAGTAGCTTCATGTAGCCTTGTCATGCATCATGCTTGTTGTGTATCATGCCTTGTTCATGTGTGGTGTGTTTACTATGTTGTGTGCTTCTTCTTGTTAGTTCCTGTTTCATTGCGATCGTGAGAATTCGTTCGTCTACGCTCGGTTCGGCTTCATCCGTTCGTCTTCTTCATGGACTCGTTCTTCTTCCTAGCGGGATTTCAGGCAAGATGACCGCTACCCTGGATCTCACTACTATCATTGCTATGCTAGTTGCCTCGTTCTTTCGCTATGCTGCGCTACCTATTACCTGTTTATCAAGCCATCCCAAATTGCCATGTCAGCCTCTAACCTTTGTCACCCTTCCTAGCAAACCGTTGTTTGGCTATGTTACCGCTTTGCTCAGCCCCTCTTATAGCGTTGTTAGTTGCAGGTGAAGATGAAGTTTGTTCCTTGTTGGAACATGGAGATGTTGTTCCTTGTTGGAACATGTTTACTTGTTGGGATATCACAATATATCTTATTTAATTAATGCATCTATATACTTGGTAAAGGGTGGAAGGATCGGCCTTATGCCTGGTGTTTTGTTCCACTCTTGCCGCCCTAGTTTCCATCATATCAGTATTATGTTCCCGGATTTTTGCGTCCCTAACGCGGTCGGGTGATTTATGGGACCCCCTTGACAGTTCGCTTTGAATAAGACTTTTCCAGCAAGGCCCAACATTGGTTTTACCATTTGCACGACCTATTACCTTTTTCCTTGGGAGTCGCGCATCCCAAGGGTCATCTTTATTACCCCGGGCGATTGCTTGTCTAAGCGTTGGTCCAAACTAGAGCACCGTGGGACCATCCCTTGGCAACTTGGGTTACGTCGGTACCTGTACGCTTAGCTTATCCGGTGTGTCCTGAGAACGAGGTACGTGCGACTCCTATCGGGATTGTCGACACATCGGGCGGTCTTGCTGGTCTTGTTTTATTACTGTCGAAATGTCTTGTAGCCGGGATTCCGAGACTGATCGGGTCTTCCCAGGGAGAAGGAATATCCTTCGTTGATCGCGAGAGCTTATCATGGGCTAAGTTGGGACACCCCTGCAGGGTATAAACTTTCGAGAGCCGTGCCCGCGGTTATGTGGCAGATGGGAATGTGTTAATATCCGGTTGTAGTAAACTTGAAGCAAACTCTTCTAAAATACACCAACCGTGTGCATAGTCGTTGCTGCAACCTCACCACTTTACCCCTTCCTTTCCTTTAAGCTTTGCTAGTCTTGACACCCATGGTAATGGGATTGCTGAGTCCTCGTGGCTCACAGATTACTACACCACCAGTTGCAGGTACAGGTTGCGATGATCATGACGTGAGAGCGATGTTTGCTTGTTTTTGGAGTTCTTCTTCTGCTTCTTCTTGATCGAGGATAGGTTCCGGTCGGCACTGGGCTAGCGAGGTGGATATTGTTTGAGTTTCAGTTAATGATTCATCCGTAGTCGGATGTTGATCTTGTATGTTGTATTGTTGTATTCATGTGACATTGTATGTATTGGATGTATCCCCACTATTATGCAATGTTGATGTAATGATATCCACCTTGCAAAAGCATTTCAATATGCGGGTCTATCCTTGGTGGGACCTTCGTGTTCCTTTTGGATAGGGTAGCATATTGGGCGTGACAGTACCTCCCTAACTAGATCTAGCCTTGTCAAGAAGAGCTTTGTTCACTTTTGATCATTCGATAGGTGTGTGTGGTGACACCTATCGACATCATCATCACCGTGCTCGATCTCGAGATAAGTCGTGGACTTAACACGGTATATGCCCTAGCAAAAGGACTTAGGTGTGGAGCCATCGCAACTAGGTTAGCTTGAAGGGGTTAATTGAGACAAAGGACACATAGAGTTTACCCAGGTTCGGCCCCTCTCAACGAGGTAAAATCCTACTCATGCTTTAGGTGGTATTGCTTGAGTATCGATTACCAGGGAGCGAATACACTTAACCTAGTTCTCGATGAGTTGTTTCTTGAGTTAACTCGCCCCCGGGTCACCCCTTTATATACACAGGTTGATGCTCGGCAGCTTACAGAGTCCCGGCCGGATCATACAAGACGTGTCCGGCTCGGTATCTAGTTAAGCTTGCCTTACAATACAAGCTAAACATATGGCGGCTCACACCCATGGGCCTTAAGTCTTCCCTGGGTCTTGGGCCTTCAATAACACTACTGCAGGATGCTACTAACGTGACAATACGATCAGAGACCCTTCGATGAAACTGTGTGCGATGCCATAGTTGCAAACGGTGGTGTAAAAAACCGTCAAAAAGGTGCAAAACGTTTGCGATGGAGGATGCATCAAACATGGTTCAAATTTTAGTTGCGTGTGCGATGCAGGGCATACATTTCAGCTCAATTAACTGTTTGCGATGAGGAGGAACAAAAAAACAGGCAGCCAGATGAAGGTGTGTGGATGTACAACATACGGTTCACTCGGATGAACTGTTTGTGATTAGGCAACACAAAAGGAACGGTCAGCCAAATCAAAGGTGTGTGCGATATACGACATGTGGTTCACTCAGCTGAACTGTTTGCGTTGAGACATGAGAAGAGAAATGGTTCAAATGAACAAGATGTGTGTGATACGAGGCAAACAGGTCTGTAGTCGGAAACGTGTGCGAAGACCGATAACAACATAGATGATTACTGCTAAGAGGCCGTGTGTGTTGTGAGCAAACGATTGCTGGTATACAATTGTGAGTGATTGATCAAAACATCACCGACGGGTTCCGTTGTTTAGTCCGTGTGCGATGTGATTTTCTTTGTCCGCACAACATGTACGCTCTCATGTCTGAGCATCAACATATATACTTAAAAGACAGCATTGCATAATCAAATTACGCATACAATTACACAAGTGACTACACACATAACATTTGCACACACCAAAGTAAGCAATTACATGCATACTAAAGTAGGAGCAACGAGGATCTAATCATCTACTTATTGTTGCGACAACGCTTCCCATTGCTCCGCTTCCGGCTGGATCCCTGGCCGTTTTGGGGAAGGAAGCACTTCCTCATGTCAACGATCTGCCTGTACATGTCGTAGCTCGTGTACGCCTCCTTGGCCGCGTACACGACGTGATCTTTGTCGAGTTTCTCCATCCAGGCCAAGTGCCAGGCACACTTGTCCTTGTTGCATGAATCCTTCATGTCTCTATAGTAGGGGTTGATGATGGCCTCGGCGAGGTGAACCAGTGAGTCCTTCTCATGCTCCTTGCTGCCCCAGATCTTGTATTGGCCCTAGATGTCGACACGATCCTGGCAGGCAATGCCCAAACTCTCGAGCACCTTTACATCGTTGGTGATGTCCACCATAGCGAACATGTAGTGGGGGCTGTTGACAAACCTGTCGAAAGATCACAAGGCCTTGTTGCCAGGCAGTAGTGGTAGACAAGGACGTGGTGGTGCACGCACATCTGGGCGACGACGACCTTGGGACGAGACCGGACACGAGCGCGGGTTTACTCAAGGTCGAACCCGACCACCTTGTACTTCTCCTCGGCAAGCAACAACTCCATGATGTGGATGGAGTGCTCCATCCAGACCGGGTCGTTGGTGTACACCACCGATAGGTCCATGAACCTTCTGTGGGTGTCCACCATGGCACGCATGGTGAACTGCTGCTCGTTGTCGGCAGCCGCTCGGAGCGCCATTGGAGCCGCACAGGATACCCTCTAAGAATTTCTCGTGGTGGGTGTGCTTCTTGCAATGGTGGGGCGCGATCGAAAGGTTGAAGAGACACAAGGGTAGGTTAAATGGCCATTGTAATAAATGGGGGCCGGCCTGCCTGTAATCATCACATCTTGTCACGGCATTCATAGCGGAGGATTCCAGAATCCAGTGCACGCTTGACAACACCGCACCGCACGCGTGGGCTCGAAGAGGCGCCAAATGTATCATCGGTGAGCCTGTTCCCGCGCTATCGCGCTGTTTACCGTGCAAGCTTCCCGCCCGGCTAGTTTGGCCACGCGTCGGCTAGAAGAGGGACAAATCGTGGGCGTTTATTGGCAAAAAGCTTTGTAAAAACAAAGTGTGTAGAATGACTTCGGTCATAAGTTTACCCTTGGGTGATGAGGTCAAAGTTACACATAAGGGTGATGATGGACACTCGACTGCGATAATTAATTCTGCGCTCTATAGTGCACACGATGGAAGAAACCAACTCTGTGCAATAATGTCGAAGATCGCAGTCGAGTTAGCTATACAGATCATGTGATGTGAGATCGACAAGGTAAACTGATTCGAGAATGGTTAATAAAATATAAGACCATTGCATATTAAGGTCAAAATAGTGCTAGCAATATACGAGTCTCATACGATGCCATTTCAACGATTGTACCACAAAAGCTCGAAATGTTACAAGGTTCAAATTCTAGAGTTATATGGCTCAAATTCGAAGTTGCAAGGTTCAAACTGATATTAGAAATGAAATTCAGCTCATCAGCTACAAACGCTCACGCTGATCCGCTGAACATGGATATCAGAGAGGTTCAAACTAATATCACCGCTTCTAAGTCTGGTTTCGAAACCTCACAATTTCTGCAAATGGGTCAGCCACTGAGAAGTCATGTATGGGGTTGACACAATGACTTCCGATTACTCTATCATATGAAGTTCCAAAATGAAATTCAGCATTTTTGGAGCCTACTCCATTTTGCCGTATGCGCCGGCGCTGATCAACAAACCATTCATTTTTGTAAAATAAAGGTTGGGAAAACCTCATTTCCTTCAGCACCCTTGCTCTGAGAACAAAGAACCTGGCAAATATAATCTCCGGTAAGGTCCCTCTCTAGTTCTTCAAAGTAATTTCTGAGAGATGCAGATCTAGGCATTCGACGTGATATCTAGGCATTCGATGTGATTGTTATATTGTATCACATTATTCACCACTGGGACTAATCTTATCTGCAAAATAAGAAAACGTGTTAGTGCCTACATGCAGTTTTGAACATTACGACATGCCTATTTGGTTTACAGGATTTGTAAAATGCACTAACATGCCATCTTCGATCTGACATGATTAACATGGGCATTTGATTACATTCTAGAAAAATATAGCCTTCTTCACAAGAGGTTGGAGTGGATGAAAAGTTCCCTAAGAAAACTAGTACAGATGAATCCAAATGAGAAATACTTATTGATTGTAACCATATGGATCAAGCAACCAATATGGGGGGGGGGGGGACATTTATGTACTAAAATCCTCCAAAAGAACCTTCAGAAATCATAGTACATTGTCATTGTAAACTTGGAAAAAGGTGTCAAAAATTGAACTCCCTTATGGTTAACATTTAACAGGAAAGGAACATCACCTTGATATATAGCTTCTCCAGGCACGGAAAGCATCTCAGGAAACTGACAACTTGCGCCAGGTCAGGGCCGATAGATTCTAGTGCCAAGACCTTCACTGTGCAGTTTCGGGGTCAAGCTTGTCGGATTCATTTTCTGAATGACAGACGAACACACATCTTCAAAATTAGAAATAATGTTAATTTGTAGAAGGAGAGGTAGAAGGCGGCTGTTGTACCTGAACGGTTTTGGATCCAATAACAAGTTCGGAGTATTTGTCAGACGAGTAGCCCACCACTGTCAATTTCGGTGCAAAAATGACATTGATTCTTATTGGACCTTCTTGATCAACTACAAGTAATCTCTCAAGTGCAGGTGTGTCCTCAATGACCATACCGTGGTACACATCTTGTGATGTCTTCCTGCCGCACCAGCAACACACGTAAATAGTCCGAAGAGTCATGGAAGTGATGTGGAAGGTACTAAACCCATTGATCGCCTGAAGACGAAGGTACTCGAGTGCAGTACAACCACGGAGCAGGCGCTCCATGTCATCGTTTGAGAGGCAGGCGGCGACGAGCTCGAGGTGCTTCAGTCGTGGTAGAATAAGAGCGGGCACGTCATTAAGGGGCGGGAAATGGCAGTTCCTGAACTTGGCGACGCGCAGCATGGGCGCGAGGCGTAGTGCGGACGTTGGCAGCGACCGCATATGCCGATCATCAAAAGTGAGCTCCTCGAGCTGATCTAGGGCGGGGGATCGTAACCAGTCATCAAGCTTGGCTCGGTCCTTGCCGTTGGAATGGATATTGCCCATTCTAAGGCCTTTGGTTGGGCCAAGGTGACTGCCGAGGATCTTGGAGAATGCATCCAAGCTTTTGCGATAGCCATGGCAGAGGTCGTGGGTGTCGCTGAGGTCGAGAGGGCTGGAGTTCCATAGGGGGTACCACCAACGGGAAAGGACGGTTGTCCGTGCCCCATATTCGATTGGAAGGAGGGAGATGATGACTCTCAACATATCATCGGGGTGGCTGCTGATGAAGTCTAGGCCTGCTGGAGTCGCTTGCGGTTCTAGCTCGCCCCGCCTCTGCTTGTTGGCAGCACCGTTCTCCACCTTTGGAGTCTCCTTGTCAGCGGCGCTTTCTGATAGAAATGGGAGTACATGGAATATTTAGTTAAAACAGGGCAATAGAAAAGTGTATTGGTAACTATAAGTTATTAGGTAGGAATATAGTAAGAAAGGGGAATAACAATTGGTTGCTTCAATACTACACAATTCATTTGACATTGCTGGGTAAGTCAACATGCAGATAGTTGAAAAGAAAACTTACTTCAAACAAAGTCTGGACGGATGATTTTGTTGGGGAAGTTAGCATATATCTCATGACCAAGCCCTTTTATGCGCAGTGCAATTTTCGTGCTAGCTTTCAGTACATAAAACTTAGCAATTTCTTTCCAAAATCCAGTGCCAAAATAGGAGTCACCACGTTCATCAAGTCTTACAGTAGCAACGATTGTAAATCCATGGTCTGTGTGCAGTATGACATCCGTGGTGCCTTGACCTATGTAAAGGGAAAAATTGTGCACTACATAATCTGTTGCATAGCTAGGGATGTTCTGCAGAAAATGGTAGGATTATTAAAGAAAATATGGTAACATGCAAATATGGGCCCAAATTGAAAGAAGTGTACAACAGTTGAAATCGAAGGACAAAAATCTATAATTAAACAGATAGGGTAAACATGATGTCATGGAAATATGAGAGTAATCGAAAGAACAATACATCATTAATTTGTCTAATATAGAAAGAAGAGGGGGAAAATCCCCTTTGACGTATATGGTGCATGTGGCACCTTTTATCCAAACGTAGCAATATTTAGAATGTGTTCACGAACGTAGGCCATGCCAACTGATTTAGGGTGAGACTGAACATACCGCGCGCGTCCTCAAGTTATCTGGTACAGTGAGATGGAATCTCTGGCGGAGGTTGCAAAGTCCTGAAGTGTCGGCGCACTGTACATTCTATGAATGAAAGAAAACCCTCAAATTAGCTCGAATAAAAATGAATTCCCGGTGATTTCCGACGGGTGATTAAAGGAGGCAGATGAACTGGGATAAAAGATGAGATAATATCTCATTAAATTAGTTACCTTGTCGTCCATGAGACAGAACCCTTAGTACGGCAGATTCCCCAACCGAGCGGAGCTTGGTCGACCGCGAGCAGCATCAAGAAAGTCGATGGTGATAGGCGGCGGCAAGCAGAAGTGGCGAAATGCAGTGGGCTTTGCCGGCAGTCTGCGGCGGCGGCAGGCGTCGAGCTAAGTGTTTACCGCCGCGATAGGCGGTGCCATGGCATAGACATGGAGGAGCTTGTGCAAAGTGTGAATGGGGACCGTACCGGAGGGGGTGGCGGGCGGGGTGAGGGTTTTTTTGGCATGAGGATGGTGAGGGTTTTCTTTTTTGTTTTTTAAATTGGGTCGTGAGGGTTTTCTGTCCCACAATGAATTCTGGGGGCCACGGTTTGCTAGAGCGAACCGTGTGTGATTGACGCAACAGGCAAAATGAAAGTCATTGCACACGGTTCCAATTTTTGAACTGTGTGTGATTGACGTACTACCTCCATCCTGGTTTATTGGTCCCCCTTTGTAATTTTTACCAAATTTTGACCAAATATTTAACATACTCAGACATAGATAATAAGCGTACACTTACATAAGCATAGTTCAACCATAAGTACATAGTTCAACAGTCATCAAGCATACTCAAGCGTACATAGTTCGATCCATCCCACATCTCATCTCACATGCCGACACGATCCTGAAGCTTCTCCAGGTACTCGGCGATGCAGCGCCGTCGCCACCTGCGAGAATACTTCTACTTGAAGGAGCCAATGGCTCGTCCTCTTGCATGCGCCAGAACACTTAGATACGCGTCATGAAGCTTTTGGTTGCAAAATGGGCATCCATAGCTGCCGTTCCAGGTCCTAATACGCTTGTTATGCATTCCCGAAAGCTCCCTCAGGATTTTCCTCTTGTACCTCCTACGGGCACCTTCATCCTCGCTGTGCACATCGTTAGACAGCACATATACAAATAGTAAAACAAATTTGGCATCAAATCACTGATTATTACATGCCGTGAAGTAGGATTAGGAATTTATGGCTATTTATTTACACATATCCAGAGATTATGGTTCGATGTTTAAGCACAGTCGTCTATGTATAGACCAATCTTGAAGAAAATAATGGCACAAACATATGTAGGTCATTCAAAATCAATTGTCAAGTCCTGGCTAGGAATTATTAGCACGAACACTAACCCTAGTCGGATTACTAGCATAAATCATTTGCACTGATGAAACAACTAATCACTTATCACCTGTAGCATTCAAACAATCAATACATGATAACCCACAAGTATAGGGGATTGCAACAGTTTTCGAGGGTAGAGTATTCAACCCAAATTTATTGATTCGACATAAGGGGAGCCAAAGAATATTCTCAAGTATTAGCAGCTGAGTTGTCAATTCAACCACACCTGGAAACTTAGTATCTGCAGCAAAGTGTTTAGTAGCAAAGTAATATGATAGTGGCGATAACGGTAACAAAAGTAAAAACAGCAAAAAGTAACGTTTTTGTATTTTGTAGTGATTGTATGATAACAACGGGAAAGTAAATAGCGAGAACCAAGATATGGAAAGCTCGTGAGGCACCGGTTCGATGATGGATAATTATGCGGATGCGGTTCGTCATGTAACGATCATAACATAGGGTGATCTGAACTAGCTCCAATTCATCAATGTAATGTAGGCATGTATTCGAATGTAGTCATACGTGCTTATGGAAAAGAACTTGCATGACATCTTTTGTCCTACCCTCCCGTGGCAGCGGGTCCTATTGGAAACTAAGGGATATTAAGGCCTCCTTTTAATAGAGAATCGGAACAAAGCATTAGCACATAGTGAATACATTAACTCCTCAAACTATGGTCATCACCGAGAAGTATCCCGATTATTGTCACTTCGGGGTTCTCGGATCATAACACATAATAGGTGACTATAGACTTGCAAGATAGGATCAAGAACACACATATATTCATGAAAACATAATAGGTTCAGATCTAAAATCATGGCACTCGGGCCCTAGTGACAAACATTAAGCATAGCAAAGTCATAGCAACATCAATCTCAGAACATAGTGGATACTAGGGATCAAACCCTCACAAAACTAACTCGATTACATGATAAATCTCATCCAACCCATCACCGTCCAGCAAGCCTACGATGGAATTACTCACGCACGGAGGTGAGCATCATGAAATTGGTGATGGAGGATGGTTGATGATGATGACGGCGACGAATCCCCCTCTCCGGAGCCCCGAACGGACTCCAGATCAGCCCTCCCGAGAGAGATTAGGGCTGGGGGCGGCTCCGTATCATAAAACATGATTATTTCTTCTCTCTGATTTTTTCTCCCCAAAAACCGATAAATAGATTTGGAGTTGGCGTCGGAAGGTGTCCATGGAGCCCATGAGGTAGGGGGGCGCGCCCAGGAGGGGGGGCGCCCCCCAACCTCGTGGGCAGGGTGTGGGCCCCCTGTTTTCATCTTTGGCGAGGATTTTTTTATTATTTATTCTAAGATATTCCATGGAGTTTCAGGTCATTCCGAGAACTTTTGTTTTCTGCACATAAAACAACATCATGGCAATTCTCTTTGAAAACATCGTCGATCCGGGTTAGCTCCATTCAGATCATACAAGTTAGAGTCCAAAACAAGGGCAAAAGTGTTTGGAAAAGTAGATCTGACGGAGACGTATCAACTCCCCAAGCTTAAACCCTTGCTTGTCCTCAAGCAATTCAGTTGACAAACTGAAGAGAAAAAGAAAAACTTTTACAAACTCTGTTTGCTCTTGTTGTTGTACCTATGTCAAGCCAGTATTCAGGTTTTCAGCAAAGATTATAACTAACCACATTTGCAATAATTCTCAGGTCTCATGTTTACTCATATCAATAACATAATCAGCTAGCAAGCCATAATAATAAATCTCGGATGACAACACTTTCTCAAAATAATCATAATATGATATAACAAGATGGTATCTCTCTAGCCCTTTCTGAGACCGCAAAACATAAATGCAGAGCACCTTCAAAGATCAAGGACTGACTAGACATTGTAATTCATGGTAAAAGAGATCCAATCATAGTCATACCCAATATTGATTAACAATAATGAATGCAAATGACAGCTGTGCTCTCCAGCTAATGCTTTTGATAAGAGGGTGATGATTCAACATAAAAGTAAATAGATAGGCCCTTCGCAGAGGGAAGCAGGGATTTGTAGAGGTGCGAGCTCGGTTTTGAAATAGAGATAAATTATATTTTGAGCGGCATACTTTCATTGTCAACATAACAACTAAGAGATGACGATATCTTCCATGCTAAACAAATTATAGGCGGTTCCCAAACAGAATGGTAAAGTTTATACTCCCCTCCTCCACAAGCATCAATCCATGGCTTGCTCGAAACAACGAGTGCCTCCAACATTCAACGGGTCCCGGGGAGTTTTGTTTGCAATTATTTTGATTTAGTTTGCATAAAGCATGGGACTGGGCATCCCGGTGACCAGCCATTTTCTCGTGAGTGAGGAGCGGAGTCCACTCCTCTTGAGAATAACCCGCCTAACACGGAAGATAAGGGCAGCCCTAGTTGATATATGAGCTATTCGAGCATGCAAAACAGAATGTTTATTTGAAGGTTTAGAGTTTGGCACATACAAATTTACTTGGAACGGCGGTAGATACATAAATAGGAAGGTATGGTGGACTCATATGGAATAAATTTGGGGTTTAAGGGATTGGATGCACAAGCAGTATTCCCGCTTAGTACAAGTGAAGGCTAGCAAAAGACTGGAAAGCGACCAACTAGAGAGCGACAACAGTCATGAACATGCATTAAAATTAATAAACATTGAATACAAGCATGAGTAGGATATAATCCACCATGAACATAAATATCGTGAAGGCTATGTTGATTTGTTTCAACTACATGCATGAACATGTGCCAAGTCAAGTCACTTAAATCATTCAAAGGAGGATACAACCCCATCATACCACATCACAACCATTTTAATAGCATGTTGGCACGCAAGGTAAACCATTATAACTCATAGCTAATCAAGCATGGCACGAGCAACTATGATCTCTAATTGTCATTGCAAACATGTTTATTCATAATAAAATTTGAATCAAGAACGATGAACTCATCATATTTACAAAAACAAAAGAGGTCGAGTTCATACCAGCTTTTCCCATCTCGGTCGATCCATCATATATCATCATAATTGCCTTTCACTTGCACGACCGAGCGATGTGAATAATAATAAGAGTGCACATGCATTGGACTAATTTGGAATCTGCGAGCATTCAATAAACGAGGAGAAGACAAGGCAATATGGGCTCTTGGTTAAATCAACAATGATGCATATAAGAGCCACTTCAACAATTTAATCATGGTCTTCTCCTACTGACCCCCAAAGAAAAGAAAAGAAATAAAAACTATTTACACGGGAAAGCTCCCAACAAGCAAAAGAAGAACTGGAAATATTTTTGGGTTTTCTTTTAATTATTACTACTTCAGCAAGAAAAATAAACTACTACTATTTTTTTTGTTTTTCTTAAGGTTTATTAAACACACAAGAAGAAAGCTGGAAAAAGAAAATAAACTAGCATGGATATTACAGTGAAAGAGTATGAGCACCGACATCTAGCAATGAGTGTGTGTGAACATAAATGTAATGTCGGTGAGAAATACGTACTCCCCCAAGCTTAGGCTTTTGGCCTAAGTTGGTCTATTGCCAGGGATAGCCTGGCGGATACCCTTAGGTGTAGCTGGGGTCATACTTCGACGAAGAGGACTCGGCGCCATTGGTGGCAACCGCCTCGGATCCCAAGAATAAGCAGTATCGTGGAGGCTCATCTTGTGGTTCCGGTTCCGGGGCTGGTGCAGGCTTCCGATGGGCTTGAACGGCCGCCCACGGAACGAGGTGAGGGCCTGCAGACAAGTTAAACAAAGAGGGAGCAGGCAAAGTAATAGTCTCAGGGTGATGTTTATCAAAGTACAATCTATATTTAAGTTGCCCTTCCTTGCCCTTAACAAGAAAGTCATGCGCTAGCATACTCTTATAATCTAAATAAGCACGGGGGCAATGATGTTTCTTCTTTATCCAAATGCCTAATAGGTATGCTAAAGTATTCAGCTAGGTGTGAAGCATAAATGCCTCCAAAGATGGGGCCCTTAGTACGGTTCAAACTTAACCGTCTAGCAATAATTCCGCCCATACTAACAGAGTTGTTGCGGTATAAACCATTGAACAAAATGATAATATCAGGAACACTAAGGTTTCCACAGTTCCGCGACCAATCAAGCAATGACTAGCAAATAAGGCAAAGTAGCGTAAAACAGGAAAATGTATGCTAGTAATTCTTGCATCAGAAACCTTCCTGGTTTCTCCCACAGTGATAGTGTTAATAAAAGCTTCTACTTCATTACGTTGTGGTTCATCCAAGGTACCCTCAAAGGGTATTTTGCAAACCTCGCAAAATTCAGCTAATGGCATCTTCTTAACAACGTCATATAAATGAAACTCTACCGATGGAGGTGATTCCTTACGGAAAAAGTAGAAGTTTTGCACAAAAGTATTTGTGAGTAAGAGATACTGATGACGTTGGTCGCAGCGGAAGTTGGTGAGGCCAGCATTCTCAATCAATAAATAGAAATCTTCATAAATTCCGGCTCTCCTCAAGAAGTCATCGGAAGGCCATTCACCCGGCCGGACCTCCGCGGTGCGAGGCAAATTATATTTGGACTTCTGTGCTTCTTCCTTTTGTTTTTCCTTTGAGCTTCGGCTCGACGAGCCCCTCAAGAGTCTCTTCATTATTCTCTGAAATAATCTGAAATTTTTAGTAACTTCAAACAAAAGTGAACCAACTTCAATAAAACTGATAGCAACTACTCCTACAAGTGCCTAGAGCCTATATCAAGCATTAGAACTACTTGGAACCATATACATTTGGCATGCAAGCTCAAGAACATGGTCACCTATGCAGCATAAATTTGCAAAGAATAAAGCACTAGAACAAAAACTAATTGGACCAATGGAAGAGTCACATACCAAGGAACAATCTCCCCAAGCCGTTTTGCGAGAGGTGCTTTGAGCAAGGAGATCGAAAATCACATCAAAAGTGGTTGGAACTCGTGCTTGAGTTGGTTTTTCGGATTTGTGTGAGGCAGAGGAAGAATTTGGGTGCAGGGATAAGTGGAGGAGGGCCATCGTGGGCCCACGAGGCAGGGGGCGCGCTCAGGGGGGTAGGGCGCGCCCTACACCCTCATGGCCAGGTGGCAGCTCCCCCCGCGGTAATTTTTGCACTAAAAATCCTCAAATATTCAGGAAAAAATCATATTAAATTGGCATGGCATTCTGAGGACTTTTATTTTCGGGATACTTTTATATTGCACGGATAAGTCAGGAGACAGACAGAAAAATACTATTTTACTTTGTTTCTACTAAATAATAGAAAATATAAAGAGGGTACAGAAGGTTGTGCTTCTAGTTTCATCCATCTCATGCTCATCAAAAGGAATCCACTTACAAGGTTGATCAGGTCTTGTTAACAAACTCATTCCGACTAACATGGAACCGGAGAAATTTCGAGTAACACTATGTTAGCTCAACAGGGATATGCACATCCCCTATAATAAGAATATCATATTTCTTCTTGACAGTAGGAAGAGGAAATTAAAAACCTCCAAATATAATCGATGGAATTTTTCCAATAGAGTTGATACTATGAACTTGAGGTTGTTTCCTTAGAAAGTGTACCGTGTGCTCATTACCATTAACATGAAAAGTGACATTGCCTTTGTTGCAATCAATAACAACCCCTGCAGTATTAAGGAAAGGTCTTCCAAGAATAATAGACATACTATCATCCTCGGGAATATCAAGAATAACAAAGTCCGTTAAAATAGTAACGTTTGCAACCACAACAGGCACATCCTCACAAATACCGACGGGTATAGCAGTTGATTTATCAGCCATTTTTAACATAATTTAAGTAGGTGTCAACTTATTCAAGTCAAGTCTACGATATAAAGAGAGAGGAATAACACTAACACCAGCTCCAATATCGCATAAAGCAGTTTTAACATAATTTCTCTTAATGGAGCATGGTATAGTAGGTACTCCTGGATCTCCAAGTTTCTTTGGTATTCCACCCTTAAAAGTATAGTTAGCAAGCATGGTGGAAATTTCAGCTTCCGGTATCTTTCCCTTATTTGTAATGATATCCTTCATATAATTAGCATAAGGATTTGTTTTGAGCACATCAGTTAATCGCATACGCAAAAAGATGGGTCTAATCATTTCAGCAAAGCGCTCAAAATCCTCATCATCCTTTTTCTTGGATGGTTTCGGAGGAAAAGGCATGGGTTTCTGAACCCATGGTTCCCTTTCTTTACCATGTTTCCTAGCAACGAAGTCTCTTTTATCATAATGTTGATTCTTTGATTGTGGGTTATCAAGATCAACAACAGGTTCAACTTCTACATCATTATTATTACTAGGTTGAGCATCATCATGAACATCATCATTAACATTTTCACTAGGTTCATGTTCATTACCAGATTGTGTTTCAGCATCAGACATAGAGATATCATTTGGATTCTCAGGTGGTTCAGCAATAGGTTCACTATAAGTTTGTAAAGTCCTATCATTTTTCTTTCTCTTCTTTTTAGAACAACTAGGTACATCAATATTATTTCTCTGAGAATCTTGCTCGATTCTCTTAGGGTGGCCTTCAGGATACAAAGGTTCCTGAGTCATTCTACCAGTTCTAGTAGCCACTCTAACAGCATAATCATTTTTCTTACTATTCATTTCATCAAGCACTTCTTTCTGAGCTTTAAGTACTTGTTCTACCTGAGTGGTAACCATAGATGCATGTTTGCTAACAAGTTTAAGTTCACCTCTAATATTAGCCATATAATCACCCAAGCGTTTAATCATATAAGCATCTTGTTTTAATTGTCTACCAAAATAAGCATTAAAGTCATCTTGCTTAAACATAAAGTTATCAAACTCATCCAAGCACTGACTAGAAATTTTAGTAGGAGGGACTTCAGCTTTATCATATCTATTGAGAGAATTTACCTTTACTACCCGTGTCGGGATATCGGGATCAGGAGGTTCTTCAGTGAATAAAGAATTGAGATCATATACTTCTTCAACAAAGTGATGAAATTAAGACCATGTATTTCGTCAATAGGAGGTAAATTCTTAACATCTTCAGCTTTAATACCTTTTTCTTTCATAGATTTCTTTGCCTCTTGCATATCTTCGGGACTGATAAATAGAACACCTCTCTTCTTCGGAGTTGGTTTAGGAATAGGCTCGGCAATTGGAGCAGGAGCTGGCTCAGGAGGTGCCCAATTATTTTCATTTGTCAACATATTATTTAGAATTTTAGCTTCATCCGGTGTTCTTTCCCTGAAAAGAGAACCAACACAACTATCCAGGTAATCTCTGGAAGCATCGGTTAGTCCATTATAAAAGATATCAAGTATTTCAGGTTTCTTAAGAGGATGATCAGGCAAAGCATTAAGTAACTTGAGAAGCCTCCCCCAAGCTTGTGGGAAGCTCTCTTCTTTAATTTGCACGAAGTTGTATATTTCCCTCAAAGCAGCTTCTGTCTTATGAGCAGGGAAATATTTAGCAGAGAAGTAATAAATCATATCCTGGGGACTACGCACACAACCAGGATCAAGAGAATTAAACCATATCTTAGCATCACCCTTTAATGAGAACGGAAATATTTTGAGTATATAAAGGTAGCGCGATCTCTCATCATTAGTAAACAGGGCAGCTATATCATTTAACTTAGTAAGATGTGCCACAACACTTTCAGATTCATAGCCATAAAACGGATCAGATTCGACCAAAGTAATTATATCTGGATCAACAGAAAATTCATAATCCTTATCAGGAACACAGATGGGTGAAGTAGCAAAAGCAGGGTCAAGTTTCATTCTGTCTCTAAGAGATTATTTGTTCCATTTAACTAGCAGCCTCTTAAGTTCATATCTATCTTTACAAGCAAAAATAGTTGCAGAAGATTCCATATCAAAAACATAACCCTCAGGAATAACAGGCATATTTTCATCATCACTTTCATCATCGTATTCAGAATCAATAATTTCTTCTTCTCCAACCCTAGCAATTTGTTCATCTAGAAATTCACCAAGGGCACAGTAGTATCAAGCATAGAAATAGTTTCATCATAAGTATCATGCATAGCAGAAGTGGCATCATCAATAACATGCGACATATCGGAACGAATAGCAGAAGCAGGTTTAGGTGTCGCTATCTTACTCATAACAGAAGGTGAATCAAGTCCACAGCTAGATGGCAGTTCCTTACCTCCCCTCGTAGTTGAGGGATAAATTGTTGTCTTAGCGTCTTTCAAGTTCTTCATAGTGTCCAGTAGATATAAATCCCAAGTGACTCAAAGAATAGAGCTATGCTCCCTGGCAACGGCGCCATAAAAGGTCTTGATAACCCACAAGTATAGGGGATCGCATAGCAGTTTTCGAGGGTAGAGTATTCAACCCAAATTTATTGATTCGACACAAGGGGAGCCAAAGAATATTCTCAAGTATTAGCAGCTGAGTTGTCAATTCAACCACACCTGGAAACTTAGTATCTGCAGCAAAGTGTTTAGTAGCAAAGTAATATGATAGTGGCAGTAACGGTAACAAAAGTAAAAATAGCAAAAGTAATGTTTTTGGTATTTTGTAGTGATTGTAACAGTAACAACGGGAAAGTAAATAAGCGAGAACCAGTATATGGAAAGCTCGTAGGCACCAGATCAGTGATGGATAATTATCTTGGGATGCGGTTCGTCATGTAACAGATCATAACATAGGGTGACAGAACTAGCTCCAATTCATCAATGTAATGTAGGCATTTATTTCGAATATAGTCATACGTGCTTATGGAAAAGAACTTGCATGACATCTTTTGTCCTACCCACCCGTGGCAGCGGGGTCCTATTGGAAACTAAGGGATATTAAGGCCCCCTTTTAATAGAGAACCGGAACAAAGCATTAGCACATAGTGAATACATGAACTCCTCAAACTATGGTCGTCACCGAGAAGTATCCCGATTAGTGTCACTTCGGGGTTGTCGGATCATAACACATAATAGGTGACTATAGACTTGCAAGATAGGATGAATAACACACATATATTCATGAAAAAATAATAGGTTCAGATCTAAAATCATGGCACTCGGGCCCTAGTGACAAGCATTAAGCATAGCAAAGCCATAGCAACATCAATCTCAGAACATAGTGGATACTAGGGATCAAACCCTAACAAAACTAACTCGATTACATGATAAATCTCATCCAACCCATCACCGTCCAGCAAGCCTACGATGGAATTACTCACGCACGACAGTGAGCATCATGAAATTGGTGGTGGAGGATGGTTGATGATGACGACGGCGACGAATCCCCCTCTCTGGAGCCTTGAACGGACTCCAGATCAGCCCTCCCGAGAGAGATTAGAGCTTGGTGGCGGCTCCGTATTGTAAAACGCGATGATTTCTTCTCTCTGATTTTTTTCTCCCCGAAAGCCAATAAATAGAGTTGGAGTTGGCGTCGGAAGGTGTCCAGGGGGCTCACCAGGTAGGGGGCGCGCCCAGGAGGGGGGGCGCCCCCCACCCTCGTGGATAGGGTGTGGGCCCCCTGTTCTTCATCTTTGGCATGTATTTTTTATCATTTATTCTAAGATATTCCGTGGAGTTTCAGGTCATTCCGAGAACTTTTGTTTTCTGCACATAAAACAACACCATGGCAATTCTGCTGAAAACAGCGTCAGTCCAGGTTAGTTCCATTCAAATCATACAAGTTAGAGTCCAATACAAGGGCAAAAGTGTTTGGAAAAGTAGATACGACGGATATGTATCAATACACTACACGCATCTAACGAAACTTACTCAGATTTCATGGATTGGGAGAACATAACCATAGGATTTCTATTCCAACAAGGATTTCATGGCAGGAGTAACCAGAGAAACCCTATGATCTATTTGACACATAAATGGGTATAGATGACTAACCGGCTGTCCGTCGTCGTCGGAGTCGTCGCCGTAGTGGTCGTCGGAGTCGGTGTGGAACTCCGCCTCCGGCTGTGGAAGCTCGACGCTGTCGACGATGTCAGGGTGCAGCGATAACTCGCCGGCGATGACGGCAACCTTCTGTCTCCATCTCCACGCCGTGCTTCGATGCTTTAGCAGCCCTAGCGTCGCCACTCCCTCCGATGGGGCGCTTCGGCGGCATCCTCATACACTGACGGCTTTGAGGACTGAGAGCGGCGTCGAGGATGCAAGCGGAGAGAGAGGATTGTGTGTATGTGGTGAGGATGGGGGGTGCGGACGCTCGGGCGCACCATTAATATGGAGTAGTGGGAGTTGTGGGAGAGAGGCGGGCGGTGGTCAAACCGATGGCTTGCCTCCCGGTGAGCCTGCGCACTGGACTGCTGGCATGCCCACCAAAGTTTCACACAGCTACTTGCACGCCTCCCGATGACAATGCGCATCAAGCATGCCTCCGTCAATTCACACACTTGCACGCACGCCTCCCGGTCCGCCTGCGCGGCGGACTGCTTGCATGCGTCCCGTCAACTCACGCCTGCTCTCACGGCACATATATTGTTTTTCTATTTGGATGATTAATGTTGTCGCTTTATTGCTTAACTGAAGCATGGCACATAACCATTGTTGGTCTAACGCTCACGGTTCGAATAAATAATCCGCTTGGGATATTGGTTCCCAATTACTAATAATCTCCCGTCTGTAATTAGATAAAGATTACATCAAAAATGGTCTCAAATTTGACAAAAAAGTACAATGCCACTTTGTATTGGTGTCCATATGACAACACGATAAGTTTCATGAACGTCAAATAAGTTTTGGATGTACTATAATTTAAAAATCAAGATTCTCAATGTTTGAAATTTGTTGCACGGGGAGTAAACATGCACCCAGTGAGACACATGTACTAGAATCTTTTTGTGTTATGGTGGTATATAGTACGCGTCGAAGAGGTGGGAGGGGACAAGCATATATACTATACGCATGCATCCGTGAACAAGTACACCTCACTCAGTGTCGGGACTTTTTTTGTTTCCTAGGCACGTGCCACATCAAAATTGTGAAATTGGCTATTCAAACATCACACAACACCTTTTTGGGCCACATGCATATCCTAGCTAGGACACTCATGTGTGACGCTTCCATCTATGGGCCCACGAGGCCATCGTCGATGCATGCATGCATCACTTACCTACATCGGGAGAGGTTAATTAATTTCACCATCGATGAGGATTATTTTGGGTTGTACATATATTACGGTAGGAGCATATAGTATGCAGTGAAGAGGGGGGAAGGGGACCATCATATGTAGTACGCTTGATGAACCTCGCTCTGTGTGGGTGCATGGTTTACGGTTTTTGAGGCATGTGGCACATCAAAGTTGTGCATTTTGGGTGTTCAACATATATATGTTTGGCCCACATGCAAAGCGGTGGTGCTTGTCCTCTCGCACCCACTTAAGCGGTTATCAGTGATATCAATGCTTTCCATCTGTGGGCCCGCTTGGTCCATCACTACTTTTTGCCTGACAACAAAAGAGGTTAATTTGACTTAGGAGGGAATTATTATTTTTGCTATGGGATGACATGCATGATACAGTTTGAGCACACACACATGCATGTTTATGCATGAATCCCTCCCATCGAGTTGAAGTGGCTAGTACAACGACACATCATGAACCGATCTCGCTCTGTGTGGGGATCTAGTGTACGATTTTTGACGCACGCGCCACATCAATGTTGTGTATTCAAACATGCATGCACGCATCACCTCCATACATATGCATGTAGTGGTTGCCTTTGAACGGTACACTCCCTCGCGTGGTTATCGGTGAAAATCCTATATATTCGTAGGCCCGCGTGGACATCCATGATCACCTTGACCAACAACAAGATAGGTTACCATGGCGGATGACGGTGTCCTGGACTAGGGGGTACTCACCATGTCGTCTCCCGATCAGTTGGATTGGGCCGAGGACCCCCATGGCCGTTTACTCATGGGCCAGTTCGGATAGCCGATGACATACATGAGGAAGATTCCTCAAGACTTGGTGATCAAGACAAGGACACCTCTCCACCGACGTATTCGACTAGGACTCTTGTTATCCTAGGCCTCTGGTACATTATATAAGCCAATGCCAGGCTATAGGCTAGATGATTATGATATTATTCATCATACCCTTAGGTTTTAGACCACAACATATGATCTCGAGGTAGATCAACTCTTGTAATCTCTATATTTATCAAGGTCAATCAAGAAGGAAGTAGGGTATTACCTCCATTAAGAGGGCCCAAACCTGGGTAAACATCGTGTCCCCTGTCTCTTGTTACCCATCGATCCATGACACACAGCTTGGAACCCCCTACCCGAGATCTGCCGGTTTAACATCGACAATGGTGCTTTCATTGAGAGTTCCGCCGTGTGATCGGCAAAAGGATCAATGGCTCGCCTGTAGATCAACTGCGATGTCGGCGTCTTCGTCGCCGCCTCGACAGGTCACCTTGGCTTGACTGAGGACTATGCCCTACCTCCAATCACCATGTTCGGACGAGGGCCTTCATCAACATCAACTCCGATCTCTACCAAGATCATGGAGGAATTATCCATGGAGCTCGGGGGCTCAACGTCAACATTGCCCTTGGGCGACCGTGCTGTTTTTCCGAACAGCGAACTTGTATCCGCTACCACCACCTCCTCGACCATCGCTTTGACGATTACTTTAGTGTAATTGTGTGGAATTGACTCTACAACAACACTGTAAAATTTCTTCGCGTTCCGATGGAGCAATCTCCGCCTGTCTCCGTTATATCGGAGCCCCATCGAATCTGGACGAGAATCTGGATGAGTTTGGAGCGTGGTGTCCAGCACCTAGCTCGGACGTCCTTTGGAGGATCCAACCGTTGATCGGCTGCGTAATTCCTATATCTACCACCCCTAAAACTTTTAGCTCGATCCAACCGTCCAAACTCCGGGAACCTTCCGATTAGTGCATCTCTTTTCGGATCTGTTTTCTGCTCGAGAATGAATCCGACCCGAGTTCATCTTTTTTATGAACGGGATTTCGGACATCCTTTTGAAGGAAGTTTTGTATGGGGTATTGTGTTTTGTTCCCAAACACATCCCACTAATTTTAAAGTCTTTTCCAATATGATCTTCACCATCGCGCCGGTGTCAAACCAGCCCGACAACGTTGCACCACGGCTGCCAACTTGCGCTAGACACGTCGTCGCTTTGTTGAGCCGATCTCAACTTCTTCGGATCATCATCCCGGCAAGCCGAACTAGAGTTCGGCTTCGCGAAGGATAAAATCATCACCAACCTTGCCGCCCCATGGATTACATGGAGCGGGCACATCGGCATCACCGCACGGTCACTTCATCAAGCCGACATTGACCACGTCACGAGTTATGACCTGCATCGGCATGGCCGCACCGTTGCTTCTTCGAGCTGATGTCCCTCACGCCAAACTACTTCAACACCTCGGCTGACATGGCAGCTGCAATGTAACACCCCGAGAATCATGCTACAGTAATCCCCTTCTAATGATGCCTTGTTATCATTGTTACTGTTGCTAATTTTCACTTGATCCAAATCCCAATTCAAATTCAAATCCAATCTGAAGTCAAAAATTCATAATTGTCAGACATGAAAACTAAATGTTCATCAGGTGGCAAATAATCATTTTTTAATATTGGTGGTGAACCAACATTTTTGTAAAAGGTTTGAGTGGCCTAAACTACTTAAAACAGTGACCTAAGCAATAAATTAAATGTCTTTTCATTTTTTTAAAATTGCAAACTATTTCAAAGGGCACACAATCCTTCTTGTGGCAGTGCTCAATCATTCTTTGAACTTGTTTTGGCCGGTGGCATAATTTTGCTAAGTCAATAGTGGTTAAAAGCAAATGCAAAAGCTGCTGAAAAAAACAAAGAAAAGGAAAAAGGAAAAGTAGAGGGGAGAGAAAGCCCATGCCCTACTGGGCTTTAGCCCACCTCGGCCAGTAGACTGACCCCACGACCCACCACAGGTCGTCTCTCTCCGTCAGACTGTTCTACCGACCGAACAGCGCCTTGCATCCAGCGCCCCGTTGCCATCACGCCGCCTCGGAGTCGCCGGTGAGGGGATAAGACCCCGACGCCTCGGTCCTCTCCCCCACTCTCCACTGACGCCCGGTCCGCCTCTCCCTCTCCCCACTAGATCCCGCCTCGCTCTCCCCCTTATTCCCCACCGCATCCGAGCGCCGCCATGGCCTCGCCGCTGTAGAACCCGCGGACACCAGCGCTAGTTCGACCTTCCGTGCTGCCTCGAAGCTCCGCCGGCCTCCGCCTCATCGTCCGGCGCTGCTCGCTGGATCTGACAAGCCCTGGAGCGTCGGATCCCCTTCTTCCTCCTCCATGGGTCGTCGGACGCCGTAGTCATCGATTCGACCTCCCCTGCGCTCCCGAACCCCCAATGGGCCTACATGTGCCCGCGCTGTAAGCTCCGCCCCTTTTCCTATTTCTTAGCGTGCTGCTCCATCGCCCTAGCTAGCAGTATGTGTCGTCGCCGCCATTGCCGTAGCTCGCCTCTGCCACCGTACTCATCACCGTGACCACAATCACCGTCAAGCTCAAACGAGCTCGGGTTCATGCTCAGCACTCCCGTGCGAGCCCGGAGCACCCCTCCCCGCGCTCTGCTGAGCTTCATAGTGCCAAACTAGAAAGCGGCCGAACTCCGGCGACCGCCCCGCCTCTCGCCGGCGTCGTTCCGGTCATCCCCGAGACCAACTCGTAGCATCGTGCGACGCGCGATGTCGCTAGCTTTCGAACGCGAGTAGCCACGCCCGTTTTGGGCCACCATGGCGAAATCCCGAGGCTCGCCGGCGCCCTCCGTCGCGTTTTGGCTCGCCAGAGCCAACTCCGGCGCCGGTGTCCAAGGTGGCCGGCCAGGGGCCACACCAGGGGCACTGCCAGTGGGCCCCGCGAGTCCTAGGTGACTGGGTTGACCCAGTCAACTCCTGACCAGGCAGCCGAGTGCCACTGACACGCGGGCCCCACCGCCTATATTAATTAATTAGAATGTTTTAGTAATTAAAACCTAATTAGTTACTAATTAGAGACTGACATGTGGGGCCCAGTAGCTATTTAACCTCAGATTAGTTTAATATAACTCATTAATTACGATTGCACGACATGTGGGCGCCACATGCAGTTTGACCGGTCACCGACCTGTTGACCTACTGACGTCAGCATTGCATCATGCTGATGTCATAATTCCCTTTTCCGTTAATTTAAATAATTCCAGAAAATGTTTAAATCTTTGAAAATTCATAGAAGATAAACCGTAGCTCGGATGAAAATGTTTCCTACATGGAAGTTGCTCAGAACGACGAGACGAATCTGAATATGTGATCCGTTTACCTGTCAGATGCCTCTAACTATCTGAACATGGAACATTCTCCTCCGCCACTTGTCCGACATTAGTCCGAACCGGAAAACATTCGGTTGAATTCTTCGCCGATGTCGCCTAGCACTGCGTTAGAACACCTCTAGCCCCGCTTATTGTCTTGTTATGCTATGTTTGCTTTGTATTTACTGTTTCTCCCCCCTCTTCTCTTCGGTAGACTCCGAGACCGATGCTGCCCCCTGTGATCGACTACGTCAACGACGACCCCTCCTTGCCAGAGCAACCAGGCAAGCCCCCCCCCCCTTTGATCATACCGATATCGCCCATTCCATTCTCTCATGCTTGCATTAGATTTTGCTACTGTTATTGATTGCTCCTATTACGATGCATAGCCTTTGCTTTTGTAACCTGCTTATTGTTACCTTACCTGCTTATCCTAAACTGCTTAGTATAGGTTGGTTAGTGATCCATCAGTGAGCCCCATCTTGTCCTTGTTGCCCCTGCTTCATCATCGAAGACCCGATCAACGGGATCGAAGACCAGGCCCCGACACCGCACATCACTTTCCACTTAGTTGCTTGACACTTCTGGGTTACTATCGAGTGCCGAGGGTGAGACCTCCACTGCACTTATGATGTTAACCCTGTAGGCTATTCGGTCGTGGTCATCGAGGGTGATTCCTCCTTAACCACTTCCAATACGACTCTGTCGTGCAACCCCTCAAGTGTGAACCTCGGGGGTGATTCCTCTTACGTTCACCTTGATGATTACATCGAGTGGAATTCACCGGGGGTGATTCCTCGGGTTTTCCCCTTGATGTTTAGACACACAGTTACTATGATTACTATGACTTTAGACTGAACCATGTTACTAAAGACGGGTCGACCCTGAGGGGTACCCGCGCGAGCATAATTGTGAGTGATGTGGACTCGAGTTGATCTGGAGGGTGCCCGCGAGATAATTACGAGGCGTGGCCGGGCATTCTTAGCCCTTGCCGCAAGTCCTCGAAACGGGGCAACGGGGTCACATCTTTCGTGAGTCTCTGCTTGTACCGCACGTTCCTAATCCACTATGATTTGGATATTTGATCCGAGGGGCCTCTGGCCTGATAGCACTAACCATCACGTGGGCATAGTATGGGCGTTCTGCGTCGTATGCATCAGCTGAAGCTTAATAGACGTCGGCGAGCGGCGCGTGCGGGTTGGACTGCGTAAGCACCGCCTTGTTGAAGGAGGTACTAGGTCCGCTCACCGGTTAAATGCGCTACGTGCGAGGAGTTCACGGGGAGATGGCCCATGACCCTGGGGCATAGGTTTAGTCCAGCGTCTTTGGCCTCTCTATTAAGCCTAGGTCGGGTTGCGGCGTATTGTTTGGGCGAGGCCGGGCATGACCCGAGGAAAGTGTGTCCGGCCGGAGTTAATCGGCGTGGTGGGTAAGTTGGTGCACCCTGCAGTGAAGAAAACATCTATCGATAGCCTGTCCTATGGTAACGGACACTTGGAGTTGTATCGGTCGATACAACTAGAACTGGATACTTGTGATGAGAATTGGATGGTGATGAGTAATGGATTGTGATGATAACTGGATAGTATGGCTCTGGGATTTCTTTCTCGCAGGGGGTCGAGAAAGGATCTCTGGCCGAGGTTGATAACACTACTACTACTTTACTTTATGCTACTCTACTCCCTCCTATTTTCTGCAAGATGGTGGTTTCCAGATGATGCTAGTCTTCGATAGGACTAGGCCTTCCCTCTATTCTGGCATTTCTGCAGCCCAGTCCACATATACATCCGTCCTTTGATAATGTTGCATATGTAGTGTAGATCCTTGCTTGCGAATACTTTGGATGAGTACTCACGGTTGCTTTGCTCCCCTTTTCCCCCTTTCTTCTTTTTTCGGTTGATGCAACCAGATGTTGGAGCCCGGGAATCAGATGCCACCGCCGATGCCTACTACTACGTGGAGACCGTCGACGACCAGGAGTAGTTAGGAGGCCCCCAGGAAGGAGGCCTTGCCTTTTCGATCGTAGATGCTTTTGTGCTAGCCTTCTTAAGGCAAACTTGTCTAACTTATGTCTGTACTCAGATATTGTTGCTTCCGCTGAATCTTGTGTATTTGAGCTTATGTATTCGAGCCCTCGAGGTCCCTGGTTGTAATATAAAGCTTGTATTATTTTAATTTGTGTCTAAAGTTGTGTTGTGATATCTTCCCGTGAGTCCTTGATCCTGATCGTACACATTTGCGTGTATGATTAGTGTATGATTGAATCGAGGGCGTCACAAGTTGGTATCGAGCCGATTGCCTGTAGGTAGCCCCTTTCCAACTCCTTGGCGAAGTTGAGTCTAGTCCTTTGAAAAACTTTTACTAACATTGGCTGTGTGTCTTACGGGCCCACGTCGCCATTGGGTGGTATTAGGATCTTTTATTCCGCGTCTATACTTTGGGAATCTGATCTCTCTTCCATTCGGGTTAAACGATTTTGCTAACTCTAACATTAGGTTCTCGCAACGACTTCCTCCCGGAGAGCCCCTTCCTTCCAGATGATCGCCTACTTCACCAGAAGACTTCGAAGATACTCTTTGATGTTCACTCGAGAACTTGTGCTCATCGCTTTTTCGATATCCCTTCAACTGTCAAGCCCTATGGATAATGATCTAGAATTGACGTTCATACCTTCATCCCCATTTGCTCTTGTTATTACAAGATGCCTTGAGATACTCGCCGATGTTCCGATAATCCTTTGAGCTTACTACCCTGCAGTTCCTTACCGCATGAAAGCCCTTACGAATAATTCCTCACACTTATCGGGGATCCGTTCATCCCCAGTTGTTCATGTGTTTCACAAATTCTTTGGAATACTATTCGATCTTCCGATAATCCTTAGTAGCCTATTGCTCATGTTCTTCCTTATCGTCTTGCATTATGGTTAATTTCATATGTCTGACAATATTCATGAAACTCCTTTGAGATTGTCATTCCTTTCCTATTGATTTGACATGTGTGTGAATGCACGCAATCATCAATTAATCCTTGGAAATTTTCTTTCTGGCTCAGGCATTGTTCCGGATATGAGCTCGTTCTTGCCAAATCAAGATTTGATCGGGTGCACCTCTAAGTCTATTCAACTTACTCATCTTTTGATCAGAGCGTCTTCTTCTGATCCTTCGTCTTGAAATCATAATTCCTTTGTACTCAAGCATTGAATTATTCAGGCGTTTCTATAAGCCGATGCCTTTGCATCCCCTTCTTCATCTGGTTGATTACTGATACTCACATCACTCTGTCGTGAATCACTAGATCCACTATTGGGTTGTTATCCGACAATGTCCTTCACATCCAAAATCTTGTGAGTTTTTCCCTGATACATAACACCTTCGGTAAATTGTATCATCTGCTTTGACCTCGATACTCTGCTTTCGAACTCGTATCTTTTGCTTGGTTGATGGTTCTATAGATTCATAAAAATACTCCGATGGGTTGAACGTATACCTTCCATAATCCGTGTGAACCCGAGAGTTCTCACGAGTCTTACTCTTCTGGTACTTCACTAGATAAATCTTCCTCACTACAATTTCTTCGAAAACGAGGAGTGAATGAAAGGTTATGCATTGAAGAAGTGGGAGTTGACCTTGAACCTTTGTGTTCATGCCCATGGACCCGATGTAGATCTTATCATGGAAGCTTCTCTTATAATCAAATGCTCCCTTGGTATGAGCTCATCTTGCATCTGTAAATTGATTCTTTGCAATCATGGTTCCGACCATATTTTTCTCCTTGATTCCATTTCCCAGACAAGTTAAAATACTTGTCTTCTGCAGATCATTTCATCTGTCCATCCTCTATTTTGATCTACCTCGAGTATTACCCCATGTTATCTCGAGGATATTGTGTCATTGCACTACCTCTTGTAAATTCTTAATTGGAGTGATACTCCGTCATCTCATTCCTAGCCTGATCAACTAAATCATTATCGTGATAATTCTAACTGTGCTACCTGGTCCTTATGCCTGGAGCAACTTCCGTCGACGAGTTAAGCCTACATCGATCTCCCTCATCTTATCATTTCACCTCGAACAACAAGCTTGATTTCAAGCTTGTGTCAAATCCGTGGTTCTCATAGCCATTCACTTCATCCTTCCTTTTGCTTGATGTCGTCGCTGCTCGATGGCATCTTCATAGAGTCTCTCAACAAAATTTGTCGTGATCATCGTCAACACTTTGGCTTATTCAGAGATGTCAATTG
This sequence comes from Aegilops bicornis, assembly GCA_021605145.1. Lineage (NCBI taxonomy): Eukaryota > Viridiplantae > Streptophyta > Magnoliopsida > Poales > Poaceae > Aegilops > Aegilops bicornis. The sequence continues at coordinate 165,832,484 of CM038669.1, read as the reverse complement.
AATTCATGGCTAGAAATACCATCCCTGCCCCTCGATGGTTTGTGATATCATCGATGACATCCTTGACTTTCTGCCAACACCGACCTGGTTGTATTCGGTTATTTCTTACATTGTAGGATAATCTTGGAAATGTTCCTTTGTATCTCTTGTGATCTTTAGATCCAACCTTACTAGAAACACCATATCAATGCTACCACGAAGCATGACTGTGGTATTCCAATTATCGAAAAGAACATTGGTAGCACATTACCAAAGGTTCTGGATCTATCATCCGGACACCGTTGTATGGGTAAACCTCATAAATTTCTTGCCCCTTTGTCTAAATGGTTTAATACTTGGAGCCCTATCATGCTCTGCCTTTCCTTGGGAAAGTTATACTCCAATACTTGGGTATAAAAACCTTTCCTTTCCATTGGTCTGATTATCATAATAATCACATTTTCCTTTCCAGTGTTTTGTTTCACCTTTCTTGTAATCTAACTTGTCTGAGCAGAGATAAACCCTTACTTAAGTAAGCACCTCGGTGTACAACTCTGTCAAGAAGACCTCACATACTATTGTTGATGACATTCCGGTAACCACCGATGGACGAGAACTTTGCCTATTGGTCCGCCTCGTTCAACGAGTAGGAAAATGGTTCTCTTCATCCCTCGCCCTTGGTACCAACGTTGTTGCCGACATAACTGACAGGCTATCCTCTGCCATGCCTTGCTACCATGACCGTGCAATATGTTGGCATCCTTCCTGCTTTTAACCCACATGGTGGGCTCATAACCCACAGATCCACAGGGTCGAAACCTGACTCTCTTGTACATCCCTGTTTTCCAAAATTGTTCCCCGCTCTTGGCTTTGTATGTATATCACGAGCCACCTTCCTAGTGACCTATACTGGTATCGCACGCCATACTTATTCTCATTGCTCGAAATCACATTCACCCTCTATTCTAGGCAATGAATGATTGCCTACCCAGTAGAAGCTTCTTATTGCACCTTCTTACCTTGTTCTCGATGATTTTCTTGGATTTCAACTCGAGAGATGCCTCTATGCCACGTTCACCGAGATAGCCCCCAGGTACCCATCTTGTGTTGAGCTCCGTCCTTCCCGAGTCTTTCGTCCTTACTCCACCTCTTAAATCTCGGGACGAGATTTCTTGTAGTGGAGGAGATTTGTAACACCCCGAGAATCATGCTACAGTAATCCCCTTCTAATGATGCCTTGTCATCATTGTTACTGTTGCTAATCTTCACTTGATCCAAATCCCAATTCAAATTCAAGTCCAATCTAAAGTCAAAAATTCATAATTGTCAGACATGAAAACTAAATGTTCATCAGGTGGCAAATAATCATTTGTTAATATTGGTGGTGAACCAACATTTTTGTAAAAGGTTTGAGTTGCCTAAACTACTTAAAACAGTGACCTAAGCAATAAAATAAATGTCTTTTTATTTTTTTTAAATTGCAAACTATTTCAAAGGCCGCACAATCCTTCTTGTGGCAGTGCCCAATCATTCTTTGAACTTGTTTTGGCCGGTGGCATAATTTTGCTAAGTCAATAGTGGCTAAAAGCAAATGCAAAAGCTGCTGGAAAAAAAAGAAAAGGAAAAAGGAAAAGCAGAGCGTAGAGAAAGCCCATGCCCTACTGTGCTTTAGCCCACCTCGGCCAGCCGGACGGCCCACGACCCACCCCCTGGGTCGTCTCTCTCCCGTCGCACTGTTCGACCGACCGAATAGACGCTACAAGACGCTGCAAGCACCTGCGTCTCGGTTGCCATCACGCCGCCTCGGAGTCGCCGGTGAGGGGATAAGACCCCGACGCCTCGGTCCTCTCCCCCACTCTCCACTGCCCGCCTCCGCCTCCCTCTCCCCACTAGATCCCTCCTCGCTCTCCCCCTTGTTCCCCACCGCAACCGAGCGCCGCCATGGCCTCGCCGCCGTAGAACCCACGGCCACCAGCGCTCGTTCGTCCTTCCATGTTGCCTCGGAGCTCCGCCGGCCTCCACCTTATCGTCTGGTGCTGCTCGCTAGATCTGACAAGCCCTGGAGCGTCAGATCCCCTTCTTCCTCCTCCGCGGGTCATCGATTCGACCTCCCCTGCGCTCCGGAACCCCCAAGGGGCCTACATGTGCCCACGCTGTAAGCTCCGCCCCTTTTCCTCCTTCTCTCAAGGCTGTCGCACCGCTTCTAGCTAGCAAGACGCTGCCGCGCCGCCATTGCCGTAGCTCGCCTCCGCCACCGTACTCATCACCGTGGCCAGAATCGCCGTCAAGCTCAAACGAGCTCGGGTTCGTGCTCAGCACTCTCGTGAGAGCCCGGAGCACCCCTCCCCGCGCTCTGCCGAGCTTCGTAGTGCCAAACCAGAAAGCGGCCGAACTCCGGCGACCGCGCCGCCTCTCGCCGACGTCGTTCCGGTCATCCCCGAGACAAACCCGTAGTATCGTGCGACGCGCGATGTCGCTAGCTTTCGAACGCGAGTAGCCACGCCCGTTTTGGGCCACCGTGGCAAAATCCCGAGGCTCGCGGCGCCATCCGTCACGTTTTGGCTCGCCAGAGCCAACTCCGGCGCCGGCGTCCGACGTGGCCGGCCAGGGCCACCAGTGGCCACTTGCCGGTGGGCCTCATGGGTCCTAGTTGACTGGGTTGACCTAGTCAACTGCTGACCAGGCAGCCGAGTGCCACTGACACGTGGGCCCCACCGCCTATATTAATTAATTAAAATGTTTTAATAATTCAAACCAACTTAGTTACTAATTAGAGACTCACATGTGGGGCCCAGTAGCTATTTAACCTCAGATTAGTTTAATATAACTCTGTTAATTACAGTGGCTGACATGTGGGCGCCACCTGTCTGGTTTGACTGGTCAGCCGACCTGTTGACCTGCTGACATCAGCATTGCATCATGCTGATGTCATAATTCCCTTTTCCGTTAATTTAAATAATTCCAGAAAATGTTTAAATCTTTGAAAATTCATAGAAGATAAACCGTAGCTCGGATGAAAATGTTTTCTACATGAAAGTTGCTCAGAACGACGAGACGAATCCGAATACGCGGTCCATTTACCTGTTAGATGCCTCTAACTATCTGAACATGGAACATTCCCCCTCCGGTCATTTGTCTGACATTAGTCCTAACCGGAAAACATTCGGTTGAATTCCCCTTCGCCAAGATGTCGCTTAGCAACTGCGTTAGAACACCTCTAGCCCTGCATATTGTCTTGTTATGCTATGTTTGCTTTGTATTTACTGTTTCTCCCCTCTTCTCTTGGTAGACCCAGAGCGATGCTGCTTCGTGATCGACTACGCTAACGACGACCCCTCCTTGCCGTGAAAGCAACTGTGCAAGCCCCCCCTTTGATCATCCCGATATCGCCCATTCCTTTCTCTCATGCTTGCATTAGATTTTGCTACTGTTATTGTTTGCTCCTATTCGATGCATAGCCCGCTTTTGTAACTCGCTTATTGTTACCTTACCTGCTTATCCTAAACTGCTTAGTATAGGTTGGTTAGTGATCCATCAGTGAGCCCCACCTTGTCCTTGTTGCCCCTGCTTCATCATCGAAGACATGATCAACGGAATCAAAGACCAGGCCCCGACCCCGCACATCACTTTCCCCTTAGTTGCTCGACACATCTGGGTTACTATCGAGTGCCAAGGGTGAAACCTCTACAGCACTTATGATGTTAACCCTGTAGGCTATTCGGTCGTGGTCATCGAGTGTGATTCCGCCTTAACCACTTCCAATACGACTCTGTCGTGCAACCCCTCAAGTGTGAACCTCGGGGGTGATTCCTCTTACTTTCACCTTGATGGTTACATCAAGTGGAATTCACCGGGGGTGATTCCTCACGTTTTCCCATTGATGTTTAGACACACAGTTACTATGATTTCTATGACTTTACACTGAACCATGTTACTAAAGACGGGTCGACCCTGAGGGGTACCTGCGCGAGCATAATTGCGAGTGATGTGGAGTCGGGTTGACCTGGAGGGTGCCCACGAGATAATTACGAGGCGTGGCTGGGCATTCTTAGCCCTTGCTGCAAGTCCTCGAAACGGGGCAACGGGGTCACATCTTTCGTCAGTCTCTGCTTGTACCGCGCATTCCTAATCCACTACGATTTGGATATTTGATCCGAGGGGCCTCTGGCCTGATAGCACTAACCATCACGTGGGCATAGTATGGGCGTTACGCATCGTGCATCACCGAAGCTTAATAGACGTCGGCGATCGAGCGGCCTTGTTGGGTTGGACTGCGTAAGCACCTGCCTTGTTGAAGGAGGTAGCTAGGTCTGCTCACCGGCCGCGTACGCAACATGCAGGAGTTCCCGGGGAGATGGTCCATGACCCCTGGGGGCATAGGTTTAGTCCGGCGTGTTGGCCTCTCTATTAAGCCTAGGTCGAGTTGCGGCGTATTGTTTGGCCGAGGTCGGGCATGACCCAGGAAAGTGTGTCCGGCCGGAGTTAATCGAGCGTGGTGGGTAAGTTGGTGCACCCCTGCAGGGAAGAAAACATCTATCGATAGCCTGTCCTATGGTAACGGACACTTGGAGTTGTTTCCCGGTCGATACAACTAGAACTGGATACTTGTGATGAGAATTGGATGGTGATGAGTAATGGATTGTGATGATAACTGGATAGTATGGCTCTGGGATTTCTTTCTCGCAGGGGGTCGAGAAAGGATCTCTGGCCGAGGTTGATAACACTACTACTACTTTACTTTATGCTACTCTAATCCCTCCTATTTGCTGCAAGATGGTGGTTTCCAGAAGTTGCTAGTCTTTGATAGGACTAGGCCTTCCCTCTATTCTGGCATTTCTGCAGCCCAGTCCACATATACATCCTTCCTTTGATAATGTTGCATATGTAGTGTAGATCCTTGCTTGCGGGTACTTTGGATGAGTACTCACGGTCGCTTTGCTCCCCTTTTCCCCCTTTCTTCTTTTTCTGGTTGATGCAACCAGATGTTGGAGCCCAGGAATCAGATGCCACCGCCGATGCCTACTACTACGTGGAGACCGTCGACGACCAGGAGTAGTTAGGAGGTTCCTGTGCAGGAGGCCTTGCCTTTTCGATCGTAGATGCTTTTGTGCTAGCCTTCTTAAGGCAAACTTGTCTAACTTATGTCTGTACTCAGATATTGTTGCTTTCGCTGACTCTTGTGTATTCGAGCTTATGTATTCGAGCCCTCGAGGCCCCTGGCTTGTAATATAAAGCTTGTATTATTTTAATTTGTGTCTAAAGTTGTGTTGTGATATCTTCCCGTGAGTCCTTGATCCTGATCGTACAAATTTGCGTGTATGATTAGTGTACGATTGAATCGAGGGCGTCACGTGCAACATCTCCTTATCGACCTGCTCCGTCACCTTGTCTGGACCGGGGGCTTCGCCATCCCTTCATCAACCTACTCCGAAGACTTCGGCATCGTCAGCCGACCAGCTTCATCACGTTAGCTGGAACGGGGGCTTTGCCTCAGCGAGCCAACCTTTACCAGCATCGCCATGCCGTCGCTTCATCGCCCATCAAGCAATGGGTGTGCGGATCGAGTCCCAATTTTGGGAGTCACCTTTCTTCAGACTGCTACAACAAATAAACCAGGAGCTATTAATCCTAGCAATTTTTGCTTGTTTGGGTTTATTTTTCCCAAGTAATTATTACTCTGGTTTGTTCCATCATCTGTACACAGGTCTATCAAATGGCAGCCGCATTAACGACGGTCGCGTGGTGGTTCAGTCATTTTCCGTACATAGTTCGGCGAACGCCGCATCCGGAACTCGGACCGACCTGTGAATTCAGGCTTTGCCACGCCTTTACTGCATCACGCCGACGCCCTGCATCGACATTGACTTCGGCGCTAGGCCACATATCTTTAAATAAATTATCTTGAGTAAATTAATTACGCGAGGATTTTTATATATTTCTATTATTATTGTTGGCCTGCACTATTTTACATGTGCAGGTAATGGACTTCGACTGCGTCACGTGGTCTCTTCGGCAAGCCGGCGCCGTCGTCCCAATCGGTGTAAATCGGCTCGCGTGATCACCTTGTTGGTCGTGTTGCCATACCGACGTGTTCGGTTTCCTTGGGGACTTCGGCATCGCCGAGAGAGCTCAACCTCATTGAGCGTTCGACGCACAAGCCATATTTCTTTTATTACTCACTTTGCATAAATTATTTATTATGCAACAATTTTTTTAATTTATTATTATTACTATTATCTCTGGTTTGCACTATTTTTTGTGCACGGGTAAATGACTCGGGTCAGGCAGTGTTGGCACCTCAGCGTACGGACATACCGCGTCACCCTGGCTGGATGGGGGCTTCGTCAAACACTTCATTAACCCACGCCGGGGACTTTGACGTCCGTCTACCGACCTGCATTGGCCATGCTATGTCACCACTTCGGAGTGCCGAGCTCTTCGCTCCGCCACCTCGGGACCAGCTTGGGGGATGAAACCTTGTCCCGCATCAAACTTGGACCGCATCATCAATGCCGAACACATTAACCAGCTAAGTCGCTTTCATGCTCAAAGGTTTAAATTTTTAACTTGTGTTCGGTTCGACCATGATCACATACGTTGTTCGTTGAAAGAAACTCCCCTTACCCATGTTAACTGGAGGCTCTAAAAATTTACACGAGTCGTTCTATAATAATGTGTTATCTTCTTGGCCATTGCAAAGTCTTTTTGTCTTTTTCTACCGCTCCTTTTTCGACTCGAGTGTATGGTCAATAGACGGATAGCCTAGCTTCTCTCTAAACCCACTCGAGTTTAGTTCGCTAAACTGGCCTCGGAGAAACACTCCGCCTTCAGGATAAGGAGCTTGAAGGCGTAGACTGACCCGCTTGAAGTCTTGAGATCGAATGTGTCATGTTAAAGCACGACAGAAGCACAATTTTTTTAACAAGACCAATTTCCGGATTGGCACCAAAATCTCGATTTACTCCGGACGTTAAGCTCTTACATAAATTTTTGGCTTTTCAAGCCTATGGCACTTTTAAACTATTGGTGTGTTTCCAGCATGAGTCTCGTAGTGCAACGCCGGACACCTTTAGAGATTCTGCAAAAACATTCTTGGATATTGCTATATATGCATCGGTTTCGAATTGTGTCTTTGGTCAATAGTTGGGTTGCCCGGATCCTATGCTTGCCTCCTATGTTCCGCTTTGTTCGGCTAGGTGTGCAAAGGGAGAACCACTTCGATTGTGCTTACAACTCAAATGGTTAAGCACCTCAGTGGAGAAAGCCAAAAACTGACTGTCACAATGGGCGTAAACTGGTCAGCAATCTGATGACGGTGTCAAACTATAGATTGATACCGATGACCCCGTGTTAAACATTGGGCCTTTTATAACATTGGCCGAAGTGTTAATGGCTAGACTTTGGTCGGTGCCTGATACGTCTCCAACGTATCTATAATTTTTGATTGTTCCATGCTATTATATTATCAATCTTGAATGTTTATATGCATTTATATGCTATTTTATATGATTTTTGGGACTAACCTATTAACCCAGAGCCCAGTGCCACTTTCTGTTTTTTTCCTTGTTTTTGAGTATCACGAAAAAGGAAAACCAAACGGAGTCCAATTGACCTGAAATTTGACGGAGATTGTTTTTGGACCAGAAGAAGCCCACGGAACATTGGAGATGGGCCAGAAGAGTGCCAAGGCACCCACGAGGGTGGGGGCGGCCTCCTACCTCATGGCCACCTCGGAGACCCCCCTGACTTGTTCCCGATGCCAAAACCTCTTATATATACAGAAACCCCCAGAACATAACCTAGATGGGGAGTTCCGCCGCCGCAAGCCTCAGTAGCCACCGAAAAGCAATCTAGACCCGTTCCGGCACCCTGCCGGAGGGGGGAATCCCTCTCCGGTGGCCATCTTCATCATCCCGGCGCTCTCCATGACGAGGACGGAGTAGTTCACCCTCGGGGCTGAGGGTATGTACCAGTAGCTATGTGTTTGATCTCTCTCTCTATCTCTCGTGTTCTTGATTCAGCATGATCTTGATGTATCGCGAGCTTTGCTACTATAGTTGGATCTTATGATGTTTCTCCCCCTCTATCTCCTTGTGATGAATTGAGTTTTCCCTTTGAAGTTATCTTATCGGATTGAGTCTTTAAGGATTTGAGAACACTTGATGTATGTCTTGCATGTGCTTATGTGTGGTGACAATGGGATATTCACGCGATCCACTTGATGTATGTTTTGGTGATAAACTTGCGAGTTCCGTGACCTTGTGAACCTATGCATAGGGGTTGGCAAACGTTTTCGTCTTGACTCTCCGGTAGAAACTTTGGGGCACTCTTTGAAGTTCTTTGTATTGGTTGAACAGATGAATCTGAGATTGTGTGATGCATATCGTATAATCGTACCCACGGATACTTGAGGTGACATTGGAGTATCTAGGTGACATTAGGGTTTTGGTTGATTTGTGTCTTAAGGTGTTATTCTAGTACGAACTCTAGGATAGATCGAACGGAAAGAATAGCTTCGTGTTATTTTACTACGGACTCTTGGATAGATCGGTCAGAAAGGATAACTTTGAGGTGGTTTCGTACCCTACCATAATCTCTTTTTTTGTTCTCCGCTATTAGTGACTTTGGAGTGACTCTTTGTTGCATGTTGAGGGATTGTTATATGATCCAATTATATTATTATTGTTGAGAGAACTTGCACTAGTGAAAGTATGAACCCAAGGCCTTGTTTCAACGCATTGCAATACTGTTTTCACTCACTTTTATCATTAGTTACCTTGCTGTTTTTATATTTTCAGATTAGAAAAACCTATATCTACCATCCATATTGCACTTTTATCACCATCTCTTCGCCGAACTAGTGCACCTATACTATTTACCATTGTATTGGGTGTGTTGGGGACACAAGAGACTCTTTGTTATTTGGTTCTGTGGTTGCTTGAGAGAGACCATCTTCATCCCACGCCTCCTGTGGATTGATAAACTTTAGGTCATCCACTTGAGGGAAATTTGCTACTGTCCTACAAACCTCTGCACTTGGGGGCCCAACAACGTCTACAAGAAGAAGGTTGTGTAGTAGACATCAAGCTCTTTTTTGGCGCCGTTGCCGGGGAGGTGAGTGCTTGAAGGTATATCTTTAGATCTTGCAATCGAAGCTTTTTGTTTCTTGTTTTATCACTAATTTAGTTTATAAAATAAAACTACAAAAAATGGAATTGAGGGTGCCTCATATGCTTCATCTTTTTAATAGCTTTCATGAGAATAAGGATTCCGATAATTGTGCTCAATTGCTAGAGGAAGAATGCATTAAAATGTTTGTCATTAAATCTTTCAATGACGAGCATGATTGCAATGTTGTTAGTATGAACTCTTTGAATATCCATAGTACTAATGATGATTGCACTAGTCGTGATGAAAATCTCTCTTATAAGCATGTCAATTTTTGTGGAGTGCATAGAGTTTGCAACTACACACCAAATAGGGAAGATAGATTTTGCAAGAGGCATAAGTATTTAGAAACTAAATGGTTGCAAGAGAGGCTGGATGCTTGTGCTGAAAATTTAAAATTTCTTTGCCATCCTTGTGAATTTTGCAATGAACGAGATCATCTAAATCTCCAATGCAAATTGTTTCATGATCGTATCGTGTCCAAAAATTGTGATGAATTAATTTCCCTTGCACATCGTAATGAACTTAGTTTGCTTGTGGGTTATGAAGAAATGAAACGTTTAACTAAGAATCTTCCAGAGTTTGTCCTTGATAAAGTTCTTGATTTTGATCTAGAGGAAATTTATATGTATTGTGCGGTGAATTGCATTGAAATCCTTATATTTCCAATTACATAAAGACAAGAAAACAAATATAGGATGAAGAGAATACTAATGAAAGGGAAGAGATTTCCCAATATCATCCTATTCTTTCTTATGATGAATCAGGTAATGAGGAGGAGCTCTCTATTCAACCAATCTTATTAATAAGGAGCTCCAAAAAGAGGATTAAACCCACACATGATGAGAAGAAGAAAAAGAAAAGACGGAGAAGCAAAGGTAGAAAGGTATCCCTCCCAAATGATGTTGCTCCTATTACTCATTGTGATGATGATAATTGCTATACTATTGGTGCTATCCATACTATTAATGATGAGAGTGATTATGCTTATGATATGAAAAGGTCCAAGCTTGGGGATGCTATGTTTGATGACAATGACATGTTTGAGAATATATTTGCTGCAATTAATGTTTGTCCCAAGCTTGGGGATGCTATGTTTAATGAAGAGGATATTTTTAGCCTCCCAAGTTTTGATGAGCAAATTTATTATGATGATACCATGCCTCCTATTTATGATGAGTATTGTGATGACAATTATGCTATAAAAAACAGTGCTGATTATATTTATAAAACTTGTCATGATTATGATTACCCTTTTTCTGAACATTACTCTTTTAATGTGGAAACAATTTATAGTACATTCGAGTCTCTTATGATACTCCCACTATTCCGAATGAGAAGAATTTTGCTTATGTGGAGAGTAATAAAATTTCTATGCTTATAGATCATGAAAATAATGCTTTATGTGCTGGTTATATTTTTGAATTCATTCATGATGGTACTTAAAATTATTATGAGGAAGGAACATATGCTTGTAGGAATTGCAATAATATCAAGTTTCCTCTCTATGTGCTTAAAGTTTTAAAGTTATGCTTGTTTTACCTTCCTATGCTAGTTGTTCATGTTCCCATAAATTGTTTCCTCACAAAATCCCTATGTATAGGAAGTGGGTTAGACTTAAATGTGCTAGTTATATTCTTCATGATGCTCTCTTTATGTTTCAAATATTATCTTTTATGTGAGCATCATTGAAATCATCATTCCTAGCTAGGGGCGTTAAACGTTAGCGCTTGATGGGAGGCAACCCAATTTTATTTTTGTCCTTTGCTTTTGATACTGTTTAGTAATAAATAATTCATCTAGCCTATTTTTATATGTGGTTTTATGTTTTAATTAGTTTTTGTGCCAAGTAGAACATTTGGGAAAACTTGGGTGAAGTCTATGCGATCTTGCTGTAAAAAACAGAAACTTTCGCGCTCACGAGATTAGCTGCCATTTTTACTAGAGAGCGATTTTGGGTTGATTCTTTTTGAAGATGATTAATAGATAAATTCCGCATGTCCACCAATTTATTTAAGAATTTTTGGAGTTCAAGAAGTATATGTTTGATACAGATTACTACAGATTGTTCTGTTTTTGACAGATTCTATTTTCATTGTGTTGTTTGCTTATTTTGATGAATCTATGAGTAGTATCGGAGGGTATGAACCATAGAGAAGTTGGAATACAGTAGATATTACACCAATATTAATTTAAAATGAGTTCACAACAGTACCTAGGTGGTGCTTTATTTTCTTATACTAACGGAGCGTACGAGTTTTCTGTTGAGTTCTGTGTTGTGAAGTTTTCAAGTTTTGGGTAAAGAGTCGATGAACTATGGAATAAGGAGTGGCAAGAGCCTAAGCTTGGGGATGCCCAAGGCACCCCAAGGTAATATTCAAGGACAACCAAGACCCTAAGCTTGGGGATGCCCCGGATTGCATCCCCTCTTTCATCTTCGTCCATCGGTAACTTTACTTGGAGCTATATTTTTATTCACCACATGATATGTGTTTTGCTTGGAACGTCATTTTGTTTTATTTTGTTTTGCTTGCTGTTTGAATAAAATACCAAGATCTAAAATTCTTAAATGTTAGAGAGTCTTCACGTAGTTGCATAATTATTCGACTACTCATTGATCTTCACTTATATCTTTGGGAGTAGTTTGTCATTTGCTCTAGTGCTTCACTTATATCTTTTTAGAGCATGGTGGTGGTTTTATTTTGAAGTAATAGATGAAGTCTCATGCTTCACTTATATTATTTTGAGAGTCTTAAACAACATGGTAATTTGCTTTGGTTATAAAGTTAGTCCTGATATGATGGGCATCCAAGATGGGTATAATAAAAACTTTCATATAAAGTGCATTGAATACTATGAGAAGTTTGATACTTGATGATTGTTTTGAGATATGAAGGTAGTAATATTAGAGTCGTGCTAGTTGAGTAGTTGTGAATTTTAGAAATACTTGTGTTGAAGTTTGCAAGTCCCGTAGCATGCACGTATGGTAAACGCTAGTGACAAATTTGAAACATGAGGTGTTCTTTGATTGTCATCCTTATGAGTGGCGGTTGGGGACGAGCGATGGTCTTTTCCTACCAATCTATCCCCCTAGGAGCATGCGTGTAGTGCTTGGTGTTTGATGACTTGTAGATTTTATCAATAAGTATGTGAGTTCTTTATGACTAACGTTGAGTCCATGGATCATACGCACTCTCACCCTTCCATCATTGCGAGCCTCTTCGGTACCGTGCATTGCCCTTTCTCACCTTGAGAGTTGGTGCAAACTTCGCGGGTGCATTGAACCCCCGTGATATGATACGCTCTATCACACATAAACCTCCTTATATCTTCCTCAAAACTGCCACCAGACCTACCTATTATGAGATTTCCATAGCCATTCCGAGATATATTGCCATGCAACTTTCCACCGTTTCATTTCTTATGACACGCTTCATCATTGTCATATTGCCTTGCATGATCATGTAGTTGACATCGTATTTTTGGCAAAGCCACCATGCATAATCCATCATACATGTCACTCTTGATTCATTGCCCATCCCAGTACACCGCCGGAGGCATCCATGTAGAGTCATATTTTGTTCTAAGTATTGAGTTGTAATTCTTGAGTTGTAAGTACATAAAAGTGTGATGATCTTCATTATTAGAGCATTGTCCCATGTGAGGAAAGGATGATGGAGACTATGATTCCCCCACAAGTCGGGATGAGACTCCGGACGAAGAAAAAAAAGAAAAAAGAAGAAGAGAAAGGCCAAATAGAAAAAAGGGAGGGCCCAAAAAAATGAGAGGAAAAGAGAGAAGGGACAATGCTACTATCCTTTTACCACACTTGTGCTTCAAAGTAGCACCATGATCTTCATGATAGAGAGTCTCCTATGTTGTCACTTTCATATACTAATTTTCATTATAGAACTTGGCTTGTATATTCCAACAATGGGCTTCCTCAAATGCCCTAGGTCTTCGTGAGAAAGCAAGTTGGATGCACACCCACTTAGTTTCTTTTGTTGAGCTTTCATAAATTTATAGCTCTAGTGCATCCGTTGCATGGCAATCCCTACTCCTTGCATTGACATCAATTGATGGGCATCTCCCTAGCATGTTGATTAGCCGCGTCAATGTGAGACTTTCTCCTTTTGTGTCTTCTCCACATAACCCCCATCATTATATTCTACTCAACCCATAGTGCTATATCCATGGCTCATGATCATGTATTGCGTGAAAGTTGAAACAGTTTGAGATTACTAAAGTATGAAACAATTGCTTGGCTTGTCATCAGGGTTGTGCATGATGAGAGCATTCTTGTGTGACGAAAATGGAGCATGACCAAACTATATGATTTTGTAGGGATGGCCATATTTTGAGAAGACATAATTGCTTGGTTAGTATGCTTGAAGTATTATTATTTTTATGTCAATATTAAACTTTTGTCTTGAATCTTATGGATCTGAATATTCTTGCCACAATAAACAATATTACATTGAAGATTATGTTAGGAAGCATTCCACATCAAAGATTCTGTTTTTATCATTTACCTACTCGAGGGCGAGCAGGAATTAAGCTTGGGGATGCTTGATACATCTCCAACGTATCTATAATTTTTGATTGTTCCATGCTATTATATTATCAATCTTGGATGTTTTATATGCATTTATATGCTATTTTATATGATTTTTGGGACTAACCTATTAACCCAGAGCCCAATGCCAGTTTCAGTTTTTTCTAGTTTTTGAGTATCGCAGAAAAGGAAAACCAAACGGAGCCCAATTGACCTGAAATTTGACGGAGATTGTTTTTGGACCAAAAGAAGCCCACGGAGCATCAAAGATGGGCCAGAAGAGTATCGAGGCACCCACGAGGGTGGGGGTGCGCCCTACCCCCCTGGGCGCGCCCCCCTACCTCGTGGCCGCCTCGGAGACCCCCCTGACTTGTTCCCGACGCCAAAACCTCTTATATATACATAAACCCCCAGAAGATAACCTAGATGGGGAGTTCCGCCGCCGCAAGCCTCAGTAGTCACCGAAAAGCAATCTAGACCTGCTCGGCACCTCACGAGGGGGAATCCCTCTCCGATGGCCATCTTCATCATCCCGGCGCTCTCCATGACGAGGAGGGAGTAGTTCACCCTCGGGGTTGAGGGTATGTACCAGTAGCTATGTGTTTGATCTCTCTCTCTCTCTCTCTCTCTCTCTCTCTCTCGTGTTCTTGATTCAACACGATCTTGATGTATCACGAGCTTTGCTATTATAGTTGGATCTTATGATGTTTCTCCCCCTCTATCTTCTTGTGATGAATTGAGTTTTCCCTTTGAAGTTATCTTATCGGATTGAGTCTTTAAGGATTTGAGAACACTTGATGTATGTCTTGCATGTGCTTATCTGTGGTGACAATGGGATATTCACGTGATCCACTTGATGTATGTTTTGGTGATCAACTTGCGAGTTCCGTGACCTTGTGAACTTATGCATAGGGGTTGGCACACGTTTTCGTCTTGACTCTCCGGTAGAAACTTTGGGGCACTCTTTGAAGTTCTTTGTGTTGGTTGAATAGATGAATCTGAGATTGTGTGATGCATATCATATAATCATACCCACGGATACTTGAGGTGACATTGGAGTATCTAGGTGACATTAGGGTTTTGGTTGATTTGTGTCTTAAGGTGTTATTCTAGTATGAACTCTAGGATAGATCGAAAGGAAAGAATAGCTTCGTGTTATTTACTACAGACTCTTGAATAGATCGATCAGAAAGGATAACTTTGAGGTGGTTTCGTACCCTACCATAATCTTTTCGTTTGTTCTCCGCTATTAGTGACTTGGGAGTGACTCTTTGTTGCATGTTGAGGGATTGTTATATGATCCAATTATATTATTATTGTTGAGAGAACTTGCACTAGTGAAAGTATGAACCCTAGGCCTTGTTTCAACGCATTGCAATACCGTTTTCACTCACTTTTATCATTAGTTACCTTGCTGTTTTTATATTTTCAGATTACAAAAACCTATATCTACCATCCATATTGCACTTTTATCACCATATCTTCATTAACTAGTGCACCTATACAATTTACCATTGTTTTGGGTGTGTTGGGGACACAAGAGACTCTTTGTTATTTGGTTGCAGGGTTGCTTGAGAGACACCATCTTCATCCTACGCCTCCCACGGATTGATAAACCTTAGGTCATCCACTTGAGGAAAATTTGCTACTGTCCTACAAACCTCTCAAGATTTGGAGGCCCAACAACGTCTACAAGAAGAAGGTTGTGTAGTAGACATCAAGCTCTTTTCTAGCGTCGTTGCCGGGGAGGTGAGTCCTTGAAGGTATATCTTTAGATCTTGCAATCTAATATTTTTGTTTCTTGTTTTATCACTAGTTTAGTTCATAAAAGAAAACTATAAAAAAATGGAATTGAGGGTGCCTTATATGCTTCATCTTTTTAATAGCTTTCATGAGAATAAGGATTCCGATAATTGTGCTCAATTGCTAGAGGAAGAATGCATTAAAATGTTTGGCACTAAATCTTTGAATGACGGGCATGATTGCAATGTTGTTAGTATGAACTCTTTGAATATCCATAGTACTAATGACGATTGCACTAGTCATGATGAAAATCTGTCTTATAAGCATGTCAATTTTTGTGGAATGCATAGAGTTTGCAACTACACACCAAATAGGGAAGATAGATTTTGCAAGAGGCATAAGTATTTAGAAACTAAATGGTTGCAAGAGAGGCTGGATGCTTGTGCTGAAAATTCAAAATTTCTTTGCCATCCTTGTGAACTTTGCAATGAACGAGATCATCTAAATCTCCAATGCAAATTGTTTCATGATCGTATCGTGTCCAAAATTTGTGATAAATTGATTTCCCTTGCACATCATAATGAACTTAGTTTGCTTGTGAGTTATGAAGAAATGAAACGTTTAACTAAGAATCTTCCAGAGTTTGTCCTTGATAAAGTTCTTGATTTTGATCTAGAGGAAATTTATATGTACTGTGCGGTGAATTGCATTGAAAATCCTTATATTTCCAATTACATAAAGACAACAAATCAAATAGAGGATAAAGAGAATAGTAATGAAAGGGAAGAGATTTCCCAATATCCTCCTATTCTTTCTTATGATGAATCAGGTAACGAGGAGGAGCTCTCCATTCAACCAATCTCATTAATAAGGAGCTCCAAAAAGAGGATTAAACCCACACATGATGAGAAGAAGAAAAAGAAAATACGGAGAAGCAAAGGTAGAAAGGTATCCCTCCCAAATGATGTTGCTCCTATTACTCATTGTGATGATGATAATTGCTATACTATTGGTGCTATCCATACTATTAATGATGAGAGTGATTATGCTTATGATATGAAAAGGGCCAAGCTTGGGGATGTTGTGTTTGATGAGAATGACATGTTTGAGAATATATTTGCTGCAATTAATGTTTGTCCCAATCTTCGGGATGCTATGTTTAATGAAGATGATATTTTTAGCCTCCCAAGTTTTGATGAGCAAATTTATTATGATGATAGCATGCCTCCTATTTATGATGATTATTGTGATGACACTTATGCTATAAAAAGTAGTGATGATTATGTTTATAAAACTTGTCATGATTATGATTACCCCTTTTCTGAACATTACTCTTTTAATGTGGAAACAATTTTCACTCACTTTTATCATTAGTTACCTTGCTTTTTTATATTTTCAGTTTACAAAAACCTATATCTACCATCCATATTGCACTTTTATCACCATCTCTTCACCGAACTAGTGCACCTATACAATTTACCATTGTATTGGGTGTGTTGGGGACATAAGAGACTCTTTGTTATTTGGTTGTAGGGTTGCTTGAAGAGACCATCTTCATCCTATGCCTCCCACGGATTGATAAACCTTAGGTCATCCACTTGAGGGAAAATTGCTACTGTCCTACAAACCACTGCACTTGGAGGCCCAACAACGTTTACAAGAAGAAGGTTGTGTAGTAGAAATCAGTGCCGAACACTAACCGGGGGCTCGTAGCTAGCTTCCCTAGTTTAAAGCTCCTATGACTAAGTGAAATTTATAAATCACGCATATCTGATTGCCTTGTTTCCGCTAACACAACCGCCTCCGTGCACCGAGACGTCGGCTAAGGGTTGTCTTGTTAAGTACGGAAACACCCTGCGTGTTATCTACAAAGGGGTAGGAGCCGACGATGGGCCACTTTCAGATTATAAATGGTCGCAAGGGAGTCATATATATATCATTAGCGTTTCTATTCAATATACGAGCGCTGCCTTTCGTAATTATCGTTATAAAGCAATAAATATGCATCAATTTGATTTACGATTTTTGCCAAGCTAGGTTGCCTGGCTCCTGTGCTTACCCCTATGTTCCCGATTGTTCGGCTAGGCGGTAAAGGGAGCACCTCTGTGATTGTTACTACCGGGTCATCCGGATTAGTACCTCAGACTGGGTGAGGCCGAAAGCTAGCCGTCTTAATGGATATAATTGGTCGGCAACGATGAAAGTAAAAATTTCGGTTCATTAGACCATAGAGTTCGGGAACTTTCCCCAAACTAAATCCTCATTATTTTCCTCCCACATTCACCAGAGGTGAGGTTTCATGATCATGGTCGGCATGACAACCCAAAGAAAGGAAGCGATAGCGGGACTATTTTCTTTGGAAGATGTTTCTTACGTTAATAGTAATATAACATACTCTCTGTGTACCTATGTTTATGAAACCATATGAACGGATTGCCTTGTTTGCCGTAAATCTTTGCCCTCATAAAGGCTTTATAAAGTGGGACAAACACTCCCTGGCTACTGGCCGAGGAGGTTGAAGCCGATGGTCGGTCAACAAAGTTTTGTACAATGGGGATCTGAGCATTAATGATATAAAGTACTTGGATACATAGAATCATTACACATAGAAATTGTGAGTAAAATCCATTTACTGCAACCCATCTTTGAAACCCCTTGGGGCCTACCTTAGCGAGCTCGGATTTCGACCAGCTCTAAGCTCCTTTAAGAGATCTTATTCTCTTTTTGAGAAGTTTGTGTTAAACACAACAATTTTTTTTGTCAAACAGATATTGATCCTTAATTCGGCCACCCGCGCCCACATTAAGGCTCGGGGGCTACTAGGTTTCGCGCTCATTATTTATAAATATTGAAGGGGCACATCGATCTCCTGATCTGGTGTTGCCACCCGACCAGTGGCTCGGGGGCTACTGCATTGGCTATTCAATGCAAAAAATTCAAAGTGCTCAATGTTCGGCATGACCGAACTATGGACAAGCGCATCTTTGGACAACAATAAGTACCATCTGGGACTTATCTGGCATCAAGCTAATATATCACGGCGACTTCTCACGACCCTCTCTCAGGGGCCCGTTCGTCGATCACTATTACCTCTAATATATTACACTGCGTTTCTATTCCTATGTATGCTGCCAAGCTAGGACTTGATCGTCAGGCTGATTTTGCGAATCGACCCGAGTCTCAGGGGCTACTAGGATCAGCAGTTTCATGTTTTCCTTCAAGTGCATCTCGGATTTTAGACCGACACACACCTTGAGGGCTACAGTCCGGCGTTGGTGCTCGGCTGCAAAAGATACCTCGAATGCATTCCGGCGTTGGAGCTCGGATGCAAGAGGACACCACCGCACGGGAACAACTTCAAACCTGAGGTGTGGCATAAAAATAACAAGGCATTAATAAAGGCCGAAGACTTAAAGGGATCCTCGGATACCCAACGTGTAAACTCTTCGGATTGGCGATCCTCAAGATAGATGATGGGAAGATTTGTTGAACCAGTTTTCAAGACCGATGACCGAAGATGAAGAACAGTCCAAAAGAACCGAGGAGCGTCCCCAACTTGAAGACCGGTTCATGGGGCTACTGACGGTGTCCTGGACTAGGGGGTACTCACCACGTCGTCTCCCGATCAGTTGGATTGGGCCGAGGACCCCCATGGTCGTTTACTCATGGGCCAATTGGGACAAATGGCGACATACTGGGAGGAAGATTCCTCTAGAATTGGTGATCAAGACAAGGTCTACTATCCACCGACGTATTCGACTAGGACTCTTGTTATCCTAGGCCTCTGGTACATTATATAAGCCGATGCCAGGCTATAGGCTAGATGATTATGATATTATCCATCATACCCTTAGATTTTAGACCACAACACATGATCTTGAGGTAGATCAACTCTTGTAATCTCTATATTCATCATGGTCAATCAAGCAGGAAGTAGGGTATTACCTCTATTAAGAGGGCCCGAACCTGGGTAAACATCATGTCCCCTGTCTCTTGTTACCCATCGATCCATGACACACAACTTGGGACCCCCTACCCGAGATCTGCCGGTTTTGACACCGACAGCGGATTCTTCATTTGGTTCATGTCATCGTAGTATAGGTCATGGTGAGATTCATACCTTAAGTTTGAGCGCATATACTATGCACACATGCATGCATGAATCCCCGTCGTTGACTTGAAGTGTGGTGTAACATACATATGCATCGTCAACCTAACCTCACTCAGTGTGGGGATTTCTAGTTCGAAATCACGGCGCCACATCAAAGTTGTTCCATTGTTACTCAAAAACACACCTCTCCTACATATGTTTGGGCCACACGCATGCATTGGTTGTCTTCGGGGACTAGCTACTTGTGTGATTATTGGCGAGCTAGCCCATCTCCGGGGTCGCATGGATGGCCATCACTTTGACCAACAACAAGAGAGAGGTTGTACGACCAAGGTGGATTATTCTTGGTCCGTTCACCGCCCAACTTGGTGCCATATGCCTCTCCGGCCCGCCGACCCAAAGTGTGTGTGGGGGGTTGCTCCTTCAAGACTTTGCTAGGTGAACCTCGGTTGGGGGCATGCATTAATAGCTTAGGATTCCCTTCGTGGCGACACGAGGTGGGCTACTAGCTACTTCACACTTTGCTAGGTGAACCTTGGTTGGGGGGAGGGGAATGCATTCATAGCTTAGGATTCCCTTCGTGGCGACACGAGGGGGGGGGGCGCTGCTAGCTACTTCGCACTTTGCAACGAGAACCTCAGTTGGGGGCACGCATTCATAGATTAGGATTCCCTTCATGCCGACGCTGGGAGGGGGCTGCTAGATACTTCGTGACTTTGCTAGGTGAACCTCGGTTGGGGGGGCATGCATTCATAGGTTAGGATTCCCTTCGTGCCGACACGTGGGAGGGGGCTGCTAGCTACTTCAAGACTGCTAGGGTGAACCTCTACTGGGGGCATGCATTCATAGCTTAGGATTCCCTTCGTGTCGACACGAGGGAGGGGGGGCTGCTAGCTACTTTGCACTTTGCTAGGGTGAACCTCGGGTGGGGGGCATGCATTCATAGCTTAGGATTCCCTCCGTGCCGACACGAGGGAGGGGGGGCTGCTAGCTACTTCGCACTTTGCTATGTGAATGAACCTCGGTTGGGGTGGCATGCATTCATAGCTTAGGATTCCCTTCGTGCCGACACGAGGGAGGAGAGGGGCTGCTAGCTACTTCGCACTTTGCTAGGTGAACCTCGGTTGGGGGGGGGAGGGGCATGCATTCATAGCTTAGGATTCCGTTCGTGCCGACACGATGGGGGTGGGGGCTGCTAGCTACTTCGCACTTTGCTAGGTGAACCTCGGTTGGGTGGGCATGCATTCATAGCTTAGGATTCCCTTCATGCCGACGCAAGGGAGGGGGGCTGCTAGCTACTTCGCACTTTGCTAGGTGAACCTCGGTTGGGGGGGGGGGGCATTGCTACCTCTTGAGCACTGCGTTGGATTTCCTTGAAGAGGAAAGGATGATGCAGCAAAGTAGCGTAAGTATTTCCCTCAGTTTTTGAGAACCAAGGTATCAAAACAATAGGAGGCTACGCTGAGTCCCTCAGACTGCACAAAGCAAATAACTCCTCGCAACCAACGCGATAAGGGGTTGTCAATCCCTTCACGGTCACTTACGAGAGTGAGAGCTGATAGATATGATAGATAATATTTTTGGTATTTTTGTGATAAAGATGCAAAGTAAAATAAAAGCAAAGTAAAAAAGCAAAGGAATAATAAAGTGATGGAAGATTAATATGATGAAGATAGACCCGGGGGCCATAGGTTTCACTACTGGCTTCTCTCAAGATCATAAGTATTTTACGATGGGTGAACGAATTACTGTTGAGCAATTGACAGAATTGAGCATAGTTATGAGAATATCTAGGTATGATCATGTATATAGGCATCACGTCCGAGACAAGTAGACCGACTCACCTTGCATCTACTACTATTACTCCACTCATCGACTGCTATCCAGCATGCATCTAGAGTATTAAGTTCAAGAAAACAGAGTAACGCTTTAAGAAAGATGACATGATGTAGAGGGATAAATTCATGCAATATGATAAAAACCCCATCTTGTTATCCTCGATGGCAACAATACAATACGTGCCTTGCTGACCCTACTGTCACTAGGAAAGGACACCGCAAGATTGAACCCAAAGCTAAGCACTTATCCCATTGGAAGAAAACCCAATCTAGTAGGCCAAACCAAACTGATAATTCGAAGAGACTTGCAAAGATAACCAATCATACATAAAAGAATTCAGAGAAGATTCAAATATTGTTCATAGATAATCTTGATCATAAACCCACAATTCATCGGTCTCAACAAACACACCGGAAAAAAGAAGATTACATCGAATAGATCTCCACGAGAGGAGGAGAACATTGTATTGAGATCCAAAAAGAGAGAAGAAGCCATCTATCTACTAACTATGGACTCGAAGGTCTGAAGTAAACTACTCACACTTCATCGGAGAGGCTATGGTGATGATGTAGAAGCCCTCCATGATGGATGCCCCTTGGCGTGAGCTCCTAATGTGCCCCAAGATGGGATCTCGTGGGTACAGAAGGTTGCGGTGGTGGAATTAGGTTTTTTTGCTCTGTATCTGATCGTTTGGGGGTACATAAGTATATATAGGAGGAAGAAGTACGTCGGTGGAGCAACGTGGGGCCCACGAGGGTGGAGGGGGCGCCCTGGGGGGGTCGACGCGCCCCCTACCCAGTGCCCTCCTCGAAGCTTCCTTGACTTAGGGTCCAAGTCTCCTGGATCATGTTCGGTGCGAAAATCACGTTCCCAAAGGTTTCATTCCCTTTGGACTCCGTTTGATATTCCGTTTCTTCGAAACTCTGAAATAGGCAAAAAACAGCAATTCTGGGTTGGGCCTCGGGTTAATAGGTTAGTCCCAAAAATAATATAAAAGTGGATAATAAAGCCCAATATTGTACAAAACAGTAGATAATATGGCGTGGAGCAATAAAAAATTATAGATACGTTGGAGACGTATCAGGCATCCCCAAGCTTAATTCCTGCTCGTCCTCGAGTAGGTAAATGATAAAAACAGAATTTTTTATGCGGAGTGCTACTTGGCATAATTTCAATGTAATTCTTCTTAATTGTGGTATGAATATTCAGATCCGGAAGATTCAAGATAAAAGTTCATATTGACATAAAAATAATAATACTTCAAGCATACTAACTAAGCAATTATGTCCTCTAAAAATAATATGGCCAAAGAAAGTTCATCCCTACAAAATCATATAGTTTAGTCATGCTCCATTTTCGTCACACAAGAATGTTCTCATCATGCACAACCCCGATGACAAGCCAAGCAATTGTTTCATGCTTTAGTAATCTCAAACCTATAAACTTTCACGCAATATATGAGCGCGAGCCATGGACATAGCACTATGGGTGGAATAGAATATGATGATGGGGGTTATGTGGAGAAGACAAAAAAGGAGAAAGTCTCACATCAACGAGGCTAATAAATGAGTTATGGAGATGCCCATCGATTGATGTTAATGCAAGGAGTAGGGATTGCCATACAATGGATGCACTAGAGCTATAAATGTATGAAAGCTCAACAAAAAAAACTAAGTGGGTGTGCATCCAACTTGCTTGCTCACGAAGACCTAGGGCACTTGAGGAGGCCCATTGTTGGAATATACAAGCCAAGTTCTATAATGAAAAATTCCCACTAGTATATGAAAGTGACAAAACAAGAGACTCTCTATCATGAAGATTATGGTGCTACTTTGAAGCACAAGTGTGGCAAAGGATAGTAGCATTGTCCCTTCTCTCTTTTTCTCTCATTTTTTTTGGGCCTTCTCTTTTTTTTATTCCTCACTTGGGACAATGCTCTAGAAAATGATGATCATCACACTTCTATTTATTTACAACTCAATGATTACAACTCGATACTAGAACAAAGTATGACTCTATATGAATGCATCTGGCGGTGTACCGGGAGATGCAATGAACCAAGAGTGACATGTATGAAATAATTATGAAAGGTGGCTTTGCCACGAATACTATGTCAACTACATGATCATGGTAAGCAATATGACAATGATGAATGTGTCATGATAAACGGAATGGTCGAAAGTTGCATGGTAATACATCTCGAAATGGCTATGGAAATGCCATAATAGGTAGGTATGGTGGCTGTTTTGAGGAAGATATAAAGAGGTTTATGTGTGAAAGAGTGTATCATATCACGGGGTTTGGATGCACCGGCGAAGTTTTCACCAACTATCGAGGTGAGAAAGGGCAATGCACGGTACCGAAGAGGCTCGCAGTGATGGAAGGGTGAGAGTGCGTATAACCCATGGACTCAACATTAGTCATAAAGAACTCACATACTTATTGCAAAAATCTACAATCCATCAAAAACCAAAGCACTACGCGCATGCTCCTAGGGGATAAATTGGTAGGAAAAGACCATCGCCATTCCCCGACCGCCACTCATAACGAGGACAATCAAAGAACACCTCATGTTTCAAATTTGTTACATAATGTTTACCATACGTGCATGCTACGGGACTTGCAAACTTCAACACAAGAATTTCTCAAATTCACAACTACTCAACTAGCACGACTTTGATATTATCACCTCCATATCTCAAAACAATCATCAAGCATCAAACTTTTCTTAGTATCCAACACACTCATAAGAAAGCTTTTACTATTTTTGTATACCTAGCATATTAAGATTATTCAAGCAAATTACCATGCTATTTAAGACTCTCAAAATAATCTAAGTGAAGCATGAGAGATCAATAGTTTCTTTAAAACAAATCCACCACCGTGCTCTAAAAGATATAAGTGAAGTACTAGAGCAAAACTATATAACTCAAAAGATATAAGTGAAGCACAAAGAGTATTCTAATAATTTCCAAATCATTTATGGATCTTCTCAAAAGGTGTGTACAGAAAGTATGATTGGGGTAAACTAAAAAAACAAAGACTCAAATCATACAAGACGCTCCAAGCAAAACACATATCATGTGGTGAATAAAAATATGGCTCCAAGTAAAGTTACCGATGGAAGTAGACGAAAGAGGGGATGCCTTCCGGGGCATCCCCAAGCTTTGGATTTTTGGTGTCCTTAGATTATCTTGGGGGTGCCATGGGAATCCCCAAGCTTAGGCTCTTCCCACTCCTTGTTCCATAATCTATCAAAAGATTTCACCCAAAACTTGAAAACTTCACAATACAAAACTCAACAGAAATCTCGTGAGTCTGCTAGCTTAAAGAAAACAAAAGACCACTTCAAGGTACTGTAATTAACTCATTATTTATTTATATTGGTGTTAAACCTAATTTATTACAACTTCTATATGGTTTATAAACTATTTTACTAGCCATAGATTCATCAAAATAAGCAAACAACACACGAAAAACAGAATCTGTCAAAAACAGAAAAGTCTGTAGTAATCTATAACTAACGCAAACTTCTGGAACTCCAAAAATTCAGCCAAATTAGGAAGACCTAGGAAATTTGTTTATTGATCAAAAGAAATTGGAATAACTATTTTATCACGTTCTGGTGATTTTTAACAGTTGTTTTCGTGAACAGAAAGTTTCTAGAAATTACAGCAAGATCAAATAACTATCATCCAAGAAGATCCTATAGGTTTAAATTGGCACAAGCACTAATTAAAACATAAAAACACATCTAACCAGAGGATAGATCAAATATTTATTGAATAACAGCAAGGAAAAATATTGGGTTGTCTCCCAACAAGCGCTTTTCTTTAAAGCCTTTTAGCTAGGCATTGATATTTTTAAGGATGCTCACATGAAAGACAAGAATTGAAGCACAAAGAGAGAATCATAAAACACGTGACAAACACATCTAAGTCTAACATACTTCCTATGCATAGGAATCTTATAGAAAAACAAATTATAGTAGCAAGCAAAAACTAACATATGCAAGGAAGTGGAAAAGAACAATAGCAATCTCAACATAACGAGAGGTAATTTAGTAACATGAAAATTTCTATAACCATATTTTCCTCTCTCTCATAATAATTACATGTAGGATCATAAGAAAATTCAACAATATAGCTATCACATAACATATTCTTAACACGATCTACATGCATGCGAAGTTGACACTCTTCCAGAATAGTGAGATTATCATTAACTAAAGTCATGATTTCTCCAAGCCCACTTTTATCAAAAATTTCATAAGATTGAATATTATCCAAATATGTGGGATCTAAAGTTGACACTCTTCCAAACCCACTTTCAATATTATTGCAAACAATATTATCAATCTCATATTCATCATGGGGCTTAAATAAAATTTCAAGATCATAAGAAGAATCAACCCAATCATGATCATTGCAACAAATAGTAGACATAGCAAAACTAGCATCCCCAAGCTTAGGATTTTGCATATTATTAGCACAATTGACATCAAGAGAATTTATAGTAACATCATTGCAATCATGCTTTTTATTCAAAGATCTATCGTGAATCACTTCATAAAGCACTTCATCACAATTTTCAGATTTACGGATTTCAGGCAAAACCTTATAAAGATAATCTAGTGCATCCAAATCACCAGGAATTGGTTCATCATAATTGGATCTCTTAAAAAGATTGGCAAGCGGATGAGGATCCATAGATATTAGCTTCTCTGTTTAGGAATAAATACTCAACTATTTCAACCAAACGAGCAAACGAGCCAAGTAAGACATCAAGGCAAACGAAAAGACGAACGGAAAAAGGGCGAATGAAACGGCAAGGGTCAAGTGGGGGGAGAGGAAAACAAGAGGCAAATGGCAAATAATGTAATGCGGGAGATAAGGGATTTGTGATGGGTACTTGGTAAGTTGACTTTTGCGCAGACTCCCCGGCAACAGCGCCAGAAATTCTTCTTGCTACCTCTTGAGCACTGCGTTGGATTTCCTTGAAGAGGAAAGGATGATGCAGCAAAGTAGCGTAAGTATTTCCCTAAGTTTTTGAGAACCAAGGTATCAATCCAAAGAGGAGGCTACGCGTGAGTCCCTCGTACTGCACAAAGCAAATAACTCCTCGCAACCAACGCGATAAGGGGTTGTCAATCCCTTCACGGTCACTTACGAGAGTGAGATCTGATAGATAATATTTTTGGTATTTTTGTGATAAAGATGCAATGTAAAATAAAAGCAAAGGCAATAATAAAGTGATGGAAGATTAATATGATGAAGATAGACCCGGGGGCCATAGGTTTCACTAGTGGCTTCTCTCAAGAGCGTAAGTATTTTACGGTGGGTGAACGAATTCATTGTTGAGCAATTGATAGAATTGAGCATAGTTATGAGAATATCTAGGTATGATCATGTATATAGGCATCACGTCCGAGACAAGTAGACCGACTTCTGCTGCATCTACTACTATTACTCCACTCGTCGGGCCACTATCCAAAGATGCATCTAGATTATTAAGTTCAAGAAAACAGAGTAACGCCTTAAGCAAGATGACATGATGTAGAGGGATAAATTCATGCAATATGATAAAAAACCCCATCTTGTTATCCTTGATGCAATACAATACGTGCCTTGCTGCCCCCTCACATCACCGGGAAAGGACACCGCAAGATTGAATCCAAAGCTAAGCACTTCTCCCATTGCAAGAAAAACCAATCTAGTAGGCCAAACCAAACTGATAATTCGAAGAGACTTGCAAAGATAACCAATCATACACAAAAGAATTCAGAGAAGATTCAAATATTGTTCATAGATAATCTTGATCATAAACCCACAATTCATCGGTCTCAACAAACACACCGCAAAAAAGAAGATTACATCGAATAGATCTCCACGAGAGAGGGGAGAACATTGTATTGAGATCCAAAAGAGAGAAGAAGCCATCTAGCTACTAACTATGGACCCGAAGGTCCAAGTAAACTACTCACACTTCATCGGAGAGGCTATGATGATGATGTAGAAGCCCTCCGTGATAGATGCCTCTTCCCATGAGCTCGAAACAGGCCCCAAGATGGGATCTCGTGGGTACAGAAGGTTGCGGCGGTGAAATTAGGTTTCTGGCTCCGTATCTGATCGTTTGGGGGTACGTGGGTATATATAGGAGGAAAAAGTACGTTGGTGGAGCAACATGGGGCCCACGAGGGTGGAGGGCGCGCCCCCCCTACCACGTGCCCTCCTCGAAGCTTCCTTGACTTAGGGTCCAAGACTCCTGGATCACGTTCGGTGAGAAAATCACGTTCCCGAAGGTTTCATTCCATTTGGGCTCCGTTTGATATTCCGTTTCTTCGAAACTCTGAAATAGGCAAAAAACACTAATTCTGGGCTGGGCCTCCGGTTAATAGGTTAGTGCCAAAAATAATATAGAAGTGGATAATAAAGCCCAATATTGTCCAAAACAGTAGATAATATATCATGGATCAATAAAAAAGTATAGATATGTTGGAGACGTATCAGACATGCATTCACAGCTTAGGATTCCCTTCGTGCCGACACGAGGGAGGGGGGCTGCTAGCTACTTCGCACTTTGCTAGGGTGAACCTCGGTTGGGGGGCATGCATTCATAGCTTAGGATTCCCTTCGTGCCGACATGAGGGAGGGGTTGCTAGCTACTTCAAGACTTTGCTAGGGTGAACCTCGGTTGGGGGGCATGCATTCATAGCGTAGGATTCCCTTCACGCCGATACGAGGGGGGAAGGGCTGCTAGCTACTTCACACTTTGCTATGTGAAAGAACCTCGGTTGGGGGGCATGCATTCATAGCTTAGGATTCCCTTCGTGCCGACATGAGGGAGGAGGGGCTACTAGCTACTTCAAGACTTTGCTAGGTGAACCTCGGTTGGGGGGAGGGGGCATGCATTCATAGCTTCGGATTTCCTTCGTGCTGACACGAGGGGGTGGGGGTGGGGGCAAGCAATACCGTGTGCTTTGCAAGAGAGGTGCCACATCGAAGTTGCATTTGGTATTTGAAAATCAAACCACCCTTTTGATACATAAATATGGTCCACATGCAAGTGTGTTCGTGTTCTGACCCTCTCCCGCGTCATTTTTCGCTGAATTTATGAACATTAGACAAGTCGGATGACGCAACAGACACGGTTCAGTCAAACTAAACTTGTGCCACATCGGTGCCCCTGTCACGCACACATCCACATAGTACATTGGTCTCCACTAGGCTCCCCCTCTCAAAAATATATGCCCGCCTCGAGGGTTTTTCTGTTTCATAACACACAGATGTTATCTCCGGACCGTGCGCGATGTTTCTTGTTACCAATCCCGCCTGCATCCCTAGAAAATATCTACCCGCCTCGAGGGTTTTTCTGTTTCATAACACACGGTTGTTATCTCTGGACCGTGTGCGATGTTTCTTGTTCCCAATCCCGCCTGCATCCCTAGAAAATATCTGCCCGCCTCGAGGGTTTTTCTGTTTCATAACACATGGTTGTTATCTCCGGACCGTTTGCGATGCACTATCATAAAAAATTTCAATTGCCCGGCATTTCACTCCCGCGTTAGACTCCCGCATAGTAAAATTTTCAGTACCCGCGTCATTTCCTCAAACACCCCGCGCTCCCCCTCCACACACACACACACACACACACACACCAAAACCTCCCCAGGCGTGCACACACACACACACACACACACACACACACACACACACACACACACCCTCCCTCGCTCAAAACTCTAGCAAGGTCCCCGCCGCTGCCGCCGCTGCAAGGCCTCCATTGTCAACACTTGCCAGTTTGCCCGTGCAGCTTACCCACTGATCTCGATACCCAATCCTCCTTGAGTTTCTTAGATGACGCCTGCCAAACGCCCCCTTTCCCACAGATCCCCATCCCCATCCACATCCCCCACTCTAGAGCGTCGCAGCCTAAGCCCGGCTACGCTTCCCATGGAGCTCGAGGAGCGACTGGCCCAAAAGAGGTGTATAGCGGTCTCTTTGCCCGACGTCGCCGAGGAAGCTGACGAGCATTACAGTCGGCAGGCACTCAAGCAGCGGGCTAGAGTATGCGGGCATGTCTCGGCCACCGGCTACGACATCGAGGTCATCGACAGCGACGGCCTGAGGCGGGCTATGTCACAGGTTAAGTGGCTCACCCCCAACCCCTCGGGTTCAACCGTCGGCGCTCTCATCCATGGCCCCGCCGCTGATCTCCTCTGTCTCGCTGTCAACAATTTTCCATTCTACATTGCCATCGAGCCCCTTTGGTCATTTCTGAAGGACACGTTCTGCGATGCTGGCTTGGGATCCATAGTTTCCAAGTCAGACCACATCGACGGAGGCCACGATGAGGGCACCCTCTCCGGCTCTTCCAAGGGGAAAGAGCCCACCTGCTCTTCCAAGGGGAAAGCGCCCGTCTGCGACATCAGGGAGGGCACCCTACAGCCGTGCTCTTCCAAGGGGAAGGAGCCCATCTGCGACAACATGGAGCGCATCCAGGGTCCATGCTCTTCCCACGGGAACGAGCCCATCTGTGACAAGTGAGGAAACTCATGATTTGTTTTGCGGTGCCTCTTCACAGGGGGAAACCCATGATTTGTTTTGTCGAGTCCCTTTTGTAGTGTAGTGAAAATGTGTCTAGTTTTAATTGCTATATCTGGTTGTTTGCAGTATGCCATGTTTATTTTAGTTGTTCACAATGTGATGCTCTATATGTGCAATTATTTACTGTGCAGTTCATTTCATCAATCCAGTTTTAAACATACCGATAGGAATGCATATATTTGCTTGTTGTTAAGCCTGTTATAGCTAGCATATGCCACTTCTAAAGCTTTTTGATTGTTCGGCTGTTTGTAGTTAGCATACGTCCAGTTTCAAATGCTATCTTTGGTTGTTTGTAGTATGCCTTGTTTCTTCCAGTTATTCATAACGTGATGTTCTATATGTGAAAGTATGAACTGTGCAGTTCAACTTCATCAGTACCAGTTTCAACAATACCACTATGAATGACTACATTTGGTTGCTGCATCTTGTAGTTAACACGCCTTTCCATTTTTATTTCACAATAATCAGTGTACTTAGACCGGCACAATACCAGTTTGAATGACATTGTTTGCTTGTTGTTAAATTTTAGGCCTGTTGCAGTTAGCACACCTTTCCACTTGTTTTGCTTTACTAGTGTGCTTAAACCTGCACACTGTAGCTATCTTTTGAAGATTATTTTGTCTGCCATGGATAATCTTGGTTGATGTTTAGCCTATTGTGCTTAACATGCTTCTCGATGTACCTACACAGGACAATTTTGGGAACGACTATTGTTTTCCATCGAGGTTATGTAACATCCCAATTTTTGTAAAAAATTGGAATGTTAATAGGATCATTCTTTGTCATCATGATTTCTATGCATATTTAAAATTTTCTGAATATTCAATATCATTATGCAACTAAAGGCAATTTATTGGAGTGGAGATAACATGACTTCTTTCCTATTTTAAAAAATATTCATAATGTCCAGAATATTATTTAAACTTCATCTGTTGTGTTTTGGTATTTTTGTAATCTCCAAATATTTTATTGTAGTGTGTTATTGCTGTTTGAGTGGCCTTTTTGCATAAAATGAATTTCCAAAATTAGCATTATATTAGGAACTAGAGTTCCTATAATTTATTTTAGTAGATTTATTTTTACTGTGTATTTATATATTTTTGTTTAGGTTTTATTATGTTGTTTTCATTTTAGTTTTTAACTGCAGTGGTTTTGGTTTAAAAAAAAAGAGCCAGCTAGGCCAGCAGCTCGCGCGCGCAAGCAGCAGCAGCGGCGCAGCGCCAGCCCAACTACTGGCCCATTTCGGCTTAGCGCGCAGCCCATACCCGCAGCTTATTTTTTTTTTCTTTCCTTTTCTCTGTCTCACTGACGTGGCTGACCCACCTGTCATCCCTCTCCTTCCCGTGTTCTTCCTGGAAACTCTTCCCGATCCAAATCCGCGCTCAATCGCATCGATGTCTTGCTCGTCCCGCACGCCCACCTCAGTATAAATTTTTCCCGAGTCCTCCTGTGCCGATTTTCGCCAAAATCACCTTCTTCCGTGCCCTAGAGCGCCCGGGTGGATCTCGCCGGAGTTCGCCACTGCAGGAGCGCCGCGCCGGTCAAATTCGTCGCCACCGCGGGTTCCCAGCACATCCTCTACCTCCTAGCTCATCTGGCCGGTTCCTTATACCATCCTGGCCCTATCTCTCTCGTAGGGGAACACTAGAGGGACCACGACCTCCGCCCGAAGCAGAATCCGGCGTTGCCGCTCCAGCCGGACCTCACCGACGTTGGCAGAAGCCCCGGCCGTTACCGAGGACGGTTTCGAGTTCGCCGCCGAGCCCTCTGTTCTCCGGTGAGTCGCCCCCATCCGTCCGATCTGCGTTGCACCGCTACGATTAGATCCCTGCTGTTGTTTTTTTGAAACGCTTTGCGTTATATACCGGCCGTCCGTCGTTTAAGCCTTGCAGTAAACACCATCTGGCCACTCACATCCTGCCACGTGGCAATGCCACAGCTGCCGGAGCAGTTCTTCCAGAAATCTGTTTTAGCACAATTTATTTTGGCAGATTCCATATCAAATGTTCGTTTAGGTATATCTTGAGATCCGTATGTCCAAATTCATCGATTCTTTTTCTTGTGTACTCATATTGACCGGGAGCATCTAGTAGAACCAAAGTTTGAAACTTTTGCGCTGTTCAAATTTGAGTTTGAAACTTTTCGCTCTGATGTCATTGCTTCTTCAGAACTGCTGGATGTGTCTTAGGAGATGAATGCCATGGATTATTTAGATTCTTGATATGCTGACCACTAATTAAACTGTTTGCCCCCTTGTTAAAGCTAATCATAGTAATATTTGGTGATCAACCGATTTGTATATTCGTGTTCGGTGTGTTACAGTTGTCAAGTCATGTGTAAGCTCACCAGCACTCGAGCAGTTTTGTTACGATATGTAGATTTAGAAAGAAAATGGTACAATCAGTGCAATAAATATATGTACCATACACTATATATGTATGCAGAACAGACCATAGTCATGATTTTGTATTGCTCTGAGTCTCGGACCAAGGTCTGTATGCACCAATCACTGATTCGGTCTTTAGGTGTTACACGGAAATGACATATATTAGCCAGTGCTACCACTAATAGTGCAATTGTATATTTGGAGAAAGGAAGCAAGTTAACCACTAAGTATTAGAGTAAGATGCTACATGTAGACGTACCATCTAAAAAGGACAGATACATTACTTCGTGAAAAATCTTGGTAGAAAAATAGTGAAGCCTTGTCGGCGTTCTGGGAACGGGGGTCCCCAGACTTGCCTGCCTGCGGCCTGCGGCGTGGCTCAAGTGGGGGCCCAGTGCGACTCGGCTTCATCAGCTCAAGCTCAAGACCCTCGCGAGGGGCCAAGCCTCATGAGGCGGGCTGACGATGTGAAGCTTCCTCAGGAGCACTCATCAGGCAGGCTCACGAGGAGGCAGAGAGATCAAGGCAAGGGCACCTCGCGAGGAGCCCGTGACGCAAGCCATGACGATCGAGACCAAGGGCGCCGCTCGCAAGAAGTGTCCTTGTTTCCCCTTCGGTGCAAAGGGCAAGCCTGAGCCAAGGCATCAGGCAAAGGTTACCATTCCGGTGCAACGAGACGAAGACCAGCAGAACGGCAGGACGGAGGTCACCGTGGAGCCCAGGACGGCGTCACCTCCTGTGCTTTTGGCAGCCGAAGACCACCTTTAGTCAGTATAACTTGTACTAGATGTTCCCCTTCAAAATGGCCGTTGTTGGCGCCCTTCCCGCACATTATTTGGGAAGAGGACCAGGGCCTCTATAAATAGGACTAGCCACCACAGTAGAGGGAGAGATCGAAGTAGATCCTGGCCAAGTAGAACACACCGCACCAGCTCAAGAACGCCCCTCGCGAGGCCGTTCTTCGTCTGTATTGTTCATCATCAGCCCCTGAGGCAATCCACCACACCACACACTGGAGTAGGGTATTACACCACCACTACTAGGGAAAAGGCTAGCAGCAGCGTGGGTTTTAGGTGTATAAGTAGCGCGGGGACTGGCGCTACTAATAAGGCGCTACAGCTAACACGTAGCAAAGGCGTGCTCACCGCTTATTGCTACACAAGTGTAGCAATAGCCGCTTAGTGGAAGCTCGACATCGCTAGTAGCTCTAGCGGCGCTTTGCTGGACGCATTATCGCTATCGTATACCGCCGCTAACTTTTTATCCACTCGCTACTGCTAATTTTAGTAGTTTTCTGGGTTTTTTTCCGGCATATTTGTTTTGTATTTGAACATGCTTTATAGAAGAATCTTTGGCACATACAAATGTCATCATGATACACATACAAATGCCCGCGAGACCACAAATGTAATCATAGCATATACATACAAATAGTCTCATCATAATCATCATCCAACACAAAATGGTATCTTGTCATCATCTCGAAATAGCGATACATGCAAGTCTCGAATACTTGCAACTACAACGTCATCCATCTAAACAAAGGTATACGCGAGAAGAGCTATCACTATGAGTGAGAGCGGAACTATGCAAGACATGAGGTGGCGGTTCTGAGTCCTCTCTCGCGCTTAGCGTGAACCTCAAGTAACTAGCTTCTCCTTCTTGTCTGCTTTTGAAGCCTTTTATGGTGGCGCCGAGAACCCATTCACTTGCGCTGACACTCATGCCACTCGTTGTACACCCGGAACCTTCCCTTTGTACACCTATATAGCACTTCCATCTCGCCATCAAGAAACTAGGTACCTGTTAGAGATGCATGTTCATGAAGAGGATGTACAATCATATATATGCAAAAAAATATACTAGAGCAACATCGAAAAAGAAAGGATTAGCAACTAGATGCAACATACAGTACACAAACTAATTAACTAAAGGTACGCAGGTCATCGTACGCAAACTAACAAAGTAGCGTTACGCAAGTTCGGCAGGGACCGTGGACATCACAAAGTTTCATCGCTACAAAAAGTATACAAGTTCAACCGACACATATCATAATCATCGACATCATAAATCACTAGAAGTTCCATCCTTCCATATCATCGAGGATGGACCCTAGCTTCTTGAACGGTGTGAGGTCTAGACGTTGCATGCCTATGCGAGTTCGGACGTCAGCTCGCGATATAGGGCCATGGTGGAACATCCCCTTCTCATCGACGACTTCTTTCATGATAATCATCGCAATGTCCCTTTGGATGCGAAAGAAGTCATCTCTAAGTTTATAATCCGCTTCTCCATGAGATTCTAGCCACTTGTGGATATGATCATCATCATGCGAAGCTTTTGGTGATCCGTGTTGAACTGAATCATGAGATGGACGATGTAGAATCCATCCTTCTTGCTTGGTTTTGGGACAAGGATGCAGGAGAAGTTAGTTTTATGCGCGAAACCCATCTTCTTGTTCCTTTGTTTCCGACCGCATGTGGCCACCTCTAATGCTGAAGCCTTGGAGAGCATCATCTAGAATATTCAATATGTGGGTGTAGTCTTTTTTCTCGTAGTGTCTGGAAGGGTCAAAATACACGGCGTGGGAGATTGCGGGTAAAGAACGATAAGGACGGCGCGCCCGTTGCTGCGGGGAAAAGACACCTCAAATTATTCCCCATAGAGAGAGAAGGAATGATTGAAATGTACGAAAGGGTTGTCCGGAATTGACTTACTTTAGATGATAAGGCACGAGGACAATTTCCCGGTCCTTATTCTGTACCATGAAGTTTTGGAGGTACTCCCTAGCAGTTTCACGCTCAAAGTTGCCGAGACTCAAGAAAGACTCGTGCATGTAGTACGGATCCGCCACACAGATTTGCGAGACTTCTTCACTCTTCACGACAGAGCTCATATGTAGCGCAAAAAGGCGGACGATTGTAAAATCGAGCCGCCTTGTCAGAAACATCTCAAAGATATGGTCAAACCGCAGGAAGAACACCTCCACGGGCCGTGTCTCGACGTAGCACTTCCCCTCAGGCACACGAGCCGTGTATGTCGGATATCCTAGATCCTTTGAGGCTAGTAGGCTTTTCTCAGTCGACAAAACATGGTCGTGCAGTCTCCTGAGATCCCCTGATAGTGCCTCCAGCGATCTCGGCGGTAGTATCGGCTCGCCCGTGAGATGGAACATGGCCGCACCTTTCACGAGTACACGCTCTTCAGAATGCATCATCTGGCTGCTATGTGCTCTGGCTTGTTTGGAGGCAGCTATCTTCCCCGATCTCTTCCTCTCCTTTTTCTTGGGCACACCTTCCAGACCCTTCCTTAACCCCTGCCCCAGTGTTCTCGGGCTAAGTACTGTACGACCCTCACGCCCGGCTAGTTGAGCCTGTGTTGAGGTGGCATCTTCAGGCGTGTCCTGTGAGGATTTCATGAAGAGAGACTTTTTGCAATCCCTGCTACGACCTTCCCGCCGGGCATATCATCCATATCCTCATTAGCAAGCTGATAGCCCGATTCATCATATGGTTGACTCATCATATCTATGTCATAGTCATACAGCGTTTGTATTGAGGAAATCCATAGGGTCGACCTCCGTCTCATCATCCATTCTACATTCTCTACAGACAAATTACATCAGCCGGTACTATTGCACCCCTTCATCATGTCGTCCGCCGCTCTCACCGGCACTACAGAGCTGGTAATTGCGTGGCGGGGTGGTGGTCTCTGCACATGCTTGTTGATGTGTGATTATTGGTGTGCTCTCGGCGGCTCCTGCATTTAATAAGATTCTTCGCCATAGACACCCAACCCTTGCAGCCTTCAATCTGCTGCTGGGTCTCGTCGTCCGCCTCCCACATGTCTGTCTTGGAGGAGGCAAATCCTCGTGCCCTGATTTCACACTGGACAAGCTAACCCTGAAGTGCCCATCGGGGATCGGCTGGTTGTGGAACGTGGGTTGCAAGGGGTCCATTATCATCCCCTTTCCCACGTCCACCTTCTGGCCTTTGATCAAGTAGAGTATGGTGCACGGGGTTTCTTTTGCCTACAAACACATATGTACGTGGCGTAAAACATCCGAAAAGGCAACAAAATGGAATATTATATATATATATATATGTTGGTGCGACATGTAATTACCGTGGACGGCGCCGAGCTCAGCTAAAGACGAAGGCCCACCTAGCGCGCCAGAGACCGAGGACGGGTTGCTATGGAGCAGGAGGCGGCTGCGAGAGGAGGCCCGTTGCGTGAGCAAGTGATGGTGCGATGGTGTTGTTGTTCATGGAGTTGCTCCCGTAAACCGGGAAGCGGGAAATCATGTACTTGTCTTATGCGGATTTTCCTTCGTCTAGTTGATGATAACCGGAACCAAGTTAGTAGCGAAATCATTTCAGAGGCGATTCTGGCTGCATTGATTGCTTCTTTGTAGCAACTCATATTTGTCCTCGGCTGCTTTTTTCGCGTCCTCGGCTGCTTTTTCTCGACCGCAAGCTTCACCTTGGCGTCGATGTCCGCTGACTAAACTTGTTTTTTCGCTTCTTGGCCTCCGGGCTCGTTGTAAACACCTTCCACGTGGCGCCGTCTCCGCCGTGCACACGCCCATATTATGCCGCTGGCCCAAAGGGAGTCCCTTAAGTTCGCTCAAGGCCCGGTTGAGAGGGGTGTCCCACTTGGGCCTCATCGAGAAGTAGGGCTTTGGTGCAAGCTGGTGTTGCTTCTCCAAAGAGTCTAATCAATTTCCTCGTGATCTGGTCCGTGTAAAAACCTTTTCTCCTAGTCCCACTTGTAGCGGGCCCCGATGAAGTCACGCTCAAGGGGTTGGTGAACTTTCAGCGAAGGGGTGCAGGAGACCGGCGGCTTCACGTTCCCGCGTCCTCCTTATCCCATATGGGCCTTTTACCGAGGTAGCCACGGCTTCCGAGGCGATGCTTCCCCGTGTTCCTTCGGCGAAGGCTCTTGAATTTCGCAGCCTTAGCCTTGGCTGCCTCGGTAGCACAAGTGTCCTTGAACTTTTCGAACTCCTCTTCCGTAAGTGTCGGATTTTCCTCCAGAATCTTGGATAGGGGTTCCTCAGCCTCAATAGCTCGTTTCACCCTCCCTTTCCAGGAGGCCAAATCATTGCTGAACATGCCCATGGCGTGATTGTTAATCTTTTTCATCTTCGGATCATCCCACGGTTGTTCTATGTTATCATCCGGTCGGGGAACTTGAATCTCTTGTGCAACTTCGTTAGGAGCAAGCTGCGTCAAATGTTCTTTACTCCTTAAGTCATCATCGTTGATGCTCGCGCATTCTCGTAGGATGCATCCTACTTGGTTCCCATAGCACTTGGCGAGGTTCTTACGGCTCTAATGGCTCAAACTTGCTGTGTGCCATCTTTGTGATCACAAGTCGTCCAATCCCTAGTTTGTTAGATTTTCGTATCCTCTGCTTCTTATGCTTCCTCTTTTCGGTAGCGGCATCGGCGCCGGTACCTTCCCCGCCGGTATCTTCCCTGCCGGTACCTTCCCCACCGGTCTCGGCGCCGCCATCGGTGCCGGTGCCGTCGGTGTCTATGTCGCCGTCAGTACCATCATCGAGGCCGACCTGCAAACCTTGCTTAGCAGTCAAATAGTCGAGGTACTCTTGTTCACCCTCATAATCCATCTAAATGCGCATCTTGGTGAAGGCCGGTTTCTTCGTTGTTCGACATGTTTCCTATGATTAAGTGTCCTCATTTATTTCTAAAAGTATGAATAAATTAGAAATGACATAAAAAAGAAATCTATGTGCCAGCACTCGATATGACAACTATGTAGCACAAATCATGCCTTTATTCACGACAAATTTTGGCATGACCTTTGCTAAAAAAATGGACATATCGAGCGCCTGAAATTCACCGGAACGGAAATGAATCAACATTCTGGCGTAACATAGGCCACTCGGATCATTTACCAAAATTGAACTAAAACATCACATGTCCAAATGACATGTTCAAATTCCAAACATGACATGTCCAAAACATGACATATCCACATATCACATGTCCAGTTCAAATTTGCATATAAATTCAGCCTACCTAAATTTCTTTAACAAGGGATGTTGATTTGGACAATTGCTTAAATGCTGCCTTTTCTTTTAACTACAATTGCTTAGCCCTAAATTTCTGTCCTATTTTGAAACCTAGCTAAATTCATAACTAAATAGATAACCTAATTAACATACTGCCCTAACTAAAACCTAAGTAAATTAACCGAAGAACCCTAGCTAGCAGAGAGAGAGAGGGGGGGTTTACAAAGGGTGTAGGGGCGAGGAGGCAGGCCCGACGACGGCCGAGGTTGGGAGGGGAGGAAGCAGAGGAGGGAGGCGAGGGCCTACGGGTCTGGGGCGAGCGCCGGTCGAGGTCGGCCGGGTCGGGGCGAGCGCCGAGGTCGTGGCAAGCGATGTCACTGGGTTGGGGCGAGCGGCTGGTCGGGGCGAAGGCCGGGCTGGTCGGGCGGCAAAGCGATGGGTGAAGAGAGAGTGGGGATTTGGGGGGAAAAGAGGCGGGATGAAGCAGGGAGAGTGAGAATTTTGGGTTAAGTGGACGTAGCAGTAGCGCGTTTAGACAAAACACGCTGCTACTACCTTCACTTGCTATAGCGGTTTAGATAAAACGCGCTGCTACTACCTTCACTACCTGTAGCGGTTTAGATAAAACGCGCTGCTACTACTTTCACTAGCTGTAGCGGTTTTATAAGGAAATCGCTACTGCTAGCTTGACTGTAGTTGTTTTATAAGGAAATCGCTACTGCCAGTTTCCCTTTTTCTTTTCCTTTATTTTCTCCCACTTTTATTTCCCGAGAGCAGTGAACGAAGGGAAGGCGGTATATATTGCATCATTTGGCGGTTAAATATGTATACAAAATAGGAACATGTATATTACATCATCGGACCCATGCATAATAATGGCTAAGTGTGTATACAAAATAGGAACATATATATATATATATATATATATATATATATATATATATATATTACATCATTTGACCGATAACATACGGTTCCTCAGTGACGTTTTCTTTTTTGAGTCAGCTTCTTTACCTTCTTGTTCGTCAAGAATAATTGAGCCCCTCATTGTGACTTTGGCTTTTCCATGGAGTACGATTTTTCTTAGGTAATGTAGTATTGATTCTTCTTCTGACGTATACTTCATCATCATCGTCATCTTCCCTCATTGGGTTGCCGTACTGATCATAGTCTTCCTCATTGGCGACTCCATACATTCCAATGATGTTCCTTTTGCCTCTCCTCACGACAACATGACTGGGATTGCATGGATCGGTTATGGAGAAGCATTGTGTCACGTGCTTAGCGTGTACCCATGGCTCGTTTTTGGCGATAGCGTTCACGGTAGCGCTCTTGGCGTTGGGTATAGTCATGGTAGTGAAAAACCGGTTTTCTCTTTCGACATTCTTAGCCCATCTAACACGGAACATCGTCGTGTTGTGCAGTCCAGAGTAGTCAAGCTCCCAGATCTCCTCGACCCTTCCATAAAATTGTTCGATTCTTGCGTTGTCATTGCCGGTCATGCATTCCATCGTCACCCCTGAGTTCTTATCATCACTATCCATATCTTTGGCCTCCGTGTAGAACGTGTATCCGTTGATATCATATGCCTGATAGGTTACGAGGTTGGGCGAGGGGCCATGTGCTAAGGTGTATATGAGCAATTCGTCCTTAGAGCCCTCCTCTGGGGGATTAGCAATAATATGCTCTTTGAACCAATGCAGGAAAGTGGAGTTGTGCTCTCTAGTAACTTCGGCGTCCGTCTTGCATACCTCCCGGTCACGATACTTCTTTGCGATAATTTCTTTGTGCAGTGCCTCGAAAGGATCTACCTCGTCTAGATGTTGTAGCACTACCAAGTTTGCTCTGTCAAAGTCGCTGCGTCGATCTGAGTATGCCACGTGCAGTTCCATGCGACCGTTTGCAGTGACCTTCTCCTTCGAGCCTCCCATCGTACTTGTTAACGGGCAAACCAACACTAACACCAAGCGGCTGGTCTATGCCATATAGAAAATTCTCACAGAAAGATATGCACTCTTGTGTCAAATAGCCCTGGACGATGCTTCCATCCGGACGAGACATGTTACGAACGAATCCTTTGATGATCCGATTCATCCTCTCAAACGGCATCATGTTGTGCAGGAATGACGGCCCCAGGTCTATTATGTCATCCACAATATGGACACACAAATGCACCATCACGTCAAAATGCACGCGCGGAAGTACATCTCAAGCTCATTCAGTATCACAACGATCTCTTCCTATAGCCTTCGGAGCTGCTTCACACTGATCGACTTTCGAGAGATGACGTCGAAAAAGTTGCAGAGACCAATAAGCGTGTCACAGATGTGCTTTTCCATTATCCCTCTACGGGCAACAGGTAGTATCCGCGTCATCATCACATGACAGTCATTGGACTTCATCCCGCTGAACCTTTTCTTGTCCGTGTCTAGATATCTTCTTATCTTGCCACAGTAGCCGGAACTAACTTTGACTCCGGTAAGGCACTTAAAGAATTGATCGATCTCAGCCTGACTTAAGGTGAATCAAGAAGGGGGCAATAATCCTCTTTATTTATTTTCTTGCCCTTCTTCTCCTGTGCCTCTGTCTCCGTCTCTGTCTCGTCTGACATTTTACGGGGCGGCATGTGCAGATCTTCCCTGATTTTCAAATCTTGCAAGTCTTTTCTTGCCTTCGCCCATCCTTGGTCTTATCCGGCATGTTCATCGGTGTTGCGAGCAAGCTCTCAAGGACATTCTTACAGATATGCATTTGATCAAGGCAATGAGGTGTATCGAGTTTGTGCCAGTACTCCAAGTCCCAAAACACAGACTTCGTCTTCCATACCTTCAGCAGCAGCTCCGACGCCTTTCTCATCGTCTTTCCTGGCGCGGGGCACTCCTTCCAGTTTTTCAGCAGCTCATCAATTTCGGCACCGCTCCGCTTACGTGGAGGTCCTCGATGCTCAGCGTGACCATTGAATAGATCTCCACGGTTTCTCCACGGGTCGTCCTGTTCGAGCCATCTTGATGCCCCATGTACACGATTTTCCCAGACCGTCATCTTTCCTTGATGTTAGGCTTGAGGCGTCGTATCATCCATGCACCGCATGCATCCGCAATATCCATGGCACATCTGGCACGCCACATATCCGTGAATCGAGATAGTCGTGCCTTTATCGTGATCAGTAGCGCTCTCATGTTGAAATACTCGCCTTGTCTTTGGCGTCCCATGTCTTGGTCAGTGTTTTCCATAACGTGTCTAACTCCTCTTGAAGTAGCCCCAGATACAAATTAATATTATTTCCTGGTTGTTTCCGCCCTTGAATAAGCATGCTCATGTGAATGTACTTCGATTTCATGCACAACCAGGGGGGAGGTTGTACATCCATACAAACACGGGCCATGTGCTATGGTTGGTGTTCTGGTTGCCAAACAGATTCATGCCATCGGTACACGCTACCGAGCACGATGTTCCTTGCATCACATTCAAAATACCGATAGAAGGTGTTCAATGCTCTCCATCGGCTTCCATCCTTCACGTGTCTCGACTTCGGATCATCTCCATCGCCGCTTCTTCCTCTCCACGTGCGGTAGCATTAGCTTTGCTTCCTTGGGATCTACAAAATACCTCACGGAGGCGGGTGTGATCGGTAAGTACCATACAACTTTACGGGGACATTTCTTCCCGGCCTTCTTGTATCGAGAAGCATTGCACACCGGACAGCTTGTTTTTTCTGCGTGCTCCTTCCGATAAATTATGCAATCGTTGATGCATGCATGGTATCTAACGTGTGGCAGATCAAGAGGGCACACGATCTTTCTTGGCCTCATCAACACTAGTAGGACATAGATTACCCGCAGGAAGAACATCCTTTAGGTACTTGAGATGCTCATCGAGGCTAGTGTTGGTCCATTTGTTTTTAGCCTTCGTCTTTAGGAGTTGGAGCATGAAACTCAAGCGGGTCACCTCAGGATTGTAACCATCATGCAATGGAGTGTTCGAGTCTACCACCAGTTGCTCCAGCTTAGCCTCCTCTCTAGAAGCAGCTCTCTAAGTACTCGTCTCCTTTCGAAGCAATGCTTGAACATGAGGGTCCCGCACGATTGAACTTAGTATCGACGAACTCTGCTGCGTGGAGTCCATGTCCGACCCCTTCTCCTTCGCCATGTCCGGCCCCTTCTCCACCGCCGGCCTCTTCCCCGCCGCCATTATCGATCATCTCTTCGTCTTGCCCCGTGTCATCATTGCCTGCCCCGTCGGCATCCTCAACATCTTCATCCTCATCTTCAATTATCCACCGAGTATAGCCATCCATGAAACCAGTCATGAGCAGGTGCGCTTCGACACGACCGTTGTCATGGGGGTCGAGCCAAACTATTCCTTTGCATTTTTGACACGGACATAAAACCTCTGTCCGATTATTTTCCTTCATGTCCTCCACCGCCGACCGCAACCACCTGTCCACCATCGTTCCACTGACCATCGTCAACTCTACACGGTAATAATAAACAAATTGATTATAAAAATGTGTGCATGCATCGAAGTCATACAAAA
This sequence comes from Aegilops bicornis, assembly GCA_021605145.1. Classification (NCBI taxonomy): domain Eukaryota; kingdom Viridiplantae; phylum Streptophyta; class Magnoliopsida; order Poales; family Poaceae; genus Aegilops; species Aegilops bicornis. The sequence continues at coordinate 165,789,525 of CM038669.1, read as the reverse complement.
GTCCGGCATGACCCTCCTTAAAAATAGGACATATATAGATCTAGAGTTTGCCCGGAATTCGCCGAAACAGAAATAAATTGACATTTCGGCAAAACATAGGCAACTCAAAAGCACAATTTGGCGTCAACTCATGCCACACACACAATTTCCATAAACATATCACACACACATAAACATATTTCCATTTTGCAAAAGCATGAAATTTTAATCACCTCTATCTCGAGATCGAGCACACGGTGGAGATGATGTTGTAGGGAGATCAAAAGTGCACAAAGCTCTTCTTGACAAAGATAGATCTAGTTAGGGGGCAAATAGGTCACTTAACTAAATGCTACATCTACCTAGCTACCTAATTTGGGAGGAGACAACTTCAACTAGTGGAGGGGGAAGGAAAAAGAGAAAGGAGTGCATTAATGGAGGTGGTGTAGTTAGGAAGGAGTAATGAAGAGAGAGAAAGGTAGATAGAAGAGGGAGAGTAATGGGGGAGAAGTATTGAGTAAGAAGAAGAGTGAGAGTGGGAGCATGCGGGAGGTAGGGGAAAGGGAAGAGAGGAGGGGGAGGGGGAGGGACGGGTGGGGAAAAGGTGGTGGGTTGGTGCGGATTAGCAGTAGCGCTGACGAAACGCGCCATCTGCTAAGGAAGTAGCAGCAGCGCGCTTTCGTCAAGGGCGCTACTGCTAACCGGGACCAAAAGTGTGCCAATTTGAAATTTAGCAGCAGCGACCTCAGAAGAAGCACACTACTAGTACATCCATAGCAGTAGCGCGGCTCGCGGCACCGCGCTGCTGCTAAATGGAGTTTGCTGGACACTGTCAGTCGATATTTGTAGCAGCGCGATTTACACCGAGCGTGCTACTGCTAAATACTTGTTAGTAGCGAGTTTCCCACACCCGCGCTACTACTAATTAGCAGCAGCGCTCCTTTTTGAGCCGCGCTGCTGCTAAGATTATGTGTATAAGGTTTTCCCTAGTAGTGCACAACGGTGGCCCGAACCAGTATAAATCTCGTGACCCGTGTGTGTTCTTCTTTCTGGCCTAGATTCCTTGCGATCCATCGAGACACGAGTCGGTAGGGGAAAGATCTTCGTGCGCACCCCAGAGTTCGAACCTTAAGGGTGTGCTGGAACCTGAAATCCGACATTCGTTGCGCCAGGTAGGGGTGCGCCGGAATCCTTCTTCCGCTGCTCGCGTGTGATCTTCCGTCGTGTCCAAGGCTGACGCTCGTCGGGCTCGCGCCGAGCGTCGGGCAGCTCTCGCCACCTGCGTCGCCCAGACGGCGCCCGTCGGTGGTGGCCCCCATCGTTCCTCGTCGCCTGCCGCCAACGCTGCCACCGGCCCGACGGGGAACGAGCAGCAGGCCTCTGTAACGCCCCGGATTCGATGCGCCAGGTGTTCGTCAGTTATTCGCCGTCTTTGCCATGTCATGTGCTTGCGTGGTGCACTTTGCCATGTCATCATCTGCATTTTACATCATGTCATCATGTGCATTTCATTTTGCATACGTGTTCTTCTCATGCATCCGAGCATTTTCCCCGTTGTCCGTTTTGCAATCTGGCACTCCTATGTCTCCCGGCGCCCCCTTTTGCCTCTTTTCGTGTGCGGATGTTAAACTTTCTCAGAATGGACCGAGGTTTGTCAAGTGGCCTTGGTATATCACCGGTAGACCGCCTGTCAAGTTTCGGATCACTTGGAGGTCGTTTGATACTCCAACGGTTAACCTGGTAACCGTAAAATCCTCCTTCTCTTTGCAGCCCAACACCCTTCCAAAGTGGCCCAAAACCCAGCAAACTCCTCTCTATGCTCTCGGTCGTTCGATCACGATCGTGTGGGCGAAAACCGCTCCTCATTTGGACTCTCCTAGCTCCCTCTACCTATAAATATGTGCCTCCCGTCCAAATTCGCAGATGAAAATCCCCCCTAACCCTAGCTTCCTCCCCTCTCTGCGCCGGACATGTCCGCCGCGCCAGACACCAGCGCCGCCGCCCGCAGCCAACGGGGCCTGCCACGTGGCGCGTCCGCGCTCTCGCGCCGCCAGCCCACGCCCGACCGCCCGAAACGCGCTGGCCCAGCGTCCGCGCCCGACGCCTGCGCCGCCCGGCCGTCAAACCCGCGCCTCGCGCTTCATTGCCGCGCCGCCCGCGCCGCCCATGGCGCCGCTTCGCCGCCTCCGCGCCCGGCCAGGCTGCGCTGCCGCCCGGCCAGACGCCTCGCCCTCGCCGCCCGCCCCTCCCGAGCCTCCGCCGTCCTCCGCTTCCGGTCGCCTCCGTACGCCCGGCCTCCGGCCCTCCCTCGCCGGATCCGGCCACGGCGCCAGATCCGGCGGGATCTGCCCTCTCCGACCCGCCCGGCCGCCTCGCCCTCTGCTCCGGCGAACTCCGGCGTCCTCGAAATCCGTCTTGAGAGGTTGACTTTCCCCCCTCTGTTTTCTGCTAAGTCCCGTAATAGTTGCATATTTTTAGCCATGTTCATCGCATCATAACTCTGTGCATGTAGCTCCGTTTCGTCCGTGTAATATGTCAAATTGTTCGCCTCGACGAGTAAATCACTTCATTCCATTGCACCATGTTCATTTGAGTTCATCCTGATGCCTGAATCATTGTTGCAAGAGTGCTATATGATGTTAACCTGCTGAAACTGTTATAACTTGATAATTTGTCATTTTTGTTGCATTTGATGTGTGCATCTTATGAGCATGAGCTCTACATGGGTTTTGATCTATGACATGCCATCTTTCCACGGGTGCTTTCCAGGTATTTTTGTGGGTCCTGTAGTGAGTGCATCAAGCTTGTTAAGTAGGTTACTTGCTGTTGCTGTTTTGCATGTCTGATTCTGTTATATTATGATGCTATGTTAACCTGCTTCTACAAGTCATTCTATGCATAATCTGGAGATGTTCACTAAGGATGTTTTGTTATACATGTCTTGCTCTATCCATCCGTGCCCTTTGTTGAAATTATAGTTTGCTGTAACATGTTGTAATCTTGCTCTCAAATTGCTAAATAATGTTGCTGTCAGCCTGTTAACATTAAGTTCAATGTTGCCATGATTGTTGTTAGTGATCCTTGCACTCTATGAACTTGCTCTTGCCATACTTAGCTTCACAAACAGTTCTTCTTACTGTTGGTTGCCTTGCCATGCCATGTTTTGCTCTGTGGTGAGTGGTTCAAGCTCACCAACATGCCTACTTATTGTTGTTCCTGCCATGTATGAATCTGTCATATAACTTGCCATGTTTACATGGGTGCCATCATATCTTCTGATCCTTTTTGGCTCATGGTCAGTAAAGGACTTTTGATCTATGCATTTAGTAGGTTCATGGAATGCCTTTGTTGATAAGTTCCTGTAACATGTTGTTTGATAGCTCTAAACATTGCAACCTGATGTTTTTTTCTGCAAAGTCTGAAACTGTTATTATTTGCAATCTTGACATGTCCTTTTGAGCATGTTCTAGTGATTTCTGGAGATAGCTCAGTGTTCATGTTTTATAATGCTTTACCTGTACATCGTGCCCATGCCTTTTGTTCTCATGTTAAGATGGTGTAGCTTGTTGTTTTGATGCTTGCAATATGCCTAGTTGCTGTTTTGGATAGATTGTTACTATAACTTGTTTCATGTGTATGTGTTGCACCGTTGCTCCGTTTTGAGAGTGCTCTATATGAAACTTGCTTGATTTTGCATGTAGCTTCATATTATCATGTTGCATCCTTGTTTTGAGGTGTTTGCTTGATGTTTGTATGCATTTTGCATCAGTGTCATGTTTAACTTGATTTGCTCATATCTTCTAAGCCGTAGCTCCGAATTTAATGAACTTTATATGTAACTTGACTAGAATTTCGTGTAGATCATCGTGGTGCATCTTAACTTGCTGTTTAACAACTTGAACATAAGGTTTATTCAGATCTGGACCAATTTCGAAATTTGCATATGAGGACTTACCGGAATTGTTATATGTTGTTCCCGGCCTCATTTAAACTTGCTTTGATGTGCTGCTCTTGTTTGCATCATCTCTTGCCATGAGTAGCTTCATGTAGTCTTGTCATGCATCATGCTGGTTGTGCATCATGCCTTGTTCATGTGTGGTGTGTTTACTTTGTTGTATGCTTCTTCTCGATAGTTCCCGTTTCGTTGCGATCGTGAGGATTCGTTAAATCTCACGCTTGGTTCGTCTTTGTGGCTTCATCTTCTTCATGGACTCGTTCTTCTTCCTTGCGGGATTTCAGGCAAGATGACCGCTTCCCTGGATCTCACTACTATCATTGCTATGCTAGTTGCTTCGTTCTATCGCTATGTTGCGCTACCTACCTGTTTTTCAAGCCTCCCCAAATTGCCATGAACCTCTAACCTTTTTCCCCTTCCTAGCAAACCGTTGTGTGGTTATGTTACCGCTTTGCTCAGCCCTCTTATAGCGTTGCTAGTTGCAGGTGAAGTTGAAGATTGCTCCATGGTGGACAGGGTTTTGGTTGGGATATCACAATATCTCTTATACTATTAATGCATCTATATACTTGGTAAAGGGTGGAAGGCTCGGCCTTATGCCTGGTGTTTTGTTCCACTCTTGCCGCCCTAGTTTCAGTCATATCGGTATTATGTTGCCGGATTTTGCGTCCCTAACGCGGTCGGGTGATTTATGGGACCCCTTGACAGTTCGCTTTGAATAAGACTCCTCCAAAGAAGGCCCAACATTGATTTTACCATTTGCCTCACCACCACCTATTTTCCCTTGGGAGTAATTAACCCAAGGGTCATCTTTATTCAGCCCCCCGGGCCAATGCTTGTCTAAGTGTTGGTCCAAACCAGCGCCACTTGCGGTGCCGCCCCTAGGCAACTTGGGGTATCGTCGGTTGCCGTACGTACTGCTCATCCGGTCGTGGCCTGAGACGAGATACGCGCGGCTACTATCAGGGTGTCGGCACGCCGGGAGGTCTTGCTGGTCTTGTTTTATTGCTGTCGAAATGTCTTGTAGCCCGGATTCCGAGATCGATCGGGTCTTCCGGGAGAAGAAATATCCTTCGTTGATCGCGAGAGCTTATCATGGGCTAAGTTGGGACACCCTGCAGGTATAAACTTTCGAGAGCCGTGCCCGCGGTTATGTGGCAGATGGGAATTTGTTAATATCCGGTTGTAGTAAACTTGAAGCAAACTCTTCTAAAATACACCAACCGTAGCGTAATCGTGAGTGTCTCTTTTCGGGGTTGATCGAGAGGAGAACACGGTTTCTGGGTTATGTCTGACGTAAGTAGGAGTTCAGGATCACTTCTTGATCATTACTAGTTGACGGTCGTTCCTTTGTTTCTCTTCTCGCTCTCATTTGCGTATGTTAGCCACCATATATGCTTAGTCGCTGCTGCAACCTCACCACTTTACCCCATCCTTTACCATTTAGCTTTGCTAGTCTTGATACCCATGGTAATGGGATTGCTTGAGTCCTCGTGGCTCACAGACATTACACCAATGCCAGTGTGTACAGGTTTCATGCGATGATCATGACGCGAGAGCGATGTTTACTTGTGTTGGAGTTCTTCTTCCGCTTCTTCGATCGGGGATAGGTTCGTGTCGGCAGCCTGGGCTAGCAGGGTGGATGTCGTTTGAGTTTCTGTTTGTGATTCATCCGTAGTCGGATGTTGATCTTGTATGTTGCATTGTTGTATTCATGTGACATTGTATGTCTTGGTTGTATCCCCTTCTATTATGTAATGTTGATGTAATGATATCCACCTTGCAAAAGCGTTCCAATATGCGGGTCTATCCTTGGTGGGACCTTCGAGTTCCTTTTGGATAGGGTCGCATATTGGGCGTGACAGCCTCGTCCCTGCATCCTTCGGTGCGGCGGGAAGGCCGCACCGCCATCCCGTCGCTGGCTCCAGTCGGTTCGTCGTCCCACGCCCGTCGTGCCCCCATGGACGCGCACGCCGCGCTGCTCTTGGCGCGTGAGCTTCTGCACTACCGCCCCGTCGACGACCTCTATGAGGACTGGCTCGCCTGCATCACCGAGCTCGTCAGTGCCGCAGGGGGCTCTCCTTTGCCATCCCTCTCGTTGCCTCGCCCTCCATCCGGCGCAGGAGGCGAGGATCAGAAGGTGACTCCGCCACCTCCTCCCCAAGAAGGCGCCCTTGCTCCAAGGCGCGCGGCCCCAGGACGAGACCCTCCATGTCCGGCACCTGCGCGGCAAGAAAGGAGCTGCCAAGAAATCCCTCGTCCCCAAGAAGGTGCTCGCGTGCTCCCAGCACCGGTCCGCCATGACCGCATCCCTGCGCCACCACACCAAGACCCCGCGCTGCCCCAAGCGGCGTGTGGAATTTCGAGAGCAAGCCCAGACCAAAGAAGGGCTCCGGTGGCTACAAAGAAGCTGCCGCGCCTTCACCCCTGAGCTGCACGGTGTCGCATGGCCAGGCAAGTTCAAGCCTGATCTGCCCCCTCGCTACGATGGCACGGCGGACCCCGCGGAATTCCTACAGCTCTACGAGCTGGGCATCGAAGCCGCCAACGGAGACGAAAAGGTCATGGCGAACTGGTTTCCCATGGCGCTCAAGGATGGCGCCCGCACCTGGCTCCTGAACCTGGCTCCTGGCACGATCTCCTCCTGGGATGAGATGCGTACTCGATTCATCGCCAACTTCCAGGGCACTCGCGACCGGCCCCCGGCCATGAGCGACATGCGCCGCATCAAGCAACAGCCAGGGGAAACCCTGCAGAAGTACATCCAGCGCTTCAACAACGCTCGCCTCAGGATCCCCAGGGTGACTGAGGAAGCCATTATCTCAGCCTTCTCTGACGGCGTGCGCGACATCAAGATGAAAGAGGAGCTAGCAATCCATGAAGACACATGCACATCCTGCGGCTGTTCAACTTGGCAACCAAGTGCGCGCCAGGCTGAGGAAGGGCGCCTCTCCCTCCTCGAGCTCCCGGCTGCCGACCCAGAAGAGAAGAATCCCAAGGTCAAGGACGTGAAGCGTAAGGGAGCTGCCGTGCTCGCAGCAGAACCAGACACCAAGCAAGGCAGGGATCAGCCTGAGTCATCCAATGGCAGCCGGTACTGCGTGTACCACGACCTCCACACCCACAGCACCAACGAATGCCAAGAGCTCAGGGCCGTGCGAGATGGGCATATCGACCGACCCCCCGAGCGCAACAACAGGGGCTATGGCCAAGGAGGAGGAAGAGGTAGAGGACGATGGGAAGACCGTGGCCCTCGCCAAGGGTGGCCTGACCGATTTCGCGAGGATCGCTAGCAGGACGAGCCTCGCGAGGGAGGCTGGAGGGATCAGCCTCGTGAGGATCGCGCGGACGGCAACGCAGGCCTCCCTCCTTTGCCATCACCGCCAAGGAGGAATGAAGACCAGCATTAGGACGAGGGGGCTGGGGGATTTCAGGAGCCGCGTGCGATCGCTTGCATCCTGGGCGGCGCCCAGGCCCCAGCCTCACAGCGCATCTTCAAGCAGTTTGCTCGCGAGGTGAATGCAGTCCTCCCCAAGCTTGAGGCCACGCGACCTCTCAGGTGGTCTGCATGCGCTATCACGTTCAGCTCAGCGGATCAGCTCAAGTGCGCAGCAACGGCCGGAGTCCTCCCGATGCTTTGCTCCCCAGTCATCAGCAATGTGCAAGTCACCAGGACCCTCATCGATGGCGGAGCGGGACTCAACATCCTGTCCGTCGAGACATTCGACAATCTCCAAGTGCCATATGATCAACTTCAGCCAACCAAGCCTTTCTCAGGAGTCACTGATGGTTCCACTGTTCCGATAGGGCAGGTTCGCCTTCCAGTCACCTTTGGGCAGCGCAACAACTACCGCACCAAGCTCATCGACTTCGACGTCGCCCACATTCGCTTGCCATACAATGCCATCCTCGGGTACCCAGCCCTGGCCAAGTTCATGGCAGTGACTCACCATGGCTACAATGTCCTGAAGATGCCAGAAGCGGTGGAATCATCACAAGACTCGTGGAGGAAAGGGATGCGATGTGTTCTCTTGGCGTGCCTTCCAAGCCGCAGCAATCAAGACCCAGATCACGTGAGCGGAAGACTTCCCGAGGCGACCCCTAAGAAGAAGAAGGCCGCTTAGCCCAAGCCATCAAGAGGCAGGTGCCTCACGGAGGCGTTAAGGCCAGATTCGCGCTGCTCAGGAGCGCCACCCTCTGTCGCATAGGAAGGCGCCAGCGCCTCCTCGGCAGGCTCGGGGCTCTTTCTTGGAGAGCCACCGACTTTGCCAAGGTCACGAGGGAGGCGCTCGAGCACCACTTAGAGGCGTGCTTCAAGGCACGTTTCCCTCAGGAAGGTATGAGGCAAGGAGGGCCAAACCCTCAGGAGTTCATCGCGAGAAACACTCAGGAGCTACAGGAGTCGAGGGTCATGCACGGCAGCTGCCGCTTGCCCGCCGTAGCCCCACATCCAGGCGAGGATGGTGGGCTGCGCGTCTGCATCGACGTGCCAGGGCTCAACCGAGCCGCGTCTCAGGAGCGCCTCTGGCCTTCGCGCATGAGGCATTGCGAGGGTCCACCTCACAGCTACGTTTGCATGCCTTTCGGCCTGCCGAACGCGGCCGTCGCTCATCAGCGCCTGCTGAGGTGCATTCTGGAGGCTCGGGAGGTCAGGCGTTGTGCAGTCCTGGCGGAGATGGAGATGGCCCTCGAGGACCCACTCAGGCCCTCGAGCCTCCCGAGGCTCCACGGGCCCGGGGCTCAGGAGGGTCGACGTCCTCACCGCACGTCGCCCGCTTCTTCAGCATTACTTCATCTCCAATGGTATCTGGTGACATCTTTCAAAGTTCCATTTTTAGCTGGGAGCGCCCACATGGCTGCATCATTCCCAGGTCGCGTGGGTCTGTCCCTGCGGCATGTATCTGTTTTGCTTATGCTCTTTACCTACCTTGTTGGGGGCGCCCCCCGGGCTGCATTATCCCAAAGCTGCTCGGGTATGGCCCACTGGCGTTTGCTTTTTCCGCATCTATCTGAAATGGCATTTGCGTACGGGTCCGTCCCTACCTATGGAGCCGCTCGCTTTGGCACGACATTTGCGTACGGTTCCGTCCCTGCAATGCCGATAAATCTGAGTGGTCGAGCTCTGGCCGCGGCAGCCCCGCAAGGCGCCACCTCACCAAGCCCTCAGTGCCCCAATCACACCCTCGGAGCGACCAATGGTTGGCTGGCAACCGTAACGACAGGTCTTGTCTCTCCTCATGATTGGTATGCAGGACCCACTCCAGACGCAACGCTGGGGACGTTGTGGGTTTTCTCTCCCTCTCTCCGGCACGGTCCGCTTGCACGTTAAAAGGGGGGCGCCTGAGCATCGCGACTCATGGGCCCTTACTGGCTCTCCAGCCCTCACCTCCTGGCCTTGACCCACGGCATCGCGACCTATCATACCAGCGGCGGCTGAGCTCGCTCAAGGGCCGGGACCTGAGGATGTAGAGCATTAAGGAAAGTGTGGGGAAGTGGGAAGAAGCTCGCGAGGACCTAACCCAGCAGCACCTCAGCCGCCGCCGGGCTGTGCACCTCGCCGAAGAGCTACTCCAAACTCAAAAGATAAGTCACGCCCCTACAGGAGCTGGATCAACACAACGCCAAACCCTCGCCTAGTGCGGCTCTGTCACGACGACGTTGCCTTACTTTCTCACCCAGCGAGGGCTGCTCGAGCGCTAAAGGGGACCTTCCAAGCATCGCGACTCGGGGCCACTTACTGGACCTCGGGCCGCTCACCTCCTGGCCTTGACCACGGCATCGCGACCTGGCATACTAGCGACCAATTTGAAGCTTTGCCAGGGACTGGACTGTCACAAGATAGAGTGCTAAGTCCTCGCGAGGATAGAAAGGGGGAGCTGAGCCGGGACAGGACAAGCATCTCGCATCAATTCATATTAAGGATATAATGTTCACAAAAGACATGGCAGGCACCTTACATACCCCCGCGGGGTGTTTCTTCAATTCCTCGTAGGGAACAAAAGGTGCTAATCCTAAGAAACGCTAACTGCGCGCGCCTCCGCAAGGGACGCCATCATCAACAGTGGACCGTCAGACGCCGGCGCCAACCCCACCCAGATCAGTGGTGTCGGCGGCCCGATGCAGTTGCCCTACTCCAAGCACGGCGCGAGCTCGGGGGCTCGTAGCTGTCGTCGCTCGTCTCCGGAGTCACGTGAAGCTCGGGGGAGCCGCTGGATTCCCCAGCTCCTCCGTTGCCGCCCGAGGAGCCGCTGGAGGGCCGATGGGCAGGCCAGGTCCTCGCCAGTCCGATGCCCCAGCCGCTTTCCTTGGGGCAGCACTCCAGCCGGCGTCCTTCCGCATCGAAGACCTTGAAGAACATCAAGGAGGCGCCATCGTATTCAAGATGAATTATGAGGGCACCCTCTATCCGGCAGACCCGGGCGATCTCACCCCAGCCCCGGGTCATGTAGACCTTGCCCGGAGCGACGACCGCGACCTCCGCTCCGGTCGTGAGGGTGCTGCATCGGCGTCTTTGCAGCTAGAGCTCGAAGACCAGCTTCGGGCGGCATCTGGAAGGCGAAGGAGGGAGGAAGGCGGATCCAAGAGCACGGAGGCACGGCGGCGTGAAGCACGAGCTCGCAAGAGGAGCCCTCGGCATGGGCTCCAGGAGGAACGACGCGCACCGTCGTAACTCGCCGGCATCGGCTGCAGCACCATCGGTGTCGCTCGACGCCTTCTTCTCGAGGGCCCTCGATTCGAGCGTACAAGGGCAGTGGAAACCCAGGCGGCGGCCGCTCGTACCAGGGCCTCGATGCCTCCTGCCAAGCACCCTCATCTCGGCGGCAGAGGACTAGCCGTTTCTTCGGCGGAAGCGGGTCAGGACCCTCTCGGGGGACCTTTCCCTTCTCTTCTGCAGAAAACTGGCGGATTGGTGCCATTGGCGTAAGATGGAGCAAGGGCAAGGAAGAAGAAGAAAAGGAGTAGCGGGATGGGATGGACTGATGAGGCTCACGCAGTCCCGTACTTATAGCCGGAGAAGGCCAACCGCCGGCCACCATGATCGCAGGTAATCATGACCCATTTTTTGCATGCAGGGACTTGTCAAGTCGTGCGGTTGCCGAGTTGTCGTGGGGAAGCGGAAACGCCCACGTCCAATCAATCGCCATGCAGCGCCCAAGGCATGAGCTATTAGAACTTGGCGCACTTGCCCCTTCGCTTCTCTGCTAAGCCAAGCCCGGCGCACCTTGGGCCCGGGGGCTACTGTCGGCGTTGTGGGAACGGGGGTCCCCAGACTTGCCTGCCTGCGGCCTGCGGCGTGGCGCAAGTGGGGGCCCAGTGCGGCCCAGCTTCATCAGCTCAAGCTCAAGACCCTCGCGAGGGGCCAAGCCTCATGAGGCGGGCATTTACAGGAAGCTTCCTCAGGAGTAGCCTCATCAGGAAGGCTTGCGAGGAGGCGGAGAGATCAAGGCAAGGGCACCTCACGAGGAGCCCGTGACGCAAGCCATGACGATCGAGACCAGGCGGGCGCCGGCCTGTGCAGTGTCCTTGTTTCCCCTTCGGTGTAAAGGGGGCAAGCACAAGCCAAGGCATCAGACAAAGGTTACCATTCCGGTGCAACGAGACCAAGACCAGCAGAGCGGCAGGACGGCGTCACCGCAGAGCCCAGGACGGCGTCACCTCCAGTGCTTTTGGCATCCGAAGACCACCTTTAGTCAGGATAACTTGTACTAGATGTTCCCCTTCAAAATGTCCATTGTTGGCGCCCTTCCCGCTCATTATTTGGGAAGAGGACCAGGGCCTCTATAAATAGGACTAGCCACCACAGTAGAGGGAGAGATCGAAGAAGATCCTGGCCAAGTAGAACACACCGCACCAGCTCAAGAACGCCCCTCGTGAGGCCGTTCTTCCTCTGTATTGTTCATCATCAGCCCTTGAGGCAATCCACCACACCACACACTGGAGTAGGGTATTACACCACACAGTGGCCCGAACCAGTATAAATCTCGTGTCCTTTGTGTGTCCTTCTTTCTGGCCTAGATTCCTTGTGAGCCATCGAGAGGCGAGTCGGTAGGGGAAAGATCTTTGTGCGCACCCTAGAGTTCGAACCTTAAGGGTCTGCCGGAACCCGAAATCCGACAAGCCTTTCGGTGTTTCGTATAATACCACGACAATACTAAATCTATAAAAAACTGAGCTACATGTAGTAGTTACTAAATGGAATTTTGGATGAAGATACTATTGCATAATGATTCTGTTGGCAAAGCTTCGTCCTCCGATGAATACGAGATGCAATCTTTGGCCCCTTTAATTTCCATGTGAAGAATGTGATCTTCTAACTTGCTTATCCATTCTCCCTTTATGCTAAATCTATTCTTTCCAGAAGGCATACTACTCTTCTTGTGCTTCCTTTATGATCTCTTATCAGATAGTATGCCATTTTTATTTTCCTTGTATGTCATATTATAGCTTGTGCAGTATTTTCCAGTTTATAACCATTATTTTGATGGAATGGTTTAAAGGATGAGCAGTACAGTGGAGGAGATTGTGTGACAGACTGACAGTCCAAGGAAGTCTCTAGCAGAATGCAATTTTCTCGGACTAGCTTTTTAACTATGGACTTTCCATGGAAGATGGATACGTACATCTTCCTTAGTGGTGAGATCATACCCTGTCATTTCATTCCAATCACACAACAGAAATGCTTGTTGTTAGTTATTACTAGCATCAACACGACGTCCCTAAGCGCAAAGGAGAAGCATGCCCATGATAACACTACATGTGTACACTTACCTTTACGCTTCTCGTTCTTTAATCCACACTATTATTTTCAGCTTAAATCTGATAAGTTAGTGTTTCATGATCCAGATGACCAAAACTGGGTCCACTACCAAGCACCTGTCCAGCCCAGTGTGGGCTACACTTCAATTTGAATGAACAATGTATGCACATTAAAAATTACTGCAAAAATCAATTCAGAAGTAGGGGAGGATAGAAGCTCAAAAGAAAATGCAAATAGATCAACACCATATATACCATGCATCACTAGGCCACACAGGTATTTGGGATCACAGAAACACATAGTTCCCTACTGAGAATCATCATGGATGACATAAGGCAAGTATATCACTCGGTTGGAAAATTCTAACAGTGTACAATTTGGTAACAATCATTTTTCCCTCTAATCTTTTGCCTTCTCTTTAAAGTTTAGGATAATCATTGATCCTCGATTTAGCGATTTCTTATGTGATATGCAATGAAGTATTCTTAGGCGAGTTACTTTGCTATCGTCGCCACTCAAAATCCTTTTTGTAATTAATATCTTTGGGCATCAAATTATGGTTAATTGGTCTGCCTAGATGATGAACATATAATTTGTATTTTTTTGAAAGGAACACAACGTATTCGATTATATAGTGCTGCTGGCCAGCTCACCAGCAACAACATTCAGTACAAATCCTGGGAGCTGTCCCAACCAAGTTTTACAAGTTCCAGCTCCTAAGTTTGCGCCATGTTCGGCTAGACGATGGGCAACTGAATTACAAGCTCGGGGACAAGACACAACATATGCATCAGTGAAACCTACACACAACTAAAATTTTATATCCCTAAAAATAGCTCCCAAAGCGGCCAGATCATAGTCTTGATGGACACTGCAGTCTTGATTGTGTTGAATCAGTTTCAAACACTACTTTGTGGCAGCCCATTTGACTAGTTGCTTTAATAGCATACAACATTGCCAATGCTTCTGCATGTAATGCGTCCATGACTCTCTCCAGATTGCCTGCACCAGCAGCCTTAGCTTCACCATATTCATCTCTAATAACAAAGCCCCAACCTCCAGTATTGGATCTCTTTTGGAAAGCACCATCCGTATTGACCTTCAAAAATCCTGAAGGCGGTCGGGACCATTTCGCTTCAGATTGTTGTTTTAGTTTCTTCTCTCCTTTCTTCCCCTTCAAAAGATTCAAAACATGATAATTAATCGAGGAGCAGATTTCATCAGATGTTTTAACAGCGTCTCCTACATTTGCTTTATTTCTTTCACTCCACCAACGCCACAAAAGTATGCATGTTTTAATCTTATCTTCCTCATGTAAGCTCAAGATTTTCTCCATGAAACTCCTGACATCATTGCAAGATTCTAACTGCAACCTAACATGTTCCAGCAGTGATTTCCTCCACACCTCTTTTACCTTCTTACATTTAAAAAAGCAATGACCACCATCTTCATCCATTCTGAAACAGCAAGGGCAACGAGTGTCGACTTTCATACCTCGGTACTGGAGTTTCATTCGCAGCGGTATGCTACAAGTGGTTAGGTGCCATAGAAAATGAAGCGCTTTGTTTGGAAGGGGTAGCGCCCACAATTCTTGCCAATTGAAACCACACATATCTTAATCTGCACTTGAGGAGGAAGTTAGTCCTTCAGGAGAATTACGGGCTATGCTATCCACTTGTACTCTATATGCCGATTTTCCAGAGAAAATACCTTTTTTGTCGTAATGCCATGCTATGAAGTCGTCATTGTGCTCCTGAACTGGGATTTGCATTATAATTTCTGCATCTTCTGGTAGGAAAGTTTGCTTCACTAGGTCTTCATCCCAAGAATTTGTGGCGGGATCAATAAGGTCCTTAACCTTATTTATTATGTTTCTGCCTTTTTGAGTAATGACCCTCCTAGTGCTTCCTCGTGGGATCCATGGGTCTGAACAGATATTGATGTTGTTACCTGTGCCAATCCTCCATATAATACCCTTTTTCAGTAGCTGCACCCCTTTAAGGATACTCCGCCAAGTATACGAGATACCATTTTTTGCCTCCGCCTCTAGGATTGTGTTGTTTGGGTAGTACCTTGCCGAAAGGACTTTTGCACATAAGGAAGAAGGATTCTGAAGCAACCTCCATGCCTGCCTTGCAAGCATAGCCAGATTGAATGAGTGAAGATCTCTAAATCCCAGTCCTCCATTTCTCTTTGTTTTCGTCAGTCTATCCCAGCTAAGCCAGTGTATCTTGTTCTCCTTGTCCATTTGGCTCCACCAGTACCTATTAATCATAGTGTTCAGTTCTTCACACAATGATTTAGTGAGATCAAAGCATGCCATCGAGTACACCGGAATTGCTTGGGCAACCGCCTTTATCAGAACTTCCTTCCCTGGTTTAGATAGAAGCTTTTCCTTCCAGCCTTGAATTTTCCTCCACATCCTATCTTTCACATAGTTAAATGTCCTAGTTCTGGCTTTCCCTATGTAGGATGGAACTCCTAGGTACTTTGATGTTAGTCCTTCGGATGTAATATGCATTATATTCTTCATTTCTTCCTTCAGTCCTTGCTTTGTGTTTTTGCTGAAGAGAATTGATGATTTGTCCTTATTCACCACTTGGCCAGAAAGGGCTTCATATGTGCTCAAGATGTGGTTGATTTCTTGGGCACTTTCAGCACTAGCTTCCATTAATAACAAGGAGTCATCCGCAAAAAGTAAGTGGCTGATGCTAGGTGCTTCAGTGCAGATCTTATTTTCTCTTATTAAACCATTCATTTCAGCCTGATGGAGCATGGCCGAGAACCCCTCTGTGAAAATAAGGAAAAGGTAGAATGATATGAGTACATTATGGATTGTAAAAGTAATAGTTTCTTCAGTTTACATTGTTGGACTCTGAATTAGGCGCTTGGTCCAGTCAGGTACTTATAGAAAATTATAAGTACCTTAATTATCTTTCTTTCTCTTTCAATCAATTTTAGATACCACATTATAGTGGTTACAAATACCAACATGATATTTGGTTTTAATTATCTTTACATGAGAACAAAATAAGGGATGGCAGGTTAAATCATTTATACATTGTACATGCTAATTGAAAGTGAAATTCCCGACGCACAAAGAGTGTATGATATTAGACATTAATGCATTAATAATCAGTGCTGAATATCTCAATGTTGAATCATTTCCTATAGGTTTCCAGCAAGTTCATTCTTCCCTTTTCTGATTGGGTCGTTTTAGGCCAGCAGATTAAAACTAGAGATGAAGGATGACTGATTAGGCAATTATATTTGATTTTTGATTTTACTGCTTGGTATTTGTTCCAAATATGAATAATTCTGGTTATGATTTTTGCCTTTGCATAGTGCTGCTTGCTTATTATGAGATTAGAGATAATTGGCATGCATCTCTTTTCACTACAAACAGATATGCACTTGCTTTTGGATCTTTCTTAGTGCTTCCCTTTCTATGGTATTAAGAATATGGTCCTAAGTAGCTGCATTTAGTTCAGAATTAGCTCTGAAAATACAGAGGAAGGATGTTGATCTTCTCTCGAAGACAACAACATCAATGCCTTTTCTTGATCATCGGTCTCTAAATATTCTTACATGCTTGGTTCGCTCTCGCTATTTGCGCCATCGGCGCAACTCGTCTGGGGCGTTTGCGTCGGGCGTGCGATCTCCATCGCACGATCAGCCTCCGTGTAAAGTTTCTGGTACTTTTTAGGCTGCTGTCAAAATTCTGGCTGTCTGTTCACCTGCACGCCATGGATTTGGGTTTTGGTGGATGCCGCCTGGGCCACCCTTCTACGCGGGCCCACCGTTGTAGTCATAGTGAGTGTGTGTGTGCGCGTCCCGCTGTAAAAGATGGGTGGATCACAGTGATCGTGGGCTGCAGGGCGTGCGGTGAAACCTAGCCCCCAGTCCCCTTCTCACAGAGCTTCTCATTTTGTTTTTGTAGATTTGGTTTCTCTATGTCTACATGTTGTTTGATGAAAATCCAAAAAGGCTGACATGGGAGAACTAATCTATGCAAGTCATGTGATTTTATTTTTCTATAATTTAGTTCCACTGAAAGATAACAAGTTGAGTAGTCCCATTTTTTTGCAATTTAGGTATTGAAGGAGATCATAATGCTTTTATTTGTATTTACATCATGGGCTTTATTATAGAACAACCACAGTGGAGAAAACTATCTCATATATTTTGGATGATTTGGTTTAGTTGGCTATTATGCATGTTGGAATGAATTAGCAAGTACAGAAATGAATAACTGCAGCTCCTTCCCGATTAGGTCGGGTTAAATGCTTCCCAACTACAAATGGTCTCAGGTAAAAGGCAAATATGCAATAGTTTTGTGTTTTTCAAAGTAAGTAGAGTGCGTTACTGTAAACCAGAGGACGGGTAGTCATTGCTTACTTCTGTAAATATAAATCCAATTGTCTCTTATTATGTGTAGGCATAAAGTTGGATCTTGGATGCTTGGCAACGCCTTTCTATGTTGTTTTCCTATTTATTTTATTTATTGTGCTTCCCTTTTTTGGACTACAATGTACTGGGAGGTGAGGAAATGAGATTGAACTACGTGTTTTCTTTTCAGGTATACTTGAAGTTAACGAGTTTCCAATTCCTTGTTGTTGTTAATGATATGAAAGTGCAACCATGGTTTTTGCTCCCAGCTGATGCATACTACTTTGCTTGCAGCTATCATCAGCCATTGTTGTTGGTATTGTCCCTTTTTGAGAACCAAAGAAATACTGATTTTCAGCTCATATGTGTGTTAGGTGACGTTGCATGCCATTTTTGTTCATCGGCCTGGCATGATTTGGATTGGATCACCTGCGGAGGCAGGTTTCATTACCTCGGACGGAGGGAGTATATGATGTAATTGACCACTATCACTAAGAAGTGCTCCTGGACACAATGCTCTATATTATCATGTCTTTAGTGCATTTTATTGTGCCACCTGCGTATATAGCTATTTGAATCTTCTAATTGCAAACTCAAACATTTGCATTTTGTTCTTCGTTTCAGTTGGGCTTTTGCGTCAATTCTATCAGTTTCATACATTACAAATGGGAAAATAATATTTTTATACAGGTACACGACACTTTGCAAAAGAGTATACATCAACATCGTCTGCTACCAAAAAAAGCAAAGTAATCTCTTTTAGTTCTTGCTTCAAATTTGTCTCGCGCGCCAAATGGCGCGACAGGTCATCTAGTAGCCCAAAGACTTAGAGCACAACGCCCAAAGTGCATAATCAAAACATACTGGCGACTTATCGTCCAAAGTCAGGCCTGGTTAGCAAAACTCCAGATATACTCAAATATGAGTTATCAGGATCAGGGCTACATGAACAGAATCATTTTTAAGCCATATATCAATATGGTACAAAAGATGAACCCAAAAAATATTCAAAGCAAAAACAAATAAGACAAAACAAGGCTTTCATAGGTTGCCAAACCTCAATATCAAGTGCTATTCAAGGGCTGCACAACCACTGAGTTAATCCTTTATTCAAACCTATAAAGCCGGGCCTCACATGACCAATCGTCATTTTAACTTTGACAAGTTCAGGGTCTTTATAAGATTGACTGTCAAGAGTTCAGCGAGTCCTTCCAGGAATACCTGGTCGGAGTGGCTGGCATACACAGGCTGGATAACTCGTATTTTTGGTGAATAAACCTGGTATCCAAGTGAATTAAAAGGGTAAACAAAGCTCTGTTCATTAAACAGGAGGCCCCCAAATAATTTTTTAATCAAAGCGTATAAGCCGGATCAGTAGGGTAGTAATAGTTATGCTCAATGAGCAGGAAGCCCCAAGTAATTTGCAATCAAGGCGTACAAGCCGGGACAAGAGGGTAATCATAGCTATGCTCAATGAGCAAGAAGCCCCCAAGTAATTTGCAATCAAGGCATACAAGCCGGATCAAGAGGGTAGTCATAGCTATGCTCAATGAGCAGGAAGCCCCCAAGTGACCTTATGAATTGATAATAAAGACTCAGATTCTCAAAAATGAAACAACAGAGGCCCTGAATTATCAGGGATGCCGGCTTTATTATACTAATCATAATATATACATTGGTAGAAGTATGTACATCACAAGAGCCGGTGGCTCAGGTGTAATAAGGTCGAAGATGAGCAATGTTCCAAGGCCGGCGGGTCTCCTCCTCAGACTTACATGAGTCCTTGTGCTCTTGAATATCAATGAGGTAGTATGACCCGTTGTTCAGATTTTTCCAGACCACAAAGGGCCCTTCCCAAGGTGGGGATAATTTGTGCATGTCTATTTGATCCTGGATGAGCCGGAGCACCAAGTCACCTTCTTGAAAGGTCCGGGTTTTAACCCGGAGGCTATGATAACGACGCAAATCTTGCTGGTAAATTGCTGAGCGATCCACTGCAAGGTCACACTCCTCATCCAGGAGGTCAAGAGCATCCTGACGTGCTTTTTCATTATCAGCTTCAACATAAGCCGCCACACGGAATGAGTCGTGATGGATGTCACTAGGGAGAACCGCCTCTGCTCCGTAAACCATGAAGAAAGGCGTGTAACCCGTAGATCTGTTGGGGGTAGTATTGATACTCCATAGCACTCAGGGCAACTCCTCCACCCAACAACCCGGCGTCCTCTGCAAAGGACCATAAGCCGGGGTTTTATGCCTCTCGAGATTTCTTGATTGGCTCTTTCAGCTTGACCATTGGACTGGGGGTGGTCCACAGATGAAACATCAAGACAAATATGTTCACGTTGACAAAATTCTTTCATAGCACCTTTAGACAGATTAGTGGCATTATCAGTGATGATGCTCTGAGGGTAACCAAAATGGAAAATCACCTTTTTGATGAATTGAACCGATGTTGCCGCGTCACACTTCATGACCAGCTCTGCCTCAGCCCACTTTGTAAACTTGTCAACCGCTACCAAGAGGTGAGTATTTCTGTCCTTGGATCTTTTAAAAGGTCCAACCATATCTGTGCCCTGCATCGCAAAACGACCAATTAATTGGAATCATCCTCAACTCTTGAGCCGGCACATGAGCTCGTCATGAGAATTTCTGACAACCATCATATTTGCTGACCAAATCCTCTGCATCAGCATGAGCCGTCAGTCAATAGAACCCATGACGAAAAGCCTTAGCCACGAGAGACTTAGAGCTGGCATGATGGCCACAATCTCCTTCATGAATCTCTCGTAGAATCTCACGGCCCTCCTCAGGAGAAACACAACGTTGAAATGCCCTTGTGACACTGCATCGATGCAACTCACCATTGACGATAGTCATTGACTTAGACCGCCGGGTTATCTGCTTGGCCAAAGTTTCACTTCAGGTAACTCACCCCGGGTCATATAAGCCAAATATGGAACTGTCCAATCAGGAACATGAAGAGCCGCCACCAACTGTGCCTCCGGGTCAGGAACAGTAAGATCTTCCTCCGTAGGCAATTTAACTGAAGGATTATGCAAAATATCAAGGAAAACATTAGGTGGTACCGGCTTACCAAGGACCCTAGCCGGCTTAAAGCATCAGCCGCCTTATTTTCCCTGCGATCAACATGTTCCACTTGATAAACTTTGAAATGACCAACAATAGCATCAACCTCTCGACGATAAACCGCCATGAGTGGATATTTGGAATCCCAAGTTCCTAAAACTTGCCGAGCCACCAAATCTGAGTCGCCAAAACACCTCACCCGGCTTAGATTCATCTCTTTAGCCATCCAAAGACCATGGAGCAAGGCTTCATACTTAGCTGCATTTTTACCACAAGGGAACATCAACCTTAAGACATAACAGAATTTATCACCTCGTGGGGAAGTCAAAATAACGCCAGCCCCCGAGCCTTTCAACTGCATGGATCCATCAAAGTGAATAGTCCAATATGTGCTATCCGGCTTTTCCTCAGGCATCTGCAACTCTGTCCAGTCATTGATCAAATCCACAAGTGCTTGAGACATGATAGCTATCCGAGGCATATACTTCAAACCACGGGGTCCAAGCTCAATGGCCCACTTGGCTACACGACCTGTGGCTTCTCTGTTTTGAATAATATCTCCTAAGGGAGCAGAACTGACCACAGTGATGGGATGACCAAAGAAATACTGCTTCAATTTACGACTAGCCATGAACACCCCATAAACCTGCTTATGCCAATGTGGGTACCTCTGCTTAGATTCAATGAGTACCTCACTGACATAGTAAATCGGCATTGAACTGGATATTCCTTGCCTGAGTCCTTCCTTTCCACAACAATTGCCACACTGACGGCTCTGCTATTAGCAGCCACATATACTAGTAAGGGCTCCTTATCAATAGGAGCTGCAAGGATTGGCGGCTCAGCCAAATGCTTTTTCAACGCCTCATACGCCTGATTGGCACCATCACCCTAGACAAAGTGATCTGTCTTCTTCATCATCTGATACAGAGTAATAGCCTTTTCGCCCAAACGGCTTAAAAACGGCTTAAGGCCGCAATACGACCCGCCAGACGCTGGACGTCATTGATGCACGCCGGTTTAGCCAAAGAAGTAATAGCCTTGATTTTCTCTGGGTTAGCTTCAATGCCTCTTTCAGAGACCAAAAAACCTAAGAGCTTTCCTGCTGGCACACCAAAGACACACTTGGCCGCGTTAAGCATCATCTTATAGACCCCAAGATTGTCAAACGTTTGTTTCAAATCATCTATCAAGGTATCCTTCTTCCTGGATTTCACAACAATATCATCCACATAAGCATGAACATTGCATCCAATCTGGTCATGGAGGCAATTCTGAACGCACCGTTGATAAGTTGCTTGGGCACTCTTAAGCCCAGAAGGCATAGACACATAGCAGAAGGCTCCAAAGGGAGTGATGAAAGTTGTCTTCTCCTAGTCCTTAATTGCCATCTTGATCTGATGATAACCAGAATAAGCATCCAAAAAACTCAAATGCTCACAACTCGCCGTAGCATCAATGATCTGTTCAATACGAGGGAGAGCAAGAGGATCAGCCAGACATGCTTTATTGAGATCTATGTAATCCACGCACATGCGCCAGGTGCCATTTTTCTTAAGTACCAGCACCGGGTTAGCCAACCATTCAGGATGAGAAATTTCAATGATGTACCGAGCCGCCAAGAGCCGGGCCACTTCTTCACCAATGGCCTTACGCCTCTCTTCATTAAAACGACGAAGGAACTGCTTGATCGGTTTAAACTTTGGAGCAACACTGAGAGTGTGCTTAGCGAGTTCCCTCGGTACACCTGGCATTTCTGAAGGCTTCCATGCAAAGATGTCCCGGTTCTCACGGATGAACTCGATGAGCGAGCTTTCCTATTTCGGATCCATATTAGCACTCATACTGAACTGCTTGGATGAGTCGCCCGGAACAAAGTCAACCAGCTTAGTGTCATCTGCCGACTTAAACTTCAAAAAAGGGTCATGCTCTGTGGTTGGCTTTTTCAAAGGTGTCATATCGGCCGGGTCAACATTGTCTTTGTAGAACTTCAACTCCTCTGTTGCACAAATAGACTCATCATAAGCAGCATCGCCCTCTTCACACTCCAAACCTATCTTCCTGTTGCCGTGTACTGTGATAGTGCCCTTACAACCCGGCATCTTAAGCTGCAGATAAACATAACAAGGCCGTGCCATGAATTTAGCATAAGACGGCTGTCCAAACAGGGCATGATAAGGGCTCTTAATATTGACTACTTCAAAAGTCAATGTCTTAGCTCTGTAATCATGATCATCACCAAAGGCAACCTCCAAAGCTATCTTACCCACATGGTATGCCGACTTACCAGGCAACACCCCATGAAAAATAGTAGAAGACGGCTTGAGATCTTTGTCAGTCAAATTCATGCGGCGAAAAATATCATAGTAAAGGATATTGATGCTGTTGTCTCCATCCATGAGCACCTTAGAGAACTTGTACCCTCCAACCTAAGGCGCGACCACCAAAGTCAACTAACCTGGATTGTCAACCCGGGGCGGGTGATCCTCACGGATCCATACAATAGGATGTTCAGACCATCGCAAGTATCGATGGACTGCCGGCTCAACCGCATTCACCGCCCGCTTATGAATCTTTTGATCTCGTTTGCACAAGCTCTTGGTAAATACATGATATTGACCACTATTCAATTGTTTCGGATTGCTCTGATAACCCAACTGCTGCTGCTAATTCCCTTGACCAGATTGCTGATTAAAACCACCTTGATTGCCTTGGCCCTGGAAACCAGAGCTTGAGCCGCCACCTCCAAAGCTAGGTCCGTAAGAACCGGACCCCGAACCGCCATTCGGGCCATGATTATTCTGGAAAAAACTGGAATTTATGTACTCCCTCATGATGAAGCAATCCGTCCATAGATGGCTGGCCAGCTTCACTTGTGTACCGTGCTTCGGGCAAGGTTGATTCATCATTGCCTCAAGGTTGAACTTTGGCCCTCCAAACCGGGGCGTTGACGCTTTCCCCTTACGATGCTGATTATTATTCCGCGTACTGGTGTTGGCTACAAAGTCTAAACCGCCGTCGGCTTTGCGCTTACCGTTGCCACCTTGACCCGTCGTATTATGTTGTTGTCCCTTTGCATTGCCACTCTTCTTCCCCTTGCCAGCCTTCTCCTCATCAGACTCGGGGTCTTTAGTACTATCAAAGTCAGCATATTTAACGAGAGCCGCCATGAGCTCTCCCATATCATTGCAGTGGCGCTTAAGCCGCCCCATCTTCTGCTTAATGGGAAGGAAACTGCAATTCTTTTCCAACATTAGGACGGCTGAACCGGCGTTGATACTGTCCGATGACTGTATGACGGCCGAGATCCGGCGCACCCAATTGGTGTTTAACTTGCCTTCACCCTGGACGCAAGAGGCTAAATCAAGAATTGACATAGGTTGCTTGCACGTGTCTTTGAAATTTTGGATAAAACACGTTTTCAATTCGGCCCATGACCTCATGGAGTTAGGGGGCAATCCTTTCAGCCAAGTGTGTGCCCCTGTCCAACATCATGGTGAAGTACTTAGCACACGCATCATCACTAACATCTAACATCTCCATGGCCATCTCATAGTTCTCAATCCAGGCCTTGGGGGGCTGATCCGCTGTGTAATTAGGCACCTTGCATGGCCCCCTGAAATCCTTAGGCAAGCACTCGTTACACAGAGCCGACACTAAACATGGCACACCAAGGGTTCTAGAGGTCACTCCTGCCTCCATAGACGTCGTTGGATAAGCCGGGGATTATTGTTGAGCCGCCAGCTCAGCTTCCCGACGCGCCCTGCCCTGATCCACCAAAGTCTGAGCATCGTTACCAACATGCGCGGGTCATGCCTACGAGGCTGGTTATGGTGTCGTTCACTGCTTGAAACTGCTGGCGAATCAATATGCCTGCTATAACTCTGGCTTGGACGTGGGGTGGAATTAATTCGTTCATGAGTGTATGAGTAAGCCGCCTGTTGAGCCACCACTGTCTTAAGAAGCTCTCCGGCCCTCCGTATCTCCATCACAGCTGGTGACTCGCCTTCCACAGGAGAGCCGCCAATCATGTAGCTGCAACAATCATATTGTCCAGAGGGTTAGAATAATGACTCGGCGGTGTCGGAACATGCTGAGGCGGAGTCAAATTCAAACGAGGCAGGTCTACAGCACGTGGCTGAACCGACGCTCCGGTCATGGGTGCCTCAACAACCCGGTTTACCATGGGCGGGTCACTGGTCCCTGCCCCAGGTGTGTTAAAAAGGTTCCTAGCCTCAAACTCTGTGGGTAGACGGGTCCGGTGCCTCCTCCTCATAATAGCGTTTGAAGTGTTCTGATCCAAGGTGAGGCGGAACGACTCTGCCTGGATCTGTTGTGATTGCGTGTCCAAGGCGGGTCTCTCCATTGCCATCCTAGCGTTCTCAGCAGTAAGTTCTTCCTTGGCTTGAGCTATCTCATCATGCAGCTTCGCGACATCCACTTTATGATGTTCTTGAGTCTCTGGGGTTACCTCTACCCCCATTAAAGTAGCCAAAGCATCCAAAAGCTCGGTCAGAACCTGAGCCGGCGGGCGCGCAGAGCCGCTTCCTCCGACCGTCGCCGCGGCCCTTGAACTAGAAGTCATAGCAGCAACAGTTGTTGAATTGAGCATTGGTTGTGTGCCAGCCATGAAGATCGCAACCCGGTTCGGCGGCTCATAGGGGTCCGGAATACTGTCGCCATCGGAATAGCTCGCAAGCCCACCGTATTGCAATTGATATATGTAATTGGTCTCGCCGGTTGAGGACTCATCACCAGAGTAGATAGCCATCTCTCCGCTGGACACAGATCCTTCCTCAAGATTCACTCCTTGAGTAAACCCCATGAAAGCGTGCGTTGAGGCGGGTTGAACCTTGGCGGGTCATGCATGCTGAGCTGTCTCGACGATGTTGGTGCAGGTGTCCGGCTCAGGCCCCGACTCGCCGATCTTGCCGATGAAGACATGGATTCCGCCGAAGGGGACCCGATACCCGTAATCAACTAAGCCGGCCTCGGGGCCCTAGCCAGCGTCGTCGATGTAGAGCTTGCCGCGATGACTCTTGGTCATTCGGCCCATGGTGTATCCCTTGATCCCTGCGAAGGTTCCCTTCAAGAACTCGAAACCACTGTGCGCTGGCCCCATGGTGGGCGCCAACTGTCGTGGACTTAACACGGCAGATGCCCTAGCAAAAGGACTTAGGTGCAGAGCCATCGCAACTAGGTTAGCTTGAAGGGGTTAAACGGGACAAAGGACACAAAGAGTTTACCCAGGTTCGGCCCCTCTCAACTAGGTAAAAGCCTACTCCTGCTTTAGGTGGTATTTCTTGGGTTTCGATTACCAGGGAGCGAATACGCTTAACCTAGTTCTCGATGGTTTCTGGAGTTAACCAGCCGTCGGGTCACCCCTTTATATACACAGGTTGATGCCCGGCGGCTTACAGAGTCCCGGCCGGCTCATACAAGACATGTCCGGCTCGGTATCTAATTAAGCTTGCTTTATGAACCGCTGTCGGTGTCAAAACCGGCGGATCTCGGGTAGGGGGTCCCGAACTGTGCGTCTAGGCGGATGGTAACAGGAGACAAGGGACACGATGTTTTTACCCAGGTTTGGGCCCTCTCGATGGAGGTAATACCCTACTCCTGCTTGATTAATATTGATGATATGGGTAGTACAAGAGTAGATCTACCACGAGATCGGAGAGGCTAAACCCTAGAAGCTAGCCTATGGTATGATTGTTATTCGTCCCACGGACTAAAACCCTCCGGTTTATATAGACACCGGATAGGGTTAGGGTTACACAGAGTCGGTTACAATGGTAGGAGATCTACATATCCGTATCGCCAAGCTTGCCTTCCACGCCAAGGAAAGTCCCATCCGGACACGTGACGAAGTCTTCAATCTTGTATCTTCATAGTCTAGGAGTCCGGCCAAAGATGATAGTTCGGCTATCCGGACACCCCCTAGTCCAGGACTCCCTCAGTAGCCCCTGAACCAGGCTTCAATGACGAGTCCGGCGCGCATATTGTTTTCGGCATTGCAAGGCGGGTTCCTCCTCCGAATACTTCATAGAAGATTTTGAACACAAGGATAGTGTCCGCTCGCAAAACAAGTTCCACATACCACCGTAGAGAGAATAACTTTTGCACAGATCTGCTGACGTATTCCGCGGCGTGACATCACACCACGGCCAGGCCTTTATATGAATCGTTTTTTACTTTTCAACCTCAGCGCGGTTAGCGAGGCAGTTTCCCTGGCACGTCCTACCAAAGCATAGATTGTGCCCCCTTATTCCGGGATTCCCATCAATACGGACGTGGGTAACCCATCCGCGCCGTTGATTATGGCGCTTGGGAGATAAGCGAGTTTTACCAGGCTGGCGGGGGACGCATAGCTTCGTCCGTCCATATAAGGATAAGGATCCACCTTTTCACCTCGCCTTCTTCCTCCTTTGCTCATCCATTTCCGCACACTCGAGCTCCAAAGTGCCCAAGTCCGCACATCCCACCTCAACCTTCTCCAACTATGTCCGGAGGCGGGAGGCAGGTGGATGGCCTCCTCCGTCATGGAGGGGCACATCACAAAGCTGCGGGAGGCGGATACTTGTCCGGCGACATCGCGTGTCGGCTCCCCAACAAGGGGCAGTTCGTCCCCACCCTGTGCCCCATGAGAGGGTGGTGTTCCTCACCCACTTCCTCTGTGGACTAGGTTTTCCACTTCACCCATTTGTCCGGGGGCTCATGTTCTACTACGGCCTGGATTTCCACGATCTGGCCCCGAATTTCATCCTCAACATCTCGGCGTTTATCGTCGTGTGCGAGGCTTTCCTCTGCATCCAACCCCACTTCGGTTTATGGTTGAAGACCTTTAGCGTCAAGCCGAAGATAGTGGGCGGCCGATAGGCGGAGTGCGGAGGCGCCATGGCGGGCAGGATGCCCAATGTTCTATGGCTCAAGGGCTCCTTCGTGGAGACAGTAAAGGGGTGGCAATCGGGGTGGTTCTACATCACCGAGCCGTGCGACTCCAAATGGGCGGCGGCCCCTGAATTCAGATCTGGCTCCCCCACACGGCTCACATCATAGAAAGAGACGGGCCTGGCGTGGGGTAATTCGGAAGAGCTGACCGGACTCCAAACCTGTGTCCGAAACCTGGTGGACAAGAAGCTCAAGATTGTCAACGTAGTCCAGGTTATACTCATCCGCCGGATTCTCCCGTGTCAGCAACGGGCCTTCAATTTGTGGGAGTTTGATCCGGCACAACACCAGACCTTGAGCCGGCTCTTTGACACTACGTACGAAGATGCCTGGAAGGTGCTGTTCAAGGGCGCCGAGGCTCCTACATCCGCCATCAAGATCATGGATTCAGCTCACTGACATCAAGCCAGCGAGGTAAGTTATTTTACCCTTTATGGGACTCTTGCTTTTCATAGATTGACTCTATGTGGGATCTAAAACTCCCTAACCTTGGACAGATCGGCTGAAGACGTCCGGACAGAGTTAATTGTCCGCCCTTTGCCAGAAGACCCAGCGGACGCCCGATTGACAGGGCTGCTGGCTCCGGTACCTCACGTGGTGCCGGAGAAGAAGGCCAAGAAGGAGGCCACGGGAACTCGAAAGAGCTCCCGACGCCAGGTGCTGTCGGACTCACCGCCCGACAACTCTGAGGTGGAATCCTCCTCTGAGGAAGAGGAGGAGGAAAAAGAAGCCTCTCCCCCAGCGGGGAGAGAGAAGAAAAGGAAGGCCGCCCCAACTGGGGAGGCCGGAGGGTCCAAGAAGGGAAGGACCCTTCATCCGGACTTCTCCACCAACGCCGACGACGAGGAGGAGGAGTGGCCAACAAGGGCGAAGCCCCTGGGGAGATCGTAAGTGTCCGGATACCCATGGTTTTTTTCATTGCATAGTGTTCTCTAATGCCGAACAATCATGCAGCCCGCCCAAGGACGAGTTCGCCGCTTCGTCGAGCGGGTCCCTGAGTTCGTAGGAAATGGAGAGTACTTCACTTCCGACCGCCTCCTCACCTCACGCTGCGGACGATGCCAAGGTGGGGCCCCAAGGGAGGCCTGATCAAGAGGAGGTGGCGCAGGAGGCGCCGCAAGGCAACCTCCCAGACTCTAGGCGCATGGGGGGGCGAGACCCCCAGGGGCTCTAAGCCCGACCCTCGTCCGGACTCCATACCGGAACCTTCAGCGGTTCCGAAGTCCGGCAAGCGGTCCCTTCGTAGGAAGGGTAAGACGCCGGTGTCCTCCGGCCCAACCGGAGGCACCGGATAGCATCGGAGGCGCTTAACAGGCGCCTCCATCGAGGAGGAGCACCACACTGCTATGGAGTGTGGTGATCCAGAAGTTTAGTCCGCCAAGAGCGGCCGATCAAGCCTGTACCAACCTTCTAACAGGCTTTGAGGTAAGTTTAGAATATGTAAAAATATTACCGCATAGACAGGTAGCCTCGATGCTTAGTTCGGTGTTCGGAAAGAAAAGTCGGACTAAGGATCTAAAAAGATATCTGCAAGAGTCTAACATAAGTATGTTAATATGGGAATGCAAAGGCTGCTTGACCTCTGCCAAGACCGACTGCGGAGGTCAATGCATTGAAGCAGAGCCTCGAGCGGTCCGAGAACGAGCTCGGCCTTGCCAAAAAGCAGCTCGAGGACATGGAAGGCAAGTAACACCTTATTAAAGAAATACCTTATAAAAAGGATTTGGTTGCAAAAGATAACAGGAATAACATGGGTACTGCAGGGGCCACGAGCAAGGTGGCGACCCTGAAGGAGGCGGTGTCCGCGGCCGAAAACAAAGCGGCTGCAGAGTGCACAGAGTGAGAGAAGGGGGAGGCGCAGCTGGCGGAGGTGCGGCAAGAGCTCCAGGCTCTCGTGGAAAAACACGAGGGTTTGGAGCGTGACACGAAGACCCGAGAGTCCGAGCTTGCTTCGGCTCTTGAGAGTGCCAAAGCTGCTAAGGCCGAGATCCCAAAAAGCCCTCCAGGAGATTGAGGCAATAAAGAAGATTGCGGCGGGTAAGGCATTCTTTATGAAGAGCAAGAATGTAAAAGTCAATTATCTAGTACTTACCCGAATCCGGAGCTCTCCAGGAGTGTTCGCAGATCTGCCCGTGGTGTAATACGATGCTGCCGTTCTACCGCGCCAAGGAGGGGAGCTCGACGGAGAAGGTGTTACGGTCTCGATATCCGAGGCCGACCGTCAGTGCCTCGAGCGACCAGCTGAAGCAGCTGGTCGAGCTCCACAAGGTCACCGAACAGGCCATGAAGGGCCTCATAGTTCGGCTGTGGCCATTGGAAGCCATGCCTGGGAGCTACTTCGGGTTAGTGCAGCGGCTGGTGGATGCCTGCCCATGGATTGAAGTCATCAAGCACTCCTTCTGCATCGAAGGTGCCCGTCGGGCCCTTGCCCGTGCTAAAGTGCACTGGGGCAAGCTGGATGCGGAGAAGCTTGTGACGGATGGGCCACCGAAGGGCGAGGAGCATCGCACGCCCGAAATGTACTATGAGGGCGTCCTGAAGGGTGCCCGCCGTATAGCGGATGAGTGCTCCCAAGATGTAATTTTTGAATAGACTCGCATTTGTTATCCTGTACGCTGAAAACTTGTTCATATGCGCTAAGCAACACTTGTTAATTTAAAATATTACCTTCATGCGGCCGTTTATCAAATTTGAGAGATGGCAAGTCGTTATTTCAGCCCCCATGCCACGAGTCTTTGGGGTGTTTGGGATAAACTTGAGCGCTCTTGTTCCCATTCTTGGGTCCATCGAGGGAGGCGCTCAACACAACGAACAAGGCAACCTGACTTATAATGCTTGAACACTCTCACTTAGCCATATAATTCTATAATTTTAAATTTGGTGAAGCCTTGTATTCGGAAGACCGAGTTCGGGGCGCTATCCACGCCTTGGCCGGACAATGCCGGTTCCTTGCTCTAAGCGTCATAAGTCTTTAGGGACCGAAAAAACCTCTCGAACAGCGATCGGTTCTCGCCCTATCATGACGGTCAGTTTTAGCTTTCTCCACTGAGGTGCTCAACCCAGCTCAACCGGGGCACAATCGCAGTGGTTCTCCCAGTGCTACCTTAGCCGATATAATGGAACGTAAGGTACCAAAACATGGGAGCCGGGCAAACCCAACTATTGACCCAAGACATGATTCGGAGCCGATGCATATAATGCTATAAGTTCGGGGTGTCGCACTTGTGAAAGTGTTCGGACTTATCACACCATACTTTTGGGGTACTTAAGCCCCTGGTGTATTGGCCGTACCAAAGTGTACGGGTGCAACATGTCATGAAATGAACATATATATAGATAAAGAAAGGAGTGCAATAATAGGCAAAAGCTATGTATTGTTTATTCAAAAAGGTACTGCAATGAAAGCGGAACAATACAAATAGTGCGATAAGCAAGGGATGGGACTACTTAACATGTCCCCCTCCAGGGGTAAGCTGCGGGATGGTATGTAAAACATGTATAATGCTCGTAATAGAGACCACCTGGACACTCGACGCAGTTTTCTGCTTCCCTGGCTATTGCATCGTGTATTCGGCGCGAATGCCGGACAGGGCTTCGGAGAACAGAGTCACGAAAGTAAGAAAAAAGAATGACACAATTGGGAGCCCACAGTGCGGTTGAGCCGCATGCAGGCGTGTCGTGGTCGTGCCCCTCCCCTTATGCCCATGGTATCTCCAGAGCGTAGTTATGTACGCGTAGTACTGGCTTCGCAATTTTGCATGGGCTGGGGTTGGGGCCGGATTGCTACGCGTGCTTGGATCGTGCCAGGCGGTCTTGTTGTAGGTTACTCCGGGCGTGTTTGACGGTGTCCGTACGTTTAGTGGCCGGGCTCGAGAATTGCTGTGAGAGGCTGCTTTGCACCTCCACCGCGAGGGCCGCCGTGTGCTCCTCCGTTCGGAGAGAGCATTCAGTGTTTCCATTGACCGTGATTACTCCTCGAGGGCCTGGCATCTTGAGCTTGAGGTATGCGTAGTGCGGCACTGCATTGAACTTCGCAAATGCGGTTCGTCCAAGCAGTGCGTGATAGCCGCTGCGGAACGGGACTATGTAGAAGATTAACTCTTTGCTTCGGAAGTTATCCGGGGATCCGAAGACCACTTCGAGTGTAATCGAGCTCGCATAATTGGCCTCTACACCCGGTATGACGCCTTTAAAGGTCGTCTTTGTAGGTTTAATCCTTGAGGGGTCTATGCCCATTTTGCGCACTGTATCCTGATAAAGCAGGTTCAGGCTGCTACCGCCGTCCATCAGGACTCTTGCGAGGTGAAATCCGTCGATAATTGGGTCAAGAACCAATGCGGCGAATCCACCATGACGGATGCTAGTGGGGTGCTCCCTTCGATCAAATGATCGGGCAGGAGGACCATGGGTTGAACTTCAGGGCGACTGGCTCCATCGCATATACGTCCCTTAGTGCACGCTTCCGCTCCCTTTTGGGTATGTGGGTTGCGTATATCATGTTCACCGTCCGCACTTGTGTGGGAAAGCCCTTCCGTCCTCTATTGTTCGGGCGGCCGGGCTCTTCCTCATCATCGCTATGCAGCCCCTTGTCATTGAGTTCGACACTTAACTTGCCTGCTTGCTTGAACACCCAACAATCCCTGTTGGTGTGGTTGGCTGGTTTTTCGGGGGTGCCATATATCTGGCACAAGCGATCGAGTATTCGGTCCAAGTTGGACGGGCCCTGGGTATTTCTTTTAAATGGCTTCTTCCGTTGACCGGGTTTAGAGCCTCTGAATCCGGCATTGACTGCCGTATCTTCATCATTATCGCCGTTAATGCGGCGCTTGTTCTTGTTGCGACGTGACCTGCCATTGCTGTCCTTGGTATCCGAACTACCAGGGTTTTTGGTCAAGTTGTTGCTTCGAGCTAGCCAGCTGTCCTCTCCCGCGCAAAAGCAGGTCATGAGTGTGGTGAGGGCTGCCATGGATTTCGACTTTTCCTGTCCTAGGTGCCGGGCTAGCCACTCGTCGCGGATGTTATGTTTGAAGGCTGCTAGCGCCTCTGCATCCGGACAGTCGACGATTTGATTTTTCTTGGTTAGGAACCGTGTCCGTAATTGTCCGGCCGATTCTTCGGCTGCTGAATTATATGGCTAAGGTCATCGGTTCGGTGGTCGCACATATGTGCCACTGGAAGTTATCAAGGAATGCGGCTTCCAGGTCCTCCCAACAACCAATTGATTCTTCTGGCAAGCTGTTGAGCCAATGCCGAGCTGGTCCTTTAAGCTTGAGTGGGAGGTATTTGATGCCATGTAGATCATCACCACGGGCCATGTGGATATGGAGGAGATAGTCCTTGATCCAGACCGCAGGATCTGTGGTACCATCGTATGATTCGATGTTTACGGGTTTGAAGCCCTCAGGGATTTGATGATCCATTACTTCATCCGTGAAGCATAGTGGGTGTGCGGCGCCTCAGATTGGGCTATATCACGGCGTAGCTCATATGAGCTTTGTCTCCGTGGTTCGGCCCGGCCAGAGTTGCTGTATCCGGCGTGACGGTTATCATCACGTGTCGTGGGGCGCCCACGCGATCCGTAGATCGATATTGTATGCCTTGCCTTGTCCTCCAATATGTCTCGCAGGTCTGGCGCGTTTCCCCGTGCCTTGGTACTTTTCGAGCGACGCCGGAGTACGGCTTGAATGGAGGGTCTAGAGGCCTCTCTGTCGCGACCACGGGGGTGGCCGGTCGGCTGCTTCATGCGCTGGTGATGTAGGTTTGGGTGTTGCTTCCTCTAATTGGGGTAGCATCCTGCGTTTGGGGTATTTTTTGGAGGGCCGTTCGAGTTCATACTCTTCGGCTGCAAGGACTTTAGTCCATCTGTCAGCTACCAGGTCTTGGTCAGCTCTAAGTTGTTGCTGCTTTTTCTTGAGGCTGCTTGTTGTGGCCATAAGCCTGCGTTTGAAACGTTCCTGTTCGGAGGGATCCTCAGGCACGAAAAATTCGTCGTCGTCGAGGCTTTCCTCATCTTCGGAGGGAGGCGCATAATTATCATCCTCTACCTCTCTTTCTGCCGCACTGTCGTGCAGTCTTGCTTCTCCCTCCTCCTGCGTTGAGTCCTGCTGGAGGGGGTCGTCTTCGGCACTGTCCGGGGTGTTATTGTCTCCCGTGCCGGAATCACCGTTTTTACTGTGGCGGGATTTAGAACGGCGCCGCTGACGTCGGCGTTTGGGTTGTTTCTTGGAGGGGTCATCCTCCGCCGTTCCATCACCATTCCCATCTTTTGGGATGTCCACCATGTATATGTCATATGACGAGGTGGCCTTCCAGTGCCCTGTAGGCGCTGGGTCTTGGTCGTCTCCGGCATCGCCGTCCATACCGTCGATGTCTTCGGAGTCGAAGTCGAGCATGTCGGTTAAATCATCGACAGTGGCTACAAAGTGGGTGGTGGGTGGGCGTTGAATTTCTTCGTCGTCCGCATCCCAACCTTCCTGTCCGTAGTCCGGCCAGGGCTCTCCGGATAAAGAGAGAGACTTTAGTGAGTTCAGGATATCGCCAAAGGGCGAGTGCTGAAAGATGTCCGCGGCGGTGAACTCCATAACCGGCGTCCAGTCGGATTCGACTGGCAGGGGCGCGGGAGGTTCGGAGTCCGGAAAGGAGTCCGGCACCTTGGAGTCACGGTCTTCTCAAAGGACAGGGATGGAGTTCGGCTCAATCGCCGTTGAGATCCTAGCCCCCGAGGCGGTGTCCAACCACTCGTCCTCGATCGGGGAATCCGGATCCGGATTAAGGGTCAGAGCGGATGCTGATGCGGCCTCCAGGGCACTGTTCGGCGGCAGAGCTAGATCATGCCCATCGAGATAGTGCGGCCCGCTTGGCTGTGGCTCGAATCCGTCGAAGATCAAGTCTCCACGGATGTCAGCCGTGTAGTTCAAACTTCCAAATCTGACCTGATGGCCAGGGGCGTAGCTTTCGATCTGCTCCAGATGGCCAAGCGAATTGGCCCGCAGTGTGAAGCCGCCGAATACGAAGATCTATCCGGGGAGAAAAGTCTCACCCTGGACCGTGTCGTTGTTGATGATCGAAGGAGCCATCGGTCCTATAGGTGACGACACAGAGGAACTCTCAATGAAAGCACCAATGTCGGTGTCAAAATCGGCGGATCTCGGGTAGGGGGTCCCGAATCTATGCGTCTAGGCGGATGGTAACAGGAGACAAGGGACACGATGTTTTTACCCAGGTTCGGGCCCTCTTGATGGAGGTAATACCCTACTCCTGCTTGATTAATATTGATGATATGGGTAGTACAAGAGTAGATCTACCACGAGATCGGAGAGGCTAAACCCTAGAAGCTAGCCTATGGTATGATTGTTGTTCGTCCTACGGACTAAAACCCTCCGGTTTATATAGACACCGGATAGGGTTAGGGTTACACAGAGTTGGTTACAATGGTAGGAGATCTACATATCCGTATCGCCAAGCTTGCCTCCACGCCAAGGAAAGTCCCATCTGGACACGGGACGAAGTCTTCAATCTTGTATCTTCATAGTCTAGGAGTCCGGCCAAAGATGATAGTTCGGCTATCCGGACACCCCTAGTCCAGGACTCGCTCAACCGCCATCTTCATATCTTCTTGGGCCTCTTCATCTTAAGCCGCCAGTGGCATGACCCAGCCCCTCCTGGGCGGGTCATACCCAGTGGTTATATACCCAACAAGATAGGTGATTAAAAATTTATGCTTTTGCAAGAATGGAAATATGTGTATGTGTGTGCGATATGACATAACCGGGCGATATGATGGAAATTGTGTGTGTGACATGAGTTGATGCCGAATTGTGCTTGTGAGTTGCCTATGTTTTTCCGAAATGTCGATTTATTTCCATTTCGGCGAATTTCGGGCAAACTCTATATGTCCTATTTTTAGGTAAGGTAATGCCAAATTTTTGAATGACTTTGATGCATGCATGCATTTTTATAATCAATTTGTTTATTATTATCATGCACGCGTTCATGATGGTCAGTGGAACTATGGTGGACAGGTGGTTGCGATCAGTGGTGCAGGACATGAAAGGAAATAACCTGACAGAGGTTTTATCTCCGTATCAAAGATGCAAAGGACGAGTTTGGCTCAACACCTATGATGATGGTCATGTGATGGCGCACCTGCTCATGACTGGTTTCATGGATGGCTATGCTCGGTGGATAATTGAAGATGAGGATGATGATGTTGAAGACACCGACGGGGCATGCAATGACGACAAGGGGCAAGACAAAGAGATGATCGATAATGCCGGTGGAGAAAGGGCCGGACATGGCGGCGGGGAAGAGGCCGGACATGGCGGTGGAGAAGGGGCCAAACATGGCGGCAGATAAAACATGGACTCCACGCCGCAGAATTCTTTGGTACTAAGTCCAATCATGCGGGACCCTCATGTTCAAGCACTGCTTCGCAAGAAGACGAGTACTGACAGAGCTGCTTCTAGAGAGGAGGCCAAGCTGCAGCAACTGTGGTAGACTCGAACACTCCATTGTATCATGGTTGCAATCCCGAGGTGACCCTCTTGAGTTTCACGCTCGAACTCCTGAAGATGAAGGTTAAAAACAAATGGGCCGACACTAGCCTCGATGAGCTTCTCAAGTACCTAAAGGATGTTCTTCCCCGCGGTGAATGTATGTCCTACTAGTGTGGATGAGGCCAAGAAGATCGTGTGTCCGCTTGATCTACCGCATGTTAGATACCATGCATGCATCAATGATTGCATAATTTATCCAAAGGAGCATGCGGAAAAAACTAGCTGTCCAGTGTGCAATGCTTCTCGATACAAGAAGGCTGGGAAGAAATCTCCCCAGAAAGTTGTATGGTACTTACCTATCACTCCCCGTCTCCAGTGGTATTTCGTAGAACCCATGGAAGCAAAGCTCATGCACTGGCGCGCGGAGAGAACGAAGCCCGACGATGGAGATGATCCGAAGCAGAGACACGTCGTGAATGGAAGCTAGTGGAGAGCGTTCAACGACGAATATCGGTATTTCGCATGTGATGCAAGGAACATCGTGCTTGGCGCGTGTACCAATGGCATGAATCCATTTGGCAACCAGAACACCAACCATAGCACATGGCCTGTGTTTGTATGGATGTACAACCTCCCCCCTGGTTGTGCATGAGGTCAAAGTACATACACATGAGCATGCTGATTCAAGGTCCGAAACAACCGAGAAATAATATTAATCTATATCTTGGGCTACTTCAAGAGGAGTTAGACACGGTATGGAAAACACCGGCGCTGACATGGGACGCCAACAAAGGCAAGTATTTCTATATGAGAGTTGTGTTGATCACGACGGTGCACGACTATATCAGTTACAGATATGTCGCAGGCCAGGTGTGCCATGGATGATACGATGTCTCAGCAGCTAACGTCAAGGAAAGATGGTGGGTCTGGGAAAATCGTGTACATGGGGCATCGAAGATGGCTCGAGAAGGACGACCCGTGGAGAAATCATAGAGATCTATTCAATGGTGAGGCTGAGCATCAAGGACCTCCACGTAAGCGGAGCGGCACCAAAATTGATGAGCTGTTGAAAAACTGGGTACAGTGCCCCGCGCCGGGAAAGGCGATGAAAAAGGCACAGAAGCCACTTCTGAAGGTATGAAGACGAGGTCTGTTTTCTGGGACTTGGAGTACTGGCACAAACTCGACACACCTCATTGCCTTGATCAAATGCATATCTATAAGATTGTCCTTGAGAGCTTGCTTGCGAACTGATGAACATGCCAGATAAGAGCAAGGATGGGCCGAAGGCAAGAAAACACTTGCGGGATTTAGAGATCAGGGCAGATCTGCACATGCCGCCTCGTAAAAAGTCAGAGGAGACAAAGACAGAGACAGAGGCGCGGGAGAAGAAGGGCAAAAAAGTAAAGGAAGAGGATTATTGCCTCCCTTCTTGCTTCACCTTAATTCCGTCTGGGATTGATCAATTCTTCAAGTGCCTTACCAGAATCAAAGTTCGTTTCGGTTACTGTGGCAAGATAAGTATATATCTAGACACGAAGAAGAAAAGGATTAGCGGGATGAAGTCCCATGACTGTCATGTGATGATGACGCAGATTATGAGGGTGAACAACAGTACCTCGACTTTTTGTCTTCTAAGCACAGTCAAGGTTTGCAGGTCGGCCTCGATGATGGTACCGACGCCGATATCTACACCGACGACGCCGACACCGGTGGCGGCGCCGAGACCGGCGGGGAAGGTCCCGACGCCAATGCCGCTACCGAAAAGAAGAATCAGAGGATACAAAAACCTAACAAACTCGGCATCGGACGACTGGTGATCACAAAGATGGCCCCTGGCAAGTTTGAGCCATTAGAGCCGGCAGAACCTTGCAAGTGCTATGGGAACCAAGTAGGATGCATCCTACGGGAATGCGCGAGCATCAACAACGATGACTTAAGGAGTAAAGAACATTTGAGGCAGTTGCTCCTGATGAAGTTGCACAAGATATTTAAGTTCCCCGACCGGGATGATAGCATAGAACAACCGTGGGATGATCCAAATATGAAAAAGATTAACAATCACGCCATAGGCATGTTCAGCAATGATTTGCCTCCTGGAAAGGGAGGGTGAAACAAGCTATTGAGGCTGAGGAACCCCTGTCCAAGATTCTGGAGGAAAATCCAACACTTACGGAAGAGGAGTTAGAAAAGTTCAAGGACGCTTGCACTATCGAGGCAGCCAAGACTAAGGCTGCGAAATTCAAGAGCCTTTAGCAAAGGAACACGGGGACGCATCACCTCGGAAGCCATGGCTACCTTGGCAAAAGGCCCTTATGGGATAAGGAGGACGCGAAATGTGAAGCCGCGGGTCTCCCAGACTCCTTCGCGAAGTTCACCAACCCCTTGGAGCGTGACTTCATCAGGGCCCGCTACAAGTGGGATAAGGAAAAGAAGGTTTTTTATACGGACCCGATCACGAGGCAATTGATTAGAATACTCATAATTATTCTTTTACCACCTAACATTTAGCTTCTGATCAAGTCGACTACACGTTCATAAACAGTTCACGTTCCTTCAGTAGGAGAAGCAACACCAGCTAGCAGCTGAAAGCCAGTCTTCGTCAATGAGGCCCAAGTGGGACACCCGTCTCAGCCGGGCCTTGAACGAACTTAAGGGACTCCTTTTGGACCAGTGGCCGCAAGATGGACGTGTGCACGGCGCCGGAGATGGCGCCACGTGGAACGTCTTTTACAACGAGGGCTCGGAGGCCAAGAAGCAGAAAAAGAAGTTTAGTCAGGCGGACATCAACGAGAAGGTGAAACCTTGTGTTCAAGAAAAAAGCAGCTGAGGACGTGAAAAAAGCAGACGAGGAGAAAAATGAGTTGCTAGAGCAGGCAATCGATGCAGCTGTACATGCCTACAGAAATGATTTCGCTACTAACTTGATCCCGACTATCATCAAATGGACGAAGGAAAATCCGGACAAGACGGTAGATGATTTCCCCATGCCCAGTTTCGTCGGGAGCAACTCGGTGAACAACACCACCGCACCATCACCTGCTCATGCAACCGGGCCTGCTCCTGTACCCGCACCAGCACCCGCACCCGCTCATAGCAGCCTATCCTCAGTCTCAGGTGTGCTAGGCGAGCCTTCGTCTTTGGCTGAGCTCGACGCCCTCATGGTAATTACATGTCGCACCAACATATATCTAGAATATTCCATTTTCGTTGCCTTTCGGATGTTTTACGTCGCAGACATGTGTTTGCAGGATGAGGAAACCCTGTGCACCATATTCTACTTCGTTAAAGGCCAGAAGGTGGACGTGGGAAAGGGGATGATAACGAAGCCCTTGGAACTCACGTTCCACGGCCAGCCGATGCCCGGTGGGCACTTCAGGGTTACCTTGTCGAGTGTGAAATCGGGGCACAAGGACTTGCCTCCTCCAGTATGGCTAGGGGGAGAGGACGACGAGACCTCGCCGCGGATTGGAAGCTGCAAGGGTTGGGTGCTGCTATGGCCGAAGAATCTTCTTCGTCTAGAGCCGGCCAAGAGCACACCAATAACCAAAAATCAACAAGCAGGTATAGACACCACCACCCCGCCTACGCAATTACCAGCGCCTGTAGTGCCGGGTGAGAGTGGCGGACGACATGATGAAAGGGGGTCCAATAGTGGCTGATGTAATCGCCCCCGTATAACAAAGAATATATGATGAGATGGAGGAGGGCCCTCTTCGGTTCCTCAACACAGGCGCCTATGACAGTGACTTAGATATGATGAGTCAGCCATATGATGACTTGGGCTATCAGCATGCTGATGAGGATATGGATGATCTGCCCGGGAGGAACGTCCTAGCAGGGATTGCAAGAAGTCTCTCTTCATGCAATCCTCACAGGACACGCCTAAAGATGCCGCCTCAACACAGGCTCAACTAGCCGGGGTTGTACAGTGCTTAGCCCGACAACACTAGGGCAGGGGTTAAGGAAGGGTTTGGAAGGTCAGCCCAAGAAAAAGGAGAGGAAGAGACCAGGGAAGATAGGCTCAGGTGCCTACAAACAAGCCAGAGCACATAGCACCTAGACGGTGGATTTTGAAGAGCGTGTACCTGTCAAAGGTGCGGCCATGTTCCATGTCAGGGGCGAGCCGATGCTACCGCCGAAACCGCTGGAGGCAATATCAGGGCATCTCAGGAGACTGCATGACCATGTGTTGTCGACTGAGAAAAGCCTACTAGCCTCGAAGGATCCAGGATATCCGACATACGCGGCTCGTGTGCCTGAGGGGAAGTGCTACATGGACACACGACCCGCGGAGGTGTTCTTCCTGCGGTTTGAGCATTTCTTTGAGATGTTTCTGACAAGGTGGCTCGATTTTACAACCGTCCGCCTTTTTGCGCTACATATGAGCTCCGTCATGAAGAGAGAACAAGTCTCGCAAATCTGTGTGGCGGATCCATACTACATGCATGAGTCCTTCTTGAGTCTCGTCGACTTTGAGCGTAAAACTGCTAGGGAGTACCTCAAAAACTTCATGGTACGGAATAAGGACCAGGAAATTGTCCTCCTGCCTTATCATCCAAAGTAAGTCAGTGCTGGAAAACCCTTTCGTGCATTTCAATCATTCCTTCTCGCTCATATGGAGAATAATTTGAGGTATTTTTTGCAGCAACGGGCGCGCCATCCTTATCATTCTTTACCCGTGAGTCTCCCACGCCCTGTATTTCGACCCTACCAGAAACTACGAGAAGAAGGAGTACACCCACGTAATGAATATTCTAGATGATGCTCTCCAAGGCTTCAACATTAGGGTGGCCGCCTGCAGATCAGGAAACAAAGGAACAAGAAGACAGGTTTCTCGCATAAAAATAACTTTTGTTGCATCTATGTCCCAAAACCAAGCAAGAACGATGGATTCTACCTCCTCCATCTCATGAGAGTTCAGAATGGATCACCAAAAGCTTCGCATGACAAGCAGAAACGATGATCATCTTCACAAGTGGGAAGAATCTCATGGAGAAGCGGATTATAAACTTAGAGATGACTTCTTTCGCATCCAGAGGGACATTCTCGACGATCATCATGAAAGAAGTCGTCGAAGAGAAGGGGATGTTCCACCACAGCCCTATATCGTGAGCTGACATTTGAACTCGCATAGGCATGCAACGTCAAGACCTCACGTCGTTCAAAAAGCTAGGGTCCATCCTCGATGATATGGAATGATGGAACTTCTAGTGATTTATGATGCTGATGATGATGATATGTGTCGGTTGAACTTGTATAGTTTCTGTAGCGATGAAACTTTGTGATGTCCACGGTCCCTGCTAAACTTGTGTAACGCTACTTTATTAGTTTGGGTATGATGACCTGTGTACCTCTAGTTAATTAGTTTGCGTACGATGAAACTGCGTTGATTATTTGTATGTTTACTATATGTTGCATCTAGTTGCTAACTCTTTCTTTTTCGTGTTCCTTAAGTATATTTTGTTGCATATGATTGTACATTCTCTTGATGAAGATGCATCTCAAACAGGTACCTAGATTCTTGATGGCGAAGAAGCAGTGCTATGTCGTGTACAAAGGGAAGGTTCCGGGAGTGTACGACGAGTGGCCTGAGTGTCACGCGCAAGTGGAGGGGGGTCTCAGGCGCCAGCCATAAAGGCTTCAAAAGCAGACAAGAAGTAGAAGCTAGTTACTTGAGGTTCTCGCTAGCGCGAGAGAGGACTCATGACCGCCGCCTCATGTACTGCATAGTTCCGCTTTCACTCATAGTATTAGCTCTTCTCATGTATATCATTGTTTAGATGGATGATGATGTATTTGCAAGTATTTGAGACTTGTATCGCTATTTTCGAGATGATGACGAGAGACCACTTTGTGTTGGATGATGATTATGACGATGACATGATTTGATGAGACTATTTGTATCTAGATGCTATGATTACATTTGTGGTCTCGCAGCCATTTGCATGTGTATGATGATGACATTTGTATGTGCTAAAGAATATTGTATAAAGCATGTTCAAATACAAAATAAATATATAGAAAAAAAACAGAAACTAGTAAAATTAGCAGTAGCGAGGGGAGTAAAGTTACCAGTTGCACGCCCTTACCAGTAGTGCGGCTTACACAAAGCACTACAACTATTAGCAGTAGTGCGTTGCTCTGAAGCTCGCTACTGCTACGCATGTATATAATGGTTAGCTATAGCGCCATATCAATAGCGCGGCTGCCCGTGCCACTGATATACCTAAAACCCGCGCTACTGCTAGGCTTTTCCCTAGTAGTAAGTCGTTAACGGCTGGGCCCAGTCAACGCTGACTAGGCAGGGTCAAAGCTGACATGTGGGGGCCACTAGGTTTAGTTTAAATTAACCAGAAACTTAATCGCGTTTAACTAAATAGAAGGGGTACTTAACTGTGTTATTAGCGGCTAATTGACAGTGCCACGTCATCACCGCCGGAGTTAAGCCGACGAGGCCATCCCGCCAGCGGAGGAGCACCGTGCGCTTGCTGCGGTGTGCCAAATCGGGCATGGTATGCGGCAACGGGTGGCTGGCGCTCGTGCACATCCAGTAGTGGCGGGTGCTGTTGTGGTCAGTAGGGGCGCCGACGACGAGCTGCAGTGGCGGCCGCGCTCGTGCTGCACGGACGACAGTGGCACGGGCCAGGGGCGGCAGGTGAGCAGGGCGAGATGGTAGCGGCGGTGGGCAGCAGCGAGCAGCGGGGGGAACAGCAGCAGCGCAGCCGCAGCCTCGCTCGGGGGGCGGCAACGGGCGGGGCAAAGTAGTAGTAGGCGTGGGCGGGCCCGCGGGCATGACCAGGGAGACGTGACGCAGGGGGGCATGGGAGCACGGTCACGGGGCGGCAAGCACGACCGGAGTGAGCACGGCGCGAGAAGGAGCAACGGCAATGGCTGTAGCCGAGGTAGGCACGGGATGCAGCGTAACAAGAGAGGTTTTGCGAATTGGCTCACCACGGATCTCAAGACAGCTCGTCGGAGGCTTAGAAGTGCATGGGAGAGACGAGTCGGAGTGGCGGCGTTTGTTGACCGAGGACAAATACGATGACATTTCCGACGATGCGACGGGGATGGGCTTGATCTAGTCCTCGTGGACGAAGCAACGAGCAGCAACGGAGTTCCTAACGAATTCTTGGTCGGTGGGGAGGAAATTGGCCATGTGGGCGACGGCGGCGCGCTCCGGCTCCTCACGGTGGATCCCGAGATCAAGGGAGAGGGGCGAGGGAGAGCGTGGGGGGAGGAGTGAGGGAGTTAGGGTTCACGAGGGGGAGCCGGGGGACCTAGTAGGGCGCCGGGGCATCGTCGGATGGCCGGCGCGTGTCCATCTCGACCATGGACGCGTCTATGGCG
Source organism: Aegilops bicornis (assembly GCA_021605145.1). Classification (NCBI taxonomy): domain Eukaryota; kingdom Viridiplantae; phylum Streptophyta; class Magnoliopsida; order Poales; family Poaceae; genus Aegilops; species Aegilops bicornis. Next base: position 165,746,558 of record CM038669.1, on the reverse strand, counting down.
TCCAGAGCGCCTCGGTGAACAGACGAACAAGGAGGCGACGCTGGGCTGGGCCGGCTATGCACTGTAGCAGTGGGTTGCAGTGCATAGTGTAGCCTTGTTGCTTTTGTTCTTTTTTGTATTTCTCTTCTGTTTCCTTTATTTCCTTCCTGTTTTGCATTTTAGTAAATAACAAATGGTTGTAGTTTTGATTCAAACTTTGCACATAAATACAAGACAATAAACCAAGGGTGCACACAAGGTTTGGGGGCAAAAGGAGTTAAATAAATAGCTGTTTCTTTCTAAAAAAGGCCAATTTAGTTGTTGTACCAATAAAATAGTTATCGGGGTCAATTTAAGGGGCCAAATGAAGCTTGCTTTATTTTTACAATGGCTTGGGGATTTTATGATATATTATGAACAATTTTAATTACCTGTTTAAAGAAACATTATCTTAACTTTAAATTAAAATTTGAATTTGACTTTGATTTTTATCAAGGGGCATTTTGGCTTAATAAAACTTGATGACATGGAACCATTAGTGTGAGTTTACTGTAGCATGACACTTGGGGTGTTACACTGATTCCCGTTGCCAACCTGAAGTTATTCGGGAAGTACGCATCGCAAATATATTGGCTGAAGCACTCGGCCCCCAAAGGTGCGGACCCACTCGGGACATCCGTGTCCAGGCCCTCTCTCAGGGCTCAAATTATGTCGTCCAGATTCTGGGCGAGGACGGATCTCGCATTGAACCTTGGGTCCCGGAGGTCCTTCGGGCAGCATGGAGGACTCGGCCTCGGATCGTCCTCGTGTGGATGCTTGTCATCATAAGGCTGGCGCCCGTATGTGACACCCCGTGGAGGGGGAATCCGAGTGCGATGATAATCATCATGCCTCTAGGGGGGGGGGTGAGTTGTCATGCCTCCCATCTACATACTGATCTCTCGAAGGGGCAATGTCCCACGCCTCCTAGAGCCGAATGGGCTGTGAGCCGACTGAACCGTCTCGGCGAGAACTAACGCGTTGTGGATACAATCTCGGGACTGCGATGTTGGAAATATGCCCTAGGGGATATAATAAAGTGATTATTATTATATTTCCTTGCTCATGATAATTGTTTATTATACATGCTATAATTGTATTGACTGGAAACTCAAACACATGTGTGGATACATAGACAACAACATGTCCCTAGTGAGCCTCTATCGGACTAGCTCATTATCAAAGATGGCTATGGTTTCCTAGCCATGGACATGAGTTGTCATTTGATAACGGGGTCACATCATTAGGAGAATGATGTGATGGACAAGACCCAAACTATAAACGTAGCATATGATCGTATCAAGTTTATTGCTCGTTTTGTGCATGTCAAGTATATGTTCCTATAACCATGAGATCATGCAACTCACTCACACTGAGGAGTACCTTGTGTGTATCAACCGTCAAAACGTAACTAGGTGACTATAAAGATTCTCTACAGGTATCTCCGACGATGTGTGTTGAGTTGTCATGGATCAAGACTGGGATTTTTCACTCCATATGGAGGAGAGGCATCTCAGTGCCCACTCGGTTACATCATCACAGTGAGTTTGCAAGCAATGTGACTAAAGAGTTAGCCATGGAATCTAGTATTACGAAACGAGTAAAGAGACTTTCCGGTAATGAGATTGAACTAGGTATGGAGATACCAATGATCGAATCTCGGGCAAGTAGCATACCGATAGACAAAGGAAACTGCATACGGGATTAGCTGAATCCTTGGCATTGAGGTTCAACCGATAAAGATCTTTGTAGAATATGTAGGGACCAATATGGACATCCAGGTCCCGCTATTGGTTATTGACTATAGAGGTGTCTTGGTCATGTCTGCATAGTTCTCGAACCCACGGGGTCTACACACTTAATGTTTGGTGACGATCTAAGTATAGTTCAGTTATTGTGTTGGTGATCGAAGGTTGTTCGAAGTCCCGGACATGACGAGGAACTCCGGAATGGTCCAGAGGTGAAGATTGATATATAGGACGAAGGGAATAGGATTCCGGAAGTGTTTTGGGAGGTACTGGATTATCGCCGAAAGACTGAAAAGAGTTTCGGTGGGTGGGGGGGCCTTCAAGTGTTGGGGGGACTCATGTGCCAAGGGAAGGGGCACACCAGCCTACAAGGGGTTGGGCGCCACCCCAAACCCTAGCCCACTCGGTCAAGTGGGTGGGGCGCTCCCCCTAGGGCAGCCGCCCCCTTGCTTGGGAGGCAAGGCGCCTAGGGGGCGCCTCCCCCTTGGTGGCCGCTGCCCCCACCCTAGGGGAAACCCTAGCGAACTACCCCTCCTGCCTTCCCCCTATATATAGAGGTGGAGAGGGAGGCAGCCGCACCCATTCATGCCACGGCGCTGCCCTTCCTCTCCTTCTCCGCTAGGCTTTGCGAAACCCTGCTGAGATTGCTCCGCCACCACCACCAGGCAGTCGTGCTGCCAGGAACTTGAGCTACTACTTCACCATCACTCACTGGATCAAGGAGGTCAAGGCGTCATCAAGTTGTACGTGTGTTGAACACATAAGTGTCATCCGTTCGGCACTTGATCGGGAGTTTGTGGACGGATCGTCATCTAGAAGGGTATGTAGATCCAATATCTCCTCTCATAGATGGTCATCTCCTAGATTGATGTTGGTGAGCGTAGGAATTTTTTTGTTTCCCATGCAACATTCCCCAATAGTGGCATCATGAGCTAGGTCTATGCGTAGATGACATCACGAGTAGAACACAAAGGAGTTTGTGGGCATTGATATTCAGATTGCTTCCTTCCTTAGTCTTATTTTGATTCAACGGTATTGTGGGATGAAGCGGCCCGGGCCAACTTTACATGTCCACGCACATGAGACCGGTTCCATCGACTGACATGCAACTTGTTGCATAAAGATGGCTAGCAGGTGTCTGTCTCTCTCACCTTGAATTGGATTCGACAAAGGCGGTCCTTGTAGAAGGTTAAATAGAAACTTTTATATCATCTTGTGGCTTTGCGTAGGTACGAACTGTTCTTACTTGTTACCACTACTGCAGGATGCTGCTAACGCGACACTACGATCAGAGACCCTTTGACAAAACTGTGCGTGATGCATTAATTGCAAACGGTGGTGTAAAAAATTATCAGAAAAGGTGAAAAACATTTGCGATGGCGGAGCCATCAAACATGCTTCAGATTTTAATTTCGTGTGCGATGCAGGGCACACGGTTAATCCATTCGAACTGTTGCCGATGAGGAGAACAACAGAAACGGGCAGCCATATCAATGTGTGTGCGGTATACGGCATACAATATGCTCCAATGAACTGTTTGCTATTAGGGAATGCAACAGAAACGGTTAGCCAGATCAAGGTGTGTGTGATATACAACATACGGTTCAGTCGGACGAACTATTTTCGATTAGGGAACACAACAGAAACGGTTCAACTTAACAAGATGTGTGTGATACGTGGCAAAAAGCCGACTCGGATGAACTGTTTGCAGTGAGAAATTACAACACAGGCGGTTAATACAGTTAGTTCATGTGTGATTCTGTGTTTACAAAAAACTTTGAAAAATGCAAACTAGTTGCTTGCGGTGGCTAGGAGTATCTCACACGATGTGTCTGCGAGTACTCGTGTGCGATGATTAGTAAGTTACACATACGTTTTCTTATGTTAACATGTGTGTGAATTTGCAATATGGACAATTAATATGCAAATGCCTTCTGGACATCCGGCACAAGCTTAAACTCAATGAACTGTGTATGATACTAATACTTTCCACGAAAATTTAGAACTTGGGTAACAACATTTGAGTAACATATATATAGTGGTTACACTATTCGACAAAAGGAGGATCTTCGTAACACGGTTTTGACAACCATATGGTCCATATCTACATACTTAACATAGTAACAACTATCACATTTTAAGAGGCTAAGGGCCAACAACCATATGGTCAATATCTACATACTTAACATAGTAACAGCTAGGACATTTTAAGAGGTTGAGGGCCAACAACCACAACTATCCGCTGGAAGCAACTTGATCACGGCGACTCGGCATCTCGTCAATGAAAAGGAAGAGCCCTCCTGTGCCTTGGTAGAGCATGAGTAGAATAGTGTCTCCAATTTTCCAATATGGATGCATTGCCACGACAAGCGAGAACTTGTTAATCTGAATGGTTCCATTTCTGCGGGAAATGCAGTACCTTGCAATCACTTTGGTGTTATTAGCAGGCACAAGTGTAATTCGACCACGCCGGGGAATCGATCCAGGAACTGCTACAACGGGCAATTTCTGTTGAAATGTAGAATAAAAACCAATTGTAACATATCGTTGAAGATATATATATATATATATATATATATATATATATAGAGAGAGAGAGAGAGAGTTTATGAGCATCAACATTAAAATAAGACTTTCTACCAGTGTTTTGTACACACAATTGGTCTTGTTCAATGTGTGCACCGTAGGTACAATTAATCCCATCCAAAATCCAGCATTCATATGATGTGCTATCTCTGTCAGATTATCAACAAAGTTTATGACACGCTTCACGTCCTTCCAGTGAAATTTAGTACGCTTAGTAACATACAGATCGTTCACTATGCATCCAACATATCCTGCTTAAAAGGTGGAAAGGTTTTATTTATTCAGAACATGGCAGAAGAATATATAGTGTGCATAAATTGGTAAATAGAATTTGTTACTGCCTAGGAACAGTGTCAAAAAATGAAATCACAATTGGTTGATTAAATAGTGATCAATTAGTCGGAACAAATATCTCGATTTTCTAAGTAATATGACAACATGGAGAAAGTTGAAAGGACACTAACCTCGATCAGACTTTAATCAGCTGATGACGTTGGGGAAGTAAACATCCATGTTAATTAGACCAGGCTGTGGTGCACGCACTAGAATTTTATTGCCAGCTTTCAGTTCATAACACTTAGACATTTTTCTCCAAAGGTCTGCATTAAAATAGGAGTGACCATCTTTATCAAGTTTTATGCTAACCGTAATTGTAAATCCATATTGCATTGTCAATATGACATCCTGGGAGTTATCAACAAAGTAAAGCCCAAGATTTCCTTCTACTCCTGTTCTTGGAAAGCAAGGGATGTACTGCTTGAAATTAAAATTATGATTGTAAATTAGATATATTGATAACAGAGCAAGATGCAAATATGGGAGTAACTGATAGAACAAATCAATATATAGATGAAAGCAAAGTACAAAATAGATAACTAAAAACAGATAATGTAACAAAGATTTGATGCAAATATATAGATAATGTAGCAACAGACGGTATATGTTCAAAAATTTATGCCATGCCGACCATGGTAGGTTGAGATTGAACATACCGAGCGCTCCTTGAAGTCATCCGGAATGGTGAGATATAACTTCGTTTCTGACTGGCCGCGACCATACTTGTCCGATTTGTGCTCGCACTTTGGATACATGAATGAACACCCACGAATCAGCTAGAACAAAAATGATTCCACGACGCTTTCCGCCAGTTGATTAGCAGCAACGGACGGACTGTGATAAGAGACGAGTGAATATTTCGCTAAGTTGATTACCTTCTCCATGAGAAAAATCCCCGGCCCAACCCCGAAAACCCCAATTGACCAGAGTCTAGAATATCGGTGCAGATAGGCGGCGGAAAGCGGTAGCGGCGAAATCCCGTGCTGTTTGGAGCGTGACCTCCGCCCGCCGACAACAGCCGTCGAGTTTAGGGTGGCCGCCGCGATAGAAGTTTTTGAGGTGCAGAGTTGGGGAGGAGTCCGCGGCGAGTGGGTGGGGACGAAGTGGGCAAGGGTTTTCTTTTTTTCCTTTTGCATGTGTGAGTGAACACACACGGTTCACAGAGGCGACGAAGATGAATCGTGTCCGATAGTAAATCACCGAGATTGAATGGGAATCCAAATTTCCTTTGTCCTTCATCCATGAGTTTTTTCTACGATGAACATAAACCCCGCTAATCACCGTGTTCAAATTTGGCACTTTTCCGAGTTCATTTACAATATTTAGGGGATTATGTGCATTTTGTAGGCACTAATGCACATAATTCAAATTCAAACAATCGGTGCTTGAAAAGGTGCACAAGAACGGTTTGGAAAACCATACTCGTGGTATTTAGTAAATTCTCAAGCCTTTTACAAGGAATGGGCAGAGATTTCAAGGGAATGTGTGGCTATAGTCAACCACAAACGCGTCATTTACTGGGTTATCAACTATAGAAAAATGAAATACGTGCTTGAAAAACATGACGCCTGGCATGGTGCCATGGTATGGCCTCACCGTGCCCTGGTTAAAAGCTAAGAAGGTTTGATTTATGTTGTCATGCACGCCCTTCATAAACCGAACCATCACCGAGGAAGTTCCATGCTTTCGAGAGGGAAATCACCAAGATTGAAAGGGAATCCAGATTTCCGTCCTAGTTTTTCATTCAGTTTTTTTTCCAACGATCAACATATGGCCTCTAATGCAACGTGTTCATCTTTGACATTTTTCCAGGCTCATTTACCATATTTAGGGGATTATTTGCATTTTCTAGGCATTAATGCACATAATTCAAATTCAAACAATCGGTGCATGAAAAGGTGCACAAGAACGGTCTGGAAAACCATGCTCGTGCTATTTAGTACATTCTCATGCCTTTTACAAGGAACGGGCAGATATTTCAAGGAAATGTGTGGCAATAGTCAACAATAAACGCGTCATTTACTGGGTTAACAACTATACAAAAATGAAATACATGCTTGGAAACACATGACGCCTGGCGTGGTGCCATGGTATGGCCTCACCGTGCCCTGGTAAAAATTTGAGAATGTTTTCCTTATGTCGTCATGCACACCTTTCATAAATCGAACCATCACCGAGGAAGTTTCATGGTTTCGAGGGCGAAATCACCAAGATTGAAGGGGGATCCAAATTTTCTTTGTCCATTGTCCATGAGTTTTTTTCTACGATGATCATACACCCTGCAAATCACCATGTTCAAATTTGGCACTTTTCCGGGTTCATTTACCATATTTAGGGGATTATGAGCATTTACTAGGCATTAATGCAAATAATTCAAGGTCAAACAATCGGTGCATGAAAGGGTGCATGAGGGAGTCCTGGATTAGGGGGTGTCCGGATAGCCGGACTATAGCCTTTGGCCGGACTCCTGGACTATGAAGATACAAGATTGAAGACTTCGTCCCGTGTCCGGATGGGACTTTCCTTGGCGTGGAAGGAAAGCTTGGTGATACGGATATGTAGATCTCCTACCATTGTAACCGACTACTGTAACCCTAACCCTATTCGGTGCCTATATAAACCGGAGGGTTTTAGTCCGTCGGATGAACAACAATCATACCATAGGCTAGCTTCTAGGGTTTAGCCTCTCTGATCTCGTGGTAGATCTACTCTTGTGCTACCCACATCATCAATATTAATCAAGCAGGAGTAGGGTTTTACCTCCATCGAGAGGGCCCGAACCTGGGTAAAAACATCGTGTCCCTTGTCTCCTGTTACCATCCGCCTAGATGCACGATTCGGGACCCCCTACCCGAGATCCGCCAGTTTGACACCGACATTGGTGCTTTCATTAAGAGTTCCTTCCGTGTCGTCATCCTTAGGTCCGATGGCTCCTCCGATTATCAACGACGATGCGCCTGTGGTGAGACTTTTCTCCCGGACAGATCTTCAGATTCGGGCGGACTTTACCGCGAGCCAATTCGCTGGCCATCCGACAGATTGAAAGCTACGCCCGCCACCAGGTCAGATTTGGAAGTTTGAACTATACTGGTGACGTCCGCGGAGACTTGATCTTCTACGGGTTCGATCCACAGCGCTGCTTATCACGAGGGGCATGATCTAGCTCTGCCGAAAGGTGTCTGGAGGCCGCACCGGTGTCCGCCCGACCTTTAGCTCGAGCTGGCTGCGCCGATCGAGGACGGTGGCTGGACACCGCCTCGGGCTGCAATCTCTACGGCGATTGAGCCGTACACCTACCTCGCTGCGGCTTCGTGGACTCAAGGTGCCGGACTCCTCTCCGGACTCCGAGCCTTCCGCGCCCCCGCCAATCGAATCCGATTGGGCGCCGATCATGGAATTCACTGTCGCGGACATCTTTCAGCACTCGCCCTTTGGCGACATCCTGAATTCACTAGAGTCTCTGTCGGAGTAATGGGCCACGGGTAGGCAAACCCGAGCCCCAGGACCTTTCAAAATATCAGGACAGACTGCGCCCCTCAAGACCCCAAGACGACGAGCCGCCATCTGAGAGTCGGCGACGGAGTCGCCGACTGCCCCTCCCAGCCGAGTCCCAGAGACGGCCTCGGGACAAGCCGACTCCAAGACTAGCGACTTCCGATGAAGCCGGCTACAGAGAGTCAGCCCGCGACTCCATCCACCTCCTGCCTGAGCGACCACGAGCGGGATGGGATAAAGCCGCCTTGCGGCCCGTCCCTGCCCTGCTCATAAAGAGCTGGCATGGCTGTGGCGCCGCATCGACGGAGATCTCCGTCCGGGCGCGCAATCAGTAGCCACGCTGCCCTCGACGCCAGCCCTGCGGGCAGATTCTGTACCCATGAGGGCCGGCCTGTACGACCCGAAGACGGCGGGACCCGCCTGTCAGCGGGAGTACAGAAGACGGCGAGAACGCCCCAAAGACGGACCCGTTGGAGTCGGCCTCTGAGAGTCGGTCGGCCCCTCCCACGGGCTCCAAACGCCATTAACCAGACAAGACAGGGAATGGCAACAGTGATCGCCCGCCGGCGGCACTGCTGTTACACGACCCCATGACCAAGCTTCGCGTCATTAGAAGCGCGGCCACTGACCTGCAGCCGGCAAGACCCGCCCACGGCGGACAAGGGCTGTCGGCCCCATGCCGGATCACGGCGAGGCCCACTAGTCGGCGGGCCCTGTGGAGTCGGCAGAGAAGACGACGACTTAAGAGACTGACGGCTGGGACCTGCGCCCAGCCGGATTACCATTGTACCCCCGGGGGGTAGGCCTATATAAACCCCCCGGGGCACCCATGCAAAGGGTTGGACCCCAATAGTTTTAGACACACATAGAGGGAAGAGAAGAGCTAGCCGTGCCCTTCTCCTTCCTCACCCCGAACAGCTCAAGGAGCAACCTTGTACCCACTTTGCCATAGTGATCATGCGGAGACCTGCAGAGCAGCAAGAGGGTGTTATCTCCTCGGAGAGCCCCGAAGCTGGGTAAGATTCACCGGCGTGCATGTCTTCGCCTCATCCGTTTCGAGCACCGGCGACGTTGTACTCGCCCCTCCATGATAAGCCATCCTTTGGCATATGTCGCACCAACCCGACATTTGGCGCCCACCGTGGGGCTAGGTGCACCGTCGTCCGGAGACTCCGCCTGACGGGAACGCTCTTCTCGCTGGCGAAGCGCAGCCAGCCCAAGACGCCAGACGGAGTCTGCGCTGACGCTACAGATGGCGCCGAGGTCGCTCAAGTGGCGAAGCTGCCGCCGAACTTGTCGGCCGAGGTTCGCCTCTCCGACGAGCTCGCATCCGACGCAGGCACGGACGGCCCCGAAAGCCTCCTCGCGGGCTTCCTCGAAAGCAGCTCCACGCCGCCGGGCGAAGCTCGCCGCCGACTGGAGTCCGTGAGGCTCCACCGACCCGATGCTGGTCGATTCCGACACCGCGTCGCCGACGTGTTCCCCACCAACGTGGTGGTCTCTGACGAGCCTCTCCTCGCGGAGAGCGGCGGAAGCACGATCCACAGAGGTGCTCGTCACCGGCCACAGCGAGCCTTCCGGCGAGGGAGCTCGTGACCCTCTCGACGCGGTTCTGCAAGACTTGACCGCCCCCATTCCGGAAGACGCCGACGCTGGGACGTTGGAAGCACGCCGCCTCCAGCTCCTCATGGGCGCACAGAAGTTGGCAAGCATGAGACGCTTGTCAGAAGCCTACCAGCGCGAGATGGATCGCGCCGTGGGCCGCTCGCCGGCTCCAACTAGGCCTAGCCACCTAGGCGCGGTCCAGCAGCGCGGCGTAGCCATCGCCAGTCTGTTTGGGGCCAATCGCCCTGTGTACGCCACGCCCGCGGAGAACATCCGCGCCGCCCAGCGCGGCGAGGCATTTAGCTGGATAACTTCGAGGGCGAGGAGCGCTACCGATGACGGAGCGAAGTCAGCAGCTCCTCGACGCTGCTGCCGCGCAAAGACGAAGCCGGCCGCCGCAGGCGCGCGGCGACAACACGGCGACTTTGCCTCCCCGCCGAGATCAAGCGCGGCGTCTCGGACACCGTTGGCGGCGTCGCGGAAGAAAAAATAAGGATCCGGTTGTCAGCCATAGCGGACTCACATCTCCATCGAAGCGCCGCAAAGACGGCCGCCCAAGAGCGATGGAAGCGGCAGGACGGCTATCTGCCTCCTCCTCCCGCAGAGAAAGGCGAAGTCTCCCCACCACCCGTCGAGCATCCGACTCGGCGACCGCCTTGACCGCCGAGAGAGTCGGAGAAAGCAGCGCCCGCCATCGGATCGGCGACTCCATCGATCCTCGGCGCTGAAGAAGAAGACGAGTTGGGCCCGCCCTATTTCGGACCTCGCATCCGAGACGAGCCCTTCCCCAGAGGATTCACACTCCCCCGAGACACACCCAAGTACACCGGCTCCGTGAAGCCGGAGGACTGGCTAGTGGACTACTCCACGGCCGTCAGCATAACGAACGGCAACAAGCGCGTTGCCGCAAAGTATGTTCCCCTCATGCTCCAGGGCGCGGCCCGGACATGGTTGAACAGCTTGAAGCCCCGCAGCATCAACAGCTTGGTCGACTTCACCGAGGCCTTCGTCCGCAACTTCACGAGCACATACAAGCGACCTCCCAAGCCTCGCCAGCTTTCCTTGTGCGTGCAAGGCCCCAACGAGTCTACTCGCGACTATCTCACGCGCTGGGCCGAGCTCCGGAACTCCTGCGAAGGAGTGCATGAGGTGCAGGCAATCGAGTACTTCACTGCCGGGTGCAGAGAAGGCACCCTCCTCAAGCACAAGCTCCTTTGCGATGAGCCGGAGACCCTCGACGAACTGCTGATCATAGCAGACAAGTATGCCACGGCCGACTCCTCCATGAAGTCTGAGATCGAAGTCAGTGTGACTGGCAAGGTGGCTCCCCATGCTCCCAGAACTCCGGCTGGCAACGCCAGTCGGCGACAGCAGCATAATGATCACAAGCGCAAGGCCCCGCTGCCGGCTTCCAACAGCCGGCAGGTGGCGACAATCGAAGACCAGCAGCCAGAGGGGCAGCTTCACCGCCAGCGAAAGGCGGCAAGTCCAACTGGTTGACGGCCTTCTCTTACGAGCAGACTCTGGATGGACCCTGCAAGTTCCATAGCGGCGCGAAGCTGTCGAATCACACCACCCGGAAGTGCCATTGGCTCACTAGGATCGCCAAGGGAGACGGCCTTGTCCCTCCTCCGCCTGCTGGGCCGTCGCCTCCCCGCCGCCCCAGCAGCCGGCTGTCAGGCCCGTCGGCGCAGTACAAGACGAGTACCCAGAAGAGCATGGTGCCTATGTAGTGTTTACCAGTGTGGCTGACGATCACCGCAGCAGGCGGCAGCAACAACAAGAAGTGAATCGAGCATCGGATAATCCAGAGTTCATGCACCGTCCGAGAAGCCCATCGGTTGGAGCCGAGCTGATCACCCAGAGGTGATGCCGAATCCGGGCTCCTACGCCTTGGTCTTGGGAGCCACCCTTGCCGCGGATAGGCGGGCCGCTCGCTTCTCGCGAGTGCTGATAGACGGAGGCAGCAACATCAACATCCTGTACAAGGATACGATGGAGAAGTTAGGAATCAAGCAAAGACAGCTTCAGCACAGTCGGACTGTGTTCCACGGAATTGTACCTGGCCTTTCCTGCTCACCGATTGGCAAGATTGTGATAGACATCCTCTTTGGGGACAAAGATCACTTTCACCGAGAGCCAGTCTGGTTCGAAGTAGTGGACCTTGAAAGCCCCTACCATGCTCTGCTTGGCCGACCTGCTCTGGCCAAGTTCATGGCGGTCCCCCACTACGCCTACCTCAAGATGAAGATGCCGAGTACCAAGGGGATTCTGACCCGTGGCCGGCGACTTCTGAAAGTTGTCCACTGCGGCGGCTGAAAGCGATCGGCTGGCCGAGTCCCCAGTGATCGCTTGAGAAGCGGCTCCTTGATCGGGTTGTGGCCATGGCGGCAAGCAGCCGAGATGTCGCCCGACCCCAAGGAGTCGAAGGCGAGGGCTCGTTCAAGCCGGCCAAAGAGACCAAGAAGATACCCTTGGACCCGGAGCACACGGAGAGATACGCTATCGTAGGTGCCAACCTCGACAGCAAATAGGAAGGCGGGCTCGTCAATTTTCTCCGTGAGAATCGGGACATTTTCGCATGGTCCCCCAAAGACATGCCAGGTGTACCGACGGAATTCGCCAATCACAAGTTACATGTCCGATCTGATGTGAAGCCCGTCAGGCAGCCCTTGTGCCGCTGTCAAGAGAAAAGAAGAGTTGTTGGAGAAGAGATAGCCCGGCTCCTCGCAGCGGTTTCATCATGGAAGTGTTCTTTCCAGAGTGGTTAGCGAACCCGGTCTTGGTACTAAAGAAGAGCAAGCGATGGCGGATGTGTATTGACTACACAATCCTCAACAAAGCCTGCCCCAAGGACCCGTTCGCCTTGCGAAGAATTGATCAGGTGATAGACTCCATAGCCGGATGCGAGCTGTTGAGCTTCTTAGATGCATATTCAGGATATCACCAGATCAAGCTGAACCCGGCCGACAGATTGAAGACCGCCTTCATCACACCGTTTGGAGCCTTCTGCTACCTGACCATGACGTTCGGCTTGAGGAACGCCGGCGCCACCTTTCAGCATTGCATGCAGAAGTGCCTCCTCAAGCAGCTTGGCAGAAACGCCCACGTTTACGTGGATGACGTGGTGGTGAAGACGGAGAAGCGAGGAACGCTGTTGGAAGACCTCAAGGAGACCTTTGAAAATCTGCGCCGATTCCAGATCAAGCTCAACCTAGAGAAATGCGTCTTCGGAGTACCAGCCGGCCAGCTCCTTGGCTTCCTGGTCTCTGAACGCGGCATAGAGTGCAACCCCGTGAAGATCAAGGCGATCGAGAGGATGGAAGTGCCCCGCCGACTGCTAGATGTGCAAAAGTTCACCGGCTGCTTGGCGTCTATCACCGATTCATCGATCGGTGGGCGAAAGCTCTTCCTCTGTACCAGCTCATGAAGAAGACCACCTTCTTGAATGGAACTCAAAGGCGAATGAAGCTTTTCTCCGGTTGAAAAAACGCCGACTACTCCCCAAAGGTCTTTGGCGGCTCCGACTCCAAAGGAGCCCATGCTCTCAGATATTGCCGCCACCGGCAGGGTAGTCAGCATACCATTGTAGTTGAATGCAAGGAGGAAGGCAAGGCGCTACCTGTCCATAGACCGTAGACATTACGAGCGAGGTACTATCGACGTACAAGCAGAACTACCCCCACTACCAGAAGATGTGTTACGGCGTGCACTTTGCCGCCAAGAATTTGAAGCCTTACCTTCAAGAGCATCCAATCACCGTGGTTTGCACGGCCCCACTAGCAGAGATCATCGGAAGCCGAGAAGCTTCTGGCCGAGTGGCCAAATGGGCCATAGAGTTGGCCCCTACACCATCTACTACCAGCCCCGCACCGCTATCAAGTCACAAGCACTGGCCGACTTCCTCGCCGACCGGCAAAACCCAAGACTGGCCGCCAAATACCGACTCCACCCATTGGCGGATGCACTTTGATGGCTCCAAGATGCGCACCGGCTTGGGAGCCGGGCGTAGTCCTCACTTCCCCAAAGGCGACAAGCTCAAGCACGCTGCAGATCCATTTCGCCGCCTCCAACAACGTCGCCCGAATACTGGCGCTCATTCACGAACTCCGGCTTGCCAAAGAGCTCGGCATTCGCCGGATCCTGTGCTATGGCGACTCCGACTTGGTGGTCCAACAGTCATCCGGCGACTGGGACGCCAAAGATGCAAATATGGCGAGCTACCGTTTTCTGGTACAACAGCTGAGTGGATATTTTGAGGGATGCGAATTCCTCCACGTGCCAAGAAACGACAACGACCAAGCAGATGCCCTGGCAAGAATCGGCTCCACCCGCCAGGCAATACCATCCGGCGTCGCCCTTCAGCGCCTCCTCAAGCCATCTGTCAAGCCGTCACCAGTCAGACTCCATCTTTGTGCCGGCTCCCCCTGAAGAAGTCGGATCCGACTCCAAAGCCTCAGTAGACGGCACAAGAATCCTTGCAGACGCCCCCAAGAACGCGGCAGTCGAAGCCGGCCCGGGGACTTCAGAACCCGGCCCGGGGACTGCGGCGACCATTGCGAAGACTCCAATACTCGGCCCGGGGACTGCGCCAGTCGGCCCGGGGACTTCTTCAACCCAGCATGCTACTGCGGACTCCAACCCGCCGCCTCCCAGCCCAGCCGCCCTCGTCCAAGTAGCAGTACTGGCAGTCGAAGAAATAGCAGCACCCTCATGGGCCCAGCCCATCCTGAAGTTCTTAGTAAGCGGAGAGCTACCAATCGATGAGACCTTGGCTCGACAAGTGCAACGCCGAGCAGCAGCCTACACTATAGTCAATAGAGAGCTGGTCAGCGCGTCACACCGGTGTCTACCAACTGCGTCCGAGAGTCAGAGGAAGGCCAAGCAATTCTCGAAGACATCCATCAGGGCGAGTGCGGCCATCATGCAACCTCAAGAGCACTCGTCGCCAAAGCCTTCCGACACAGTTTCTTCTGGCCGACTGCCCTAGAAGAGGCCTAGGAATTAGTTCAAAAATGCAAGGGGTGCCAGGTGTTCCGCTCCAAGCCGCTTCAGCCGGCCAAGGCCAAGACTATCCCCATCGCTTTGGCCCTTTGCTGTTTGGGGCCTGGACATGGTGGGACCATTCAAAACGGCACGAGGTGGCCTAACTCACTTACTTGTTGCGGTGGACAAGTTCACCAAGTGGATAGAAGCAAAACCCATCAAGAAGTTGAATGGTCCTACGACAGTGACTTTCATCGCCGACATCATGACTCGGTACGGCATACCACACAGCATCATCACCGACAACGGCACAAATTTTGCCAAAGGATCCCTGGCCCGTTTCCGCGCGACGCAAGGCATCTGACTGGACTTAGCGTCCGTTTCCCATCCATGATCAAACGGCGGGTGGAAGCGAGCGAACAGCCTCATCTCGTCTCGGCATCAAGCCTCGATCGGTCGAACCATTGAGCGTTCGGCCGGCCGGCTTGAGGAGTTGCTACCGTCCTCGGAGTCTGCACGACTCCAAACAAGTCAACCGGCTTCACACCTTCTTCCTCGTCTCACGGTGCCGAAGCCGTCATCCCAACGGATATAGAGTTCGACTCCCGCGAGTCACCATGTACACCGAAGAGGAAGCGGAAGAAGCACGTCAAGGCGGCGTCGATCTGGCTGGAAGAGGGCCGCTTGTTGGCACTCACCGGTCCAAAGCATCTACCAGCAGAGCTCGCGCCGCTACTACAACAAGAAGGTCAAGCCAAGATCATTCCTAGAAGGCGACCTTGTGCTCCGGCTGATCTAGCGAACAGCCGCCAAAGACAAGCCGCTTGCGCCTTGGGAAGGCCCATCCGTCATCAGCAAAGTGCTGGGCAACGACTCCTACTACCTGATCGATGCTCAGAAGCCCCGAGCACGCAAGAGGGATGACTCCGGCAAAGAGACGGAGCAGCCATGGAATGCGAATCTCCTCCGAAGATTTTATAGTTGATGCAGTATGTACCACGCTACCCTTTGTGTTTAAAGTACCAAGACTCCGGGCCCCCCGAGACGAGCTCGGGGACTGCCCTCTTTTGTTAACCGTATGATAAGAATTATGCCTTTGAGTATGTTACTCTTTGTTATGCTATTTGGCACCGGGCCCGACTAGTCGGCCCGGGGACTCGCCGCCTTTGGGCTATGAAATGCTTCCTACAGTCAGACAAGTAACGTGCGGTACCTAAGTCGTCTCCTGTCAGAAGCCGCAGCTCGTAGAGCGACTGTTTGGTGGGCAGGAGTAAGGAAGAACGGGCCCCCACGCGAAAAAACGGCTAAGGACCCAAAGCATAAACATAGTTTAAATCGGCTTCCAGCCCGTTTAAGTAAAACCGACTCCTAAGTAGTCGACACGCTTTCTACCCAACTTGCTTAACGACTCTAAAAATGGCCAAGTACTTGCCTTCTCAAAAGTAGCCAAGCACTTGACCTAGACGGCAGCGTCTGTGAAGCGATTGCCGATGGGCAAGCGGCATCTAAGGGAAGGCGGCAAAGGAAAAAGCCACAAGAGCAATAAGCAAGGAAAGATAAAATTAGAATAATATTTACACAAGCTTAGGCCCTTGGCGGATCTTGGACAGAAGTTCGTAATACACCCATGGTGGAATTGTGCGAATTAACAAGTTCTTTCAAAGACTAGCAAAACAGATAAAATAAAGGCAAGGCAACAGCCTAAGAAGCGGCAGATGGGGTTGGAAGGCCGGAGGCGGCAGCGGCGTCAGGCGCCGGGGCGGCAGGCTCGGCGGTCTCGGCTTGATCGTCTCCGGCGGCAGTCGGCCCAGACGGGCGCGGCTCATTGCTGGAGGCGCGATCGAGCTGAGGCTGCTAGCCCGCTCCGTCTTCTGGCGCCTCCATGTCGTCTCCGTCCTCCGCCTCGTCTTCATCCTCGGCGCTGGAGTCGATCACCTCCGCCGAGTCCTCGTCGTAGTCCGGGTTCATCCCGAACCACTCCGGCGGTGCCTCCCCACCGTCTTCAGCCCGCTCAGGGACGAAGACGCTGGTGTCCGTGTAGTCGGCAATCGCCACCGCACGCTCAACGAGGGCGTCCTCCGTTGCCAGCAGCTCCGCCTGGGCCTCTGACCGGAACGCGGCCAGCCGGTCCAGATCCAGCCCTGGATACCACGCGTTGACGAACTCCAGGGCTCGGCGAGTTCCAGCCCGAGCCGCGGAACCCTTCCAGGCCTCAAGACGGCCAGCCGCGACCTCCAGCCAGTCGGCGGTCCGGCTGGGAGTGCGCAGAACCGGCATGTCCGGCCACAGAGCAGCGATCGCTGGGCGCCGACGGTGAAGACGGCGCAGCATCCGATGGGTCGGCCGCAGACGAGCCTCAATGCTCAGGAGCTGCTCGTCAAGGGTCCGGGGGGCGTTGGCTGCGATCTCAGCACCACCCGCCCTTCGCGCCTCGCGATCAGCCTCGATGGCTTGATTGGCTGCCTGCGTATGACCAGGGAAGAAGTCTGCCAAGAAGAAGAAGAAGCAAGTCAGAAAAACAGGAGTCGGCCTGACCCATAGTCGGCGACCCAAAAGAAAAAGTAAAAGCGAACTCACCATCGACGATATCCTCGATTTCGTGGAAGCCGGAGGTCAGCAGCGCTTCCCTGTCGATCCAGGAGGAGCGCTCGCTCTCAAATTCAGCTAGGAGAGCGGCCTCTTTCTTCTCCGCCTCAGCCTGCGCCGCCTTGAGCAGCTCCCTCTGCTCCGCCAGCTGCGTAGCCAGCAGGTCGCGCTCTGCAGCGAGCTTGCCGCACTCCTCCTCTTTGGCGCGCAAAGCGGTGTCGGCCGTACCCAGCTTCCCCCGAAGAGTGGCGTTGGACTCTGAAGAATAAAAAGAAGAAAGACGCGAAGTCGTCAGCCAAGAAGGTCGCTTGGAAGATCCGGCCCGACTGCGCAGCAGTCGGCCCGAACTCGGGGACTACAGCCCGCGGGTGCGCCAGCGCGCCCCCGCGAAGAAGAAAATTCACCTCGGCTCCTCACCAAGTCGGCAGTCCGCTTGTCCAGCTCCTCAACGTTGCGGTTGAAGGCTGTGGCGTGGAGGTTGTGATATTCCTACGACAAGAATTCCAGACAAAGGTAAAAACTTGGAAGTAAGGAAATAGAGTTCCGAGCCGCCTGCTCAGCAGCCGGCCCGAAACTCAGGGATTACACCCAGTGGGTGCGCTGGTGCGCCCCCACAGAGAAGAGCAAGAAAAAGTTCGAAAAAGAAACATACCCGCACCGCGGATCGCGATGCCAGGCGCGCCTTGGTGAGGTTCTGGATGGCATCGCCCTCAGCTTTCGCAACCGCTGGGCGTCCAGCGCCCGTGTTCAGCGGGCCCGTGCCGCCTCCTCGCACCCACCCAATGGGCGCGGCGCTTGTCGCCTCGGCGTCAGGAATGGCCGAGCTGGCGGCGCCGGTCTCAAAGGGGCGCGGCGCCAAAGTCGCCTTCTCAAGACGGCGTCACGCTGGTGAGGCGACTTGAAGAAGCAGCTGCGCCACGGCCTCGTCGTCAGTCGGCGGCACAGGCGGGTCCGCCGGCTGCTTGTCTCGCGAGCTCTCGGACTGCGGTGGAGGCGGCGGAGGAGGCGCGGCCGTGCCCGGTAGGGAGACCTCGCCGCCTTCCCTCTCTACGACGGGGACCTCACTGCCGACTCCCTCCGACTGCCCCGTGAACTCCGGCGACGGTGGCGCAGAGTTCAACGGAGTGACGAGCAGCACCGACTGGAGGCGCGCGGCATCCTCGGCTCGCCTCTTGGCTGCAGCGGCGGCTTCGACCTCCTCCAGATTCTTCTGGGCGGAAGCCGCCGCCTTCTCAGCCTCCGCCTTCTCCAGACGGGCGGCCTCCTCCTCGTCGCGCTTCTCCTGCGCATTCCGCTCCGTCGCCTCCCGGAGGGCGGCCGCAGGGTCAACCCACCGAGTATTGGCGGACGTCTCCGCCGACCCCATGACGAAGGCGGCGGCGACCCTCTCCAAGGTGAGGGGAGCCCTGATGAGAAAAAAGACATATGAAGACTTGGACAAGACGGACCAGAAGAAACAAGACAAAATAAAAAGTACTTACGCGGAGACCAGCGGTGGCTTCTTCACTTCCTTACGGAAGCGGTTAGCCTTCGCGACCGCCTCTTCGCGCTGGGTCGCGGCGGCCGTCCCCCTAAATTTCTTCGCCCGGCCGCCTGGCAGACTCGGCCCGGCCCGACGCTTCTTCGTGCCGCCTCGACCACCCAAGGCGGCGGAGGAACTCGCGCCTGGATGGCCGGCTTTCTGCTGGCGGCGGGGGGCGACTTCCTTCTCGCCGTCATCGTCAGGCCAGTCGGCAAAGGTTGCCGAAGGCCTGAAGTCGCCGGCCCCTCCTCCTCCCTCGGCGTCGGTCTCCATCGCCGCCACGCCCAAGTCGGGGTCGTCGGCGTCGCTTTCCGCCCGGTCGGGGACGAATTCACGAGCCGGCCCTGCGGCACCGGCCGAGGGCTGCATGAGGGGATTCTGAATCGGAGAAGACCAAGGAAAATTAGAGCCGGATTCGGCTGAAGAAGGAAACAGAGAAGCAAGAGATGATTGACCAATGGCGAGGGGTTGGCGCGCGAGTATGGCTCCTTGCCGAACTGCCATTCCTCCGTGAGGCCGCAGTTCGCCAAGAAGTTCACCGTGTCCACCACCTCCGCGTGGGGCATGTCTTTGGAGCACAACCGGCTGGGGTCCCGGCGGCCGCTCATCTGACAGATCAGATGAGGTCGGCCTTGAAGAGGAAGGACTCGGCGCGCCACGAAGGCGGCCAGCAAGTCCGCCATAGTCAGGCCCTCCGACTGCGTCATCACGCGGAGTCGCGCGACGGGGGCATTGCCTGCGGGAGTCAGCTCCGGGCCCAATCGGACCAGCTGGGAGGTCGCCCCACCAACTCGCCGGCCACGTAAGGCGGCAAGTTGACCCAGTCGCCCTCGATGGCGACGTTCTTGACGTAGAAGTATGTGCGCTGCCACATCTTCACCGATTTGATGAGGGGGATGGCAGGAAAAGGGTTCTCGGGCACCGGCCTCCTCATGGCGATGAACGTGCCGCACAGAGCCGGCACGCGAGCGACGTGGGTTCCGAGCTTAGCTTGGAAGAATTCCCCCCACAGCTCGATGGTGGGGAGAACGCCAAGAAAGCCTTCGCATAAGGATGCGAAGGCGGCCAGCAGCACCACCGTGTTTGGAGTGAGATGGTGCGGCTGGAGCCCGAAGAATTCCAGGAACGCGTGAAAGAAGCCGCTCGCTGGCAGCCCTAGCCCGTGCATGAGGTGCGAGCGGAATATGACCCGTTCGCCCTCCTCCGGCGCCGGCGTGATTTCGCCCTCCGGCGCGGCGCGGGTCCGCACTAGGTGGCTGCCGGGGATGCGGCGCGTTTGGCGGAGAAACTCGATGATGTAAATGCGTTGATGATGGAGCCATCCCACACGCCGGAGCGTGTGGTGGGAGGCGCCGCGGCGGAGGAGGAGCTCATCTCCGCGGCGCGGCGAGGTTCGGCGCGGCGGAGCGAGGAAGAAGATGAAGCAAGAAAGGAGACGAAGCAAGGAGCGAGAGGGAGCGGGGAAGAGTGGGTGCGCGTGCGTCGCTGCCCCCTCTCCCCCCGCCTACTTATAGGCGCCTAGGCTGAGAAGCCGAGGGGGCGGGCGTGGGATTAACTGCGCCCACGTCCCCACGCCCCCACGATTTAACCCACGACGTTACTGCGCGCAGTAATGGCGTGGGGAGCCCAACCGCCCGCACGGCCGCAGCGGATCCGCCGTGCGCTGAGGCGCGGTAGTGGCGGGCCCTGCCTGACGGGCCCGTCTAGTCGCGCGCGTGGGCTGGCAGGCTGGCCCTGCCGCATGGCGTCACATGGCGGGCCCGCAATGGGCAGCTGCCTGGAAGCTTGTCAGGCAAGCCGCTCGGACCCCGCCGCGACCTACGAAACCTCGGAGGAGCAAGACGGCCTCCTGCAAGGCCGACTCCAGCTAGTCGGCTCAAGATAAAGACGGCAAGACCAAGCCCAGATTCTTCCACTAAAGGGATAAAACTCTTGAGGCTCCTCGGCGTGTCGCCCTCGGCGCCTCACCAGCTTCGGGGACTACTGTCGGAGTAATGGGCCACGGGTAGGCAAACCCGAGCCGCATGACCTTTCAAAATATCAGGACAGACTGCGCCCCTCAAGACCCCAAGACGACGAGCCGCCATCTGAGAGTCGGCGACGGAGTCGCCGATCGCTTCTCCCACCGAGTCCCGAGGCGGCCTCGAGACAAGCCGACTCCAAGACTAGCGACTTCCGATGAAGCCGCCATGAGAGTCGGCCCGCGACTCCATCCACCTCCCGCTCGAGCGACCACGGCGGGATGGGATAAAGCCGCCTTGCGGCCGCCCCTGCCCCGCTCATAAAGAGGTGGCATGGCCACAGGGCGCCGTACCGACGGAGATCTCCGTCCGGCGCGGCACTGTAGCCACGCTGGCCTTGACGCCAGCCCCGTGGGCAGATTCCTGTACCCACGATGGCCTGTCTGTACGACCCGAAGACGGCGGGACCCGCCTGTCGGCGGGAGTCTGTAAGACGGCTAGAACGCCTAAAGACGGACCCGTTGGAGTCGGCCTCCGAGAGTCGGCCGCCTCCCACGGGCTCCAAGCGCCATTAACCAGACAAAGGCAGTGGAATGTCAGCGGTGATCGCCGCCAAAGCGGCACTGCTGTTATGACCCCACCACTAAGCTCGCGTCATTAGAAGCGCTGACTACAGAACTGCAGCTGCAAGACCCACATGGCGGGACAAGGGCTGTCGGCCCCATCTTTGGATCGGCCAAGGGCCCACTAGTCGGCGGGCCCCAGGAGTCGGCGGAGAAGACGACGACTTAAGAGACTGACGGCTGGGACCTGCGTCCAGCCGGATTACCATTGTACCCCCGGGGGGTAGGCCTATATAAACCCCCCGGGGCACCCATGCAAAGGGTTGGACCCCAATAGTTTTAGACACACATAGAGGGAAGAGAAGAGCTAGCCGTGCCCTTCTCCTTCCTCACCCGAATAGCTCAAGGAGCAACCTTGTACCCACTTTGTCGTAGTGATCATGCGGAGACCCGCAGAGCAGCGATGAGGTGTTATCTCCTCGGAGAGCCACGAAGCTGGGTAAGATTCACGGCGTGCATGTCTTCGCCTCATCCCGCTTTCTGTGCACCGGCGATGTTCTACTCGCCCCCTCCATGATAAGCCATCCTTTGGCATATGTCGCACTCCAACCCCGGCAGTCTCTCTCTTTATCGAGAGCCCCGGCCGGATTATGGTCGAAGGTTGGGATGCGGACGGCGAAGAAATTCAAAGCCCACCCACCACCCACTTTGTAGCCACTGTCGATGATTTAACCGACATGCTCGACTTCGACTCCGAAGACATCGACGGTATGGACGACGATGTAGGGGAGGAACATGAACCAGCACCTATAGGGCACTTGAGAACCACCTCATCTCACGATGTATACATGGTGGACACACCTAAAGGAAGCGACGATGAGGAACAACGGGACGCTACGAAGGATCATTCCCTCGAAAAGCAGTCAAAACGGCAACGTAAGCGCCGCTCAAAGTCCCGCCTCGACAAAGACCCAGCCATAGAGCAGGGCGAACCGGTGGACGACGAACATGCTAACGAGCAACCATCCGATCAGGACAATCTGGATAAGCAACCCGGCAAAGATAACAGTCTGGACGATCTCACGCCGGACAAGTTGCTGGAGCAGAAGAACCTCCACAAAAGGCTCGTCGCCACTACACGTAGCCTGAAAAAGCAGAAGCGGAAGCTCAAAACAGCGGAAGATGCACTCAGAATCAGATGGAGCAAAGTACTCAACACCGCAGACAAATACGGCGACAAATACGAACGAAGAGCTACCCAAAGAGAAAACTACTGTTTGAATTTGATGAGGAGGCCGTAGAGCCCCCGCAATCAAAAAACAAAGAGGCCACCCGGTCGGATGGACGACCCCATGGCAAACAGAGAGCGGCAAACGGCGCTGCACACAAGCCGGCACGCGATCCACACAGGGATTCACATCCAAAAGATGGCCCAGTTAGATCTATCTACGGGCCAAGAAAGCAAGCTCTAGTAAGCAAAGCAACACATCAAGTATCTGAACATCACGGTACACCTAAATATAGGGGTGCCGCACACCCCCTATGTTTCACCGATGAGGTGCTGGATTATGAATTTCTAGCGGGATTCAAGCCCGTAAACATAGAGGCATATGACGGAACAACAGACCCTAGAGTTTGGATTGAGGATTACATCCTCCACATACACATGGCTAGAGGAGATGATCTCCACGCCATAAAATAATTACCTCTAAATATAGGGGTGCCGCACACCCCCTATGTTTCACCGATGAGGTGCTGGATTATGAATTTCTAGCGGGATTCAAGCCTGTAAACATAGAGGCATATGACGGAACAACAGACCCTAGAGTTTGGATTGAGGATTACATCCTCCACATACACATGGCTAGAGGAGATGATCTCCACGCCATAAAATAATTACCCCTCAAGCTCAAAGGGCCAGCCCGGCATTGGCTTAAAAGCCTTCCCGAAAACACCATTGGAAGTTGGGGGTAGCTCGAGGATGCTTTTTCGCAAATTTTCAAGGGACCTATGTCCGACCTCCGGATGCCGACGATTTAAGTCACATAACTCAACAACCCGGAGAGTCAGCCGGAAATTTTGGAACAGATTCCTTACTAAAAAGAACCAAATAGTCGATTGTCCGGACGCCAAGCCTTAGCAGCTTTCAAACACAACGTCCAAGACGAATGGCTCGCTGACACCTCGGCCAAGAAAAGCCAAGAACAATGGCCGCATTAACAAGCCTCATGACCCGCTTTTGTGCGGGAGAGGATAGCTGGCTGGCAAGATGCAGCACCAGCGACCCAAGTACATCCGAAGTCAGGGATGGAAATGGGAAACCACGACGCATCAAGAACCAGCGTCGGACCAAGGGAAACAGCCCGAAGAGCACGACAGTCAACGCTGGATTCAAAAGCTCTCGGGAGAATTATAAAAAGCTGCCCCTTAAGGATAACAGGGACGAGCTATCTAACTTAAACAAAATCTTGGACAAGATATGCCAAATCCACAAGACTCCCGGAAGCCCGCAAACCATACCCACAGAGATTGTTCGGTCTTCAAGCAGTCCGGCAAACTCAACGCCGAACACAAGGGGCTCGACACACCAAGCGAGGACGATGACAAACCCCAAAAGCAGAGCACCGGAAAACAAAAGAATTTCCCACAAGAAATCAAAACAGTCAACTCACTTCACATGACAAAAGGGAAAAATAAAGCGGCGCCCATAGAGGTACGCGCCATACGGCCTATCCCGGAGGAGTCCCGCCACTGGTTGTTAAAACCAATCACCTTCGACCATCGGGATTACTCTAGAAGTATACGGAATGCAGGTTGGACTGCCTTGATATTAGATCCGATAATTGGCGGACTCCAATTTTCACAAGTCCTAATGGACGGCGACAAAGGATCTAAACCTGGTATATCGTGACACAATCCGCAAAATGGGGATAGACCCAACCAAATTTCGCCATAGCAACACTTCCTTTCAAGGGGTAATGCCAGCCCATATGCCCATTGTATGCGGCTTTCTCATCGCTAGAAGTTGTGTTCGGCTCACCCGACAACTTCCACCGCGAAAAGTTAACCTTCCACCTCACCCCATTTACAAGTAGCTATCAAGCACTATTGGGACGCGAAGCTTTCACCCGCTTTAACGCAATAACGAATTATGCATCTCTTACACTTAAAATGCCCGGTCCACGCGGCATTATCTCGTTAAAAGGAAACATCGAGGGTTCCTCGAGTCCGAAAAATCATGCGGTTGCCTTGACAGCCACACAATAAACCAGCTTCACCAATTAAAGCACTTATACAGGTCGTCCAGATCCCAGACACGGCTGGACGAGTCCGGCGTAAACATACAAGGGCTTACTAGACGCATACCCCCATACAAGGGGCTCCGTGCATGCACAACAAGAGGCAATAAAGCTCAATTTTATTCATTTTTGAATTGTACTTCGTTTATTTAATATAACATACATTTTCGCACGACCCTTTTCAACTAAGTTCCTCTATTTTACAGATGAACACCGTGCTACACCCGTCCAAGATACGGCACAACGAAGACACAGGCGCAAACGTGCAGCAGGGACCCGTTGCAAGGATTCTTTTCAGATTAAGACCCTGCATAGACCTTTTTTACTGTCTCTTGTTGATACACATCCCCCGGTTTCTTGCTATAACCGAGGAGGAGGCTGGCGTTTTGGCATAGGCCACATCAGAATTTCGCGCATACCTGGACACCAGGGGCTTATTACCAAGGGCGATTGTTCGGCCCGTTTTCATAAAGACCGAATACCTTAGGGAGTGTTCGACGTCTCGAGTTAGGCCTTATATGCATCAGCTCCAAATCATGTCTTTGGTCAAATGTTGGATTTGCCCGGCTCACGTGTTTTGTTGCCTTACGCCCGCTCTATCGGCTAATGCGGCACCAGGAGAACTACTGCGATTGTGCCCCGGTTCGGCCAGGCGAGCACCTCAGTAGAGAAAGCCGAAAACTGACCGTCATGATATAGCGTGAGACTGGTCAACCACTCGATGACCCGCTGGAATCTTTAGAATTCCTCCGCATTGACGAAGGGCCGTTTCCCAGTCAGGCACATACGCGCCCCGAATTCGGGTGAGCGCGGTGCCCCTAGGGGCTATATAGTAGCCCCACTGTCGAACTCCTATGGCTAAGTGAAAGTGATAAAGCATTATAGTCTGGTTGCCTAGTTTGTTGCGCTTATCACCTCCTTTGTAGGACCAAGACGTTGGATCAAGTGTGAAAAGGCGCTCGCAAACACCCCGCATTATATGCGTGGGGGCTGAAGCCAAAGACTACCATCTTTCAGGTTATATACACATATACATTAACGGTCGCACATGAGGTATTTTAATTCTTGAGGGCACAAGTATAAAAAGCTTTTATATTCCATCGAAACATTGTTTCACAATAATACATGTTATTCGAACATAATATCCTTCGAGCACTGCGTCTCTATTAAACGAGCGCCCTGCAGAACTTCCTGAAAATAGTGCTTGACGGGAACTCGGCTTCCGTCCGGATCTTGGGATGCAACATCGGTGGCCTTCATCTCCGCCCAGTATGTATTGACACGGGCAAGAGCCATCCGTGCACCCTCTATGCATGCTGACCGCCTCATTGCTTTGATATGCGGCACCACACCAAGGAACTGCTGCACCAAGCCAAAATAACTCTTCGGCTCGGGCCTTTTCGGCCATAAATGAGTCACGACATTCTTCATGGCAAGTCCGGACAACCTATTCAGCTCCACCCATTCGGCCGGACGATCGGTTAATGGAAGTGGACGCTCTGGATTATGGAACTGCGACCAAAAAAGCTCCTCCATCTCGTGATCCTTTTGATCTCCGAAGTGTTTGTCCGCGTCCGCGGCACTCACGGCCAAGTCCAGATAAGCATCCTCACTACTCCACAGCCGGTCCAACTGAGCATATTTAGGATCCGTGAACTTCCTCCGCAGAAGAAAGGGCTTTCTAGCCGCGATATCTCCGGCCTGACGTAGCTCCTCCTTCATAGCTCTCATCACAGAGCGAGCATCCTTGGCCTCGGTGGTGGCCTTCTTCAGGTCCTCTTGCTCCACTCGACCTTCTTTTTCAAGAAGCTCGTAGCGGTCGGTAGCATTCTTCAACTTCACGGCCATCTCGGCCATTTCCTTCTTGCTTCGGCAGTGAGCAGCCTGTTCGGCTTTTAGCTCTTCGGTCGCCTTTAAGGCAGCCGCATCACTTTTTCTGGCCTGCTCCTTGGCTCGGGCAAGCTCTGCTCAAGGTTCTCCATGGCAGCGGCACCATCTGCATCAAGCATACATGTTGTAAGGCATGGGCATCAAGCTCCCTTACCAGGTGTCCGCGGAGAAACCACATACCTTGTGACTCGTCAAGCCGCTTATTGACAAGCGCGATGTCGGCATCCGCCATGTCAAGTTGCCGCTTTAGTTCGGCAAATTCATCAGTCCGGCTAACCACCGGACGCCCCGCCACCTACATAGGAAGGGCGACATATTATATCTGGGATTATGATCCTCGGCATGCTGTCATTTTTGACAACGCACCGAGTCTCAGGGGATACTATCTACACAGGGCGCATCTTATATATGCGGAACTGTCAAAAGGTACACCATTGCACGTACCTCAAAACCCGTCAGTAAACTCCTGGCGGCCTCGTACAACCCGCTTTCCGCGGACGAAATTTTTTCAATCACCGTACCCATCAATGCACAGTGTTCCTCTGAGATAGACACTCGCCCGAGCAGATCCTTCAACTCCTCCGACCGTGCACCAGGAGGTGCCGAACTCGTCCGATGGCCGTTTTCGAAGGCCGGACACGGAGGGCTCTGGGGGGGCCCTACGACCGCCCTCCACCCCTGCCGGATTCGGAGAAACCCTCCGTGACGACACCTCAGGATCGTCCGCCTCGCTAGGCGGTACGGCAGGGGGAAGCATTGCGCTCTCCATCATCTCCGGACGAAGATCCCCTGACGACGAGCTCTGCTAAGAAGGGCTGAGATCCGAACTACAAGGTCAAATTTCGGTCATCTTCAGAAATAAAACAGGGATGTCTTTTATTTTATAAACTCCCCTCTCTACTTATGGCTCGCTGGAGGGCTGGTCCCCTTGGGGAAATAATGCGGCCGGGTTATCTTCCGGCACAGGACCCTCTGGCGAAGATTTCTTCCCGTGCTTTGAGGCCTTGGTCTCCGGATCTTCAGAGGCGGTCCTCTTCTCCCCTTGGATGGAGGGATTCTCGATCCCTCCTTTCTTGATAACCTCCTTCACGGAGGCGTAGCTTCCTTCTTCCCCTTCGCCTTCTTCTAAAGGCGCAGCCTCCAAAGATCTTGGTTAACATGGGATCCGGCGTGGTCTCGTGGAGGGGGCGGACACTGATCAGTTTTGCTTTCGCTATCCACTCCTGTTTAAGGGACAACTCTTTTAAGGGCAAGTTTATGATAAATATACGGATAGCGTGTCCTGCACGGACTACTTACTTGAGCATCCAGCGATTGCAGCTCGAGACTGCGTCCTCGGCCAAGTCCGGACACATTGCTTGTGATCCGAAGAACAGTTTGTACAGCTCCACGGGCGTTGCGCCCATAAAATGTTGAAGTGCTCGTGGTCCCTCCGGATTGAACTCCCACAGGCGGAGGAGGCGACGTTTGAGGTAAGGTGATGCATTTAATCAGCATGACCTGCGCTACTACGACCAGATTGATCTCTCTCTCTAGGAGGTCTCGAATATGGCCCTGCAACAAGGGCACGTCCTTGGACGGCCCCTAGTCAAGCCCTTTATTGACCCATGACGCCAGCCGCGATGGAGGACCCAAGCGAAAGGCAGGTGGCGCCACCCATTTGGTGCCCCTGGGAGCTGTGATATAAAACCACTCTTGTTGCCATAGACTGAGCTCCTCTTGAAAAGAGCCCTCGGGCCATGGAGCATCAGCATTCTTGCTTATAACAGCCCTTCCGCACTCTGCCTGTTGCCCCTTGATCATCTTCGGCTCCACCTTGAAGGTTTTGAGCCACAATCCAAAGTGGGGGGTAATGCAGAGGAAGGCTTCGCATACGATGATGAACGATGAGATGTGGAGGATGGACTCCGGATCCAAGTCGTGAAATTCCAGCCCGTAATAAAACATGAGCCCCCTCACGAAGGGGTCCGTCGGGAAACTTAGCCCCCGAAGGAAGTGAGACGTGAACACCACGCTTTCACCGGGCTTGGGAGAGGGAATAACCTGCCCTGGGGCAGGAAGCCTATGCGAGATTTTGCCGGTTAAATACCTGGCATCTCTTAGCTTTAGGACGTCTTCTTCTGTGACGGAGGAAGGCATCCACCGGCCTTGAAGGTCGCAGCCGGACATCAGCGAAGGTACGAAGTGCCTGAATCTGGAGCTTTGGGTGTTGGGACTCGAAGCGAGGGGCGGATTCGATTGAGATTGAGGAAAAAGAGCGGGGCCTTGGTCTCTTTATAAAGAGGTTGAATACCAGGAGCCCTCCCCGTGACCGTTTGGGACTCGCCTTTGATAGAGGAGACGTATTAACGGGCACGACCGGGTTACCCACGCCCGTATTGATGAGAATCCGGAATAAGGGGACACGATCTCTGCTTTGACAAGACGTGCCAAGGAAACCGCCTCGCTAAACGCTACCGAGGTGGGACAAGAAAACGATTCAATAAAGGCTTGGCCGTGGTGTGATGTCACGTCATGGAATACGCCGCCAGATTGAACTTGTGTAAATATTATTCTCTCTACGGTGGTATGTGGAACTTATTTTGCAGAGCCGGACACTACCCTTGTGTTCAAAATCTTCTATGAAGTATTCGGAGGAGGAACCTGCCTTGCAATGCCGAAGACAATATGCGCGCCGGACTCGTCGTCATTGAAGCCTGGTTCAGGGGCTACTGAGGGAGTCCTGGATTAGGGGGTGTCCGGATAGCCGGACTATAGCCTTTGGCCGGACTCCTGGACTATGAAGATACAAGATTGAAGACTTCGTCCCGTGTCCGGATGGGACTTTCCTTGGCGTGGAAGGCAAGCTTGGCGATACGGATATGTAGATCTCCTACCATTGTAACCGACTCTGTGTAACCCTAACCCTATTCGGTGCCTATATAAACCGGAGGGTTTTAGTCCGTAGGGATCTAACAACAATCATACCATAGGCTAGCTTCTAGGGTTTAGCCTTTCTGATCTCGTGGTAGATCTACTCTTGTACTACCCACATCATCAATATTAATCAAGCAGGAGTAGGGTTTTACCTCCATTGAGAGGGCCCGAACCTGGGTAAAAACATCATGTCCCTTGTCTCCTGTTACCATCCGCCTAGATGCACAGTTCGGGACCCCCTACCCGAGATCTGCCGGTTTTGACACCGACAGTGCACAAGAACGGCCTGGAAAACCATGCTCGTGCCATTTAGTAAATTCTCATGCCTTTTACAAGGAATGGACAGATATTTCGATGAAATGTGTGGCAATAGTCAACCACAAACGTTTGTTTAATGGGTTTTCAACTATACAAAAAATGAAATAAATGCTTGAAAAACATGACGCCTGGCATGGTGTCATGGTATGACCTCACCATGCCCTGGTAAAAATTTGAGAAGGTTTGGCTTATGTCATCATGCACCCTCATATATTGAACCATCACCGAGGAAGTTCCATGATTTCGAGAGGGAAATCACCAAGATCGAAGGGGAATCCAAATTTTCTTTGTTCTTTGCCCTAGAGTTTTTTTTACGACGAACATACACCCTGCAAATCATCGTGTTCAAATTTGGCATTTTTCTGGGCTCATTTACCCTATTATGTGAGGGACGTGGATTGACGTTCGATCGCGGTGCATCCTATGGTGCACACGCGCGATCCGCGTGGCTGGGGTTCCGGCTAATCATAACACAACACACAATAGGCTCAGTGCACATTATTTCCGGAACCGACGGAGATGAACCGTGTGCGATAATGGACGAGCAAAATTGTAAGGGAAGCCAAATTTCCTTTGTCGTTTGTCGTTGAGGTCTTAAATACCACCGCACTGTATGGCTGCCCGACCCCTCCATCCTAGGGCTCTCTCCAAGTGTCGTTCATGGCACTGCGGTGCACAGTAACTGGTAAGGAAGCAATGGCATCACCTCGTGTCGCGTTCCTCGCCACCCGCGACCACACACATGGTAAGAAAGCGATGTCATCTCGCCGCACCAATTTGATTGCCGCCGGTGGCCACACAGTTACGTGGCCGGACTTTGAGGCTGCCATGGGTGAATGGGCGGTGGATCTAGAGGCGGCCAAAGCCGCACAGAAGGAGCAAAAAAGGCAGAAAGCAGTCAATAAAAGAGAGTCCCGCCGTCGCAAGAAAGAAGAGGCCGCACGACATGGTGAGGAGAGCTTGGCGGAGATCAATGCATGGTGGGCTGCCGCCTACAAGGCCGGGAAAGAGAATGTCTGCATCTGGCCAGCATGCCCTAATGGCAGCATGTGAGAAGTAGTTTAAGTTTGTAGTATTAGAGAAAATTACCAGTAGTACTTTAAGTTTGTAGTATTAACGTACAATGTCGGTCAGAGCATCCTTTGAGGGCTCTGAGCATTGATTAGCATGTGTGCCCATGTGCGTTTTTTGCATTAATCATTAGAAGATCACAAAACACACAGTTTCTATGCCATACCCGTGTGCGTTTTTTTGCGTTAATGATCCATAAGGCAATTACCTGTGCGATGTTTCCTAATAAAACAGGCGTACCATTGACCAAAAAATCAACTACACGTGTACATTTTTTTGAGACGGGATCTGCGTATTTTCTGTTTTGTCGCACACGAGTATTTTACATGCTTCGTCTGCGTTGTGTGTCTCCCCCGCCCAAGTTTCAAGTTTCGCAGCGAAATTTTCATTAGGTGTGCGATTTTGCAATTTATTCCTCCAACCACATCCCCACCTGTCAAATTTCCTCCGTATCCCCCTGCCTCCCACTACCGGCAGCTCAAACCGCCGCCGCCGCAACCACAGCTTCAACCACATCTACGTTTTGCTCAGATCCAGTCAGGTAACCCACCGATCTCTATCATGGCCCCAGCCCGATTGCTTAAATGGCGCCTGCGAAACATCATCATGCCTCCAAATCCCCACCGCCAGGAGCTGATGGCGGTCCATGGCGTGATGGCCGCTGTGCGTATTGACCCGGAGGAACACCTCGCTTCCACAGCTGCCGACATGGTGCGGGCTCTGGCCTAGATGAAGTGCCCCAACGACTACCCCCCAGGACTTAACAGGTATGATCTGACCTGCTAAATCTTACCAATACCACTTGCAATGGCTATGTTTTGTACGGTTGATGTATTAAGCATGTTCGTGCCTTGTTTATTTCAATACTGCACACTTTGTGATGTTCAAGTATTAACTGTCCAGCTCACTTTCACCAATACCAGCAACAAACTTACAATACATGACTCATGATATCACTAGAGATGTTGCCCATTTGCTATTTTTGGTGGATGCTAACCCTGTTGTACTTAACATGCTTGTGAATGTACTTACGCAGGGTCATCACGGGCGATGCTGTTGTTTGCTGTCGAGGTTAGCTGCATCCAATGTCTTACGGTATTTCACATCAGTTGTGCAATTGCAGCTTAACTTCTTCCATTTACTGGTTGCCTGTAGGTACACATGTCAGTGGCACTGATCCACGCTTCGACTCGGAGGAAGAGCTCGCCTCTGCCACCGCTGACTTTGGGCGGGCTCTGGCCAAGATGAAGTGCCCCAGCAACTACCTCTCAGGACTTACCAAGTATGTACTCACTAGTTCAATCTTACCAATACCAGTTGCAATTAATGGCTATGTTCTGTACGGTCGATGTATTAAGCATGTTCTAGTAAACATGCCTAACACATTTTTGCTACTCCCCCTACCGTTTTATAGACAACTAGGCCATTCTCTGCTCTGGCAGCACCTGCCTTGTGACGTTTAACTCTGCCAATTGCATTTCTATCAGTACTGGTTTCAATGGCCATTAAGCCTGTTGTAATTAACAATTGTATCCATTTTTAAACAGTTGTATTTCAATGGCTACAAATTTACAAAACATGAATTAGGATGCTGTTAAGCCTGTTGCAATTAACAGTTGTATCAATTTTTTTAATCCATCCCTTTGCTACCGTGCTACTCTTTCTCAATGAAGATATCACTACAGATGCTGTCATTTTATTACCATTTGCTATTTTTGGTGGATGTTAACCCTGTTGTAGTTAACATTGGCTTTGCATGTACTTACATAGGGCTACAATGGGCGATGACGTTGTTTGCCGTCGAGGTTAGCTGCATCCCATGTCTTATACCATCTATTTCTAAATATAAGTATATTTAGAGATTCCAATATAGACTAGATAAGGAGCAAAATGAGTGAATCTAGATTCTAATCTAAACTATATCTATAATTCTATATACATCTGTATGTAGTTCATATTGAAATCTCTAAAAATACTTGTACTTAGGAACGTAGGTAGTTGTATTTTACATCATTTGTGCAATCTCAGTTTAGCTTCTAACATTTACTGGTTGCTTGTAGGTACATATATGAGCGGTACTGATCCACGCTTCGATCCCTTTTGCGTATGGGGCAATGAGATATTCATGAACAAGCGTCAAGTGAGGAAACTAAGAAAGATTGTTAGGCGAAAGAAATGGGTGATGGTAATTAAGCTCTTTATTTACACTTTGGCCAAGACAATATTGAACTTTAGGATGGTAAGTAATGTGTTGCCTTTTCCCCCTGCCCACAACAAGTTACTCTATTAGACCTTAGTATCTGATATTTTTCTCTTTTTAGTGGTTTTTGAAGCTATTTACTGATGATTACCTTGCAAACTACATGACCGGAGTGGAGGCAACTAAGGTTCAAGTATATAATTCATGCTACCATGATAATGCTCTAGAAGTCTTCAAGAAGGCGGTGAAGGATGGGCGGGCGGGGTTGGACAAAAGTTGTTCGTGCCTATGGCATGCAGGAAGGCACATTATGGGAATTCCGTTTCTTCAACACCATCGGCAGTCAAAATAATTTACACTTGTCTCTTCACCTTTACCGCATGTAAATATTGTGGTTCATCATAGTTAATTGTTGTCTAATCTTGTAATTACTGAATATATTGTACTGATAATTTTATTTATGGATTCGTTGTTGAACCATTGTTCTAAGAATTTGAATTGCATGTTTCATATTTCAAAATTTCCAATTTGAATAATAAATTACGGGCAAAAATAAAAATATACAGGAGCGAATAAAATAATGTGCACACGGTTAAAAATAAAACAACGCGTGTGATGAAAAAAGAGAACATATGGTTCTTTGATGTGAAACATTTGCGATGCCCGACGGATGCACACACGGTTTCGTCTCATATGCATGTGTAATTCATGGTAATACAACAAACGTTTCAAACCAGTGTGCGTGTGTGATAGGAATAACAATCCCGCACAGTTATGAAAATGGACACGTTGGCGTTAGTAGAGGCACCGCACACATTTTTACATTCTTGAACCGTGTGCGATAACGTACCTATCACAAATATATCGACAGATTAAATGTTGATGTCCACCTTTTTCACACGACTATAGTGGCGTAATCGTTTGGGATGTCTCTCTGATCAGAAACGTAACGTCGAGATGTAACGTGTGGGACTGGGGCGGCTTCTCATATATTTATTCTATGGCGATCGTCAGTAGCCCCTCAACCATCCCCGACGATTTTCTGGGTCGTGTGGGAAGGACCCCCTATCGCCCACACTCACTTGGCGACAGTTCCAAATACCGTCGCGGAAAGGGGTTAAAAACCGTTTGTATAGCACCTTATGGTACTAGTGTACCCATAGCAGCCACGTAAAACTTGCAACAAAAAAGTAGAGGACGTCTAACTTATTGTTTCAGGGTATGTTGTGATATGATATGGCCAAAGACATGATGGGATATATTTTATGTATGAGATGATCTTGTTTTGTGTAGATTATCACGACTTGCATGTCGATGATACGGCAACCGGCAGGAGCCATAGGGTTGTCTGTAATTATTGTATCACCCGCGTGTCGATCATTAAGCGCTATGTAATGCTTTACTTTATCGCTAAGCGGTAGCAATAGTTGTAGAAGCATGGTTGGCGTGACAAGCCCGATGGCGACACGATGATGGAGATCATGGTGTCATGTCGGTGACGATGGAGATCATGCCGGTGCTTTCAAGATGGAGATCAAAAGCACAAAATGATGGCCATATCATGTCACTTATGATTTGCATGTGATGTTAATCCTTTTATGCATCTTATTTTGCTTAGGACGACAGTAGCATTATAAGGTGATCCCTCGCTAAAATTTGAAAATAAAATTGTGTTCTCCCCAAGTGTGCACCGTTGCAAAAGTTTGTCATTTCGAAGCACCACATGATGATCGGGTGTGATGGACTCTACGTTCGCATACAACGGGTGCAAGCCAGTTTTGCACATGTGGAACACTTGGATTAAACTTGACGATCCTAGCATGTATAGATATGGCCTCAGGACACAAGAGACCAAAAGGTTAAACATGGGTCATATAGTAGATATGATCAACATGGAGATGTTCACCATTGAAACCACCTCATCTCACGTGATGATCGGACTTGGGTTGGTGAATTTGGATCATGTTACACTCGGACAACCGGAGGGATCTTGATTTGAGTGGGAGTTCTTAGGTAATATGATTGATTGAACTCATTATATTGAACAATAGTCTAAGTTGTCTTTGCAAATTATGTTGTAGATCAATGGCTCACGCAGTAGCTCCTCTGAATTTCAATGTGTTCCTAGAGAAAGCTAAGGTGAAAGATGATGGAAGCAACTTTGTGGGCTGGGCCCGTAATCTGAGGATTATCCCCACGGCTGCCCAAAAGTCTTATGTCCTTGATGCACCGCTTGGTGCGTCACCCCCTCCAGCGATTGTGGACGTTGTGAATGCCTGGCAGTCATGTGTTGATGACTACTCAATATTTCAGTGTGCCATGTTGTATGCCTTAGAATCGGGACTTAAAAGGCGTTTTGAACGTCATGGAGCATATGACATGTTCTAGGAGTTGAAGTTTATTTTTGAGAAAAATGCCCGGATTGAGAGGTATGAGACCTCTGATAAGTTCTATGCCTGCAAGATGGAGGAGAAGAACTCTATCAGTGAGCACATACTCAGAATGTCTGGGTATTACAACTGTCTGGCTGAGTTAGGAGTTGAGCTCCCGCCTGAGGCGGTCATTGACAGAGTTCTTCAATCGCTACCACCTAGCTACAAGAGCTTTGTGTTGAACTATAACATACAAGGGATGAACAAGTCATTCTCCGAGCTGTTCGTGATGCTGACAGACGCGGAGTCAGACATCTAGAAGGAGCATCAAGTGTTGATGGTCAATAAAACCACTAGTTTTAAGAAGATCAAGGGAAAGAAGGGAAACTTCAAGAAGAGTGGCAAAGCAGTTGCCCCTCCCGTGAAGAAACCCAAGGTTGGACCCAAGGCAGAAATTGAGTGCTTCTATTGCAAGGGAACTAGCCACTGGAAGAAGAATTGCCCTGATTGCCGACAAGAAGGGGGCCAACGTTAACAAAGGTATATATGATATATATGTTATTGATGTGTACCTTACCAGTTCTCGTTGTAGTGCCTGGATATTTGAGACCGGTTCGGTTGCCCACATTTGCAACACAAAACAAGAACTACAGAATAGATTAAGGCTGGCAAAGGACAAAGTGATGATGCGTGTGGGCAATGGTTCCAAGGTTGATGTGATCGCTGTCAGTCAGCCCGAGCGTTCGGTCTTTTCGGTTTGTTCTGTCCGGTATTTTCGGTCTTTCAAAAATTCGGTCTTCTATAATTGAAGACCGAAATAAATTCGGTCTTTTTGATTATTCACTATTCGGTCTTCGGTCTTTATTATTCGGTCTTCGGTCCCGACCAAACAGACCAGATTAGTTATGTTACTTCCAGTACAGTCATATAAAAATACAAACTACATAGAGTACAGAGGTGTACAAAGGTGTGTGTGTGTGTGTGTGTACAGAGACAACAAATGTTGTATATAGGCGCATGTGTACATAAGAAAAATTCAAACAAGTAACACTTGTGTGCAATATGCATGGAGTACAGTACACCACATGAAATTCTTAAAATAGAAAAATCAGCACTATATATAATCACCACTTCACCAGCAACAAGATTCATGCATGGATACTCATTTATATTTGAGAGTAGAAAGTAAGAAGATGAAGTAGCATCAGCCGATGGAATCGACAAGCAGCAAACACCATCACCGCTTAGTACTTGACAACATAGCACTTAACATGAAATAAATCAGGTTCAGTACATGATCTCAATTCAGCAGCAAACAACGAACATTAAGGTCTCACACTCTCACTCTCGGTTCTCAATTCTCAAGTCTCTGGTCACAAATCACAAGCACAAGATGATAACTAAAACATGATACATTCAACATGATTTTAGTTCAGCCATGAGTAGACGTGGACGTCACATTGTTGGTCGACTTGCACACTTGTTTGACATGGCCATGGAAGAAGCAACAACACCCGCATTGACCTTATGCTTTCCCCTCACCTTGTCACCAAATTCTTCAATCAACTCTGACACAAGTCAAGTATTAAATCAAATTTCATAATCCGCTAGCTATGGTGATATGCATATTAATAATTGTGACAATAACCCATACTGGGTTTCCAAGCTAAGCACCTAGAAGGCTAGAACAACGAATATGCTTGATGCTTCTCTTGGACAAGTGTGATATGTTGTAGAATAAGAAATAAGTTTCTTATGGAAATGGCAAACTAATATGCATTCGATTAAGATAAAACAATGCTTCTCAACCAGACAGCAAACCAGCGACATGCAAATAGCCAGCACGATGGTTAGTCCCAAGGAAATAGGAGTGCATCTAGTTAAAGTGCCTAGTTAAAGTGCAAGCTAAAACATACCTAGTTAAACAACTAGTTGGTCTTATTATCTAAATTAGTAAAGTGCAAGCTGAAAGTTAACAATGCCTAGTTAAACAACTTATTTTAGGCCATCTTGTACAATAAGGTTGACACTATGTGCCGTACATCTCATATGCAAAAAAATTCCAACAGCTATGCTCGTTTTTGCCTCAACCAAGCACTTTTTCAAGTGAATGATGCAGCCATCATTAGCGCTTGCATTATCCATGGTGACTGTCATAACTCTCTCTAACCCCCATTCCATCAAATATCTCTGCAAGTTCTTCCCAAGATCCTTCCCCTTGTGGCCCTTCACCATTATGAAATTGATAATCTTCTTATGACACTTCCAATTTTCATCAATAAAGTGTGCAGTCACTACCATATAGCCATCTTGCTGCTGAGAAGTCCAACAATCAGTGGTTACACACACACACTTCCACAATGGTCTTTGAAAAACTTTTTCAACTTGGACTTCTCATCTAGATAGATTTTGACTGCGTCCCTGGTACAAGTTCTTCTTGATGGTGGACTAAAGAGGGGGCAAGCGACTTAAATGAACTTTCTGGATCCAGATTTCTCACCAAATGCAAAAGGCAGTTCATCCTCTATGGCCATTATAGCAAATGCCTTCCAAACTTTCTCCGCGTCGTATCTCCAAGTGCTGATGCCATCTCCTGGAGTTGCTTGCAAAGTGGTCTGATTTGGATCCATTTTCCTATTCAGATTGAGCTTGCATGTACCAAAGTACCTGTGCATTGCTGTTGTCCCATTGATTGATGTAGTAGCTTGAATTGGTCGATCACAATACTTGCATTCTCCTTCCTTCACTAACCCCTTGTCATAAAAAACTTTGATGAAATGCTCCCAAATTTGTGATCTTGACGCCATTTGCTTCCGTACTTTTGGCTTGTCATCTTGAGTAGCTTCTGGAATGGCACCTTCAGCAACTTTTGCTTGGACATCTTTATCTTCAATGATGCTACGTAGGACTGATTCATCTCCTGCTTCTGCGTCTGCCTCTGCCTCTACACTCATAAATGCATCGCCTTTGTCATTCAACTCCTCATCATGTTCAGATTCCAAAGATAGAAAGCATCTACAAAAAAAGAGGACATTGGTCTGTCAAACAACATTGACATGAGCAAATCACAACATAAATAAATGCATATAATATCTAGTATATATCTTTGTGTATGTCTTATCAGCTACCAAAATGATATACACCATGTATATAACTAGTTTCAGGAAATAATCTTGTGCTAACATTTGACACTCCTCTAGTTAAGCTTAGTACAAAGTTCTTTTTGTTCTCTCCAAATGCTAACAGTTGACATAGCAAGGGCATATATTGCCTACAAAATGCCTGCTGCAGGCTTAGATTTACAGAGAGAGATGAATTAGCTCACCTTCAGCTATGATGTGGAGAACCAAAAGTGGCAGCAGGCGGCTGGCCGGCGAACAATGTGGAAGAAGGCGGGTGTCGGTGACGAAGTGCAGCGCTGTTGAACCGGTCGTCATGAGGTGGAGCAGTGGTGGCGATGGCGGCGTCACAGGCAGCGGGGCGACCTCCAGGAGGCTGGGATTGGCGGCCCGGGGCGTGGGTCATCAGGCCGGCGCTCGGGGAGCCAATCTTCAATGGTCAGGGCCGCCGCTTGGGGCGCCGGTCTTCACCGATTAGGGCCGCCGCTCGGGGCGCCGGTCCTCACCGATCAGGGCTGCCACTAGGGCACTAGACGTCGGTCTTCATTGTTCAAGGTGCGCTGTGTGCATCGGGCCACAATGGTAGGTGGCGGCTAGGGTTCGGTGGGAGAGGATGGGGAATGGCAGTGAAGCGGCTGCTGCTCGTGAGGTGAGGCCGAGCACATGAGATCCTGTGTGTATCTCGCTCCTGAATTGGGCTGGCCAGATGTGCCTTTGGTAAACTCTTGTGTATGGGCTTTTACTAATTCGGTCTTTACGGGCTATTCGGTCTTCGAAACAGCAGGACCGAACAGACCGTAACAAATTCGGTCTTTTGTTTGTGCTAACCGTTTTTATTCAGACTTTTCTAGTTCAGTCTCGGTCTTTTCGGGTTCGGTCTTTGGTCTTCGGTTTTTATGCCCGGGTGAGCTATCAGCACGCTCACCCTTCGATTACCATCGGGATTAGTGATGAACCTGAATAATTGTTATTTAGTGTCTGCGTTGAGCATGAACATTGATGACCCACAAGTATAGGGGATCAAGTGTAGCTCATTTTGATAAGTAAGAGTGTCGAACCCAACGACGAGCAGAAGGAAACAACAAGTGGTTTTCAGCAAGGTAATGTTTGCAAGTGCTGAAATTGTAAATAGTAGAGTAGTTTGATAGCAAGATAGTTTGTAACGAGCAAGTAACGATAGTAGTAACAAAACTACAGCAAGGTAGCCCAATCCTTTTGAGGCAAAGGATAGGCCAAAACGGTCTCTTATAATAAGCAAAGCATTCTTGAGGGTACATGGGAATTTCATCTAGTCAATTTCACCATGTTGGTTCGATTTGTGTTCGCTACTTTGATAATTTGATATGTGGGTGGGCCGGTGCTTTCGTGTTGTTCTTACTTGAACAAGCCTCCTACTTATGATTAACCCTATCGCAAGCATCCACAACTATGAGAAAAGTAGTAAGAATAAATTCTAAACATAGCATTAAACTTTTGGATCTAATCGGTCCCTTACGGAGCGCATAAATTGGGATTGAAGCTTCTGTCACTCTCGCAACCCATCATCTACTTACTACTCCACAATGCATTCCCTTAGGCCCAAATGTGGTGAAGTGTCATGTAGTCGACGTTCACATGACACCACTAAGGGAATCACAACATACATACCATCAAAATATCAAACACATATCAAATTCATATGATTACTTACAACAGGATTTCTCCCGTGACCTCAAGAACAAAAGTAACACTACAAAAAAATACACTTCCGTGATGATATGTGTTTGTCACAGTAGGTCACGTTTTCTGTCATGCATGTACATCCATGACAAATTTATGACAGAATCAAGATAGTCATACCTGTCTGTCAGAGAAGTGTTCCATGACATTACCAAAATTATCATCACAGAAGTCTCCACTTCCATGACGATAAATCACGCGTCACAGAAGTGCTTTCGTCAAGGGTGACCGACACGTGGCATCCACCGTAATGGAACGTCATTAAGCCATCGGCTACGGTTTTGGATCCGATAACCCGTTAACAGCCCGGACCAATGGGGATTTTCCACGTGTAAAATCATCATTGGCTGTAGGAAACACGTGTCAGCTCCGTGTTGGCACAGGTGTCACTCATCCAATGGGCGAGATGCGCCTATGATATGTTAACACGTGGACCGGCCCAAAAGTGGCCCATAAAGTTTAAATGGGCCGCCCAACTAAGGGCCCACAAGATTTTGCGGACCATAATAGGCCGACCCAGCTAAAGGCTGATACGTCTCCAACGTATCTATAGTTTTTGATTGCTCCATGCTATATTATCTACTGTTTTGGACTATATTGGGCTTTATTTTCCACTTTTATATTACTTTTGGGACTAACCTATTAACCGGAGGC
Source organism: Aegilops bicornis (assembly GCA_021605145.1). NCBI lineage: Eukaryota > Viridiplantae > Streptophyta > Magnoliopsida > Poales > Poaceae > Aegilops > Aegilops bicornis. The sequence goes on along the minus strand of CM038669.1, from coordinate 165,705,594 downwards.
CTAGCCTGCACTGCTGTTTTTGCCTATTCCAAAGGTTCAAGAAACGTAATATCAAACGGAGTCCAAACGGAATGAAACCTTCGGGAACGTGATTTGCTCATCAGATAAGACCCATGAGACTTGGACCCTCTGTCAAGAAAGCCACGAGGCGGTCACGAGGGTGGAGGGCACGCCCCCTGCCTCATGGGCCCCTTGAAGCTCCACCGACGTACTCCTTCCTCCTATATATACCTATGTACCCCCAAACTATCAGATACGGAGCCAAAAACCTAATTCCACTGTCGCAACTTTCGGTCTCCACGAGATCCCATCTTGGGGCCTGTTCCAGAGCTCCGCCGGAAGGGGAATCGATCACGGAGGGCTTCTACATCATCAGCATAGCCTCTCCGATGAAGTGTGAGTAGTTTACCTCAGACCTCCGGGTCCATAGTTAGTAGCTAGATGGCTTCTTCTCTCTTTTTGGATCTCAATACAATGGTCTCCCCCTCTCTCATGGAGATCTATTCGATGTAATCTTCTTTTTGCGGTGTGTTTGTTGAGATCGATGAATTGTGAGTTTATGATCAAGATTATCTACAAACAATATTTGAATCTTCTCGAAATTCTTTTATGTATGATTGGTTATCTTTGCAAGTCTCTTCAAATTATCAGTTTGGTTTGGCCTACTAGATTGGTTTTTCTTGCAATGGGAGAAGTGCTTAGCTTTGGGTTCAATCTTGCGGTGTCCTTTCCCAAAGGATGAGGGGCAGCAAGGCACGTATTGTATTGTTGCCATCGAGGATAACAAGATGGGGTTTATATCATATTGCATGAATTTATCCCTCAACATCATGTCATCTTGCTTAAGGCGTTACTCTGTTTTCATTAACTTAATACTCTAGATGCATGCTGGATAGCGGTCGATCAGTGGAATAATAGTAGTAGATGCAAGTGAGAGTCGGTCTACTTGTCTCGGACGTGATGCCTATATACATGATCATGCCTAGATATTCTCATAACTATGCTCAATTCTCACAATTGCTCAACAAGAATTTGTTCACCGACCGTAGAAATACGTATGCTCTTGAGAGAAGCCACTAGTGAAATCTATGGCCCCCGGGTCTATTCTCATCATATCAATCTCCAATCACTTTATTATTTGCTTTGCTTTTACTTTTGCCTTTTATTTTACCTTGCTTCTTTATACCAAAAATATTATATATCATCTCTATCAGATCTCACTCTCGTAAGTGACCGTGAAGGGATTGACAACCCCTAATCGCGTTGGTTGCGTTGAGCTATCGTTTTGTGTAGGTACGAGGGACTCGCGCGTGGCCTCCTACTGGATTGATACCTTGGTTCTCAAAAACTGAGGGAAATACTTACGCTACTTTGCTGCATCATCCTCTCCTCTTCGGGGAAATCCAACGCAGTGCTCAAGAGGTAGCAAAGACCCACATGATTTTGCAGGCCATAATGGGCCGGCCCAGCTAAAGGCCCACAAGATTTTTGCAGGCCATAATGGGCCGGCCCAGGTGAAGGCCCACAAGATTTTTGTGGACCATAATGGGCCGGCCCTGCTAAAGGCCCACGAGATTTCGCCGACATTAATGGGCCAGCCCGACTGTAGGCCCACAAGAATTTGATGACCCTAGTAGGCCGATCCATTAACTGGCTACCATTTTTTGGGCCAAATGCCGGCCCATATTTGATTCAATCCATTAATGGCCTGCCACGTTCCGGGCCTAATAATGGCCCATATGAGATCCGGCCCGTTAAAAGCCAACCACATTCTGGGCCAAATTACGACCCAGATCAGGTCCGGCCCTTTAAGAGGCTTTGGGCTAAATTATGGCCCATATCAGATTCGGCCCGTCAACTGAATGCTATGCTTTTGGGCCCACTTGCTAATGGCCCATTTAGTAATTGGCCTGATATTAGTTTTGGCCTATTAAGGGCCCGTTTAACATTTTGGCCCTATATTAATTTCGGCCTGTTAAAAGCCCGTCATATAGTTGGGCCTAACTATGGCCCGGTTTGCATCCGGCCTGCTCGCAGCCGATAATCTGATCGGGCCAAACAAGGACCGAGACAATTTTGGCCTGTTATAAGCCCATGATTTGATTAGCACATTCATGGCCTTGATTCTATTTCGGCCTGCTGTCGGCCCATGAGCTGTTCGGCACGTTTCAAGCCCAACCTACTTTTCAGCCTCCTAAAGGCCCATTGAGTTTTCTTGGAAAATAGGGCTGGTGGTTTACTCGGCCTATTAAAGGCCCGAATCTACTAGTGGGCTAGTTTACATTTAAGCCTGTTAACGGACCAAGATGACGGGGCCCATGATGCGGATCATACATGGTGATTTGCATGACGGCCCGATTATGTACCGTAATTTTATGGTTTGGCCGGTTTACTGCGAAGACATGATATATACATACATACATACATACACACATATATATATATATATATATATATATATATATATATATACAGTAAAATAACTGCAGCACCGTGAATAAGAAAAAACCTAGACTATACAATAAATAAATTAAGGCATATTACATCCACTAAGCATCAACGTTCGCAACTATGATAATAAAGCACAAGCAGACAGCAGATTACATACACTGGGCATCAAAGATCGCCACCAGTGCAACTAAACACACCGACAAAATAATATACAAAACTGACAACACTTCAATAGAGTTCAAGCAAGGTTAGCTCTGCCGAGCTGCAGTAAGCACCGAAAGCAAGATGGTGAGACTGCACTTGTTTGACACTTATATCCTCCTCACTCGAAAGATAAACAAGACATATATGACAGGTTTTGCACATATAAGTATCGGTCTTGACACTTCATCACATTTCTTCTTGTGAATAAAGTGACACAGCTTTAAGATAGCATTAACACAATATGGTATTGTTCAGGTCAAGACATGGCAGGAAATGACATTATGAAGGAGTTGGCAGCTTCACGACACCAATCGGATTACGGATCAAGAACTCATAAGTATCAATGGTTACCTTTGTCAATTTCTCCCATTTCAGATTGGCAAAATAAGATCACTTGCTCCGTATAGTTTAATTTACATGGTATGAAGAAGGAACTTGGTTGTACAACTGAAAACTTAAATTGAGAAGGACAAACTTTTGTTTATGAACTGGAGTACATAATAAACTTTAAACATGCAATTTGATGCAAACACCGAAAATAAACAGCTGTTGCAGTCATGCCTAACCAAATATACACAACAAAGTTTGAAGGCTTGAGAAGGATAAACTTACATGATTGGTGAAGGCAGGCTCTATAAAGCCCTTGTCCATGCTGATGGGGGGGGCAATTCAAGAAGTTTACCACAGAATCTTCTTCATAAGCATTGCCTTTATTCTACATTTTGTTAAGAGTAAATATAGATGTGACAATATAAGAAAACATGGAGAATATTTAAGACAAGATGAAGAGTGATGCTACATAACCAAGTAGCTATAAATGTAAGTACATCGATACAGGCAAAAGGTACAGCCAAGAGCAATGCAGAACTAAACTTCTTCAGTACCATCGGTGTTATCCAACCTTATGTTAAGAGTAAATATAGATCTTATGTGTAGAAAATGGAGGGCAAAGGAAAATAAGCTGCAGAGTGATGGTACATGAACAACTACCTGTCAATATAAGTGTACAGCAGGTACTTACAAGAACAATGCAGAGCTAAAAAATTTCATTGGCATTGGATATATTCTACACTAATGTAACCATTCATACAGATCAGATAATTTGGAGCGAACAATTGATAAGCAAGCTATCATGCATATTGTTGTCACATAATGAACCAGGTATGTATGCAAGTATAGTGATACAGGACAACAGGTACTAACAAGGCAAAGCAGCGGGCAACATATTTGTGATATCCTGTCGTTCTTTTCAAACCGGAATTGTTTTTCAAGCAGATTTCCTGCAAAAAAGATCCGTAAGGCAGATGCGGAAAAGTAGAAGTTCAAATTGTCATGCGATATCATAGAGCGATTACCTCATCCTCGGAACGAGACCAGTGCATAAAAAGGTTTTTCCATTCAATGTCTTCTAAATTTAGCATAGGAGACTTCATCAGAAATTCGTTTATAGACTTGCCATCAAAGTGTGATTTCCTCAGGTAACACCAATACTGCTGCAATGCTTCCTTGAAAAGCGCAAGCAAGCTTTGCTCGTCATGACTATCCAGATTGACCCTGGCCTACTTACAACAATGTAATGTAAATCATTGATGTGTTCAATCAGCAGAAAACAGGAAAATAATCACCATGAATAATAGGTCTTACACGTAAGTGGGACAGGAAGATGTGAAAATGGTGTTTGTCTTCACTATAATCTTCCAATGATGGGAATATATGCACGTAGTCCCTAACAACATTGAAAGCATTGTCTTTTAAACTAGGAATAACTGGAATGGGGTTCCAATCTGCAGGAATTGGCCGTCTCTGCAGTTGGGATAGGTCTTTGGCCGGTGGAATTGCTGTACTTTTTGCTGGAGTGGGATTTTTCTGTGGTACGGCCGGTGCTATGGCAACTGAATAAGGCATACCTTTTGCTAGAGTGCAGGTCCTGTGTGGTGGGGCTAGTGGTGTGGCCAGTGAAGTATGGGTACAGTCTGCTGGAGTTGGTCCTACGTTTTGTGTCACTGGTTGTACAACCAATATAAGTGGGGAGCTGTCTGATTTCTCTGCACAACCACGTTTTTCAAGGACTTTGCTGGTGCTCCTTCAGGTTCGGCAATCACCCTCTTCCTTTTTGATGTCTGATGCACAAGGACAACATTTGAGTGGAAAAACATGGTATGATGACAGATGGAATATGTATTGATAATGGATGGGCATGGCATCTCGACATATATGATGAGTAAACTAAGCAGATGGCGGTGCAACAAAGTAGAAGAAATGTAAGACAACATATGCAAGATATGCGCAATCAATAAAACCTTGCCAAATTAGAGCAGGCACCTTGATGGGTGAACATGACAGGCCATCTGCCTTTGACTCCTCGAGGTTAGAGTAGTCATTAGGATCATATTCTGAACAAGAATCTACAAGTGGGGAGCGTATGAGTTTCATTGCATCTAGAATGGCACTCAATGCCTTGGTGCCAATTTTGTAAGTCATTGCAGTGTTCCACAATATTCTTCTGATGCGCGGATTCTAATATTCACTGTAATTACGTATAATATCTGAGAACCATGAAAACATAAATTGTTGTGAGATTATCTTTGTAATGCAGAGGATATTCTAATATAGGGGCGCCCCTGTAAACACTTGTGTGCTATCACTAGATTATGATAAGAGAGCTCATGTGTGCTGTAATATGGTGCGTGCATTTATATAATCTTGCACAAGTACACAAAAAAATAGGCTCCAGAAGTAAGGATAGTTGGCAGATGATTGGTTCAAAATATACTGTATAGAGAGTTTATTGCCAAACCATGATAACAAGAGCACACATCAACTAGGCAGATCATAGTGTACATAAAAGGGGTACACCATAACCACGATATATAAATCGAGAAAGTGGAACTGGCTTGAAAATACGGTGTTGTATTGCCGCTAGTAATTGAAAGCCTATCAATCAAGTACATGGAAGCTCTATCAGCTGTTGACTGCAGATGTCCCTGCTCCCCTTCCTGACAAGGAACATCTCAGACGTACTAAATACAGAATAACAAAAGAGGAACATGTTAAAGAACAGAAGAGGAAGCATATTCTTGAGGTTCCTCTTAATTGCATACAATGTTGGTTGCCCACTCACGATGAATCACAGCGCCCAAAGAAATGCGATTCCATGATGTCTCTCTATATGTGGCAATTTTGAACAAGAGTCATTAGGATCATATTCTGAACAAGAGTCAACGGGTGGGGAGCGTATGAATTTCATTGTATCCAGAATGGCACTCAATGCCTTGGTGCCAATATTGTAAGTCATTACAGTGTTTAGCTTCAAGAGTGGACTACTGCTAGTGCGACACAAAGCAGCTACACAGATCATAGTGTAGATATAATGGGAAAACTGTAAGCATCAGAGTAAAATCAGCAAAGTGGAACTTGCTGGAATATATGTGCTAGTATTGCCGGTACGGCTAGAAAGGCTTCAGATACCAACTCTCTTCAACTGAAGGTGCGGTACTGTTAATATCAGTGTAACTCTCAAAGGCGACACAACTCCCCGCATTTCCTTGCTATTCTTATAGGATTCAAGTGGGCAGGCCACTACAAATCCTATTCCCATGTATACAAAATCCTACGAATAAAAGAGGCCCGAAGAGTTCAAAGTGTCCATACCAACCGACCGTATAGACCTCTACACTGCAAATGTCCCTGCTCATCTTCACTACAAGGAACATACTGTACTACTATCATACTCCCTCTGTTCCAAAATATAAGTCTTGGTAGAGATTTCCACTATGGATCACATACAGATGTATCCAGATACATTTTAGAGTGTAGATTCACTCATTTTGCTCCATATGTAGTCCATGGTGGAATCTATACAAAGACTTGTATTTAGGAACGGAGAGAGTACTTATTAAAGAAGAACAAAAGAGGGACATGCTAAAGAAGATCAAGCAGATTTTGGATAATAAAATGTTTGTTGCACAGTGCCCACACATGATGAACCAGAGCGCATTAAGAAAGCAACTCCCTGCAGTCTCTCTATTGTGGTGCACGTGCTTTTTTGAAAGTAAAGTAGGAACATTAGCTGACCGATTAAATGTTATCTGTTTTAGTAATATCAGCATCATATCAGATTCGTACTTGAGCAACAAGTTTGGAATTATGAGTGGCACGTTGTTTAGCTTGATGGATTCATGAGCAGTGCTAAGCAGGTACGATGATGGTACTGAATATAAAGACATGTCTGCATGCAAGTCGCGTGACTTTTGTCATTTGGGCCAGTCGACCATTTTAGGCGGTTGGATGAAGATCTGACATCTCCTAACCCTTCTTCTTCCTCGTCTCTGATTCTTCCCATACAGAACACCGCACGGGCCGCCGGCCGGACCACCGGCCCCCACCGCCTGTGTTCCTCCGCCACCCCCACCCCCGCCCCCACCCACGTCGAGTTTTCTTCATTCGGTGAGGCCCCACCACCGCCCCCCCCCCCCACAACCAAAGTCCCCACCCGAGCCCCTTTGTTCGCACCGGCGAACTCCGTGAAGCTCAAAAATCGATGACCCAATTTTGAAATTTAGTCTACTGTGATTTAACTAGTGTGGAATATAAAAGGGAAAACCATAAGCATTGGGAGTATAGTGTTGAGCGTGCCATGGCGGATCTGAAGGTGCAAACCGTACAAAGGCAACTTCATGAACCAATGTTTGCTCTCTACTAGCAAGTAAGTGATGGACAAGAAATCAGAGTAAAGCAGTGGCGATCTATTTTCTTGCTGTGATAAATAAGTTGAGCAGATACGAAAGAGTACCGCCTCTGGTGCGGCGCCGTGTATGCATCTGCTGAGAATTTGACGTTGCTGCGGTAGCGATGGCTGTCGGCAGCGTGGAAGCAGATCTAGGAGGGTAGACGGTGGCGGCGGGGCGCGGTGGACGAGATGGTCATTGGAGCGGCGCCGGCAAGGTGGACGATGGCGGGGATGAAGCGAGAGGACGGGATGCAAGGATCCCGGTCCGAAGCCGTGGATGAGAGAGGTTGATCTCTTGTAATGGACGGCGGCGTCGGGGTATCAGCTCTGGCATGGTGGAGGAGGACGGCGGTGGATGGGTGGCGGACGGAGGAGGCTGGGGTGGAGAGGGTGTTTTGGCGCCCATGGAGTACGAATGAGGAAATGGAGGTGGAGAGGAAGGGGGAACCATGTCTTCAGGGCGCGCTTGTCTTAAATGCGAGGAAATTTACAAAGCTAACCCCCGTTTCAAATTTCCTACATCACAGCAATATTAGTCGGTTGGGGCCCACCGAATATTTGCCGACGAGAGTTTGTTTTTGGCGCCCACCGTGTATGAATCGGGGAGGGAGTCGATTTCGGCCGAGGACACACTATGTTTTGGCGCCCACCGTGTATAAATCCGGGTGAGAGGCGGTTATGTCATGTTTGAGTGAAATTACAAACCTGCCCCTATCGAAATCTATAGAAATCGAGCAGATAGGCTTTGCATGGCAGGGATAGGTAGTAGTAATTTCCATCTAGCAGATTTTGGTTTCGGGCGGTTACTGCGACTTTCCCCGCTTCATTCAAATTTTGCAGAGTGCACGTTTACCGTGCCAACTCAATTCGAATCCCATTTGTATATTATTTTTTCGGGCGGGATCCATTTTCGATTGGAATAAAATTCTATATACATCATTTTTTATATATACTTTCAAAAGAACAACACCCTTTATACATAAATATGGTTTACAAATGGCATGATCTCAGATTCATAAGGTTGTATCCATCAATTTGGATGTTCAAATATTTGAAACCACTTTATGTTGAAATCCAATGTATGCATTCCTCGCTAACCTGTCTCCAATTAATGTGTGTTTCATGCGGTTTTTTTTACTTCTCAAACATGTATAATGTGTTTCACACACGCAACATATAGTGTAATCCCATTTAGACATTAATTGCATATAAACCATGCATTCTTTCTAATTATAGAATCCATGGATCACCAATATTGATAAAACTATATAACATTACCCGTGTCCCCAAATTCAAATGAATATGCATGTTTGATACACCAATTTGTGTTATGATATTATCGATGTCGTGATCTCCAGTTTAAATATTTGAATCCCATTTAATCCAGATATTCGTCTCATATAATTATCACTCATGCTTATATAGGACTATCTCTCTAGACCTATACGCCCTCATCGTTTCTCGGGTATCTCTCGTGCTACCTGTATGTCGACAATGATCTTTTATCTTCGTAACACACTACGGTACTCTCTCCCTCGACCTTCATCACTCTATCTCTCTCTAAGTATATCTCGCTCCCTGCTATGTGTCTCTAACTATGATTCTCCATGTGGAATCTCTTTCTCTCACACAAACACAAAACTTTGTCTTCCGGGGTCTCATTTCTCTCTACTATTCCCCTGTGTGCCACTTGCACACCCCTCATACAGAGATGTCTTTCGCTCCTTAGGTATGAGAACCTACGGCTCTTCCTCTTAAATATCTCTTTCTCACACACAAACACAAACTCTGTCTCCCAGGGTCTCATATTTCTCCACTGTTCTCTTGTATGTCGCTCACACACTCTCTCTCTCCCTAGAGATATCTTATGCTCCCTCGTATGTTTCTCTAGCTATCACTCTCGCTTTTGAAATATCTTTCTCTCTCGCAGACACAAAACTCCGTCTCTCGGGATCTCATTTCTCTCTGATATTTGTTTGTATGTGCGTCACATGCACCCTTTCTTCATCTCTCTCACACCCACACCCATAACTCAGCCTTCTGATCCACTCGACTCCTATCTCTAATGCACACTAGCTAGCATATTTATCTTTCTATTTATCTGTTTCTCCATCAACCTTCTTTCATTTATAGGTTGATCTCTTTTGCACAACCATTGTGCCTCACTCCCTCTGCTGGCAATAGATGCATGCTCCAGCCCACGCCACTATCTCTTAAAGACAAAAACACATGCTCAATTGTCAGGCCTTCTTCCCTACATTCTCGCATGAATGCATATTGTCATACCGATCCGTCTCTCCCATGTCGTTGATCTTAGCTTATGACTTATGTCTTCTTTCTTTTATCACGATCATGCGCGCGCGCACACACACACACACACACACATCCCGCGTATACATGTATACCTCTCACACATGCACGTTGAAGGTCTCTATGTCACCATACGGAGTTAATTACCCTCAACCCTAACGCCACATCGAATCGTTCTCTTCTTTTGTGCACATAACTTCCGCCTGGATGGGTAAAACACACACTCACACTTAACAATCTCCTTGTAGCTACCCCCCCCCCCCTCTCACTCTACCCCTATATCCCTGAAACCAATAAGACCATCCCTTCGTTTAATTCCTGCCTACATGCACCATTGATATATAGTAGTCTTCCTCGGTATCTCTCGAACAAACACGTTCTCTCAAAGTCGACTACTCTCACGTGCACACACCTTCTCTTACCTCTCTACGGGCGTTTTCTCTCTCGCACCCCATCGTTGGTGGCCTCTGCCATACACATCACCTCTCTATGATGAAACCATGCACACTTAAATTGCATCCGCCACCGAGGACCCCGCGACACACACACACACACACACACACACACAAACAAACAAACACACACACGCACCCACCCACACACACACACACACACAAACACACAAACACACACACACACACAAAGTAAGACTCCATCACACACACACGCACACACACACACACACTATGACTCCATCTCTCTCTCTCTCTCTCTCCACTCCTCCTCACCTTATCTCTCATCCTTCATTTTTTCGATGATGTTCTCAAGATACCAGTTTTTCGATAAAATTCTCGAAATATCATTAGCTTTTACACATGAGATTACTCCTGCATGGGTAAATCACAATAGGTGTTTTGTAAAAAAATGCATATTGATGTTCCGTGCAATGCACGAGCATCTTGCTTGTAATTATATAACACAAATCACGAGCAGGAAGTGACATTTTTTTTACACAACCACGTTAACATGGCCACGTAAATCACTAGCTAAAGTAAGTACCATTATACTTGTATCCCGATGCAAAATATTGAGTACATGTCCGAAGAGTAGAGTCGCACACACGCACTCCGTCTCTCAGAATCACACACACACACACACACACACACACACACACCAGTTACGTGACGCCCAGTTAAGCAGACACGTATGTTACAATTTGTGCACCCGCGGGTACACGTGATGATGCGCATTTATTTAAGCCGGACGGCGAACCCACACAGTAGCTGCATTCATTCCCCTCCTGCCGCCTCTTCTCTGGTCGCCGTCGCCCGGTAGCCATGGCCCGACCGAAGGTAACAACATACGCCATACTCCCGCCGGAGCGGCGCTTTAATCTGGAAATTTTAGTGGTCATGCATGCATCTTTTTTTGCTAGCACTCCTATATAAGGGTTGACCGGGGGCAGTGGAAGAGGAAGGAGAAGGGCAGCGGACTGTGGAGTAACGTTTTTTACCACAATTTCTTAGGAAACTGAGTGCAATAATTGAGTAGTTTTGCAAACTACCAGTATTACACCTGAAATGGTTCAAAACCTGTACTCCCTTGCCAGTGGGATCTGCAGGAGCCCGTCTCTACACGTGCTCCTAGGTATAAAAAAACTAATTCTAAAAAAAGAGGCATAAAAAACAATTGTGTCTACAAAAAGAAAGGTAAAAAACATTTGAGAGGAAATAGATAGAGAGTGAGTGAGAAAAAGTTGTAACCTTATAGTCGACACTATGGTAGTATTACATGAGGAAGGAGGGAGTGGTGCACATGCCAAGTTCACTGGGCTGCCCTGTTTCACACTCCTCCGTCGTAACAGTGGAGACAATAGGTTTCATCAAAAATACACAATGAATACTCGTTGCTCGTCCACTGTATCGAAAAGAATACTTTCATTCACCGACATGTGGGATGTCGACCATCCTGGTCCACCTGCCATGCACAAAATTATCCTGGTCCACCTGTCATGCACAAAGTTAGTCGGACGAAGGAACCATCATGACTTCGTTGAATTCCGCTTCTTCATGAAAACTTACTCTACCTGCAGTACTGCTACCACACGCGAAGACTAGAGGCACTGTACCACGTCATATCACTAAAACCCACTAGGCCAAACTAGCCCGCCTAGGATTTGTACTCCCTCTGTTTCAAAGTTAGTAGTACAAAGTTGACTCATCTATTTTGGAATGGAGGGACGTCTTCAGATCTGCTATGATTTTGTGTCAGACGTCTCTGTACTTTTGCTATGATTTTCCTACCCTATGAACCAAATGAGGCCTGAATGTATCCGTGTCGACTATTTTCTGATCGATCGCTAAGCCTACAATTCTAGGAGCTTGGGCTATTGGCCGATCGACGACGGATCAGTATAAGCGTACCACGAGCTCATCAGCCCCAACATTTCTCTTCGGTGAGTGTTTTGCAAGTACTATAGCTTGCACAGTAGCTAGCCTACTAACACCAAGAATCATCAAATAAGCCCTGCTAATATGATAAACAGTTCAAACTTACATCTAAGCATGCCATATATTACATCAAAAGCTGGTGAGGATACATCTGTTTCCATAACTCGGAGAGGGTTCGCATGATTCACTATCAAACAAAAGTAGCAAGTACCGCCCACACAAGACAGTGCACTAGCCCTAAGATGGTTTGATAACACACATCGTTCTTTTAATTAAACATAGGGCAATGCAAACTACCCAGAAGGATTAGCGCGACCAACTATTTTTGTCATCGATCTCTCGGGCAATGACCACAGCACAGACAACGGCATGGGAATCGATCTCTGGGGCGATGTCCACAGGACTGACCGCGACATCGGAATCGATCTCTGGGGCAATGTCCACAGGATGGACAGCGGCATCGGAATTGATCTCTGGGGCGATGCCAACAGGACGGACCGCGACATCGAAAACAATCTCTGGGGCGTTGTCCACAGGACGTGCCGCGACATCGGAATCATCAAGGATGTCCACCGGCACCTGCACAACCCTAACATATTAGCAAGCACATTACAAATAATCAAAAACCACAACTTTCGGTAATAAGCCATTATTTGTTACCTTGTGCAGCTCACCGGGGGATCCCATCCCTCCGGGGGCCATCTCCTCGTCCTCGATGGGGGCCATCACCTTGCCAGGGGAATACTGCTTCTCAATGGCGACTATCTCCTCAAACTCGGCCTTGAGCCTCGCATAGGTGGCCATCAGAGTTTCTGGGGTAGGCACGGTGGGGCCCTTGCTGTTCTTCCAACTTTCTTTGAGGAGTTCGTCCGCCACGTCATCAACTCTTTGGCCAATGCTTGTTTCTTGGAGCTCTTCGTCTCCATGGGTTGGCCCGCCAACATGGTCAACTCGTTGGTCGGTGCTCACTTCCTGGAGATCGCTGTCTCCAGTGGGTTGTCCGCCGGCAACTCTTTGCCTAGTGCTCCAGGATCCATCAATGAACTGACAAACAAAAAGCAGTTGAAAGGAAACCACAATTGGCAATGAAAACGGGAAAAGAATAGGCTGTGAGAATCGGTCGGTGCTTCGCAAAAAGAAGATTCTTGGAATGAAAATATAGCAGCATCATGATGTCTACTACGCAACCTTCTTTATGTAGACGTTGTTGGGCCTCCAAGTGCAGAGGTTTGTAGGACAGTAGCAAATTTCCCTCAAGTGGATGACCTAAGGTTTATCAATTTGTGGGAGGCATAGGATGAAGATGGTCTCTCTCAAACAACCCTGCAACCAAATAACAAAGAGTCTCTTGTGTCCCCAACACACCCAATACAATGGTAAATTGTATAGGTGCACTAGTTCGGCGAAGAGATGGTGATACAAGTGCAATGTGGATGGTAGATATAGGTTTTTGTAATCTGAAAATATAAAAACAGCAAGGTAACTAATGATAAAAGTGAGCGTAAACGGTATTGCAATGCTAGGAAACCAGGCCTAGGGTTCATACTTTCACTAGTGCAAGTTCTCTCAACAATAATAACAAAATTGGATCACATAACTATCCCTCAACATGCAACAAAGAGTCACTCCAAAGTCACTAATAGCAGAGAACAAATGAAGAGATTATGGTAGGGTACGGAACCACCTCAAAGTTATTCTTTCCAATCAATCCGTTGGGCTATTCCTATAAGTGTCACAAACAGCCCTAGAGTTCGTACTAGAATAACACCTTAAGACACAAATCAACCAAAACCCTAATGTCACCTAGATACTCCAATGTCACCTTAAGTATCCGTGGGTATGATTATACGATATGCATCACACAATCCCAGATTCATCTATTCAACCAACACATAGAACCTCAAAGAGTGCCCCAAAGTTTCTGGGAGAATCAAGACGAAAACGTGTGCCAACCCCTATGCATAGGTTCATGGGCGGAACCCGCAAGTTGATCACCAAGACATACATCAAGTGAATCACGTGATATCCCATTGTCACCACAGATACGCATGGCAAGACATACATCAAGTGTTCCCAAGTCATTAAAGACTCAATCCGATAAGATTACTTCAAAGGGAAAACTCAATCCATTACAAGAGAGTAGAGGGGGAGAAGCAACATAAGATCCAACTATAATAGCAAAGCTCGCGATACATCAAGATCGTGCCAAATCAACAATACGAGAGAGAGAGATCAAACACATAGCTACTTGTAGCGGCGGAACTCCCGATCTATTCTGTTCTTCGATCATTTTAAGGTATATGGAGTTATATAGGCGGAAGAAGTACGTCGGTGGACCTCCGAGCTATCCACAAGGCAGGGGGCGCGCCCTAGGGGGGTGGGCGTGCCCACCACCCTCGTGGGCAGCCCGGGACTCCCCTGGTGCAGCTCCTGTACTCCGTGGGATTCTTCTGGTCCAAAAATAGGTTCCGTGGAGTTTCAGATGAATTGGACTCCGTTTGATATTCCTTTTCTTCGAAACACTGAAATAGGCAAAAAAACAATAATCCTGGGCTGGGCCTCCAGTTAATAGGTTAGTCCCAAAAATAATATAGAAGTGGAAAATAAAGCCCAATATTGTCCAAAACAATAGATAATATAGCATGGAGCAATCAAAAATTATAGATACGTTGGAGACGTATCAGGCATCCCCAAGCTTAATTCCTGCTCGTTCTCGAGTAGGTAATTGATAAAAAAGAATTTTTGATGTGGAGTGCTACTTGGCATAATTTCAATGTAATTCTTCTTAATTGTGGTATGAATATTCAGATCCGAAAGATTCAAGACAAAAGTTCATATTGACATAAAAATAATAATACTTCAAGCATACTAATGAAGCAATTATGTCTTCTCAAAATAACATGGCCAAAGAAAGTTATCCCTACAAAATCATATAGTCTCGCTATGCTCTATCTTCGCCACACAAAGTATTTAAATCATGCACAACCGTGATGACAAGCCAAGCAATTGTTTCATACTTTTGACACTCTCAAACTTTTTCAATCTTCACGCAATACATGAGCGTGAGCCATGGATATAGCACTATATGTGGAATAGAATGGTGGTTGTGGAGAAGACAAAAAGAAGGGAAGATAGTCTCACATCAACTAGGTGTATCAACGGGCTATGGAGATGCCCATTAATAGATATCAATGTGAGTGAGTAAGAATTGCTATGCAACGGATGCACTAGAGCTATAAGTGTATGAAAGATCAAAAAGAAACTAAGTGGGTGTGTATCCAACTTGCTTGCTCACGAAGACCTAGGGCATTTTATGGAAGCCCATCATTGGAATATACAAGCCAAGTTCTATAATGTAAAATTCTCACCAGTATATGAAAGTGACAAAATGAGAGACTCTCTATCATGAAGATCATGGTGCTACTTTGAAGCACAAGTGTGGTAAAAGGATAGTAACATTGTCCCTTCTCTCTTTTTCTATCATTTTTTATTTTTTTATTTTTTTATTTTTTTATTTGGGCCTTTCTCTTTTTTTATGGCCTCTTTTTTTTCCTTTTTTTTCGTCCGGAGTCTCATCCCGACTTTTGGGGGAATCATAGTCTCCATCATCCTTTCCTCACTTGGGACAATGCTCTAAAAATGATGATCATCACACCTTTATTTTCTTACAACTCAACAATTACAACTCGATACTTAGAACAAAATATGACTCTATATGAATGCCTCCGGCGGTGTACCGGGATGTGCAATGACTCATGAATGACATGTATGAAAGAATTATGAACGGTGGCTTTGCCACAAATACTATGTCAACTACATGATCATGCTAAGCAATATGACAATGATGGAGCGTGTCATAATAAACAGAATGGTGGAAAGTTGCATGGCAATATATCTCGGAATGGCTATGGAAATGCCATGATAGGTAGGTATGGTGGCTGTTTTGAGGAAGGTACATGGTGGGTGTATGATACCGGCGAAAAATGCGCGGCATTAGAGAGGCTAGCAATGGTGGAAGGATGGGAAAAGTGCGTATAATCCATGGACTCAACATTAGTCATAAAGAACTCATATACTTATTGCAAAAATCTAGAAGTTATCAAAGCAAAGTATTACGCGCATGCTCCTAGGGGATAGATTGGTAGGAAAAGACCATCGCCGTCCCCGACCGCCACTCATAAGGAAGACAATCAATAAATAAATTATGCTCCGACTTCATCACATAACGGTTCAACATAATGCATGCTACGGGAATCACAAACTTTAACACAAGTATCTCTCAAATTCACAACTACTCAACTAGCATGACTCTAATATCACCATCTCCATATCTCAAAACAATTATCAAGCATCAAACTTTTGTTAGTATTCAACACACTCATAAGAATTCTTACAAATCTTGTATGCTTAGCATATTAGGATTATTTAAGAAAATTACCATGCTATTTAAGACTCTCAAATAATCTAAGTGAAGCATGAGAGACCAATAGTTTCTATAAAACAAATCCACCACCGTGCTCTAAAAGATATAAATGAAGTACTAAAGCAAAAGCTGACTACTCCGAAAGATGTAAGTGAAGATCAATGAGTAGTTGTATAATTATGTAACTATGTGAAGACTACCTAACATTTAAGAATTTCAGATCTTGGTATTTTATTCAAACAGAAAATAAAGCTAAAGAAAATAAAATGACGCTCCAAGCAAAACACATATCATGTGGTGAATAAAAATATAGCTCCAAGTAAAGTTACCGATGAACGAAGACGAAAGAGGGGATGCCATCCGGGGCATCCCCAAGCTTAGGCTATTGGTTATCCTTGAATATTACCTTGGGGTGCCTTGGGCATCCCCAAGCTTAGGCTCTTACCACTCCTTATTCCATAGTCCATCGAATCTTTACCCAAAACTTGAAAACTTCACAACACAAAACTTAATGTAAATCTCGTGAGCTCCGTTAGCGAAAGAAAACAAAACACCACTTCAAGGTACTGTAATGAACTTATTATTTATTTATGTTGGTGTTAAACCTATTGTATTCCAAATTCTCTATGGTTTATAAACTATTTTGCTAGCCATATATTCATCAAAATAAGCAAACAACACACGAAAAACAGAATCTGTCAAAAACAGAACAGCCTGTAGTAATCTGTAACTAACGCAAACTTCTGGAACTCCAAAAATTCTAAAATAAATTTGTGGACCTGAGGAATTTGTCTAGTAATCATTTTTTAAAAAGAATCAAATAAATAGTACTCTCCAGTAAAAAGTTGAAGCTAATTTCGTGAGCGCTAAAGTTTCTGTTTTTTACAGCATGATCATAAAGACTTCACCCAAGTCTTCCCAAAGGTTCTACTTGGCACAAACACTAATTAAACACAAAACCACATCTAAACAGAAGCTAGATGGATTATTTATTCCTAAACATAACCAAAAAGCAAGAAACTAAATAAAATTGGGTTGCCTCCCAACAAGCGCTGTCGTTTAACGCCCCTAGCTAGGCATGATGATTTCAATGATGCTCACATAAAAGATAAGAATTGAAACATAAAGAGAGCATCATGAAGAATATGACTAGAACATTCAAGTCTAACCCACTTCCTATGCATAGGGATTTTTTGAGAAAACAACTTATGGGAACAATAATCAACTAGCATAGGAAGGCAAAACAAGCATAACCTCAAAACTTTAAGCACATGGAGAGGAAACTTGATATTATTGCAATTCCTACAAGCATATATTCCTCCCTCATAATAATTTTCAGTAGCATCATGAATGAATTCAACAATATAACCAGAACCTAAAGCATTCTTTTCATGATCTATTTGCATAGAAATTTTACTACTCTCCACATAAGCAAAATTCTTCTCATTCGAACAAAGGGGAGTAAACTCAACAAAACAACTATAATGTGATTGAAAATTAAGATCAAGATGACAAGTTTCATGGTTATCATTATTCTTTAAAGCATACGTGTCATCACAATAATCATCATAGATAGGAGGCATGCTTTCATCATAGTAAATTTGCTCATCAAAGCTTGGGGGACAAAAAATATCATCTTCATCAAATATAGATTCCCCAAGCTTGTGGCTTTGCATATCATTAGCTTCATGGATATTCAAGGAATTCATACTAACAACATTGGAATCATGCTCATCATTCAAAGATTTAGTGCCAAACATTCTAATGCATTCTTCTTCTAACACTTTGGCATAATTTTCCTTCCCATCATACTCACGAAAGATATTAAAAAGATGAAGTGTATGAGACAAACTCAATTACATTTTTTGGTAGTGTTCTTTTATAAACTAAACTAGTGCTAAAACAAGCAACAAAAAGATTCGATTGCAAGATCTAAAGATATACCTTCAAGCACTCACCTCCCCAGCAACGGCGCCAAAAAAGAGCTTAGTTGACGGGGTGTGAGTGTCGCTTACCTAGCCTCCCCGGCAACGGCGCCAGGAAAGAGCTTGATGTCTACTACGCAACCTTCTTCTTGTAGACGTTGTTGGGCCTCCAAGTGCAGAGGTTTGTAGGACAGTAGCAAATTTCCCTCAAGTGGATAACCTAAGGCTTATCAATCCGTGGAGGCGAGGGATGAAGATGGTCTCTCTCAAACAACCCTGCAACCAAATAACAAAGAGTCTATTGTGTCCCCAACACACCCAATACAATGGTAAATTGTATAGGTGCAATAGTTCGTCGAAGAGATGGTGATACAAGTGCAATATGGATGGTAGATATAGGTTTTTGTAATCTGAAAATATAAAAACAGCAAGGTAACTAATGATAAAAGTGAGAGTAAACGGTATTGCAATGCTAGGAAACAAGGCCTAGGGTTCATACTTTCACTAGTGCAAGTTCTCTCAACAGTAATAACATAATTGGATCACATAACTATCCCTCAACATGCAACAAAGAGTCACCCCAAAGTCACTAATAGAGGAGAACAAACGAAGAGATTATGGTAGGGTACGAAACCACCTCAAAGTTATTCTTTCCAATCAATCCGTTGGGCTATTCCTATAAGTGTCACAAACAGCCCTAGAGTTCATACTAGAATAACACCTTAAGACACAAATCAACCAAAACCCTAATGTCACCTAGATACTCCAATGTCACCTCAAGTATCCGTGGGTATGATTATACGATAATCATCACACAATCTCAGATTCATCTATTCAACCAACACATAGAACCTCAAAGAGTGCCCCAAAGTTTCTACCGGAGAATCAAGACGAAAACGTGTGCCAACCCCTATGCATAGGTTTTATGCGCGGA
The DNA here is from genome assembly GCA_021605145.1 of Aegilops bicornis. Lineage (NCBI taxonomy): Eukaryota > Viridiplantae > Streptophyta > Magnoliopsida > Poales > Poaceae > Aegilops > Aegilops bicornis. The sequence continues at coordinate 165,686,228 of CM038669.1, read as the reverse complement.
ACCCGCAAGTTGATCACTAAGACATACATCAAGTGAATCACATGATATCCCATTGTCACCACAGATACGCACGGCAAGACATACATCAAGTGTTCCCAAGTCATTAAAGACTCAATCCGATAAGATTACTTAAAAGGGAAAACTCAATCCATTACAAGAGAGTAGAGGGGGAGAAGCAACATAAGATCCAACTATAATAGCAAAGCTCGCGATACATCAAGATCGTGCCAAATCAAGAACACGAGAGAGAGAGAGAGAGATCAAACACACAGCTACTGGTACATACCCTCAGCCCCGAGGGTGAACTACTCCCTCCTCGTCATGGAGAGCGCCGGGATGATGAAGATGGCCACCGGTGAGGGTTCCCCCCTCCGGCAGGGTGCCAGAACAGGGTCCCGATTGACTTTTGGTGGCTACAGAGGCTTGCGGCGGCGGAACTCCCGATCTATTCTGTTCTCCGATCGTTTTAGGGTATATGGAGTTATATAAACGGAATAAGTACGTCGGTGGACCTCCGGGCAGTCCACGAGGCAAGGGGAGCACCGTAGGGGGGTGGGCGCGCCTACCACCCTCGTGGGCAGCCCGGGACTCCCCTGATGCAGCTCCCGTACTCCGTGGGCTTCTTCTGGTCCAAAAATAGGTTCCGTGGAGTTTCAGGTCAATTGGACTCCGTTTGATATTCCTTTTCTTCGAAACACTAAAATAGGCAAAAGAACAACAATTCTGGGCTGGGCCTCCGGTTAATAGGTTAGTCCCAAAATAATATAAAACTGGAAAATAAAGCCCAATATGGTCCAAAACAGTAGATAATATAGCATGGAGCAATCAAAAATTATAGATACGTTGGAGACGTATCACATCACTGATTCGCCCACCTTTCCTTCATTGGCACAGAAGAAAAATGGCAGAAGTGAGTAGCCTGGAGTGAGATTTTCTTCAAGAAAGGGGAGAAAGGGCTTCAATGAGCGTTCCAGTGAAATGATGGTTGCTTCGGCCCAAATTAACCGAGGCCACTTTACCACTGCTGGTAAAGGTGTGGGTTTTGTGATATGACGGGTCATGACAGCCACACCGTGGTGACCGGTGAGTTTCGACTGTAGCACCTCGCTGTGATTTGGTGGATGGCGCGCGGGCCCGGATGCTTTGATGTCCCGCATGTACATAGAGCGGCTAGTCATATAGAGTAGGAGTGGTCAATATTGTGCACCGCGACCAAGGCGGAGAGGAAAACGAGAGAACTATGTAATTAATGCATGAGTTTAATTAGGGTAGTTTTGTAAAGTACGAGATACATTCCTCCAATCGCAAAATGACTTGGTTGATGAGATTTGAGATTTGAGCCCTATAAACCGGAAGGGAGATTTGAGATAATGCACGCGGTGTAGTCTAGTCACTTGTTGGAATCTCTAGAAAGACTTATACCGCATCATTCTTTGCTTCTTCTTACTACTACGTACTACTTCGCCGACATGTGGGACAGCCAGCAAAGATCCGGTCGATTTAATACGTGTCATGCGCGCCAGATTAGATCATGAGCGGAAGGGGGGCATCACCCCGGTCGTACCGCCTGGCCCTGTTTGGATAGTCTAACTCGGTTAAAGGTTAGAGTTAGATTCAAATCCTGAACTAACCCTGAAGTAACTCTAGCGAAAGAGGTGTTTGGATGACAGGGTTAGATGGAGCGCGGATACGGCGAGGTGCCTTCATGGGCGGAAAGTAGAGGGAGGGAGGGAGAGGACGAGAAGCTTCGAGGAAGTGGGGAGGGATCTGCTGCGAGGAGAGCGAGAGAAAAATGTGTTTTTTAGTGTCCCGAGAAGAACTAACCCAAATAAGCACCTCTTGGGTGGGTTAGATTTTTTTTTGGGTTAATTGAGTTCAAACTAACCCAAACTAACTCTGACACATGGATCCAAATAGTAACCCAAACTAACCCTCCTGTTTGGATATTTTTGGGTTAGTTGAGTTCAAACTAACCCAAACTAACTCTAACACATGGATCCAAACAGTAGCGCGCTGTCAAATCGCACAACCCGACCTTTCCAGTAGTAAGTAAGTTGAATCCGCTACTCCCTCACCCTCCTCGCCTCTCTGTCAAACCGCCTACGCGAAAACTACCGCGCGTACTGCCCGGGAAAAGCCCCGCCCTCAACTTTTAACTACGCGAAAATAGTTCGAGCTTGTTCGTTCTATATAAATGCTAGTGCTGTATGTTTATTCACCCGTGGGGTTGTTCAATGAATGGAGGTCTGGGGAGCACAAGTGAACAATACTACTACTAGTAGTAGTAAGTAGGAGTCGTACATGTAGTCACCTTAAATAGAGAGTTTCTTTTCTTTAATGCCACGTACACAAATTGAAACGATTGTTGTGGAGAGTGTCGGTGTCAAAACCGGCGGATCTCGGGTAGGGGGTACCGAACTGTGCGTCTAAGGCGGATGGTAACAGGAGGCGGGGGACATGATGTTTACCCGGGTTCGGGCCCTCTCGATGGAGGTAATACCCTACTTCCTGCTTGATTGATCTTGATGATATGAGTATTACAAGAGTTGATCTACCATGAGATCGTAGAGGCTAAAACCTAGAAGCTAGCCTATGGTATGATTGTTGTTGTCCTACGGACTAAACCCTCCGGTTTATATAGACACCGGAGGGGGCTAGGGGTACACAGAGTCGGTTAGAAGGGAGGAGATCTACATATCCGTAATGCCAAGCTTGCCTTCCACGCCAAGGAGAGTCCCATCCGGACAAGGGACGAAGTCTTCAATCTTGTATCTTCATAGTCCAACAGTCCGGCTGTCCGAGGACCCCCTAATCTAGGACTTCCTCAGTAGCCCCTGAACCAGGCTTCACTAACGATGAGTCCGGCGCACAGATTGTCTTCCGCATTGCAAGGCGGGTTCTTCCTCCGAATACTCCATAGAAGATTTTGAACACAAGGATAGTGCTCGGCTCTGCAAAAAAAATTCCACATACCACCGCAGAGAGAATAATATTTCCACAAATCTAATCTGCTGACACATTCTGCAGCATGACATCACACCACAGCTCGGTCATTATTCGAACCGTTTTTCTCAACCAGCCACTACACATATTGCGAGGCGGTTTTCTTGGCACGTCTTGTCAAAGCAGAGATCGTGTCCCCCTTATTACGGGATTCTCATCAATATGGGTATGGGTAACCCAATCGTGCCATCAATTACGGCGCTTGGGGAATAAGCGGTTTTACTAGGCAAGTGGGGAGGCGCAGAATGCCTGCTGCCTTTATAAGGGGACAATGACTCCCTTTCGCACCCACTCTTTCTTCTTCCCGACCCATTCCCCTCCGCCCAAGCTCCAGCACCCAAGCGTTCATCTTCTCTGCCCACAAAGGCCTTCCGAAAATGTCCGGATCCGGAGCAGGAGGCAAATGGATGGCCTCTACCGTCCGGGAGAAGGATATCAAAAAGCTTCGGGAGGCCGGGTACCTGGCCAAGAAAATCATCCATCATCTCCCGACGGCGGGACAGATCGTCCCTACTCCGAAACCCCACGAGAGGGTTGTATTCCTCCCTCACTTTGTCAGTGGGCTAGGGTTCCCCCTCCACCCGTTCGTTCGCGGCATCATTTATTATTATGGGATCGATCTTCACGATCTGTCCCCTAATTCCTTCCTCAACATCTCGACATTCATTGTCGTGTGCGAGGCTTTTCTCCACATCTCGCCACATTTCGGCTTATGGCTGAAGATTTTTAATGTGAAGCCCAAGGAAGTGGGTGGCGAGCACGCCGAGTGCGGGGGCGCTATGGTGAGCAAGATGCCCAACGTTACATGGCCAACATGCACCTTTAACGACTCCGTCAAGGAGTGGCAACGGCAGTGGTTTTACATCACCGAGCCGCGCGGCACGAAATGGGCCGCTAGTCCCGAGTTTCGATCCGGTGCCCCCCTGCGGCTTACATCCTGGGTCAAGAAGGGCCTGAACTGGTCCTCGTTCGACTAATTGTCGGTGCTCCAGACGCGCGTTAATGATATGGGAGACAAGAACATTGAACTTGTCAATGTGGTCCAGGTGATGTTATTTCGCCGGATCCTGCCTTGTCAACACCGGACTTGCAATCTATGGGAATTCGATCCTGCCAAGCACCAAACCTTGCGAGAGCTTTTCAGCTCCTCGCACAAGGACATCTGGAAGGTGCTTTTCAAGTCCTGCAAATCATGGCCGGACTCCGCCGAAGACCGCGGGTACCAACTGTCCCGCCCTGCAAGTTCGGTAAGTAATCGTACTTTTTGTCCGCATAACCCAAGGGAAGCGCTTAATGTGTTTTCCACAATTCTCCTAGGGCTGGACGAAGAAGGCGGAGCGGATCCATTGTCCGGCCCCGCTACCCGAAGAACCGGCCGTCCCACTTCTGACAAAGATGCTGGTCCCGGTGCCTTACAAGGTGCCGAAGAAGACGGCTGAGAAGGGGGCCAAAAAGACCCGGGGCAGCCTTCGTCGCCGCGGCACTTCGGACAGAATATCCGAAGGCTCTGATGCCCGTTCCGCCTCCGAAGATGACGAGGAGGAAGATGAATCCCCTACGAGGGAAAGAAAGAAGAGGACGGCCTCCGCACACTTGGAGGCTGAGTCACCTAAAAGGGGAAAAGCTCCTTTTCCGGAGGACTCCACTGCCGCCGCCGACAGCGGCCCGACGTGGTATCCCAGGGCCCAGCCCCTGGTGAACTCGTGAGTATATACAGTCCGAATACGTTTATGCGTCCAGACTTATCATGGCATACTAACCTGAGCCAACTTTTTGTAGTCCGGCGAGGTCCCGTACCGAACAATCCTCATTAGAGGATTCGCTGAGCTCGGATGCTATGGAAAGCGGGACGCCCCCGAAGGCCCCTTCCTTCGAATAGGTGAATACCACCGAGGCTTCGTCCTAGAGGGACCCCGGCCAAGGAGGAGAGGAAAATATTGTGGAGGCGGCGCCTGGAGGTCAAACTTCAGGGGCCGAACAAATGGGGGAGAAAATTCCCATGGGAGCTGATGGCGGGGGCCATCTTGAATTCGGCTCCCAGCCGGATGCAGTTCTAGAGACCAATACGGCTCCAGAATCAGGCAGGCAGCCTCTCTCGGCTGGAGGGGGCGTACCGGCAACCTCTGTCCAACCAGAGGTGTCGGATGCTTTGTTGGTGGCGCTGAAGAGCGCCTCCATCGTTTATGAACACCGTTCCCTTATGGGCGCGGTGATTGAGAAGATTCAGTCTGCTGAGAGTGGACTGAATGGAGCCTGTATCAGCCTTATAAAAGGTTTTGAGGTATGTTTTTCGAAGAGTGTCATGGTATGGATAGTAGCCCCTGATACACTGTTCGGTGAAAGAAAATCCGGACAGAGGATGAAATTTATGTTCGCAGGAAGACTCATTGAATGACATCTATTTCTCTTCTGTTATAAGCAGGCGTTTGTAGCGGCTGCTGCCTCTCATACTACGGAGATCTTCTTACTGAATCAAAGTCTGGAGCGGGCCAAAGAAGAACTTGGCCAGTTGAAAATGCAGTTGGGAGATAAACAAGGTATGCACAAGTATTGTTCGCATTTATTGCGAATGAATTTTCAGTATGGTGAAATAGGCTTCATGATTTGCACTAGGGATGGTGACCGAAGTCGAGGCCCTAAAGAAGGTTGTGGCCGAGGCCGATAAAAAGGCAACCACAGAGCAAGCTCTTTGTGAGAAGTACGAGGCCAGGGTTATTAAAGCTGAGCAGGAGCTGCAAGAGGCAGTGAAGAAATGCGAGACCTTGGAGCAGAATTTAATGGAGAAAGAATCCAAACTCGCCAAGGCGCATCAGGCCACGAGCGATGCCCGGGGGGAAACCCAAAGCGCCCTGCAGGAGATCCAAGAGGCGAGGAAGATCGCGGCGGGTAAGGCTTTTTCCTTGTAAAGCAGGTATTTGAGGAGAAGATTATGTGTCTAATTTTGAAGTCAGGTTTCTCCAGGGGTATTTGCGGAGTTGCCCCGCAGCATATCGGACGCCACCCAATTCTACCGGGCCGAAGAAAGGAACACTACGGATAAGCTCTTCTGGTCGCAGTATTTGGCACCGAATTATCCGGTGCCTTTTGCCGATCAACTGAAACAGCTGATCGAACTGCATAAGGCGGCGGAACTAGCCATGAAGGATTTGATTATCCGGCTATGGCCCGCCGAGCCGATTCCAAGCAGCTGCTTCGGGCTCATGAAGCGGCTTGTAAGCGCTTGTCCTCGACTTGACGTCATCAAGCGGTCGGTCTGCATAGAGGGTGCGCGAATGGCCTTCGCCCGCGCAAAGGTGCACTGGGGGAAGATGGATGCTGAGAAGCTGATGACCGAAGGGCCGTCAGAGGGGAAGGAGCACCGCAAGCTCGAATTATATTATGAAAGTGTCCTGAAAGGATCCTACCTTGCAGCGGAGCTATGTACCAAGGACATTATGTTTCCATGAATGCAAATCATGTCGTCCTTCGTAATGTCTGAACAGGATCATTTATATTATTTATTTCCTATTATATAAAAGTTTACCCTCCTGTGCAGCCGTTTTATATGTTAAACCTGAGAGTAGGCTAGTCGTCGGCTTCTGCCCCCATGTAAGAAGTACGGGGGTGTTCGGGATAAACCTGAGCACTCTTTATCCCATTTTTGGGTACTATAGGGCTTTATCACTCTCACTTAGCCATAGGAGCTTTAGTAAGGTAGGCGCAGCCCCTGGTGTTCGGAAGACCATACTAGGGGCTCTATAAGCACCTAATCGGAGGAAAAACCGATCCATCGCACGCTGCATTGGTTATGGCATTATGCGGGAGAAATCCTTAAAGATTTTACGACCTCTCGAACAGCTGACCAGCTCTCGCTGTAGCATGACTGTCAGTTTTTGGCTTTCTCTACTGAGGTGCTCGTCCGGAAGAACCGGGACACAATCGCAGTAGTTCTCCTAGTGCTACCTTAGCCGATATAGCGGAACGTAAGGTACCAAAACATGGGAGCCGGGCAAACCCAACTATTGACCCAAGACATGATTCGGAGCTGATGCATATAACGCTATAAGTTTGGGGTGCCGAACTTCCACGAAGGTGTTCGGACTTTATTGTCATACTATGGGTAAAACGAAGCCCCTGGCACGCTTAAAGGCATATCGCGGTGTACGGATGCCACTCGAAAAAAGAGTTTTAATAAGAAATGACAGCAGAAAAGCGTCATACAAATCCACATATTTTATTTGAATAGTACGTCGAAGCGTATAAGATGGGTAATAATGGAAAAGAAATATGACTGTGGAACCTGCTGAGACCAGGGAAGAAGAAGCTACGTGCGGATCCGGAGTATAGTCGGATGGTCATCGCGGGGAATATCTAAGTATTCCCTTGCACGTTCGGGCTGCCTCCATATCGCCCGTCCTGGTCGATGCAAAGGTGAGCCTGAAAATGAAATGTAAGAAATGTTTGTGTGCCAGAGAGCTGTTGAGCCGCTGTATGCGGCCTATCTTGGCCCTTGCCGGAGTGTTTAATTGAGCTCTGGACGAGCCGGGCTATGCTGCCGCGAAGTAGTTCGAAGTCCTTAGCGGTATCCGGGAGCCTGGCCGTCGACTCGAGGTTCGGCTACAAGGTGCTGCTCATTTCTTCTGCTGTTAAGGCATCGGTGTACTTGTTGCTGCCGAAAGAAAGGTCGGCCTTGCCCTTAACCGTGATGACGCCACGTGGACCGGGCATCTTGAGCTTATGGTAGGCGTAATGGGGCACCGTGTTAAATCGAGCGAATGCGGTTCGTTCGAGCAGTGCCTGATAATCACTGCGGAAGGGGACGATTTCGAAGGTTAACTCTTCGGTACGGTAATTGTCTGGTGATCTGAAGACTGCCTCGAGGGCAATGGAGCCTGTACAACTGGCTTCCACACCTGGTATAATGCCTTTGAAAGTGGCTGTAGTGGGTTTGATCATCGAATGATCGATGCCCATCTTGCGCACTGTGTCCTGGTAAAGCAGGTTTAGACTGTTGCCTCCGTCCATAAGGACTCGTGTGAGGTGGAACCCGTTAATTATTGGGTCAAGGACTAGTACGGTTGGATTGCCCTGATTGGCGTTGACCGGATGATCTGTGTGGTTGAAGGTGACCGGCCCTAGTTTATATTGTGGGACGGCTGGTTCCGTTAAGTCGGCATCCCTAGGGGTGCGTATCGGGTCCGGCTTGGGAATTTGGGTGGTGTTTACCATGTTCACCGTTTGGATTTGCGGGGGAAATTTCTTTTGCCCTCCTGTGTTCGGTGATCTGGGCTCTTCGTCGCCATCATCGCTTTGAGACCCCCCTTTATTGTTTTTGGCGCCTGCCCTGCCGGCTTGTTTAAAGACCCAGCATTCTCTGTTGGTATGGGTGGCTGGCGTCCCTAGGGTGCCATGAATTTGGCATTGACGATCGAGTATGCGGTCCAGACTGGATGGATCCGAATTGTTATTTTTGAGGGGCCCTTTCCGCTGACCGGACTTTGAGTCACTAAACCCGGCATTAACTGCCGTATCTTCGGCATTTTCACCATATTTGCGGCGCTTGTGTTTGTTGCGTCGTGGTTTGCCGTTGCTATCCCTGGCCTCTGATAAGCCAGGGTTGCTTGTTGTGTTGTTACTACGAGCCAACCAGCTATCTTCGCCCGCACAAAAGCGGGTCATAAGTGTTGTGAGGGCTGCCATGGATTTTGGCTTCTCTTGACCGAGGTGTCGGGCGAGCCACTCATCACGGATGTTATGCTTAAATGCCGCTAAGGCCTCTGCATCCGGACAGTCAACAATATGGTTCTTCTTAGTTAGGAACCGGGTCCAGAATTTCCTGGCCGATTCCCCTAGCTGCTGAGTTATATGACTTAAATCGTCAGCATCCGGTAGTCGCACATAAGTGCCATGGAAATTATCCAAGAATGCATCTGCCAAGCTCTCCCAACTTCCGATGGAGTGTGCCGGCAAGCTATTCAGCCAATTCCTAGCCGGCCCTTTGAGTTTTAGCGGGAGGTACTTGATGGCGTGTAGATCATCCCCGCGGGCCATGTGAATGTGGAGGAAGAAGTCTTCTATCCATATCGCGGGATCTGTGGTACCATCATATGATTCAATGTTCATGGGTTTAAACCCTTCTGGGAATTCATGATCCATTACTTCATCGGTGAAGCATAGGGGGTGTGCGGCGCCTCTGTGCCGGGCTATGTCACGACGCAGTTCATACGGGTCTTGTCTGCTATATTCGGCCCGGCCGGATTTGCTTTTAGTGTATCCGGCGTGACGATCATCGTCATGCGTTGGGGCGCGACCCCGTGATCCGTAGATCGATCTTGTATGTCCTGCTTTGTTTTCCAATACGTCTCGCAGGTCCCGCGTTTTGCCTGGGGCCATGGTGTTTTTGTTTGTTTGGCGACGGGGTGCGGGCTGGACTTCGGCCTGATGTGCCCCTCTGTCTCGGCCACGACGTGGCCGATCAGCCGTATCATACGCTGGTAATGTAGGTTTTAATGCTTCCTCCTCAAGTTGGGGTAGCAACCTGCGCTTTGGGTAACTCTTGGTTGGGCGTTCGAGTTCGTATTCCTCGGCCGCCAGGACTTCAGTCCATCTATCCGTTAGCAGATCTTGATCAGCTTGAAGTTGTTGTTGCTTTTTCTTCAGGTTGTTTGTTGTGGCTAGAATCCGGCGCTTGAAGCTCTCCTGCTCGACGGGATCCTCAAGCACGATAAATTCTTCGTCGCCGAGGCTCACCTCGTCTTCGGAGAGAGGCATGCAATTGTCATCCTACGATTCTCCGTCTGCTGCCTGTTCCGGAGGGCTAACTTGTTCATCCTCCCGCTCGAGGTCTGGCTGGGGGGGGGGGGTTGTCGTTGTCTTTGGCACTATCCGGAGCATTATTGTCTCTTGTGCCGGTATCGCTGTTTTTGCTAGAGCGGCGCCGCTGACGTCGGTGCTTGTATTGCTTCTTGGAGGGATTATCCTCCGTTGTCTTATTGCCATCGCCTTCTTTGGGGGTGTCCACCATGTGTATATCATATGATGAGGTGGCAGTCCAGCGCCCTGTGGGCGGTGGTTCCTGTTCGTCTCATGCATCGTCGTCCATACCGTTGATGTCTTCGGAGGCGGAATCGAGCATGTCGGTTAAATCGTCGACAGTGGCTACTAAGTGGGTGGTGGGTGGGGAGCGAATTTCTTCATCGTCCGCATCCCATTCTAGCCGGACATAGTTCGGCCGAGGGTCTCCTGACAAGGAGAGACACCTCAATGAGTTTAGCACGTCGCCAAAGGGCGAGTGCTGAAAGATATCCGCGGAGGTAAACTCCATGATCGGTGCCCAATCGGATTCGATAGGCACGGACGCAGGCGGTTCGGAGCCCGTGGCCGGGGACGAATCCAAGTGTCCGGCAACACGGGTCTCATAGGAAGTGAAGTATGCATTCGGCTCTATCGCTGCTGAGTGCACGGCCTTCGTGGCGGGGTCCATCCACCCGTCCTCAGATGACGCAATTTGTTTCGGATTGAGGGTCGGAGTTGTTGCAGGTGTGATCTCCCGAACACTGTCCGACGGCAGAGCTAAGTCATGCTCATCGTGACTATGCGGCGCACCTGACATGGTCTCGAATCCGTCGAAGATCAAGTCTCCATGGATGTCGGCAGTATAGTTCAAGTTTCCAAACCTGACCTGATGGCCAGGGGCGTAGCTCTCGATCTGCTTCCGGATGGCCAAGCGAAGTTGGCCCGCAGACGAAGCGCCCGAATCACGAAGATCTGTCCGGGAGGAAAACCTCACCTGGATCGCATCGTTGCAGATGATTGAAGGAGCCATCAAGCCTTGTGGTGACGGCACGTGGAACTCTCAATGAAAGCACCAATGTCGGTGTCAAAACCGCGGATCTCGGTAGGGGGTCCCGAATGCAAGGCCTAAGGCGGATGGTAATAGGAGGCGGGGACACGATGTTTACCTGTGTTCGGGCCCTCTCGATGGAGGTAATACCCTACTTCCTGCTTGATTGATCTTGATGATATGAGTATTACAAGAGTTGATCTACCATGAGATCATAGAGGCTAAACCCTAGAAGCTAGCCTATCATATGATTGTTGTTGTCCTACAGACTAAACCCTCCGGTTTATATAGACACCGGAGGGGGCTAGGGTTACACAGAGTCGGTTACAAGGGAGGAGATCTACATATCCGTAATGCCAAGCTTGCCTTCCACGCCAAGGAGAGTACCATCCGGACACGGGACGAAGTTTTCAATCTTGTATCTTCATAGTCCAATAGTCCGGATAAAGTATATAGTCCGGCTGTCCGAGGACCCCCTAATCCAGGACTCCCTCAGAGAGAAAAAGATAATCACTCCACTATATATGTATGCAAGGGCCTTGTCGGATTTCGGGTTCCGGCAGACCCTTAAGGTTCGAACTCTGGGGTGCGCGCGGAGATCCAACCCTCCACCATCTCGTACCTCGCCGAATCGCAGGGACCTAAACTACTAGAAAGAACAGCACAAGAGACACGAGATTTATACTAGTTCGGGCCACCGTTGTGGTGTAATACCCTACTCTAGTTTGTGGTTTGGTGGATTGCCTCTTGGGCTGATGAGGAATAAGACAGGAAGAACAGCCTCGCGAGGGTCTGTTCTTGGAAGGTGTGATGAACTGCTAAGTGGTGTCCCGCCGCTCTAGCTTGAGGATCGGGTCTCTCTCTCTCTGGGTGCTCATCGTCCCCTTACTCTGAGTTTGGCTACTCCTATTTATATGCAAAGGCCCTGGGCCTCTTCCCAAATATTGAGCGGGAAGGGCGCCAACAATTGGCCATTTTGAAGGGGGAACAGCGGGTACACTTATCCTGACTAAAGTTGGTCCTCGCCTGCCAAAGGTTCAGTGATGACGCTTTGCTTGGGCTCCATGATGATCGCATTCCAGCCGTTGGGGCTGGTCTTGGTCTTGTTGCACCGAAGCGGATGCCTTTGCTTGATGCTCTCGCCGCGCTTGCTCCCTTTGCACCAAAGAGGAAATGAGGACATCTGCTGGTCGGCGCTCGATCGCGCCCTTGGTCGTCATGGCTTGCGTCATGGGCACCTCGCGAGGTACCCTACCTTGAACTCTCCGCCTCCTCGTGAGCCAGCCTGACGAGGCCGTGCCTAAGGAAGCTCCTTGTCGTCCGCCCCGCGAGGCTTGGCCCCGAGGGTCTTGAGCTTGTGTTGATGAAGATGGGCTGTCCTGGGCCTCCTTTGAGCCACGCCAGTAGGGCAGCAGGCAGGCAAGTTTGGGGACCCCCGTTCCCGGAACGCCGACAGTAGCCCCCGGGCCCACGGCGCGCCCGAACTTGGCCGAGCTGAGAGGCGAAAGGGCAAGTGCGAAGCGTCGCGGGCCCTAACAGCCTGCAGCCTTGGGCGATGCATGGCGGTTGATTGGACGTGGGCGGTACTGTTCCCCCACGCCTCCTTATTTCGTGCCTTGCTAGGCGGACATGCTGCTGTACACATCCGTTCTCCTCTTTGCTCCTTCACTCTCTCGAACTCCAGCTTCCATTTCCAATCCAATCCCGAATCTCCCCCCTCCTTTCAATCGCCATGGCTCCGACGAAGAAGGGGAAGGGAAGAAACCTGTGCCTCATCGCTTTCGCCGCCGCCTCCTCATTGTCGACCCGTCGATCATACTCAATCTAGAGGGCTTGGGCAAGGTTAGTTCGGCTCTAGCCACCTCCTTCAACGAATGCGGGAGGACGACGGCTTGGCCCGCGTCCCACTTCTCCATCGACAGGATAGTCACCGAGGTCCGGTATTTCGCTGACGCCCTGTGGGCGGGGCTGGTTCCCCCCTTGTATGATTTCTTTAATGCTGTGCTTTCCCACTATCAGATCCACATGATGCATCTGGGTCCTGAGTCCATTACTCTCCTCTCGGTCTTCGCCTTCGTTTGTGAGGCAATGATGGGCATCCTTGCCTCGGTTGCCTTGCTGCGCCACTTCTTCTCTCTCGCGCCTTGTCGACCCCACTCAATGCTCGGGCGTGTGAGCTTCGTCGCCGCCGAGACAATGACCTCGGGATTGACTTCAACCTGCCTCCGCCCGCGGCTGAGTTCCGCGAGCGGTGGCTGTACGTGGATGTAGGGGTGCCCAGCCCCCTGTTATCAGAGCCAACTTCACCTGCCGTCCCCAATTCAGTGGGGCGGAGATGCTTTCAAGCCCTCGGCTCATCTTTGTCTGGCGCCGCCGCGTTCTCGAGGTCGCTACTGTATGCTTGGCGCCCAAGGTGGTGAAGGAGTTCCTGATGCGCCGCATTGCTCCTCTCCAACGCCATTCCCACCTGGGCCAGGGCCTTCAGCGGGCCTGGTGACCGTATGAGGCTCCAGGAAGAAGAACTGACGCCTGAAGCGCTAAGGAAAGTGCTCCTGGTCCTGACTGGCGACCCCAACCCTGGCGGCATCCGGCATGAAGGGGCCTTGCTGTACCTCTACCGGAACAGGGGCGATTTGGTGAACCAGATGCCTATCTTCGATGAATGGGGGCTGCGCCCTGCTGGTCTCCAAGGGCCTCGCGAGAATCCAGTGGTGGTGACAGCCCTTCCAGTCGGCCAAGGCGGCTCCTCCTCGAGTGGCGGAGCAGGGAGGCACAAGCCGCCAGAGGCTGAAGGGACCTCTGCCGGGGTGACAGCGCTGGGCGATGCTCATGAGGGGGCAGCTCCTGAGGCTCATGCCGCCGCGGCTGTGGCCGGCAGGCAGCCGCCCGCAGCGCTTGCGGATGGAGCCCCCGAGGCCCCTGCTGCTTCTCTTGGTGAGGCGATCAGCAGCGCGCGTCAGGCGGACGCCCCTGACGCGGGTCGCCTTGATGCTCCTCCCTCGCCGCAGGCTGACCCCTGCGCTCAAATCTTGGGTCGCTTCCGCGTGAACTTCGAGGCCCTCCGAAAGAGAAGGGGGGCCCTGGGCAATGATTACCCTTGCCGCCTGCTGAAGCGTAGGAAGTACTTCGCCACTGATGAGTAAGCCTTTTCTTCCTCCAGCTCCCGATTCTTCTGCTGCTTGTACTGATCCTTGCCATGCAGGCCCCTTCCTGCCGAGCTCACGGAGACGGGTGAGGAGCCGTCCTCCCCGGCTTCGCCCCCTCCCCCATCCTTGAGTGCTCCAACCAGTGGAGCCCTTGTGGTGAGGGCGACCGGGGAGGCGAACCGTCCCGACGCGCGTCGTGGTCCTGCGCGCCTCGCGATCCTTCCTCGCGAGCCTTCCCGTGGCATAGCTAGCCTGTCGTGGACTTCTCGCCTGGTTGTGGACGGCGACACGAGGCGCTTCTGCGCTTCTCGTCCGGGATGGGCTGGCTCCAGTCGGGCTTCGGCGCGCGCGGCCGACCGTCGCGAAGTGCCAGCCCCAGCCCCTGCCCGAGGGGGAGCGCGGTTCGCGGCTCCGGCGCCACCGGGGCGGTTGATGGTGTGGAGGACGGCGCGAAGGCGTTCGGGAGCGCCGCGCCTTCGCCAAGGATTTCTTGAAGGGCGGCCGACGCGTGAGCCTGCTTGGTGAAGGGCTCGCCGATGAAGACGCTGCGGCCTTTGAGGCCGAGTGGCTCGCTCGGCTGCAGAGAGGCACGAGCCGGAGGGCGCCGCCGCTGCGCGCCACCGCCGCGACCTTGATGATGAGGAGGCCAAGGCGTCCGGCAGCATCTCGGGAGGCCTGTTCTCGGGCCGCCGAGGAGGCCCGGCAGCTAACAGCGGCAAGAGGCGGCGGAGGAGCGGGCACGGAACTCCCGCCCGTGCCACTCACCGGAGGAGCAAGTGGAGCTGCGCGAGGCAGCCCTTGCGTCGATGAAGGTGGCCTCCGGTGACCCGGCGGAGCTCCAGAAGCGTGAGGAGGCACTGACGCTTGAAGCCGCCGAACACGTGCGCGAGTACGAGCGCTTGGAGACGAGGGAGCGCTTGGCGACGCGGGCAGAGGATGAGGTCGTTGCACGGGAAGCCCGCGTCCTGGAGGAGGTCGGACGCCGAGTGGCGGCGGGCGCGCTTTGAACCTCGGCGCGAAGTTTGAGGAGCGGCTGGGGTTGATCAAGGCCGAGGCTGGGGCAGGACTGCTGCCTTGAGGGCCAAGCCGGAGGAGGCGATGCGCGCGGGCCGATGTTTCGGACCGCCCTCGAGGTGGCGCAGAGGGAGTCCACCACCTCCCGTGCCGAGGCGCCTTCTTCGCCAACGGGTGGAGGAGGCCGAGGCCGCCGCGCCAGAATGCGCATTTAGATGCATCAGCGGTGAATCCTGGAGCATGAGCACGGTCCCATTCTCGCCACGCTCCGGGAAAGAGCTAACGCAGCCTTGGATAATATCTGCGAGGCGGCAGTGGGCGCGCCGCACGCGGTTAACTACGCCGGCAACCTTCAGTTCTTCACCGACGTGGTGGCGCGGCTGGAGGCGCGGTCGGTTAGGGCCAATAGGTTGGTGGAGGGGAGGAGCCGCGCGCTGCTCGGGTGCGCCTTCTCTCGTGTCTTCAGCCATCTCCGGGACATGGACCCCCACTTCGATTTTGACGCGGCCATCGCCTTCCCTGTGCCGTCCGGGCGACTGGCGCGACCGTGGTGGAAGACAACGTGGATGCCCTCGTCCGGGCCTTCGCTTCGGACGACGACGGTGTGGTCGTGGCTGCCGATGAGGGCGGCGTGGTGAACGGCCCAGACGCCGCCGACGATCACGCAGACAGCGACGGCGAGGCCAGCGACGCCAGCAATGGCTCGGGAGGTGCTCCTGAGGATGCATTGGGGGATTTATCCGACTGATCATGTATTGCCCTTGTTCCATTACCCTGCATGAATAGAACTCAGGTTTTGGCCTGATGGTTGTGAGAGCATTTTGGGAGGGGGAGCCCCTCATGTAGAACTTGTGTTCTTCGTATTAGCAGGTGTTACATCGCCCATACGCCCGCGCCAAGTGGTTGGCTAAGCGACGTGCTAGTTGGATGGTTTACCTTTGTTTCGTACGAGCCCCGAGATAGCCTGCAGGAGGCAGAGGCGATCTGAGTGTCTACTGATCAAATCCGTAGGACCTGCAGTAAAAACCCTCCGGAGAGGACGCGGCAGCGACAGGCTGGGCTGTGCGCAAGCTTGGCTTGGCCCGGCTCGCGAGGGGCTCGCGAGGGGAGGCAGCTGAGGCGGAGTTGTAACCGAAACGCGAGAGATTTGCTTGAACGAGACTAAGCACCCCTTCCCCGTACACACGCAAATCTCAACTTCGAATCCAACTTAAATCCAGCGAGGGAAAATGACAATCAAATGGAAAGGCGAAGAAAGCAGAAGAAAAGCCGCGTCCGGCACCTAGTCTAGTCTTGGACGTCTTCTCACCAGCGCGGAGCTAAGTGCTGCCACTGGGCATGGGAGGGAGCCCCAGGGCCTGAGGCCGGCACCCCTGAGACTCCGGGGCGTGTACAGCCCCACTCATTATTACGTGAGAGTGTCACGGCGCGGCGAGCTTCACAGCACCGGGCCTTCTTCATGTACCGCCTTGCTTCATATCACCAGACGAGGGCCCCGCCTTGCGCCACACTCTAGTGCCACCAACGACGACCGAAACCGTGACGCCGCCCGGTGGGGTAGAGCGGTCGCCAGCCAGTTCCCCGACGACCACGGGTCCTCCGCCAGGGGCAGGCCCTGAGGCACCTCCCCGGCAGAGGGCCTACCTCCTGAGAACGCCTTGCTCCGAACGCCGCGGTGGTGATGTCGAATATCTGCCCCTCTCCGGCAGCCCCCTGCTCCCCCTCCCGAGGGGTAGGAGACTGCGGGAGCGGGGTATCCGCTCGTCGTGGCGACCTGTACCTCCTGCAACCTATGGTTAGCGTATGTTTGCTCTTGAGGAAGTAGCGGTACCCGATAATCGTCGCCCCCGGCATGACCAGTGGGACCGTCTCGAGGCTCCTGGAAGAGCGCGGCTTCTGGCGCCTCATCCCCCCAGCTTGGGCTGAGGAGCGAGTCTTGTTCTCCCTCATGCGGGTGCCCTTGGACCATCATGTGGGGCACGTATTCTTCCGGCACCGTCATCCCGAAGGCCACGCCATAGTGCTGAGCGTGCCTTGCTGTTCCGCTTGACGCGCCCACCGTGGGGTGGTGGCGCGGCGGTCCGCCAGGACCGTGAGTTACGTCGAGTCCTTCTCCGCGGGCCGGGGGCGGGGGCAACCTCGCCGTCGGCCCGGCGTTGACAGCTTCGCCGGTGTTGGAGTAGCCTTGGAGCCTGCGGGCGCGCATGGAGCCCTCGTGCGGGCAGCCCTCGACCTGAGATGGAAGCTAGGTGCAGAAGGGGTGAGCCCCCGAAGCGGCGAAGCCCAGGAGCTCCGCCACTCGCTGCAACAGCACGTCACGGCCGCTCTCCAGTAGCCTACACTGCAGCAGCTCTCGGGCCACTTTGAGCGCGACCCTCGAGTTCGCCTGCTCCCGGCGGGTGTACGGCGATGTGGTCGCGGCATGGTTGGAGGCCCTTGCTGCCGACCACGCCTGCCGCGGCCTGAGAGCCGTCGAAGCCTGTCCGCGTCGCCCGCGGCCTGCAGCGCCCTGCAGACTACGAGCTGCCTGGGGCACGGGGTCGCCCATGGCGAGCGGCTCTGCGTGGGCGGGCCACGCCGCCCAAGGATCTGGATTGCCCGCTTGGTCGCCGGACATGGTGATGACGATGCGACGAGACACGAGGTGGAAGAAGGCGGACCCCGGTGCACCCCTACCTGGCGCGCCAAATGTCGGATTTCGGTTTCCGGCAGACCCTTAAGGTTCGAACTCTGGGGTGCGCGCGGAGATCCAACCCTCCACCGTCTCGTACCTCGCCGAAACGCAGGGACCTAAACTACTAGAAAGAACAGCACAAGAGACATGAGATTTATACTAGTTCGGGCCACCGTTGTGGTGTAATACCCTACTCTAGTTTGTGGTGTGGTGGATTGCCTCTTGGGCTGATGAGGAACAGTACAGGGAAGAACAGCCTCGCGAGGGTCTGTTCTTGGAAGGTGTGATGAACTGCTAAGTGGTGTCCCGCCGCTCTAGCTTCAGGATCGGGTCTCTATCTCTCTCTCTGGGTGCTCATCGTCCCCTTACTCTGAGTGTGGCTACTCCTATTTATATGCGAAGGCCCTGGGCCTCTTCCCAAATATTGAGCGGGAAGGGCGCCAACAATTGGCCATTTTGAAGGGGAACAGTGAGTACACTTATTCTGACTAAAGTTGGTCCTCGCCTGCCAAAGGCTCTGGTGATGACGCCTGCTTGGGCTCCACGATGACTGCATTCCAGCCGTTGGGGCTGGTCTTGGTCTTGTTGCAATCAAACGGATGCCTTTGCTTGATGCTCTCACCGCGCTTGCTCCTTTGCACCAAAGAGGAAAGGAGGACGGCTGGCCGGGCGCCTCGATCGGGCGCCCTTGGTCGTCATGGCTTGCATCATGGGCACCTCGCGAGGTACCCCGCCTTGAACTCTCCGCCTCCTCGTGAGCCACCGACGAGGTCGTGCTGAGGAAGCTCCTTGTCGTCCCCGCCTCATGAGGCTTGGCCTCGCGAGGGTCTTGAGCTTGTGTTGATGAAGATGGGCTGTCCTGGGCCTCCTTTGAGCCACGCCGCAGGCCGCAGGCAGGCAAGTCTGGGGACCCCCGTTCCCAGAACGCCGACAGGCATGAGCGCTTGCTTTACTAGGGTTGCTCTCTTCATTCTCTCATCCTCTCCAGATATAAACAAGACAGCGGTAGCGACATTTTCTCTCTGCTCACCGCTGGTCACATATCCGGCCGGATCCCTTCGGCTGGTGTGTGTAGAGGACTAGGTGCATCATTCACGCAGTCATCGCCGGTGAGGGAGGAAACCCATAGCTGCCGGAGGGGCCCGATCCTTTGCCTGTGCTGTTCTCTACGACACAGCGTCGGCTCGGGAGTTCCTCCGACCCTTCTTCCTCCCTGCCGTATTGTCCGCAGATCTGACCTGCCGCGGCCGACATCCCGACGACCCTCAGGTATAAGTTCTTCGAAAGCGACCTTGCTCCACTGCCCCAGCTCCCTACGTGTCTGCATGTGCATATTTTTCTACTCCCATCAGCTCTTCCAAAGCCACCTAAATTTTTAGTATTATTAGAGGTAAAGCTACTTCATGCATTCGAATCTAGGGCTTTGTTCAAACAACGAAGAAAGGGAGGAAAGTTGTAGCATGAATCTAGGACTTGATTCAAAGAGGAAATAATATGGTGAAAGTAGTAGAGACTGGATACCCAACCAGTCCCTTGGTTGAAAAGGGAAATAATGGGAAAACGCAGTACAAACTGGATAAGGAACAGATCTATTATTGGTTGAAAAAAGGATAGAAAGTGGAGGCTAGTGGACTAGTCAACAGAGTATGTCCAGGATCAGATTTGCTGCCCTCACATAGTAAAAGGTGTCCAGGATTAGAATTGCTGCCCTCACATAGTAAAAGGTCTCGGGATTAGATTTGTTGCCCTCACATAGTAAAAGGTCTCCAGGATTAGATTTGCTTCCCTCAGATATTAAAAGGTCTCCAGGATTAGATTTGCTGCCCTCACATAGTACAAGGTCTCCAGGATTAGGTTTGCTGCCCTCACATAGTAAAAGGTCCCCAGGATTAGGTTTGCTGCCCTCACATAGCATGAACAAACTCGGCATCACCACTTTATGCCTCCTTGTAGGTACATTGTGCTGATGTGTTCACTGTCGCATGTCCTTATACCAACCTTTTGTTGTTGTTAATGTAAGGGCGCATGTAAAATGAAGCGATCACACTGTTACCTTAGGGACATGTCTAACCAGTGTTATTGTTAATCTAATGCCTCGAGTGATAAGATGCAATTCAACTATGTTACAAATGGCACTCCTGCTGTTTTCCCCAGTATGATAAGTAAGTTGCTCCTTTACGCTGCTGAGTGTCCTGGTGTCCCCACGGTCCCATGCCCTGAAACCAACCCTTTAGCTGCTGTTGATTTACTGTATTTGGTAAACAAGCAATGCCACCATTAAAGTAATCCCATATTTGAGGAATCTCATTGTTGATCGTAATGCTTCTGGTAACATGAAGCATTGCTAACGTTTTAAAATTTCTATTGTCCTTGCGTGATTGCCATGAACATAACTAAGATGATTCTTTTCATTTCGTATATGTTTCATATATTCTTATTGACCAGCAACTGTTTACTTTCTATCTTTTTGTGCAGATAGGGATATCCATTTCACCTTGTTGCTATTGTGACCTTTTGGTGAACTGCACAAAACACTTTTTTTGGAATGAGTATCTTGTGCAGTTCAACTAAAATGTCACGTGGGCAACATCTCTCAATTTTGGTGGAACTGCACAAAATGGTGATTGGAGTTTCCAAAATATCCGTCAAGTTCTGCTGGTAATCTCGTGCAACATTTTATTAGCCTTTGCAAGATGAGCCAATCCTTGTCACCACAATGGCACTTTATTTTAGTGGAACTGCACAAAAGGATAAGAAAATTATAGTTGCACCTTACATGAGCCGGACAACCAACCTTAATGTTCCTCAATTTTAGTGCAACTACTAAATAAGAACCTATCAGCTCACGAGAGCAAGTACTTCTTGCTAGCTGAATGATGCAATCTTTGCTTCATTTCAGGTGAACTGCAGAAAAAGGCGCATGAGTGAATCATGGAACTCTAGGCAGGCCTCATCCGAGTGGAGCTACAGGTTGAGTTCAAGGAGGCCACTATTAAAGTGAAATCATGCTCTTCTTGTTTGTGTCGTGCAAACAAGAATACTAAACTACAGATGTTGTGACGGTCAAGAGCATTCGCCAAGTTCTTCATTGTATGACATGGCTAGCTAAGATGGATTTAATCCCATATTCACTTTATCAAAAGGCTCTAATGGGTTGGTTCTGAATCTTGTAAGCTGGGAACCAATGAGATGTGTAGGCATCTTCGTTGTACTTATTATTTGAATCTTATTTGTTGGTTCTGAATCTTGCAAGCTGGGAATCAATGAGATGTATAGGCATCTTTGTTGTACTTATTATTTGGACCTTATTTGTTGGTTCTGAATCTTGCAAGTCGGGAATCAATGAGATGTGTAGGCATCTTTGTTGTACTTATTATTTGGATCTTATTTGTTGGTTCTGAATCTTGCAAGTCGGGAAACACGGCATGATGATGCAGAGGACAACAACCATAACAAATAGTTCAAACTTGGTAGTATTATCTTTGTGAAAGTGCGACAAATGTGCTGATCGTAATGCGCCCGAGAATAATAATTCTAATTGTTGTGCATGTTGATCATGTGGCACTGATAGAACGAGCCAATGCATTGCTTGTTTTAAGTATAAATTTCTATCAAAGCTAATTAAATTTAACTAAAGTGACCACTAACTCCTGTTGTCGGTGTCAAAACCGGCGGATCTCGGGTAGGGGGTCCCGAACTGTGCGTCTAGGCGGATGGTAACAGGAGACAAGGGACATGATGTTTTTACCCAGGTTCAGGCCCTCTCGATGGAGGTAATACCCTACTCCTGCTTGATTGATATTGATGATATGGGTAGTACAAGAGTAGATCTACCATGAGATCAAGGAGGCTAGAAGCTAGCCTATGGTATGATTGTTGTTCCTTCTACGGACTAAAACCCTCCGGTTTATATAGGCACCGGATAGGTTAGGGTTACACAGAGTCGGTTACAATGATAGGATATCTACATATCCGTATCGCCAAGCTTGCCTTCCACGCCAAGGAAAGTCCCACCCGGACACGGGACGAAGTCTTCAATCTTGTATCTTCATGGTCCAGGAGTCCGGCCAACGGTGATAGTTCGGCTATCCGGACACCCCCTAATCCGGGACTCCCTCAGTAGCCCCCGAACCAGGCTTCAATGACGACGAGTCCGGCGCATTGATTGTCTTCGGCATTGCAAGGCGGGTTCTTCTCCAAATTCCATATACTTGTCGAATAGTGTCCGGCTGCTGATAAATGTTGCGCTCCTTGGCTTCTACGCCCAATAATGGCAATCTTCCACGTGTTTAAATGAATGCAAAAAGCCATGGTATTTTCACAATTACCCCCCTAGCCACGCAAATGAGCCGCCTATAAAAGGGGCAAGGATCTAGATCTGAGTCGCACCATCCCTCCTTTGCGAGCTTTCATCGGAGCGCTCCTGACCAACGCCCATTCCATCATGGGATGCCGACGCTGCTCCTCCTCGCGCCCCAAATTTCAGCCCGGAAATTGGGAGAGATGCTCAGTCCCGCATAGCGAGCTAGTTATACTCCTAGCCAAGGGATTTCTTCCCCCGGCCTTCATGGTTCCGGTTCGAGCCGGACTTGCCACCTACAAGGGCGGAAAGCAAGCGGAGAGCGTCCCCGATCCCTCTAAAGGAGAGCGGGTATGCTTCATCTCTTATCTAGAAAGAGGACTCGGATTTCCAATCCATCCGTTTCTCCGGGGGCTCTTGGAGTTCTACGGCCTCCAATTGCACCATCTTACTCCTGCCTCCATCTTGCACATCGCGGGCTTCGTGGCCCTTTGCAAACTGTTCTTGGGCGCCGAGGCTCATTTCGGGCTGTGGAAGAGAATATTCTGCCTAGTACCCCGTTCTCATGAGGGGTCAATATATCAAGTGGGCGGAGCCGAGCTATGGCACATCGCAGGGACTGGATACCTATCCGGAACCCCAAAGAAGGCGTCCAAAGACTGGCCTTCGGAATGGTTTTACATGGAGGACGTCCCGCTGCCGGATCCAGTTCGGATCGGCCTTCCGGAGTTCAGCAATGCTCCACTGAAGAAGCGCCTAAGCTGGCGCCCTCGGAGCCCCCGGAGGGAAAATGACCGGGATGTCCTCTATCTGATGAGCCGAATAAAGTTACTGGCTCATGCCGGATTGACCATGATTGGAGTCATGGCAATCGGGTGTATGAGGGGAGGGCAGCCGCTCCAATATAGGGGCCACCCCATGTGGGACTTCAACGGGAGGACGATGCCACCCGCCATCGCCGCAAAGGGTCGGGATCGGTCACCGAACCGGTGAAGATCTTATGCGCCATGTATAAATGAGAGGAGGAGGATTTCCTCCGCGTCAATCCATCGAAGGAGTTTTCTTGAATAATGCTCAAGCTGGGTAAGCAAACATCTTTGTGACCTGTACGATCCATGTTCCCGTGGTTAAATATCTCATTTCATGGTTTTGCAGGAAGTGCGCCGGATCAGGAGAAGATACACAGCCCGCCCCCACAACCCGAGGATCCGGAGCGGTCCCTTGATCCGTCCTCCGAAGAGGATCCGGATATAAAGGTGGAGTTGATCGACGGGGTGTTCTACCAACTTAGCATCGACGATGCCTTGGTTGCCATTATGGCTGAATACCCCGGAATACTTCCAGC
Organism: Aegilops bicornis; assembly: GCA_021605145.1. Taxonomy (NCBI): domain Eukaryota; kingdom Viridiplantae; phylum Streptophyta; class Magnoliopsida; order Poales; family Poaceae; genus Aegilops; species Aegilops bicornis. The sequence continues at coordinate 165,662,924 of CM038669.1, read as the reverse complement.
CTCACAGTAATCGAGATGTAAATCCCAAAGCCACGATAATGACCCATCCATGCTTATTTTTGATCACCAGATATCAATGGTGCTTCAGGGGTACCTTCGAGGCAGGAAGCCGAGCCAGCGGCTGGCCAACAAAGGGCAGTGCGGCCCCGCAGGCTAAAAAGGAGTGCAGTCCGGATCGAAACTCCGCCGCAACGGTATGGCGTGTCACCGTACTCCTAGGATTGATTCCTAGAATGCGTACTAACGCTGGTGCTCTTTTCAGGAAAAAGAGCGCTTGCCGGACTGAGTACGGAGAGGTTGCCAATCGAACCTTCACCGGCCAGGCTTCAAAGCCGGGTCCGGAGGCTGAGGCGTGCACGAGACGTGCGTCGGATGCTCCTCCGACAGAGGATGCCGACAGGTTGTCCGCCACCAACTCCGAGGTGGAGAGCGCCTTGAATCACAGGCGCCCCCGGATAGTTCTTCGTGACGCATGTTTCTCCCAGGAGGCCTTGAATGCCTTCGATTCGGGAGATGCGCACCTCCGTGCCGCTCAAGATGGTCTAGCCAGAGCCACGGAGCAGTATGTAAAGGACATACGGGTAAGGAAATTTGACAGTTATATATGCCAGTAGCCCCCGAGACTTAAAATAGTTAGAATAACTGATTTAAGGATCATCTGTTATGCAGGATCTTACAGAAAAGAATACCCGACTGTCACAGGAGCTTGAAGAGTGCAAGGCCCAACTTGAGGCCGCACTAGCCGCTACAGGGGGAGCCGCAGAGACCCCCACTGGTAATATACACTTTAAAAAATAGTTTATAAAGTGCGGCGGGTTTGTAAATCTGACAAAAATATTGTAGATGGCGCCGGACTAGATCCGGACAAGCAGCAGCTCTTGCGCCAGCTAAAGGCCGGCGAGAGCGTGCTTACGAGGGTGCTGCAGGAGAAAAATAACCTTCAAGACGCCAACACCAAGCTGGGTGAGGAACTGAAGGATGTTCGTGCTCAGTTGTCCGACCAGTAAGGAGAATCGGCGGCTTTGTCGCGGCATTTTCAAGAAGTTCTTGAGCGAACTTTTAAAAGAGTTCGGCGAGGAAGGCGACTAACATAGACATGTATGTAGGTTTGCTCACTGTGTCGCCCCGAGGAGGAGATGCCAGTTCTTCGGGTGATCTTCTTCCCGAACTGCGGCTACCTGCACGAACGAGTCAGGCAGGTGATGAAAGGCATCGGCCAGGCCTTGTGGTCATCTATCTCCCTGCCCGAAGGCATTGGGGAGTTGGCGGAGCGGCTTCAAGGAGCACGGCGGCGCTTCCGGCTATGGAAGATATCGGCATGCCGTCAAGGAGCCAGGGAGGCCTGGGCCATGGTAAAGACGCGGTACACGGTTGTCGACCTGCACCACATGGCCGAGGTCGGACCTGTGGGGCCTGATGGGATGGAGATCCCTGTAAGATTAGTGTACGGCCAAGTAGAATTGGCCGCCAAGTATTCCCAGCAAGATTGTAAATTAGATAGCCTATTAGATGGCATTGAGGAGTAATACAATGAGTCGAGTTGACTATGTAAAAATGTGACATGAAAAAATGTCTTCTAGCCGGATTGTAGATTGTTTGTCATAGCGGACCTTTTCCCTTCGACCTCAGGACCCAATAGTCCGGAGTGTGTCCGAATACCTTCGTGGTTATATAAGAACCAGGGTATGCATGGAGACAAAGGCGAGGGGTCATTGTTGCTATGTCAGACAAGTGCCCAACTAGTTATGTTATATTACATGGATAGAAAGAAACATCTTCCAGGAGAATAGTTCCGTTAAGGGTTCCTTTATTTGGGGATGCATGCCCTAAAGTGCATGTCAAAGCTGCTATGAAAGCGAAAATCATCCGGGGCAGATGGGTAAATAATTAAAATCATCTTTCAGTTCATCGACCGAATATTCCCTTAAGAACGCTTAGCTTTTCGCCCGATCGAGGTACACATCCGGTGACCCGCAGTAATAATCGCAGAGGTGCTCCTTTACCACCTAGCCGAACAATCGGGAACGAGGGGTAAGCACAGGGAGCCGAGCAACCCAGCTTGGCCAAAACTTAAGTCATATCGATGCATATAATGGTGAATAAAAGGTACATGCGGAAGTTTAACGCATGTGTTGGGCATGAAGCCCGTATAAATAAGCTTCTGTTAAATAAGCCCCCAGGTATAATGTGCGCGGACAGCGCGTCAAGTGTGTGCGAAAAAAGCGCAAACGATCCTCTAGAGGCTTCAAGAAGAAGAAGGAGGAAGGAGAGAAATAAAAGACAGCAAAAATAGAAAATGTGGACGGAGGAAGGAGACGAACTTGGAGTCCGGCACTTTGGCGTAGAATCTTCGTAGATGGGCTGCATTCCATGGGTTCGGCTCGAGTCGGTTATCCGATGCGTTTCGCAGACGGTATGCTCCACCGGTCAGGACCTGGTCGATGATGAAGGGACCTTCCCATTTGGGCTTGAGTTTGTCCTTTTTCTTGTCCGGCAGGCGTAGAACTAGTTCGCAAACGTTGTATGCTTTGGCCCGTACTTCCCTGCTTTGATATCTTCGAGCCTGCTGTTGATAGAATGTGGAACGAGCTTTTGCCACGTCGCGCTCCTCCTCCAATGCGTCCAAGCTGTCCTGCCGATCAAGCTCGGCTTCTATTTCTTCATACATGCGCACGCGAGGTGAGTCATGTATTATATCGCAGGCAAGACTGCCTTCTGTGCGTACACCATAAAGAATGGTGTGAATCCGGTAGTACGATTCGGGGTGGTCCGCAGCCCCCAGAGTACGGAGTCGAGCTCCTCAACCCAGTGCGTGTTAGATTCCTTGAGGGACCGCACTAGTCTGGGTTTAATGCCGCTCATGATTAGACCATTTGCTTGTTCGACTTGGCCGTTGGTGTGAGGGTGATAGACTGAGGCGTAATCGAGCTTGATGCCCATGTTTTTGCACCATAATTTGACCTCATCGGCCGTGAAGTTGGTGCCATTATCAGTGATGATACTGTGGGGGACACCGTAACGGTGCACTACCCCTGATATGAAGTCTATCACCGGTCCGGATTCGGCCATTTTAACAGGCTTGGCCTCTATCCATTTGGTGAATTTATCCACCATGACCAATAGGTATTTTTGCTTGTGGGTTCCTCCCTTAAGGGGTCCAACCATGTCAAGCCCCTGCATCATGAACAGCCGGTGATGGGTATAGTTTTAAGGCGGTGGGTGGCATGTGGCTTTGGTTAGCAAAAGGCGGCAACCGACGCATCATTGGACTAAGTCCTGCGATCTGCCGCCGGGCCGTCGGCCAATAAAATCCTGTACGGAAGGCCTTGCCTACAAGGGCCCGGGCTGCGGCGTGGTGCCCACCCAGTCCTGCATGAATTTCAGCCAGGAGGTTTCGCCCTTCCTCTTCGGAGATACACCTTTGAAGGACTCCGGCAGTGCTTTTATTATAAAGCTCTCCCTCATGGACTTTGTGCTTTAGATCGCCGTACTATGCAGCGAGCCTCATTTTGGTCTTCGGGGAGTTCCTGCCTAGTTAGGTAGGATAGGAATGGTTCCATCCACGGGGCGATAACCGCCATTATTTCGTGAGCGGAGGGTGTTATCTCGAGGGCAGAGCCTCCGGTTGTGTCAGAGTGTTCGGCGTCTGTAGCGGCCCGACCTCAGACGGTCAAGCCTCTGTGTTACTGTGCCATCCCTGGATCAGTATGCTGGCACACACAGTACATCAATGTATATATCAAAGTGCAATCACATGCATAAATAACGTAAAACTGATATATACCTCATAATACTCAGCGGAAACAATCAAACGGGTGTGGAGTCCCATCAAAGCCATCGGCAGGTTGAGTGTAGACCGTAACCCTGTATCGTAACTCTTACTCGTTGGAAGTAAAATATCTGCAACATGATAAGTTGCAGCCGTGTAGGTCAGTACATTGAATGTACCGGCAAGATCACAATAAGAGAAAACAGATGATAAACTATACTATATGCAGTATGGCTTTGTGGCTCTGTATCTGAATTTTGTTATCGTAAAAGCTGGTTTTATTTTCCCTACATCAAAGGAATAAATGAAGTCTGTACTATGGAGTTTCTATCATGACATGGTTCCGCCAACCGATGTCTCATAGCCCAAAATCATCATATGTTGCCCACAATTAAATTATCAATCCGGTGTTGAGAGTTCCGAGATAGATCCAAGTCCAGAGGCTCAAATTGTCCGTGAATCGGGACACGGCTAATCGATTAGGTTATAACCCTCTGCAGAGGTTTGTACACTTTACCCGCAAGATTCGATCCCTCTCTTTACGTTCTCGCACTTCGTGGTGTTTGAGAACAAGATGACCAAACATGGTCTTCGAAGAGTTCCTCGACCACCGTCCGGTGCCCATCCAATCCTACCGTAGTTCTACATCTGCTAGCACCGCCCCAGCCAGAGTCACAACTAAGGTCAACCAAGCGAGCCCATAATGACTTGCGGTTGCAGGTAAGCTTCCGGTCATGAAGTATTCTTCCGTCTCTTTGAGTCCGGGTGAAGCTTTCCGCAAGATGTCATGGCGCTTCTCCATGCATCCCGCCAACCATCGGTTTCTCCAGGTGCCCGTCAACCGCCCTTCACCCAAAGAGTGTGTATTGAATTCTTGTCTCGAGTCTTGAAGTCTTGAGGTCTTGAAGATGCAGTCCTTGCAGATTCCATCATGGAGTTGTCGTCATTGACGTAGGGTCCTCCTTCTTCACACCACTCTCGAACACTCATACCAAACCCGTCTATTATAGCGTAGCTTTAAAATAAATAACGCCCGGGCTGGGTAACAGGTGATGGGTTCCTACCTCATGCATACTAATCAACTACAAGGATTCAATAACACTACTGAGGGGTGGTTGCAAGGATGCCACTAAATGCAATAAAAACATAGGTAAGAAAGCATGGTCAAAGTGAACTTGCCTGGTTGACGATCTTGAAAAAACTAGGGTTTCAGAGTAGCAATCTTCGCACTCGGAAATTCTACCGAGGCAAACAATAACTATAATAAGCACATAGCATAACATCACTTAACACAATAACATAACAATAGCAATATAACACAACAAAACAACCAAACCAAATCCAAAAGAAAAACTCAAAGAAAGGTCACTCAAAGTTTCCCTACTTCAAACCATAGCAAAAAATAGTTTTTATATAACAAAATTTCCTTAATATAACCTAATCATGGTTTTAAGTTAACTAAACAGAAAAGGATTCACTAAGCAACTAGGAGCAAAAAGAATTAATTTAAAAGATATTATAAAACTCCTATTAGGACTAATCCAATTTCTATTAAGAAAATTAAAATAAAACTTTTATTAATTATAAATAAAAGTTCATCTACTAGAATGACAGAAACTAACCTAGAATAACTAATCACAAGTCCAAAATAAATTCATTTACTAATTAAAATATTAGGAAAACAACATCTAGCTAATTAATTAGGATTAATAGGATTCTGCTTAAAACTAATTATTTATTAATCCTAAAATACCCAAGTTAATTTCTATGGTTTGGCAATGCCAAAATAAAGTTGGGGCAAAAAGAATCATGCAAAAATAATTTTTCTAACTCAAGTTATAGCAGATTTACTATTCTGACTAAAACTAAATTAAAGCATTTTTAATTAATTTTAACATAGCTAAATATATATTCTACAGAAACTACATAAAATTTGCAATCCAACAAAAAAAGAATCACTCAAAATATTGAACAGAATAAAAGATATGAATTTTTGAAAACAGAAACTATTCTCGCTAAAACAGAAAATCAAATTAAAAAAAAGGCCTAATGGGCCTATATCGCGTATACGGGCGTTAAATAGTCTAAACGGGCCCTAGGGTTAAATAAAACGAACCGGCCTAAAAATAAAAAACCTAACTAATACTAAACCGAAAGAACCGCCGGTTTTCTAATAAAACTTACCCTTCGGGGTTTCTAATCCTAGCCACTCGTTTGAGATCGGACGGGAGGGTGATCCCGACGACGCATCGAGTCCGGGCGACGGCGGCGGCGGGCGAGAGTGCCGGGGGCTTCAGCGCCGGGGAGGTCCGGGAGTCGCCGTCATGGATGCGGGGAGGTCGGGGTGTGGTTCGGTGGGATCGTTGGGGGTCGGGGTGGACTAGGGTGGCGACGGCGGCGACTTTGGCGGCGGTGGGGAGCTCGGGTCTCCGGCGTGGTCGAACGGGAGAGAGAGGGGGTCCGGTGAGGTCTCGGGGGGGGGGGGGATGGGGTGCGGGGGCTCCGGCTTTTATAGCTGGGGTCGGCCTCGCCTGGGAATCGGGCGTCGGGGATCCCGGATCACTTCGATCCGGCGATCTCCCATGAGCTACGCTATGGGCGAGGGGAAGAAGATGGGGCGGGGCCCGTGGGTCAGAGAGAGAGAGGGAGGGGCGAGGCGATCGGGTGGCCGAGGCCTGGGGTTTTCGGGCGAGGGGGGAGGAGAGCTGGGCTGGCGGGCTGGCCATTGGCTGGTGGGCCGGGCCGGGCTGGGCCAAAGGCTGGGCTGGCCTGGGCTGGTTAGCCGGGCCGGGGTTTTTTTTTTCCTTTTTTAGAATTTTATTTTTTTTAAACAAAAACTGAAATAAAACAATAACTATAAATATTTTATATAGGGTATATATATACCAAAATGATCAGGGGAATATTCCCTATCATTTGAACATTTTTCCAAAGGCAAAATCCAAACTTTATAAAAATTCATTTTTCAAATTCAAATAAATCTCAAGTTTGAATTCAAAACTTTTGGCATTGTTTTCCTCTGATATTTTTGGAGTGTCATATTTACTCCTCTCATACTTTTGCTCAAGTATTTATCAGGCATATATTTTGAAATGATTCCCACTTGCCAATGTTTGAATTCAAATTCCAAAACTAAATTTGAAAGAGGGTTTCAAGGCACTTTCAATTGACTTTCAATTTGATACTTTTAACTTCCAACTCATATTTCATATAATTGAAGAAGTCATTTTATCTTCCCTCATGAAAATCATTGAGTTGCATAAAGCTTTGAATTTGAAATATTCCCAAATGAAATTTAAATCTTTTCCAAAACCCTTTTCATTTCAAAATGGAAGAAGTCATGTCATCTTCACTCTAGGGTTTGGTGTTGGAATGAACTTGAATTCATGGGGACCCAAAAGGCAAAGGGAAAGTTTGGGAAAGTCATTTCATTCCCTCTCATTCAACTTTCAAAAGTTTTCAAATTCCACTCAGTTTCACTCAATCAATCAAACCATCAATCAAACAACAAGCATAGTTATTTATCTAATATAACATTCCAAAATTTAGAATTTTGGGATGTTACAAACCTACCACACTTAAAATGAATCTCGTCCTCGAGATTCGAAGAGGCTAGCAAGAAAAGGTTAGGGGTTGGGGGTCTGCTAGCAAATCCGTCGATCGGAATGGTCTAGTGTGCTACCACACTTAAAACAAGGTTACTGTTCCAATAAACTCAGATACTTCCTCTGGAGGGCTGACAATGTATGTCTCTTCACATATCTTACAATAGCTCCTTCATTAAAGCTCTTCTGCCAAAAGTATAGGGTGATCCTCAAAATCTTGGGTCGGTGTGTCAAAGTTGAAGTTCGTCCGAGGTTTGGATCTTCTTAGTCGATAGGTGCGTGTCCATTCTAGACAACTATCGAAACACTCATGGTGGTCTACCATTAATGGTTTCTCCTGCAGAGAAGCAGTGCAGGTTGAACTTCACCGTATATCCTACGATTGGCAACGGTTGCTGTAAAGGGTTCCATCGTACTACCATTCTATGGTTTTATGGCTTATCGTGTCGACACTCTTCTAAGGTTTTCGAGGCTCTACGATTTTCCATCAACATATGATAGTTCATGATAGAAGTCTTCGGTATGGGGCGAATCCATCCCGTGCTTGAATCATTACCACATACGTAAATATCGAATCACGTATTCTAACACTTGGGCATACTCACAAGCATTGCAGAAATTTCTCTTGTTCTCGAACTGGGTTCGAGTAATTCCATGGTTTACGCAAGCCAAACAAAACATCTATCGTTACTTCACCACTCTCGTGTTTTTGCGTAACCTTCCGGGTGTGTCCTATTTCTCCATAAATCGATGCGGGCACAAGGTTTATTTCTTGGTGTATCATTGTGCTTCCGGATAAGACGTGATCTCATCGGGGTCTTCTTGAATTCCTCCCAAGTTCTTGCTCCTTTAAATCCTTGTATGGATTGATGCATTCTCCACCAGGTTGCAGCACTTTACGTAAAGAAATCTTGAAGAGCGTATTGGACCTCATACTTCCTTGAAACCAAATTGTTCCCGAAATGATTCTCCATGTTCTGCATCCATAGCTCTGCCTCCGGCTGAGTCTTCGGTCCAGAGAATATCAGTCCAACTTCATTCATCATCTATGGGGTTCAAGGGTTTTAGGGTGAGATGAGAGAGAGATGGGGAGGGATATACACACAATACAAACAATAGTTTTTGAAGAAACAAGTTTTACTTTGTGGCTGTCGGAAAACATCAAACAAATGACAGCTCACACATCGTCGCATCTAACGTAAGTGTGTAACAGGGTTTGGTCTTCTAAAGGTCAAATATTTCTTCAGAACTTCAAATCTTGAGTCTTCAACTGTTGTAGCTTCTAATACATGGTGAAATCCTCTTTACTCTGAAGGGGTCATCAGTTCTCCGATATCAAATCCTTCTTGGAGCGTCTTGATTGATCCTCCGGGTGATCAAAGGATAAGGGGTATATTCTAACTATTTGAGGTGAGAGGGTCTATTTGATAAATTCAGAAAAGATGAGAAGTAAGAGTCTTTTTGTAAATAAAGTTTTTGAGATATCCTGTCCTAAGGGCTTTTCCGGTTTCTAGGGTTACGTCCTACAGTCAACCTGGCTCTGATACCATATCTGTAGCGGCCCGACCTCAGACGGTCAAGCCTACGTATTCTTGTGCCATCCTCGGATCAAGATATCTTTGGCACACACAGTACATCAATGTATATATCAAAGTGCAATCACATGCATAAATAACGTAAAACTGATATATACCTCATAATACTCAGCGGAAACAATCAAGCGGGTGTGGAGTCCCATCAACGCCATCGGCAGGTTGAGTGTAGACCGTAACCTGTATCGTAACTCTTACTCGTCGGAGTAAAATATACGCAACATGATACGTTGCAGCCGTGTAGGTCAGTACATTGAATGTACCGGCAAGATCACAATAAGAGAAAACAGATGATAAGCTATACTATATGCAGTATGGCTTTATGGCTCTGTATCTGAATTTTGTTTGCGTAAAAGCTGGTTTTATTTTCCCTACATCAAAGGAATAAATGAAGTCTGTACTATGGAGTTTTCTATCATGACATGGTTCCGCCAACCGATGTCTCATAGCCCAAAATCATCATATGTTGCCCACAATTAAGTTATCAATCCGGTGTTGAGAGTTCCGAGATAGATCCAAGTCCAGAGGCTCAAATTGTCCGTAATCGGGACACGGCTAATCGATTAGGTTATAACCCTCTGCAGAGGTTTGTACACTTTACCCGCAAGATTCGATCCCTCTCTTTACGTTCTCGCACTTCAGGGTGTTTGAGAACAAGATGACCGAAACATGGTCTTCGAAGAGTTCCTCGACCACCGTCCGGTGCCCATCCAATCCTACCGTAGTTCTACATCTGCTAGCACCGCCCCAGCCAGAGTCACAACTAAGGTCAACCAAGCGAGCCCATAATGACTTGCGGTTGCAGGTAAGCTTCCGGTCATGAAGTATTCTTCCGTCTCTTTGAGTCTGGGTGAAGCTTTCCGCAAGATGTCATGGCGCTTCTCCATGCATCCCGGCCAACCACTGGTTTCTCCAGGGTGCCCGTCAACCGTCCTTCACCCAATAGTGTGTATTGAATTCTTGTCTCGAGTCTTGAAGTCTTGAGGTCTTGAAGATGCAGTCCTTGCAGATTCCATCATGGAGTTGTCGTCATTGACGTAGGGTCCTCCTTCTTCACACCACTCGAACACTCATACCAAACCCGTCTATTATAGCGTAGCTTCAAAATAAATAACGTCCGGGCTTGGTAACAGGGTGATGGGTTCCTACCTCATGCATACTACTCAACTACAAGGATTCAATAACACTACTGAGGGGTGGTTGCAAGGATGCCACTAAATGCAATAAAAACATAGGTAAGAAAGCATGGTCAAAGTGAACTTGCCTGGTTGACGATCTTCGAAAAAACTAGGGTTTCGTAGTAGCAATCTTCGCACTCCGGAAATTCTACCGAGGCAAACAATAACTATAATAAGCACATAGCATAACATCACTTAACACAATAACATAACAATAGCAACATAACACAACAAAACAACCAAACCAAATCCAAAAGAAAAACTCAAAGAAAGGTCACTCAAAGTTTCCCTACTTCAAACCATAGCAAAAAATAGTTTTTATATAACAAAATTTCCTTAATATAACCTAATCATGGTTTTAAGTTAACTAAACAGAAAAGGATTCACTAAGCAACTAGGAGCAAAAGAATTAATTTAAAAGCTATTATAAAACTCCTATTAGGCCTAATCCAATTTCTATTAAGAAAATTAAAATAAAACTTTTATTAATTATAAATAAAAGTTCATCTACTAGAATGACAAAAACTAACCTAGAATAACTAATCACAAGTCAAAAATAAATTCATTTACTAATTAAAATATTAGGAAAACAGCATCTAGCTAATTAATTAGGATTAATAGGATTCTGCTTAAAACTAATTATTTATTAATCCTAAAATACCCAAGTTAATTTCTATGGTTTGGCAATGCCAAAATAAAGTTGGGGCAAAAAGAATCATGCAAAAATAATTTTTCTAACTCAAGTTATAGCAGATTTACTATTCTGACTAAAACTAAATTAAAGCATTTTTAATTAATTTTAACATAGCTAAATATATATTCTACAGAAACTACATAAAATTTGCAATCCAACAAAAAAGAGTCACTCAAAAATATTGAACAGAATAAAAGATATGAATTTTTGAAAACAGAAACTATTCTGCTAAAACAGAAAATCAAATTAAAAAGAAAAAGGCCTAATGGGCCTATCTCGTCTACGGGCGTTAAATAGTCTAAACGGGCCCTAGGGTTAACTAAAACGAACCGGGCCTAAAAATAAAAACCTAACTAATACTAAACCGGAAAGAACCGCCGGTTTTCTAATAAAACTTACCCCTTCGGGTTTCTAATCCTAGCCACTCGTTTGAGATCGGACGGGGAGGTGATCCCGACGACGCATCGAGTCCGGGCGACGGCGGCGGGCGGGCGGGCGAGAGTGCGCTGGGGCTTCGAGGCCGGGGAGGTCCGGGAGTCGCTGCGGATGCGGGGAGGTCGGGAAGTGGTTGATGGGATCGTTGGGGTCGGGGTGGACTAGGGTGGCGACGGCGGCGACTTTTGGCGGCGGTGGGGAGCTCGGGTCTCGGCGTGGTCGAACGGGAGAGAGAGGGGTCCGTGAGGTCTCGGGGAATGGGGGCTCGGCTTTTATAGCCGGGGTCGGCCTCGCCGGGGAATCAGGGCGATCGGGGATCCCGGATCCTTCGGGATCCGGCGATCTCCGGCGAAGCTACGCTATGGGGCGAGGGGGAAGAAGATGGGGCGGGGCCTGGGTCGAGAGAGAGAGGAGGGGCGAGGCGATCGGGTGGCCGAGGCCTGGGTTTTCGGCGAGGGGGAGAGCTGGTCAAGGCTGGCCAGCTTGGCAGTGGGCCGGGCTGGCTGGGCCAAAGGGGCGCTGGCTGGCTGGGTTGGTTTAGCCTGGGCGCCTGGGGTTTTTTTTTCCTTTTTAGAATTTTATTTTTTAAAACAAAACTGAAATAAAACAATAACTATAAATATTTTATATAGGGTATATATATACCAAAATGATCAGGGAATATTCCTATCATTTGAACATTTTTCCAAAGGCAAAATCCAAACTTTATAAAAATTCATTTTTTCAAATTCAAATAAATCTCAAGTTTGAATTCAAAACTTTTGGCATTGTTTTCCTCTGATATTTTTGGAGTGTCATATTTACTCCTCTCATACTTTTGCTCAAGTATTTATCAGGCATATATTTTGAAATGATTCCCACTTGCCAATGTTTGAATTCAAATTCCAAAACTAAATTTGAAAGAGGGTTTCAAGGCACTTTCAATTGAATTTCAATTTGATACTTTTTAACTTCCAACTCATATTTCATATAATTGAAGAAGTCATTTTATCTTCCCTCATGAAAATCATTGAGTTGCATAAAGCTTTGAATTTGAAATATTCCCAAATGAAATTTAAATCTTTTCCAAAACCCTTTTCATTTCAAAATGGAAGAAGTCATGTCATCTTCACTCTAGGGTTTGGTGTTGGAATGAACTTGAATTCATGGGGACCCAAAAGGCAAAGGGGAAAGTTTGGGAAAGTCATTTCATTCCCTCTCATTCAACTTTCAAAAGTTTTCAAATTCCACTCAGTTTCACTCAATCAATCAAACCATCAATCGGACAACAAGCATAGTTATTTATCTAATATAACATTCCAAAATTTAGAATTTTGGGATGTTACAAACCTACACACTTAAAATGAATCTCGTCCTCGAGATTCAAGAGGCTAGCAAGAAAAGGTTAGGGGTTGGGGTGCTAGCAAATCAAATCGATCGGAATGGTCTAGTGTGCTACCACACTTAAAACAAGGTTCTGATTCAATAAACTCAGATACTTCCTCTGGAGGGCTGACAATGTATGTCTCTTCACATATCTTACAATAGCTCCTTCATTAAAGCTCTTCTGCCAAAAGTATAGGGTGATCCTCAAAATCTTGGGTCGGTGTGTCAAAGTTGAAGTTCGTCCGAGGCTGGATCTTCTTAGCTGATAGGTCTGTGTCCATTCTAGACAACTATCGAAACACTCATGGTGGTCTACCATTAATGGTTTCTCCTGCAGAGAACGGGTGCAGGTTGAACTTCACCGTATATCCTACGATTGGCAACGGTTGCTGTAAAGGGTTCCATCGTACTACCATTCTATGGTTTTATGGCTTATCGTGGTCGACACTCTTCTAAGGTTTTCGAGGCTCTCTGATTTTCCATCAACATATGATAGTTCATGATAGAAGTCTTCGGTATGGGGGCTTAATCCATCCTGCATTTGAATCATTACCACATACGTAAATATCGAATCACGTATTCTAACACTTGGGCATACTCACAAGCATTGCAGAAATTTCTCTTGTTCTCGGCTGGGTTGAAGTAATTCCATGGTTTCGCAAGCCAAACAAAACATCTATCGTTACTTCACCACTCTCGTGTTTTTGCGTAACCTTCCGGGTGTGTCCTATTTCTCCGCAAATCGTGCGAGCACAAGGTTTATTTCTTGGTGTATCATTGTGCTTAGGATAAGACGTGATCTCATCGTGGTCTTCTTGAATTCCTCCCAAGTTCTTGCTCCTTTAAATCCTTGTATGGATTGATGCATTCTCCACCAGGTTGCAAAAGCACTTTACGTAAAAATCTTGAAGAGCGTATTGGACCTCATACTTCCTTGAAACCAAATTGTTCCCGAAATGATTCTCCATGTTCGCATCCATAGCTCGCCTCCCGGTGAAGTCTTCGTCCAGAGAATATCAGTCCAACTTCATTCATCATCTATGGGGTTCAAGGGTTTTAGGGTGAGATGAGAGAGAGATGGGGAGGATATACACACAATACAAACAATAGTTTTTGAAGAAACAAGTTTTACTTTGTGGCTGTCGGAAAACATCAATCATATGACAGCTCACACATCGTCGCATCTAACGTAAGTGTGTAACAGGGTTTGGTCTTCTAAAGGTCAAATATTTCTTCAGGAACTTCAAATCTTCGGAGTCTTCAACTGTTGTAGCTTCTAATACATGGTGAAATCCTCTTTACTCTGAAGGGGTCATCAGTTCTCCGATATCAAATCCTTCTTGGAGCGTCTTCAGTTGATCCTCCAGGTGATCAAAGGATAAGGGGTATATTCTAACTATTTGAGGTGAGAGGGTCTATTTGATAAATTCAGAAAAGATGAGAATTAAGAGTCTTTTGTAAATAAAGTTTTTGAGATATCCTGTCCTAAGGGCTTTTCCGGTTTCTAGGGTTACGTCCTACATACCAACCTGGCTCGATACCATATTCAGAGCGGCCCGACCTCGACGGTCAAGCCTTCGTGTTACCGTGCCATCCTCGGATCAAGATGTCTGGCACACACAAGACATCAATGTATATATCAAAGTGCAATCACATGCATAAATAACGTAAAACTGATATATACCTCATAATACTCAGCGGAAACAATCAAACGGGTGTGGAGTCCCATCAACGCCATCGGCAGGTTGAGTGTAGACCGTAACCCTGTATCGTAACTCTTACTCGTCGGAAGTAAAATATCTGCAACATGATAAGTTGCAGCCGTGTAGGTCAGTACATTGAATGTACCGGCAAGATCACAATAAGAGAAAACAGATGATAAACTATACTATATGCAGTATGGCTTTGTGGCTCTGTATCTGAATTTTGTTTGCGTAAAAGCTGGTTTTATTTTCCCTACATCAAAGGAATAAATGAAGTCTGTACTATGGAGTTTTCTATCATGACATGGTTCCGCCAACCGATGTCTCATAGCCCAAAATCATCATATGTTGCCCACAATTAAGTTATCAATCCGGTGTTGAGAGTTCCGAGATAGATCCAAGTCCAGAGGCTCAAATTGTCCGTGAATCGGGACACGGCTAATCGATTAGGTTATAACCCTCTGCAGAGGTTTGTACACTTTACCCGCAAGATTCGATCCCTCTCTTTACGTTCTCGCACTTCGTGGTGTTTGAGAACAAGATGACCAAACATGGTCTTCAAGAGTTCCTCGACCACCGTCCGGTGCCCATCCAATCCTACCGTAGTTCTACATCTGCTAGCACCGTCCCAGCCAGAGTCACAACTAAGGTCAACCAAGCCAGAGCCCATAATGACTTGCGGTTGCACAGGTAAGCTTCCGGTCATGAAGTATTCTTCCGTCTCTTTGAGTCTGGGTGAAGCTTTCCGCAAGATGTCATGGCGCTTCTCCATGCATCCCGGCCAACCACTGGTTTCTCCAGGGTGCCCACAACCGCCCTTCACCCAAGAGTGTGTATTGAATTCTTGTCTCGAGTCTTGAAGTCTTGAGGTCTTGAAGATGCAGTCCTTGCAGATTCCATCATGGAGTTGTCGCCATTGACGAGGGTCCTCCTTCTTCACACCACTCGAACACTCATACCAAACCCCGTCTATTATAGCGTAGCTTTAAAATAAATAACGTCCGGGCTTGGTAACAGGGTGATGGGTTCCTACCTCATGCATACTACTCAACTACAAGGATTCAATAACACCTCTTGAGGGGTGGTTGCAAGGATGCCACTAAATGCAATAAAAACATAGGTAAGAAAGCATGGTCAAAGTGAACTTGCCTGGTTGACGATCTTCGAAAAAACTAGGGTTTCGTAGTAGCAATCTTCGCACTCCGGAAATTCTACCGAGGCAAACAATAACTATAATAAGCACATAGCATAACATCACTTAACACAATAACATAACAATAGCAACATAACACAACAAAACAACCAAACCAAATCCAAAAGAAAAACTCAAAGAAAGGTCACTCAAAGTTTCCCTACTTCAAACCATAGCAAAAAATAGTTTTTATATAACAAAATTTCCTTAATATAACCTAATCATGGTTTTAAGTTAACTAAACAGAAAAGGATTCACTAAGCAACTAGGAGCAAAAAGAATTAATTTAAAAGCTATTATAAAACTCCTATTAGGCCTAATCCAATTTCTATTAAGAAAATTAAAATAAAACTTTTATTAATTATAAATAAAAGTTCATCTACTAGAATGACAGAAACTAACCTAGAATAACTAATCACAAGTCAAAAATAAATTCATTTACTAATTAAAATATTAGGAAAACAGCATCTAGCTAATTAATTAGGATTAATATGATTCTGCTTAAAACTAATTATTTATTAATCCTAAAATACCCAAGTTAATTTCTATGGTTTGGCAATGCCAAAATAAAGTTGGGGCAAAAAGAATCATGCAAAAATAATTTTTCTAACTCAAGTTATAGCAGATTTACTATTCTGACTAAAACTAAATTAAAGCATTTTTAATTAATTTTAACATAGCTAAATATATATTCTACAGAAACTACATAAAATTTGCAATCCAACAAAAAAAGAATCACTCAAAAATATTGAACAGAATAAAAGATATGAATTTTGAAAAGCGAAACTATTCTGCTAAAACAGAAAATCAAATTAAAAGAAAAAAGGCCTAATGGGCCTATCTTGTATACTCGGCGTTAAATAGTCTAAACGGGCCCTAGGGTTAACTAAAACGAACCGGGCCTAAAAATAAAAACCTAACTAATACTAAACCGGAAAGAACCGGCCGGTTTTCTAATAAAAACTTACCCCTTCGGGGTTTCTAATCCTAGCCACTCGTTTGAGATCGGACGGGAGGTGATCCCGACGACGCATCGGAGTCCGGGCGACGGCGGGCGGCGGCGTAGAGTGCGGCCGGGGCTTCGAGCGTCGGGGAGGTCCGGGGAGTCGCCGTGCGGATGCGGGGGAGGTCGGGAAGTGGTTCAGTGGGATCGTTGGGGGTCGGGGTGGACTAGGGTGGCGACGGCGGCGACTTTGGCGGCGGTGGGGAGCTCGGGTCTCCGGCGTGGTCGAACGGGAGAGAGAGGGGGTCCGGTGAGGTCTCGGGGAATGGGTGCGGGGCTCCGGCTTTATAGCCAGGGTCGGCCTCGCCTGGGGAATCGGGCGATCGGGATCCCGGATCGCCGGATCCGCGATCTCCCATGAAGCTACGCTATGGGCGAGGGGGAAGAAGATGGGGCGGGGCCATGGGTCGAGAGAGAGAGGAGGGGCGAGGCGATCGGGTGGCCGAGGCCTGGGGTTTTCAGGGGGGGGAGAGCTGGTGGCGGTGGGCTGGCCAGTTGGCGGGTGGGCTGGCTGGGCAAAGGTGGGGTCATGGCGGGCTCAGGTTGGCCTAGTTGGCGCCGGGGTTTTTTTTTCCTTTTTAGAATTTTATTTTTTTAAAACAAAACTGAAATAAAACAATAACTATAAATATTTTATATAGGGTATATATATACCAAAATGATCAGGGGAATATTCCCTATCATTTGAACATTTTTCCAAAGGCAAAATCCAAACTTTATAAAAATTCATTTTTTTCAAATTCAAATAAATCTCAAGTTTGAATTCAAAACTTTTGGCATTGTTTTCCTCTGATATTTTTGGAGTGTCATATTTACTCCTCTCATACTTTTGCTCAAGTATTTATCGGGCATATATTTTGAAATGATTCCCACTTGCCAATGTTTGAATTCAAATTCCAAAACTAAATTTGAAAGAGGGTTTCAAGGCACTTTCAATTGACTTTCAATTTGATACTTTTTAACTTCCAACTCATATTTCATATAATTGAAGAAGTCATTTTATCTTCCCTCATGAAAATCATTGAGTTGCATAAAGCTTTGAATTTGAAATATTCCCAAATGAAATTTAAATCTTTTCCATAACCCTTTTCATTTCAAAATGGAAGAAGTCATGTCATCTTCACTCTAGGGTTTGGTGTTGGAATGAACTTGAATTCATGGGGACCCAAAAGGCAAAGGGGAAAGTTTGGGAAAGTCATTTCATTCCCTCTCATTCAACTTTCAAAAGTTTTCAAATTCCACTCAGTTTCACTCAATCAATCAAACCATCAATCAGACAACAAGCATAGTTATTTATCTAATATAACATTCCAAAATTTAGAATTTTGGGATGTTACAGCGTCAGGCAGTGCGGTTGGGTCCGGATTGTTATTGCCGGACTCCCCTTCCCATAGTACGGATGGCTTGAACAACCGTTCCAGGAAGATGTTGGGCTATATATCCGCCGCCTGGTTATTATCCCGGGCTATATGATGAAATTCAAGCCCTTTGAACCGTGCTGACATTTTTAGGACCGCATTGCGGTATGCTGCCATTTTTGGATCTTTGGCACCAAAGTCTCCGTTTATTTGAGATATTGCGAGGTTCGAATCCCCGCGCACCTCTAGGCGTTGAATGCCCATGGAGACTGCCATCCGGAGGCCGTGCAGAAGGGCCTCGTATTCGGCTGCGTTGTTGCAGTCCGTATACATTATCTGAAGGACGTATTGGACTATGTCCCCGGTTGGGGACGTCAGGACGACGCCAACCCCCAGGCCGGCCAACATTTTGGAGCCGTAAAAGTGCATGATCCAATTGGAGTATGCGCTGTACTCTTCAGGGAGTTCGCCAGTCCATTCGCCACGAAGTCGGCGAAAACCTGCGACTTAATAGCTCGTCGTGGCTTATAAGTTATATCAAATGGAAGGAGCTCTATGGCCCATTTAGCAATCCGGCCCGTCGCATCGCGGTTATTTATAATGTCGTTAAGAGGTACTTCGGAGGCTACCGTTATCGAACACTCTTGAAAGTAGTGTCGCAGCTTCCGGGATGCCATTAACACCGCGTATGCTATCTTTTGATAGTGTGGGTAACGGGACTTGCATGGAGTTAGGACAGTGGACACATAGTAAACCGGTTTTTGAAGAGGGAATCGGTGTCCGTCCGTTTCTCGTTCGACAACGAGCACCGCGCTGCCAACTTGATGTGTTGCGGCGATATATAATAGCATTGGTTCGCCCACATTGGGCGCGGCCAGGATCAGATTGGTTGCCAATATGGCTTTTATCTCTTCGAGTCCGGCCGTGGCGGCATCCGTCCACTCGAAGTGTTCGGTGCGGCGGAGGAGGCGGTAAAGGGGTAACGCCTTTTCTCCCAAACGGGAAATAAAGCGTCTTAGAGCCGCTACGCATCCCGTCAATTTTTGTATTTGCTTGAGGTCTTTTGGAATATCCAATTGTGACAGAACTCGGATCTTGGCTGGGTTTGCTTCAATTCCTCTACCGGACACGATGAAGCCCAGGAGCTTTCCGGCTGGAACACCGAAGACGCATTTTTCCGGATTGAGCTTGATGTCGTATTTTCGAAGATTGTCGAATGTGAGCCTCAAGTCGTCTACTAGAGTTTCGACGTGCTTGGTTTGGACGACCACGTCATCTACATACACTTCCACTGTTTTGCTGATCTGGTCTGCCAGACATGTCTGAATCATGCGCTGATATGTTGCGCCGGCATTTTTGAGCCCAAAGGGCATTGTGTTGAAGCAGAACGGGCCGTATGGAGTGATGAATGCTGTTGCAGCTTGGTCTGGCTCCGCCATCTTGATTTGGTGGCAGCCGCAGTACGCGTCGAGGAAGCACTATGAGTCGTGTCCTGCTGTAGCGTCAATAATTTGATCATTCGAGGGAGGGGGAAGGGATCCTTTGGGCAAGCCTTATTAAGGTCTTTAAAATCAACACATAGGCGCCAGGATTTATCCTTCTTTGGTACCATCACCAGGTTTGCTAGCCAGTCCGGATGTTTTATATGTCTGATGAATCCGGCTTCCAAAAGTTGGGCTAGCTCCTCTCCCATGGCCTGTCTCTTGGGTTCGGAAAAGCGCCGAAGAGCCTGTTTGACTGGCTTGAATCCTTTTAGGATATTTAGGTTGTGCTCGGCCAGCTGACGTGGGATTCCTGGCATGTCTGAAGGATGCCAGGCAAAGATGTCCCAGTTTTCTTGTAGAAACTCTCATAGTGCGGCGTCTACGTAAGGGTTTAATTGTGCCCCTATGGAGGCCGTCTTTGCAGGGTCCGTCGGGTGGACTTGGAATTTGACTATTTCATCCGCTGGTTTAAAATAGGTGGACTTGGATCTTTTATCAACTATCACATCGTCCCTGTTCACCGTGGAGCGCATCGCGGTGAGTTCCTCGGCCGCTAGGGCTTCGGACAGTGCCTCGAGGGCTAGTGCGGCTGTCTTGTTTTCGGTAGCGAGTGCTATGTTCGGATCACTAGCTAGAGTGATTATTCCGTTAGGTCCGGGCATTTTAAGCTTCATGTACCCATAATGGGGTATAGCTTGAAAAATTGTGAATGCCTCTCGTCCTAATAAAGCATGATATCCGCTTGAACGGGGCCACTTGAAATGTGACCTCCTCGGACCTGTAATTGTCCGTGAGCGAACACTACATCCAGTGTAATTTTTCCTGTGCAGCATGCTTCCCGGCTAGGGATTATTCCTCTGAATGTTGTGCTGCTTCGCTCAATGTGGTTCCAGTCTATTTCCATTTTTCAGAGGGTTTCCTCATAGATGAGGTTTAGTCCGGTGCCGCCATCCATGAGTACCTTAGTAAGGCAAAAGCCGTCCACTATCGGACTGAGGACCAATGCGGCTGGTGCTCGGGCTGTTCGGAATTTAGGTTCGTCACTGGCATTGAACGTGATAGCCGTGTCACTCCATGGATTTATTGTTGCTACTTGGTAGACTTCGGCAAGGTTGGGGAGTGTTTGTTTTCGCATGTTATTTGATGCAAAAGTCTCGAAGACTGTTAACACCGTACTGGTGTTGCTGGGCTGGGGTTCTGAAGCTAGAAGCACTTCGCCACTTTTGGCCACCTGCCATAGTATCTAACATGCTCGAAGGCTATGAGTTGGAGTGGCGCCCTCTGTACTGTGAATTTTGCAGGATCCGTTTAGCCAACCCTCCAGTACGGTTCCGTACCCTTTAGAGGGTTTCGTTTTTTGGTATTTAACCCAGGTGCTTGATAATGATGCACCCTTTTATTTCGGACTAGGGACGTATTCGGGGCCGGATTATCCCAAAAATTACTTTCGGTTTTCCAAGCGCTCTCCATCGCACAGTACTTTTGTACTATGGTTGCCAAGTCCGCAAAGCGTGTAATTTCGTGACGACTTATGGCGTTTAGGATTCCCTTGTCCATGCAATTATTGCAGAAAATTGGCATTGCGTCCTCCTCCCGACAGTCCTTTATCCTGTGCATAACCAGGAGGAATCTGGCCTAGTAATGATGTATTGTTTCAGCGGGCTCTTGCCGAATTCGGGATAGATCGCTAATGTTTGGGTGGGCGGGTGGAACTAGATCCGGAACCCCGTCCAATTTAGGACTCAGGGGCCGAGAAGTTTCCGAACTCGGAAGTTTGGATTTTTGAGTGTTATCCAATGAGTCTGACCCGGCCATACCGACTTTAAGTTCGTGGCTTGATCGACATCCGTCCCTCCGTGGGAATCCGGCATGGAGGGATCGGGAATCCGGACGTAGCTAGTCCTGAAGATAGAAGAAGAATCGCCACATTGCTCCTCTATCACAGCAACATGATGGGTAGCCTGGGGAGAGTTGATCTCTCTCACATCAGTTTTAGGCCCGATCCGGTCGTAGTCTGTGGCGACTCCCAGGGCGGCGATTCGATCCAAGAGCTCGTTTACGGAGGAGAGCTCGATCAGATATAATTGTTCGTCAAGTTCCGAATTGACATGGAGATTGGTTTCGATGACTCGAGATGTCATCGTCGGCGCGGCGGCCGGACTGGCGGTCATAAGAAAACCACCTAGCCGAAGTGTCTGGCCAGCGGCCAAGGCTCCTTTGGTGATGGTATCGTCTTTAAAGACGAGATGAGGCATCCTACCTGATGGTGACGACACAGAGGAACTCTCAATGAAAGCACCAATGTCGGTTTCAAAACCGGCGGATCTCGGGTAGGGGGTCCCGAACTGTGCGTCTAGGCGGATGGTAACAGGAGACAAGGGACACGATGTTTTTACCTTGGTTCGGGCCCTCTCGATGGAGGTAATACCCTACTCCTGCTTGATTGATATTGATGATATGGGTAGTACAAGAGTAGATCTACCACGAGATGAAGGAGGCTAAACCCTAGAAGCTAGCCTATGGTATGATTGTTGTTCCCTCTATGGACTAAAACCCTCCGGTTTATATAGGCAACGGATAGGTTAGGGTTACACAAAGTCGGTTACAATGGTAGGAGATCTACATATCCGTATCGCCAAGCTTGCCTTCCATGCCAAGGAAAGTCCCACCCGGACACGGGACGAAGTCTTCAATCTTCTATCTTCATGGTCCAGGAGTCCGGCCAACGGTGATAGTTCGACTATCCGGACACCCCCTAATCCGGGACTCCCTCACCTGTTATTGCAGTACCAATACAGACCCGCTCGTGAACCGACATGTGGCCGGAGTACGTTTCTTAATGGAGGCCTTTGAATGCGCCGAGGGTGCATCTTATGTCGGGCGTGCAGCGGACGAGGGAGGGGTAGTAACTGTTGTCGCATGTACACACTTAGTTTACTGTTGAATCCAGTTCCCCAAGAGCTGAAAAATGAACTGCTGCCGCCGCCTACACACTCGTTCACTTGAAGAGACTCCAATGGCGATCCGAGGGGTGAGCCTGCTGGATATGGACTTCAGCAAGGAGTTCCCCTTTGAGTTCGCCGTTCAACCCTATGGCTGCACCAAGTTGAATGTGGTGTACACCAACGATCCGGACTCGGTGAAGCTCTGCCTCGCCGAGTTCAAGCAGTACCTACAGGACGAGAAAGCACAAGGTTGCAGGACTAGACCTTTTGCCCATCCATTCGTCTCCTGATAGGGACCAGCGGATCGCCGTCGCCCAGGTATGTGTGCGGGACGAAGTTCTCATCTACCACTTCTGTAGGTCCATCGGAGGTTCTGGAGCATTGGCCCGTTTCATCGGCAGCACCGACTGCAACTTCACTACGGTGGAGAGAAGGAAGAACGCGACGATTCGGCCATCTAGTGCAACAAACTTGTCGACATCCAGAAGCAATACAAGATCATCAGCAATGGGATGGAGAAGGACTTCGTGGTTGACCTCGCCGAGACCATCATCGACCCCTGATACGCCAACATGAAAGAAGACAACGATACCAAGGACCTGAACACGTGCGAGATACCTCTGAATCTAGCCTACATAACCTACGCGGCCAAGGACGCATACGCATGCTACGACATGTACAGGCAGATCTTAGACATGAGGGCGTGTCTGCTTCCCGTAACCGACGAGTACACGCAGACCGCAGCGGCGTCATGATCAAGCGTGCCAGGAAGGTCTAGATGTTGTACTTTATCTGTTTATAAGCACCTTTATCATTTGAGTGTTTCATGCATTAGCCTATGTGTCGTAATTATCTGTTTTGTCCGAAATATTTCTGTTAATAACCCATTAACCTGTTTGCTTTTTTTAGTGGCTATTTGCTTATGTATGTAACTAGTTCACTTGTCCGTTAAAAAAACTAGTTCACTCGGCTGTCGTGCTTTGAATCTCCTTCCTCCCAACATATTCCCCTTCTTAGGTGGACCCAGCAGGTCTCGTACACAGACATATGGGACCAACCACCTATCCATTTGTATTTCTTTATTTTGTTCAATCTTTCGTCCTCTTCCTATACAGCGGCTGGCCATCATAGCCTATGGAGTCGGCCAGGCCATCCCTCTACTACCACACATTGTCCGGCGGCGGTAGCTCCACCGGCCCACCCTGCACCAGAACAAGTCAACCCTCGTAGTCCGCTCCGCATGCGTCTTCCCCCGCTCCGGTTCATTCGGTCTGAGGTCTCGACGTTGTCCTCCGCCTTGGTGCTCTAGCCGCGGCGCCTCCGTCGGTCATTCCCAACATGGTCAGCAAAACAAGAGGAATCGGGAGACAACTGTTCGTCGAGAGGCTGACAGTCCCGGGGCCACCAGGTCCATGGCCTAGGTTTTGTTGTTTAACATGGGAAGCCCACGACATGTTTCAACATTTTTTGGATCCAGCAGGTATCAAGCGGCCTCTGGGCCTGCCAACCTAGCTTGTCTATAACATCAGCAGCCCAAGTTATGTTTCTTTTTTCAAGACGATGCACAACTCAGTTCTATTTTTCTATAAGAATGCAAAGCTGAACCTGTTTTCTATAAGAATGCAAAACTGAACCTATATTTATATCTTATTTTATTACACACACGCACACACACACACACATATATATATATGTGTGTATATATATATATATTAGAAGCAACATAAGTTTCCGTTAAACCTGTCGTTCGTCCAACCATTTTATAGATCTTCCCACTTCCTTTATTTTTTGTTTTCATTAGTCCTATATCTGAATTTTCTTCCACTTTCTTTTTTGATGTAAATTAAGTTTTCTCACAGTACTTTTCCCTAGAACCAACTCAATTGTCCCACGTCTAGCCTAAAAAATAATAGTACCCTCGTACTATTAACTCATCAAATTTAAATGATATTTTATTTCGTAAGTTGAAAGTTCTTACAAAATAATAGTAATAATAATTGTTTATATATAACTTGGCAAGTTAACTCCTAGTGATTGCGTACATAAGCTTGCAAAGATTTTACTGACCAATGCAGTAATAGACGTGCAATCATGTGTTTATGTTTTTATAACATTTCTCCGTCTAGCCCAACATGATATTTTCACCCAACCCAGCAAGTCCGTGGATTTAAAAAAAATGCAAATGGGCTTTAAATTCTACCATATATATATATAAACGGGCTACATAGATGCTACATCATTGTTTCACCCAGCCCACCAAATGGACTAAAAAAGCAAATGGACTGGCTGACATGTGGGCCAGTAGGTCGAAGCCTAAGAAGATGTTGGATTTACATCCAACAGTCGGCATTCTTCTTCAATCTCTCGTCTTCTTCCCCCAGAACTGCTGGGACCGCCTGCTCCAGCCTCCGGCGTCCAGCGGCGTTATTTTGCGCTCCTCAGCGAAATGCTACCCTGCTGATGGCCAGGCCATCCCTCCACTCGGCACCTCCTGTTATTCTCTGTCGAGTGTACGCCCACCCTGCACCCGAACCAGTCAAGTTTCCCACTCCTCTCCGTTGCGACTCCACTACTGCGTCTTCCCCATCTCCGAGTCATTCCAGTCTGGGGCCTCGCCATCGTCCATCGCCTCGGTGCGCTCGGTGCGGCGTGGTCAACATACGAGAGTCATCGGAAGAGGACTGTACGTGGAGAGCCTGATGGCTGGGACCCACGAGGTCCATGGTCGCACGCAAGGAAAGTTCCTCCTTATTACGCACTATACGTGGACTGTACGTGGGAAGGGCTTCTGTATTTCACGAAAAAGACGTTCCCCCCACTGACAGGTCGGACCCACCAGCTATATCTTCACACGCAAGGAAGTGCCTCCTTATTACGCACCAAAAAATGAATACCCCCCTGCAAGCTGGGACACACCATAGTGGGTGGCTGACTTGTGGGCCTACTACGTTGACGGGGACGGAGGGCTTTGTCAACTTAGTCAATATGAATGATTCTAGCTCCAGCGACCATACGATGTCCATCCGACGGCCATAGTGCTTCTTCAACCTCTGGTCTTCTTGCTCCAGCCGCCCAAAAGCAACGCCGGTCGTGTCGCATGCTCCTGCCTCCCGTGGCCGGCTGTGATGCCGCGAAGGCCTCACCGTCCCCTACTACTCCCACCGCTGGCCAGGGCATCCCTCTACTCACCCACACCCCCTCTTATTCTGCGGCGACGGCAGCCTCACGCCGCAGCCGAACCAGTGAACCCTCATACTCCTCTCCGCGTGGGCATCCACTGTCGCGTCTTCCCCGGCTCCGTGTCGTCCCCTTCCTAGGCCTCGTCGTCGTCCACCGCCTTGGTGCTCTCGGCGCGGCATGGTCCAATGTGGTCAACGACCGACTTGCATCGGAAGAGTACTGCACATGGAGAGGCTCACAGCTGGGTCCACCGCCGCAGCAGGGTCCACGGTCGCAGCTGGGTCCACGGCCACAACCCAGTTTTTTTGTGATTTGCCAAGTAAGTCGCTTTGTCAGGCCTGTTGGGCTGCAAATCTTTCAAGACGAGGAGAGCTTCATTTGGCTGGCAGAGAAAATGGCCTATCAGTAATGAGGAATGGGTTGTACATTTTTAAAACACATTAAACCGGCAATTAGTTTCAAATTTCTTTTTTTCATTTCAAGATTTTAAATCGCATTGATTTTTATGCATGGACAATTTGTTGGATTTTATATTGATATACATTTATTTTTAAAATCAGTTTGAATGTGACCCAAAATTTCGGGATTAAAAATAGTTCGAACCGCACCGAAATATGCAAAATTTCGTATGATTTTTTAACCGTGGCCACAATATGGGCAGTAATGCTAACAAAAAGAATATGGGCTCCAAAAAAAACCTTAACAATTAGCAAATGCGCTGTAAATTACTAGCAATAATGGCAGATGGGTTGTATGTTGTTTTCCACAGATTTGAGGCTTTCCTAAAAAAAGGTTGACGCACAAGCAGTGACTATTGGATTTCCATCCAACGGTCGTCGTGCTTCTTCAACTCTGCTTTTCCTGCTCCAGCCGCTCAAAAAAGCGTCGGCGGGACTGCCTGCTCCCTCCTCCCCGCGGCCGGCTGTGCAGCCGTGCAGGCCTTACCGCCCCACCGTACTCCCATCACTGGCCTAGCCATCCCTCTACTCACCCACACCTGCTGTTATTCTCCGGCGACGGCAAACGAACCAGTAAACCCTCATACAGTCGTACTCCCCTCCGTGTGGGAAGCAACTGGCGAGTCTTCCCTGCCTCCGAGTCGTTCCCTTCCTAGGCCTCGCCGTCGTCCACCGCCCTGGTGTTCTTGATGCGGCCTGGTCAACATGGTCAACAACCGACATGCATCTGAAGTGGACTGTACGTGGAGAGGCTGACAGCTGGGTCCACGGCCGCACGCAAGGAAATGCCTCCTTATTACGCGCAAAATAGTGATTCCTCCACCTGACATCTGGGACCCATCGAAAGGGTCTCTGTATTTCGTGAAAAAAACGTTATCGCCACCGGCTGCCTTGGACCCACCAGCTATATCTTCGCACGCAAGGAAGTGCCTCCTTATTACGCACAAAAAAATGAATACTTCCCCTGCTAGCTGGGACCCAGTATAGTGGTAGGCTAACTTGTGGGCCTACTAAGTTGACGGGGACGGAGGGCTTTGTCAACTTAGTCAATATGCACGATTCTAGCTCCACTGACCGTACGATGTCCATCCAACGGCCGTAGTGCTTCTTCAACCTCTGGTCTTCTTGCTCCAGCCGCCAAAACCAGCGCCGGTCGTGCCTCGTGCTCCTGCCTCCTATGGCCGGCTGCGATGCGGCGGAGGCCTCAGCGCCCCCTACTACTCCCACCGCTTGCCAGGGCATCCCTCTACTCACCCACACCCCCTGTTATTCTGGGGCGACGGCAGCCTCACGCCGCAGCCGAACCAGTGAACCCTCATACTCCTCTACGCGTGGGCATCCACTGCCGCGTCTTCCCCGGCTCCGCGTCGTCCCCTTCCTAGGCCTCGCCGTCGTCCACCGCCCTGGTGCTCTCGGTGCAGCGTGGTCAACGTGGTTAAGGAACGGCTTCCATCGGACGTGGACTGTACGTCGAGAGGCTGACAGCTGGGTCCATGGCCGCAGCAAGGAAGTGCCTCCTTATACGTGCAAAATAATTATTCCTCCACCTGATAGCGGGGACCCACAAGACGGGCCACCGTATTTCACGAAAAAAAATTCCCCCTGACTGCTGGGACCCACCAGCTACATCTTCGCACGCAAGGAAGTGCCTGACAATCGGGACCCACCTGGTCGAAGCGTACATAGCGTTGTCATTCTGGTCGCGAACGTGTATATACATACTGGTCGATGTAGAGGCGCGCACGTGTCGTAGTAGAGGCGCGCACGTAGCATGTACACATACGTACAGCGGCCAGTGTGCAAGAAAGAAAGTATGGCCACGTACGTACATACGGGCAGGGTCTCGAACGCCTACTCACGCATACGTACGGCCAGGGCTTGTGTACATGGCTGGATCGGAACGGAGAAACGGTGTCGTCGTCGTGTTCATGGGGAGCCGACCGGCTGGGTCGGAACGGAATGCGTCGTGGTGTTCATCAAAACGGGGGTCCTGTTCATCGGGAGGGGTGTGGCATACCACAAAACGGGACTCCACGGGATATTGTTCATCTCCACCGTCGACCCCTCCAGCCTCCACGGGCTACTGTTCATCCACCGTCGACCTCCTCCAGCCTCCACCTGCGACTGTTCATCCACGGGCTCCTGTTCATCCAGCCTCCACCGCACGCTACTCCACCGGCTACTGTTCAACCAGCCCTCTCCACGGGCTCCTGTTCAACCACCCCTCCACGGGCTACTGTTCATCCAGCCCTCCACCGTCTACTGTTCATCCTGCCCTCCATGGGGTGGTCCTGTTCATCCAGCCCTCCACGGGGTCCTGTTCATCCAGCCCCAATCGGCTCGATCGATCGGGGTCCTGTTCATCCAGAGGCAACACCACGGGGTCATGTTCATCCACCCCGACCGGGAACTGTTCATTCAAAGCCCCCAGCAACACTCACTGTTCATCCAAAGGCAGCGTCGATTGGCTTCAGTTAGCAGCAGCAGCGAAGGAATCGCTCGATCGGGTTCAGTTAACAGCCATCGATCGATCGCTCGGGTTCAGTAACGCGTAGCCTGCAGTGCAATCGCTCGGGTTCAGTTAGAGCCCAACGCCTCGCACCCACGCGTGTGCGTGTACGAGAGAAACGCGCATCGCTCAGCCCCAACCACCCACCGTAACCGGGAACACCCCGATATTTTCCTCGCCCTCGCTTCTACCATGGTTTTTTCCGTCATGGACGGCCCAAAGAATGTCATGCAGCTGCGTCTCCGGCCCGCCCAGGACAAAAAGCCCATTTCTTTTCATGATTTTTTGTCATAGAAGTAGGACCCCACCACATCTATGACGATACCGGGTTTTGTCACAATTATCTTCATAGAAGTGTCATAAGTATGACAGAAAAAAATTCGTTCGGCCCAAAATGTCACGGATGTGTCTTTTTTTGTAGTGTAACTACTCACAAATGATAATCATGCTCAAGATCAGAGGGGTATTAAATAGCATATTGGATCTAAACATATAATCTTCCACCAAATAAACCATATAGTAATCAACTTCAAGATGTAATCAACACTACTAGTCATCCACAAGCACCAATCTATAGTTCCGGTAACAAGATTGAACACAAGAGATGAACTAGGGTTTGAGATGAGATGGTGTTGTTGAACATTTTGATGGAGATTGCCCTCCCCAAGATGGGAGAGTTCTTGGTGATGATGATGACGACGATTTCCCCCTCTGGTAGGGAAGTTCTGTCGTGGGAACGATTCCGACAATAAGAGAGGGGTAGGATAAAGGAGCATGATCTATCGAGATGCAAATGGGTGACACGGTGGTTTTAGCGAGTTCGAGCCTCTCACGGTGGAGATACCAACCCTACGTCTCGTGCTCCGGGGAGGCTTTGCTTTATCTGAGTATGTATCCGGAGTTTACAATGTGTGTTTGAGAGAGAGAGAGAGAGAGGGGAGAGCGGATCTCCATGTCTGAGCTATGTCCTGAGACTAACTGTTAGAAAGAGAGAGAGGTGGAAGAAAAAGACCCCCCTTAGTCTAGTGGTGGGGGTGGCTTATATAGAGTGCACCACCCCTCACCTCCTATGTTACAAAGAGGGCATGAATGCCGTAAAGTCAGCCCACTACGAAACCTCCACTAGGAGAATAATGCTTCGACTGCCAAGTCGACTGCTTGGTCTTCGCATATCCGAGTGAGCCATATGACTGAGTGGTTGACTGTGTTCCGAGTGGACGATACGTTGATATGTCCAAGTGGATAGTACACTGTATGAAATTTATCTGGACCCACCTGATATGTGGACCCCATGCTTTAATATATTTTGACCCTTCGTTGGCCTAGTGATAACCCACAAGTGTAGGGGATCACAACAGCTTTCGAGGGTAGAGTATTCAACCCAAATTTATTGATTCGACACAAGGGGAGCTGTCGGTGTCAAAACCGGCGGATCTCGGGTAGGGGGTCCCGAACTGTGCGTCTAAGGCGATGGTAACAGGACACGGGGGACACGATGTTTTTTACCCAGGTTCGGGCCCTCTCGATGGAGGTAATACCCTACTCCTGCTTGATTAATATTGATGATATGGGTAGTACAAGAGTAGAACTACCACGAGATCAGAGAGGCTAAATCCTAGAAGCTAGCCTATGGTATGATTGTTGTATATCTATCGACTAGCCTGGCCTTGGTTTATATAATGCACCAGAGGCCTACGTTAACAAGAGTCCTAGCCGAATACGCCGGTGGGGGAGGAGTCCTTGTCTTGATCGCCAAGTCTTGTGGAATCTTCCTTGTATGCAGCAACTGTCCGGACTGGCCCATGAGTATCTGACCATGGGGATCCTCAGCCCAATCCAACTGATCGGGAGACGAAGTGGTGAGTACCCCCTAGTCCAGGACACCGTCAGTAGCCCCCTGAACCGGTCTTCAAGTTGGGGACGCTCCTTGATTCTTCCGAACTGTTCTTCATCTTCGGTCGTCGGTCTTGAATACTGGTTCAACAAATCTTCTCATCTTCGATCTTGAGGATCGCCTAAGTGCATACGACGAGTTTACACGTTGGGTATCCGAGGAACCCCTTTAAGTTTACGGCCTTTATCAATGCCTTATTATTTTTATGCCACGCCTCGGGTTTGAAGTTATTCCCGGGAGGCAGTGTCCTCTTGCGTCCGAGCTCTAACGCCGGACTACATTCGAGGTATCTTTTGCAGCCGAGCACCAACACCGGATCGCTTCGGCTCTATCGCCGGACTATGTATCCGAGCTCCAACGCCGGACGGTATCCGAGCTCCAACGCCGGACTATGTATCCGAGCTCCAACGCCGGACTGTATCCGAGGTGTCGTAAATCACCTTGATTCAAAGAAGTTTGAAGGAGTTTAGCCGAGTTTAATGCCGGAAATGCCCTCTATGGAGCCAGCCACTAGCTCCCGAGCTTTATGCCGGACTGCTTCCGTGGTGGTGCACCACCCCGAATGTGGGCCGATTTTTGTCAATATTTTTGATTGGTGCACTTTATTCTCTGCCGTGATACATAGCCAGTAGCCCACAAGGTGTGTATCGGTCTAAAACCCGAGATGCACCTGAAGGATGACGTAAGATCGCTGATCCCAAGATGTCACCGAGACTCAAAGTTGATTTGCAAAATCGGCACGAGGATCAAGTCCTAGCTCGGCGAGAATACTTGGGGCACAAAAAGCGGCGTGCTTCGATCCTCGAGACTCGGGTTGGGTGCGGCCGACCAACCCGAGGATCAAAATCTCCTCGAAGCTGTATTGCACTTAAAATTTTACGCATAGAACAGGCAATGCAGAGCCCGAGACAATGGTCGGGTGGCAACACGGATCGGGGATTGATGTGCCCTTTAATATTTGTAAATAATAAGCCCGAAGCCCAGTAGCCCCGAGCCTTAATGCGGGCACGGGTGGCGAATTAAGGATCGATATCCATAGTAAAATCACAAATTATGTGTAATGACTCAATGTATCCAAGTACTTTATGTCATTAATGCTCGGATCCGCATTGTACAAAACTTTGTTGACCGACCATCGGCTTCCACCTCCTCGGCCAATAGCCGAGGAGTGTTTGTCCTACTTTATAAAGCCTTTATGAGGGCAAAGATTTACGACAAACAAGGAAATCTGGCCATACGGTTTTATAAGCAAAGGTACGCAGAGAGATATGTTATATTACTGTTTAATGAAGAAATGTCTTCCAAAGAAAATAGTCCCGCTTATCGGTTCCTTTCTTTGGGTTGTCATGCTAAGCATGATCATGAAACCTCAGCTCAATGTAAGAGCAAAATATTGAGGATTTAGTTTGGGAGGCGATTACTTGCCCCGGTAGTGTTCGGCGACAATCGAGGTCAAGCGGAAACACTTCGCCAATTTTATGAATGGCCCGTCATTTAATATAGTCATCGGATCGCTGACCAGTTTACACCTATTGTGACAGTCATTTTCGGCTTTCTCCATCGAGGTGCTTGACCATGCGAAATTTGGAAGCACAATCGCGATGGTTCTCCTTTGCACACCTAGCCAAACAAAGTGGAACGTAGGAGGCAAGCGGAGCCGGGCAACCCAACTATTGACCGAAGACACAATTGGCTGATGCATATATAGCAATATCCGAGAATGTTTTTGCCGAATCTCTAAAGGTGTCCAGCGTTGCCTTTGCGAGACTTGTCTTTGAAGACACACAAATAGTTAAAAGTGCCAAAAGCTTGGAAAACCAAAAAGCGTCGGTAAAAACATGACGTCCGAACAAGATCAAGTGTTCGTGCCAATCCAAAATTGGATTTTAGAAAAAAGTGCTTCCGCCGTGCTTTAACATGACACATCCTATCTCAAGACTTCAAGCGGGTCAGCCCTCTGACGGTCTCCCATCCCAAGGCGGAGTACTTCTCATTAGGCAGTTTAGAAAACTAAACTCTAAGCGGTTTTGAGAGAGAAATTAGGCTCCCCGGCTAGTGACCGCACACTCGTGTCGAGAAAATGAGTGATAAATAATAATAAAAACTCTGCAACGACTAAGAAGAAAATCACTTATTATAAAACGGCTCAAATAAACATAAGAGCCCCCAAGTAACTTGGGTAAAAGAATGATTCTATATACCGAAGTACTTATATCATATCTATGTTCAATCGAACTTTAAATGCGTCTTAACCGACCATCGGCTTCTCCCTCTTCGGTCAAGGACCGAAAAGTGTTATGTACTCCATCTGTCGAGAATATCGACAGTGTTTCTAATAACCAGGCAATCAGGTCATAAGGCTGTAACAGACAAAGCGCTCGGGGAACTTATGCTATATTCTTGATAAAGTGTAAGAAGCATCTTGAAGAAAATAGTACCCCACCGATACCTTTCTTCGGTGCTCATTGTTAATATGAGACTTGTGCAATAGATTTTTTGTACTCATGAGTTCCGTTGTGTGCCGACCATTATTGAAAAGCGTAAGAGCGCTTAGCTTTCGGCTTCACCGGTCGAGGTCCGGCTCGGGTGACCCGATCTTGACAATCGCAGAGGTGCTCCCTTTACTCCCTAGCCGAACAATCGGTAGCGTATGGGGTAAACACAGGAGCGA
Organism: Aegilops bicornis; assembly: GCA_021605145.1. Classification (NCBI taxonomy): domain Eukaryota; kingdom Viridiplantae; phylum Streptophyta; class Magnoliopsida; order Poales; family Poaceae; genus Aegilops; species Aegilops bicornis. The sequence continues at coordinate 165,629,889 of CM038669.1, read as the reverse complement.
GGCAACCCAGCTTGCAAATCGCTTAAGTCAATATGGTGCATATTGTGGCATAATACACGAACAAGGAACGAAGCCGTACAAGTATAATCATATGCAAGAGGAAAAGCTTCATGAAGGAAGCCCCAAATGAATTGGGTATTTGACTTTATGCGTCACAAACAAATTTTGGACAAGGAAATTTTTTACAAGCAAATTTTTTCCGAAAAAGTATAATGCTTGGTCGAACCGAACACAAGTTAGAAATTAAAGCTTTGAGCATGAAAGCGACTTAGCTGGTTAATGTGTTCGGTATTGATGACACGGTCCGAGATTGATACGGGACAAGGTTCCATCCCCCAAGCCGGTCCCGAGGTGGCGGAGCGGAGAGCTCGACACGCCGAAGTGGTGACATAGCACGGTCAATGCAGACCGGCAGAGTGGCCTTGAAGTCCCGGATCATTTTCCTGTGCACAAAAAATGGTGCAAATCGGAGATAATAGTAATAATGATAATTAAAAAAATGTTGCATAATAAATAATTTATGCAAAGTGAGTAATAAAAGAAATATGGCCTAGCGCCGAAGTCAATGTTGATGCAGGTCGTCGGCGTAATGCAATAAAGGCGTGGCAAAGACTGGATTCACGGTGTCACCGAGTTCGGATGCTTGGCGTTCACGGACTATGTCTGAAACTGACCGAACCATCATGCGACCGTCGATAATGCGGCCACCATTTGATAAACCTGTGTACATATGATGGACAAACCAGAGTAATAATTTCTTGAGAAAAATGAACCCAAACAAGCGAAAAATACTGGGATTAATAGCACCTGGTTTATTTGTTGTAGCAATCCGAAGGGAGGTGATTTCCAAAATTGGGACTCGATTCGCGCACCCATTGCCTGATGGGCGATAAAACGACGGCATGGCAATGCTAGCAAAGGTTGGCTCGCCGAGGGAAAGCCCTCGGTCCAGCTAACGTGACGGAGCTGGTCGGCTAGCGGCGTCAAGCGGCGTCGAGTAGGTTGATGAAGAGATGGCGAAGCCCCAGTCCAGCCGAGATGTCGAAGTAGGTCGGCGTGATGGACACCAGCTTGAAGAAGCAATAGTGCGGCCCTGCCGATGCAGGTCGTGACGTGGTCGATGCCGGCTTGATAAAGCGACCGTGCGGCGATGCCGGTATGCCCGCTCCGTGTAATCATGGGGCGGCGATGTTGGTGATGATTTATCCTTCGCAATGTCGGACTCTTGATCGGCTTGCCGAGATGATGATCCGAAAAAGTTGAGCTCGGCTCAACAAAGTGACAATGTGTCTAGCGTAGGTCGGTAGTCGTGGAGCAATATTGCCGGACTGGTTTGACACCAGCATGATATTGAAGATCATGTTCAAAAGATTTTAAAGTTAGTGGGATGTGTTCGGAAACAAAACACAACACCCCATACAAAACTTCCTTCAAAAAGGATGTCCAAATCCCGTTCATAAAAAGGCGAACTTCGGGTCGGATTCGTTTCGCCTGAAAGCAGATCCGAAAAGTGATGCACTAATCGGAAGGTTCCCGGAGTTTGGACGGTCAGATCAAGCTGAAATTTTGAGGGGTGGTAGATATAGGAATTCCGCAGCCGATCAACGGTTGGATCTTTCAAAGGAAGTCCGAGCTAGAAGCTGGACACCACGCCCTAAACTCGTCCAGATTCTCGTCCAGATTCAATGCGGCTCCGGTATATCGGAGATTGCCAGAGATTCCTCCATCGGAACTCGACAAAATTTTCCAGGGTTGTTGTAGACTCAATTCCGCTCAATTCCACTGAAGCAATCGTTAAAACGATGCTTGAGGAGGCGGTGGCGGCGGACACAAGTCCGCTGTCCGTAAAAAAGACGGTCGCCCGAGGGCAATGTTGACGTTGAGCCCTCGGGCTCCCTGGATGATTCCTCCATGATCTTGATAGAGATCGGAGTTGATGTTGATGAAGGCCCTCATCCGAACATGATGATCGGAGGTAGGCGCAGTCCTTGGTCGAACCAAGGTGACCAACAGCTGGTGACGAAGATGCCGAAGTCGTAGTTGACCTGCAGGCGAGCCATCGACCTTTTGCCGAACACACAGCGGAACTCTCAATGAAAGACCAATGTCGGTGTCAAAACCGGCGGATCTCGGGTAGCGGGTCCCGAACTGTGCGTCTAAGGCTGATGGTAATAGGAGACGGGGGACACGATGTTTTTTACCCAGGTTCGGGCCCTCTCGATGGAGGTAATACCCTACTCCTGCTTGATTAATATTGATGATATGGGTAGTACAAGAGTAGATCTACCACGAGATCAGAGAGGCTAAACCCTAGAAGCGAGCCTATGGTATGATTGTTGTATATCTATCGACTAGCCTGGCCTCGGTTTATATAATGCACCAGAGGCCTAGGATAACAAGAGTTCTAGCCGAATACGCCGGTGGGGGAGGAGTCCTTGTCTTGATCGCCAAGTCTTGTGGAATCTTCCTTGTATGCAGCAACTGTCCGGACTGGCCCATGAGTATACGGCCATGGGGTTCCTCGGCCCAATCCGACTGATCGGGAGACGACGTGGTGAGTACCCCCTAGTCCAGGACACCGTCAGGAGCCAAAGAATATTCTCAAGTATTAGCAACTGAGTTATCAATTCAGCCACACCTAGATAACTTAATATCTGCAGCAAGGTATTTAGTAGCAAAGTAATATGATAGTGGTGGTAACGGTACCAAAAGAGCAATGAACGCAAAAGTAATATTTTTGGTATTTTGTAGTGATTGTAACAATAGCAACGGGAAAGTAAATAAGCGTAAACCAGTATATGGAAAGCTTGTAGGCATTGGATCGGTGATGGATAATTATGCCGGATGCGGTTCATCATGTAACAGTCATAACATAGGGTGACACAGAACTAGCTCCAATTCATCAATGTAATGTAGGCATGTATTCCGAATATAGTCATACGTGCTTATGCAAAAGAACTTGCATGAAATCTTTTGTCCTACCCTCCCGTGGCAGCGGGGTCCTAGTGGAAACTAAGGGATATTAAGGCCTCCTTTTAATAGAGAACCGGAACAAAGCATTATCACATAGTGAATACATGAACTCCTCAAACTATGGTCATCACCGGGAGTGGTCCTGATTATTTTCACTTCGGGGTTGCCGAATCATAACACATAATAGGTGACTTGCAAGATAGGATCAAGAACTCACATATATTCATGAAAACATAATAGGTTCAGATCTGAAATCATGGCACTCGGGCCCTAGTGACAAGCATTAAGCATAGCAAAGTCATAGCAACATCAATCTCAGAACATAGTGGATACTAGGGATCAAACCCTAACAAAACTAACTCGATTACATGATAGATCTCATCCAACCCATCAACGTCCAGCAAGCCTACGATGAAGTTACTCAAGCACGGCGGTGAGCATCATGAAATTGGTGATGGAGGATGGTTGATGATGACGACGGCGATGAATCCCCCTCTCCGGAGCCCCGAACGGACTCCAGATCAGCCCTCCCGAGAGGTTTAAGGGCTTGGCGGCGGCTCCGTATCATAAAACGCGATGATTCCTTCTCTTCTAGTTTTTTCTCCCCGAAAGCAAATATATAGAGTTGGAGTTGGCGTCGGAGGGTCTCCAGGGGGCCCATGAGGTGAGGCGCCTGCAGGCGCCCACCCTCGTGGACAGGGTGTGGGCCCCCTGGTCTTCATCTTTGGCAAGGATTTTTTATTATTTTTAACTTGACGTTTCGTGGAGTTTCAGGTCATTCCGAGAACTTTTATTTTCTGCACATAAAACAACATCATGGCAATTCTGCTAAAAACAACGTCAGTCCGGGTTAGTTCCGTTCAAATCATACTAGTTAGAGTCCAAAACAAGGGCAAACGTGTTTGGAAAAGTAGATACGACGGAGACGTATCAACTCCCCCAAGCTTAAACCCTTGCTTGTCTTCAAGCAATTCAGTTGACAAACTGAAAGAGAAAACGAAAAACTTTTACAAACTCTGTTTTCTCTTGTTGTTGTAAATATGTCAAGCCATCATTCAAGTTTTTAGCAAAGATTATAACTAACCACATTTGCAATAATTTTCAGGTCTCATGTTTACTCATATCAATAGCATAATCAACTAGCGATGACAACACTTTCTCAAAACAATCACAATATGATATAACAAGATGGTATCTCGCTCGCCCTTTCTGAGACGCAAAACATAAATGCAGAGCACCTTCAAAGATCAAGGACTGACTAGACATTGTAATTCATGGTAAAAGAGATCCAATCATAGTCATACCCAATATAGATTAACAATAATGAATGCAAATGACAGCTGTGCTCTCCAGCTAGTGCTTTTGATAAGACGGTGATGACTCAACATAAAAGTAAATAGATAGGCCCTTTGCAGAGGGAAGAAGGTATTTGTAGAGGTGCCAGAGCTCGGTTTTGAAATAGAGATAAATAAGATTTTGAGCGGTATACTTTCATTGTCAACATAACAACTAAGAGATGACGATGTCTTCCATGCCACACACACTATAGGCGGTTCCCAAACAGAATGGTAAAGTTTATACTCCCCCTCCACCAACAAGCATCAATCCATGGCTTGCTCGAAACAACGAGTGCCTCTAACAAACATCAGGTCCCAGGGGGAGTTTTGTTTGCAATTAATTTTGATTTAGTTTGCATAAAGCATGGATTTGGGCATCCCGGTGACCAGCCATTTTCTCGTGAGTGAGGAGCGGAGTCCACTCCTCTTGAGAATAACCCGCCTAACATGGAAGATAAGGGCATCCCTAGATGATACATGAGCTATTTGAGCATCCAAAATAGAATGCTTATTTGAAGGTTTAGAGTTTGGCACATACAAATTTACTTGGAATGGCAGGTAGATACCGCATATAGGAAGGTATAGTGGGCTCATATGGAATAACTTTGGGGTTTAAGGGATTGGATGCACAAGCAGTATTCCCGCTTAGTATAAGTGAAGGCTAGCAAAAGACTGGGAAGCGACCAACTAGAGAGCGACAACAGCCATGAACATGCATTAAAATTTATAAACATTGGATGCAAGCATGAGTAGGATATAATCAACCATGAACATAAATATCGTGAAGGCTATGTTGATTATTTTCAACTACATGCATGAACATGTGCCAAGTCAAGTCACTTATATCATTCAAAGGAGGATACCACCCCATCATACCACATCCCAACCATTTCGATAGCATGTTGGCACGCAAGGTAAACCATTATAACTCATAGCTAATCAAGCATGGCATAAGCAACTATGATCTCTAATTGTCATTGCAAACATGTTTATTCATAATAAGGTGAACCAAGAATGATGAACTCATCATATTTACAAAAACAAAAGAGGTCGAGTTCATACCAGCTTTTCTCATCTCAGTCGGTCTATCATATATCATCATAACTGCCTTTCACTTGCACGACCGAAAGATGTGAATAATAATAAGAGTGTGCGTGCATTAGACTAATCTGGAATATGCGAGCATTCAATAAACAGGAGAAGACAAAGCAATATGGGCTCTTGGTTAAATCAAAAATAATGCATATAAGAGCCACTTCAACATTTTAATTATGGTCTTCTCCTATCGACCCCCAAAGAAAAGAAAAGAAATAAAACTATTTACACGGGAAAGATCCCAACAAGCAAAAGAAGAACGAGAAATATTTTTGGGTTTTCTTTCAATTATTACTACTACAGCAAGAAAACTAAACTACTACTAATTTTTTTGGTTTTTCTTAAGGTTTATTAAACACACAAGAAGAAAGCAGGAAAAATAAAATAAACTAGCATGGATATTACAGTGAAAGAGTATGAGCGCCGACATCTAGCAATGAGTGTGTGAACATAAATGTAATGTCGGTGGGAAATACGTACTCCCCCAAGCTTAGGCTTTTTGGCCTAAGTTGGTTTATTGCCAGGGATAGCCTGGCGGATACCCGTAGGTGTAGCTGGGGTCGTACTGAGATGCAGCGACTATCGCCTCCTGAGCTGCAGCGTGGCGTCGGGCTACCTCCGCTCTCCTCTCGTACTCATCTGCCTCCTCTCTGGTAATGGTGTATCTTCCTTTTGTCTGAGAATCAAAGAAGGCAGGAGCAGGGAGAGTAATACGGACAACATGCCGTTTGTTAAAGACTAGTCGATACTGGAGAGGTGATTGAGTCCTCTCGACAAACTGGTGGGAAACCATAGAATCAAAATCTAAATAAGTAGGAGGCAACTCCATGTCACCTTCACGAACATCCACTTCATGAAAATAAGCTAAGCGGGTTGCATAAATTCCTCCAAAGAACTCTCCATTATATCTATTATGATGCAACCTACGAGCTACAATGGCTCCCATATGATAAGATTGGTCTCCTAACACAGCACTCCTGAGAATGCTAAGGTCAGGGACACACATGTGACATGCTTCATCCTTAGCATTTATGCACCTACCTATGAAGAGAGCAAAATAATGTATATCAGGAAAGTGAATGCTCCCTATGGTAGCTTGCGTTATATCTCTAGATTCCCCTACAGTTATACTAGCAAGAAAGTTTCTAAATTCAGATTTAGGGGGATCCCTAACACTACCCCATTGTGGAAGTTTGCAAGCAAAAGTAAAATCCTCTAAGTCCATGGTATAAGATTTATCATAAAGATCAAACATGACTGAAGGAGAATTACGCGAAGATGAAAACTCAAACCTCCTCACAAATGAACTAGTGAGATCATGATACTGTGGGCATTTGTCTGCCTCGAAGTCCACAAGATCGGCGTTACACAAATATGCGTTAAATTCTTCTTTGATTCCCGCTCGATCCATGAAATTTTCCGAAGGCCATTCACAGGGCCTCACGAGAGCATCCCTTGGGACTCCTCATCGGCATCACGCATTGCAAGCCTGGGCCCTTGCTTCCTTGAAGAACAACCTTGGAACATCTTCCTAAGCATAATGTTTTCTCTGAAAATTTTCTGAAATTTTTTGTAACTTCAAACAAAAGTGAACCAACTTCAATAAAATTGATAGCAACTACTCATACAAGTGCCTAGAGCCTATATCAAGCATTAGAAATACTTGGAACCATATAAATTTGACATGCAAGCTCAAGAACATGGTCACCTATGCATCACAAATTTGCAATGAATAAAGCACTAGAACAAAAACTAATTGGACCAATGGAGGAGTCGCATACCAAGGAACAATCTCCCCAAGCAGTTTTGCGAGAGGTGCTTTTAGCAAGGAGATCGAAAATCGCAGCAAAGTGAGCTAGAACTCGTGCTTGAGCTGGTTATTCGGGTTTGTGGGAGGAAGAAGAAGAGGATGGGTGCAGGAATAAGTGGAGGAGGGCCACCATGGGCCCACGAGGCAGGGGCGCGCCCAGGGGGTAGGGCGCGCCCTCCACCCTCGTGGCAGTGTGGCAGCTCCTCATGCGGTGATTTTTGCACCATAAATCCTCAAATATTCCGAAAAAATCATATTAAATTGGCATGGCATTCGAGGACTTTTATTTTGGGATATTTTTATATTGCACGGATAAATCAGGAAACAGACAGAAAAATACTATTTTTACTTTATTTCATCTAAATAACAGAAAAAATAAAGAGGGTACAGAAGGTTGTGCCTTCTAGTTTCATCCATCTAATGCTCATCAAAAAGAATCCACTAACAAGGTTGATCAAGTCTTGTTAACAAACTCATTCCGATTAACATGGAACCGAAGAAATTTCGAATAACACTATGTTACCTCAACGGGGATATGCACATCCCCTATAATAAGAATATCATATTTCTTCTTAACAGTAGGAAGAGGAAATTCAGAAACTCCAAATATAATCGATGGAATTTTTCCAATAGAGTTGATACTATGAACTTGAGGTTGTTTCCTCGGAAAGTGTACCGTATGCTCATTACCAATAACATGAAAAGTGACATTGCCTTTGTTGCAATCAATAACAGCCCCTGCAGTATTCAAAAAAGGTCTTCCAAGAATAATGGACATACTATCGTCCTCAGGAATATCAAGAATAACAAAGTCCGTTAAAATAGTAACGTTTGCAACCGTAAGAGGCACGTCCTCACAAATACCGACAGGTATAGCAGTTGATTTATCAGCCATTTGGAAAGATATTTCAGTAGGTGTCAACTTATTCAAATCAAGTCTACGGTATAAAGAGAGAGGCATAACACTAACACCAGCTCCAAGATCACATAAAGCAGTTTTAACATAATTTCTTTTAATGGAGCATGGTATAGTAGGTACTCCTGGATCTCCAAGTTTCTTTGGTATTCCACCCTTAAAAGTGTAATTAGCAAGCATGGCGGAAATTTAAGCTTCCGGTATCTTTCTTTTATTCGTGACAATATCTTCCATATATTTAGCATAAGGATTCATTTTGAGCATATGAGTCAATCGCATACGCAAAAAGATAGGTCTAATCATTTCAGCAAAGCGCTCAAAATCCTCATCATCCTTTTTCTTGGATGGTTTGGGAGGAAACGGCATGGGTTTCTGAACCCATGGTTCTCTTTCTTTACCATGTTTCCTAGCAACAAAGTCTCTCTTATCATAGCGTTGATTCTTTGATTGTGGGTTATCAAGATCAACAACGGGTTCAATTTCTACATCATTATCATTACTAGGTTGAGCATCATCATGAACATCATCATTAACATTTTCACTAGGTTCATGTTCATTACCAGATTGTGTTTCAGCATCAAAAATAGATATGTCATTTGGATTCTTAGGTGGTTCAGCAATAGGTTCACTAGAAGTTTGCAAAGTCCTATCATTATTCTTTTTCTTCCTTTTAGAAGAACTAGGTGCATCAATATTATTTCTCTGAGAATCTTTCTCAATTCTCTTAGGGTGGCCTTCAGGATACAAAGGTCCCTGAGTCATTCTACCAATTCTAGTAGCCACTCTAACCGCATAATCACTTTTCTTACTATTCGTTTCATCAAGCAATTCTTTTTGATCCTTAAGTACTTGTTCTACTTGAGTGGTAACCGTAGAAGCATGTTTGCTAACAAGTTTAAGTTCATCTCTAATATTATCCACATAATCACCCAAGTGTTTAATCATATCGGAATTTTATTTCAACTATCTACCATAATAAGCACTAAATTTTTCTTATTTGACAATAAAATTATCAAACTCATCAAAGCATTGTCTAGCAGACTTATAATGAGGACTACATGTGTCGGATTATCGAAATCGGGAGGTTCTTCAAAAGGTAATGGATCAAGATTATATGTTTCTTCAACAGGCGGTAGATTAAGACCATGTATTTATTCAATAGGAGGTAAATTCTTAACATCTTCAGCTTTAATACCTTTTTCTTTCATAGATTTCTTTGCCTCTTGCATATCTTCGGGACTGAGAAATAGAACACCTCTCTTCTTCGGAGTTGGTTTAGGAATAGGCTCAGTAATTGGAGCAGGAGCTGGCTCAGGAGCTGGCTCAGGAGGTGCCCAATTATTTTCATTTGTCAACATATTATTCAATAGAATTTCAGCTTCATCCGGTGTTCTTTCCCTGAAAAGAGAACCAGCACAACTATCCAAGTAATCTCTGGAAGCATCGGTTAGTCCATTATAAAAGATATCAAGTATTTAATTTTTCTTAAGAGGATGATCAGGCAAAGCATTAAGTAACTTGAGAAGCCTCCCCCAAGCTTGTGGGAGACTATCTTCTTTAATTTGCACAAAGTTGTATATTTCTTTAAAGCAGCTTGTTTCTTATGAGCAGGGAAATATTTAGCAGAGAAGTAATAAATCATATCATGGGGACTACGCACACAACCAGGATCAAGAGAATTAAACCATATCTTAGCATCACCCTTTAATGAGAATGGAAATATTTTAAGAATATAAAAGTAGCGAGATCTCTCATCATTAGTGAACAGGGTGGCTATATCATTTAATTTGGTAAGATGTGCCACAACAGTTTCAGATTCATAACCATGAAAAGGATCAGATTCAACCAAAGTAATTATATCAGGATCAACAGATAATTCATAATCCTTATCGGGAACACAAATAGGTGAGGTAGCAAAAGCAAGGTCAGGCCTCATTCTATCTCTAAGAGATTCCTTGTTCCATTTAATTAATAGCCTCTTAAGTTCACGATTATCTTTGTAGCTAAAATAGCGGCAGAAGATTCCATATCAAAAATATAACCTTCAGGAATAACAGGCCTATCTTCATCATCACTTTCATCAATATTATCAGTTTCAATAATTTCTTTCTCTAGCCCTAGCAATTTGTTCATCAAGAAATTCACTAAGGGGCACAGTAGTATCAAGCATAGAAGTAGTTTCATCATAATCATGCATAGCAGAAGTGGTGTCATCAATAACATGCGACATATCAAAACGAATAGCAGAAGCAAGTTTAGGTGTCGCAAGCTTACTCATAACAAAAGGTGAATCAAGTGCAGAGCTAGATGGCAGTTCCTTACCTCCCCTCGTAGTTGAGGGATAAATTTTTGTCTTCTCGTCTTTCAAGTTCTTCATAGTTTCCAGCAAATATAAATCCCAAGTAACTCAAAGAATAGAGCTATGCTCCTAGGAAACGGCGCCAGAAATTGTTCTTGATAACCCACAAGTGTAGGGGATCGCAACAGCTTTCGAGGGTAGAGTATTGAACCCAAATTTATTGATTCGACACAAGGGGAGCCAAAGAATATTCTCAAGTATTAGCAACTGAGTTGTGAATTCAACCACACCTGGATAACTTAATATCTGCAGCAAGGTATTTAGTAGCAAAGTAATATGATAGTGGTGGTAACGGTAACAAAACAGCAATGAAAGCAAAAGTAATAATTTTTGGTATTTTATAGTGATTGTAACAATAGCAACGGGAAAGTAAATAAGCGTAAACCAGTATATGGAAAGCTCGTAGGCATTGGATCGGTGATGGATAATTATGCCGGATGCGGTTCATCATGTAACAGTCATAACATAGGGTGACACAGAACTAGCTCCAATTCATCAATGTTATGTAGGCATGTATTCGAATATAGTCATACGTGCTTATGGAAAAGAAGTTGCATGACATCTTTTGTCCTACCCTCCGTGGCAGCAGGGTCCTAATGGAAACTAAGGGGTATTAAGGCCTCCTTTTAATAGAGAACCGAACAAAGCATTAGCACATAGTGAATACATGAACTCCTCAAACTTTGGTCATCACCGGAGTGGTCCCAATTATTGTCACTTGGGGTTGCCGGATCATAACACATAGTAGGTGACTATAGACTTGCAAGATAGGATCAAGAACTCACATATATTCATGAAAACATAATAGGTTCAGATCTGAAATCATGGCACTCGGGCCCTAGTGACAAGCATTAAGCATAGCAAAGTCATAGCAACATCAATCTCAGAACATAGTGGATACTAGGGATCAAACCCTAACAAAACTAACTCGATTACATGATAGATCTCATCCAACCCATCACCGTCCAGCAAGCCTACGATGAAATTACTCATGCACGGCGGTGAGCATCATGAAATTGGTGATGGAGGATGGTTGATGATGACGACGGTGACGAATCCCCCTCTCCGGAGCACCGAACGGACTCCAGATCAGCCTTCCCGAGAGGTTTTAGGGCTTGGCGGCGGCTCCGTATCATAAAACGCGATGATTTCTTCTCTTCTATTTTTTTCTCCCCGAAAGCAAATATATAGAGTTGGAGTTGGCGTCGGAGTGTCTCCAGGGGGCCCACGAGGTAGGGGGCGCGCCCCCCACCCTCGTGGACAGGGTGTGGGGCCCCTGGTCTTCATCTTTGGCAAGGATTTTTTATTATTTTTAACTTGACGTTCCATGGAGTTTCAGGTCATTCTGAGAACTTTTATTTTCTGAACATAAAACAACATCATGGCAATTCTGCTGAAAACAACGTAAGTCCGGGTTAGTTACATTCAAAGCATACAAGTTAGAGTCCAAAACAAGGGCAAAAGTGTTTGGAAAAGTAGATACGACGGAGACGTATCACCTACCTGTTATGTGTGTCCCCAACATTAGCCCCCTAATCGGTTGCTATTTTGCAGAACGAGTTTGTGAAAGACACAATTTGGTCCGAGTGATTATGGAAATACTCGGTACCTGTCATCGTGCTTTCAGACAAGCAAGGTTTGAACAAAATCTCAATGGATTATGGCGCTGCGCTTCCCGACTGATCTGGGGTAAGTGCTCGTGAGGCTTGGTGACATTCGATCATCTCTCGGAAGAGGTTAACTCGTGATCAGAGTATGGATGTGTTATTAAATCCAGGCAACAAGATCGACGCATGGACTGCTCTCTCGGAGAGGTGCCATTCTTATCCCGGAGGAACGTCAATACGAGTCCACTCTAGATCCAAACTTATGAGTTTCACGCTTTGAGTCCTAGAAGAAGGCTCAAAATAGGTCCACGGAGGAGAGTTAAACTCACCTTATAGCAATTTTTTTGGTAGCCGACAAGAGCATTAGAACTTGTTTGTTTGTTGTTCTCCACTCGGACTGGTCAGGCCATACCGAGTGGAGATTACTCCAGTGGGGGCACGCTGAGTGCACCCACTGGGTGTAGTCCCTGAGATAGCCGTCGACTATGGGCAGGCGGCGAGGGTCTGAGAGAAAAAATCTTCTTAGCTGGTATTGATAGAACTTGTTCCTCTCCGACTTGGAGGTTGAGTAGCACTTGAGTGATCTGGAGATGGTCTTGCGTCGAACAAAATCTTTCTTTCTTAGTTTTCTTCCAGTGGGGGCACGCTGAGTGCACCCACTGGGTGTAATCGAGCCTCATCGGACAAGATGAGTCGGGCAGAGGGTTTAAGTCTCCTGGTAAACCTCCACGGAGTCGACACGGTAAATATCTTTTAGTCTGAAATTGAGTCAATTGGATGCGTCTTCAGACGCTTGACATGGTAAATAAGCTCAGCCTGGAGCTGAGTCAGTTGGACTGATCTTCGTGCACTCATCATGGCAGCCTAGAACTCGGTTAAGCAGGTGAATCTTCATGCTCTCGGCACGGTGAATGAAATTGGCTTTGAAACTGCCGACTGTAGAAAAAAGCAGGACACTCTAGGGAGTAATCGTTCCAGTAGTACTTCTTACATTGACCGTTAGATTTTGCATAAAAAGGGGTATTTGTAAGAGTACATTGTATCCGTAGAGGAGCTTTATTTTCACGCTTTTGCATGAAAGGGGTATTTGTCCGAGTGGACGTGCTTCCCGACTGATCGGGGTATGTTGACTGCAAGGAAAAACTTGGTGGCACTTGTATGTCTCCCGGAGGAAATAGACTAGTGGTCTGACATGGACGTGCCATGAAACCTGAGTGACGAGGCTAGGGTGTGGGCTGACTCTCCAGAGAGAGGCCACTCATTATCCCGGGGGAACACCAGCACATGTCATCTCTGAGTCCAAGTTTGTGAAACTGACGCCTTGGAGCCTAGGATAGGGCCATGTGTATCCGTAGAGGAGCATTGTTTTCACCCTTTTGCAGTCCTGAAGATGACTTTAGGTAATGATTTGGGCAATCGTCCGAGTGGACAGTACTACCCTTATAGATTTTCGGCAGACCGAGCATGTATGGTCAGAAAGATATTCCTGATGTGATCAATGGGTTGATTGAATGGGCATAACCCCTGAGGGCAGCATGGCCAACGGCTGTACGTAGCTCTCGAGTGATGCTCGAAAGAGTAAGCTTGCTACAGAGTGTGATATGAGGTTTGACCATATGAGTAACTTAGTCCTTCCCGTATTGGGGGTCTAGAGGTAAAGACATGTCCAACTGATGGTGATGCATGAGGCGACCGAGGGGCGATTGAGGGAGTCCCGGATTAGGGGGTGCCCGGATAGCCGAACTATCACTGTTGGCCGGACTCCTGGACTATGAAGATACAAGATTGAAGACTTCGTCCCGTGTCCGGATGGGACTTTCCTTGGCATGGAAGGCAAGCTTGGCGATACGGATATGTAGATCTCCTACCATTGTAACCGACTCTGTGTAACCCTAACCTATCCGGTGTCTATATAAACCGGAGGGTTTTAGTCCGTAGGACGAACAACAATCATACCATAGGCTAGCTTCTAGGGTTTAGCCTCCTCGATCTCGTGGTAGATCAACTCTTGTACTACCCATATCATCAATATTAATCAAGCAGGAGTAGGGTATTACCTCCATCGAGAGGGCCCGAACCTGGGTAAAAACATCGTGTCCCGTGTCTCCTGTTACCATCCGCCTAGACGCCTTGATTCAGGGACCCCTACCGAGATCCGCGGTTTGACACCGGCATTGGTGCTTTCATTGAGAGTTCCTGCGTGCCGTCGCCATCGGGTAGGATGCCTCATCTCGTCTTTAAAGGCGATACTATCGCCAAAGGAGCCTTGGCCGCTGGCCAAACTCTTGACTAGGTGGTTTTCTTATGACCGCCAGTCCGCCATCACCGACGATGACCTCTCGAGTCATCGAAACCAATCTCCATGTTAATTCGGAACTTGCGAACAGTTAGATCCGATCGAGCTCTCCTCCCAGTAACGAGCTCTTGGATCGCATCGCCGCTCGGGAGTCGCCACAGACTACGACCGGATCGGGCCTAAAACCGATCTGAGAGAGATCAACTCTCCCCAGGCTACCCATCATGTTGCTGTGATAGAGGAGCAATGCGGCGATTCTTCTTCTATCTTAAGGACTAGCTACGTCCGGATTCCCGATCCCTCCATGCCGGATTCCCGCAGAGGGACGGATGTCGATCAAGCCCTGAACTTAAAGTCAGGCGGCGGGTTGGACACATTGGATAACACTCAAAAATCCAAACTTGCGAGTTCGGAACCTTCTCGGCCCCTGAGTCCTAAATTGGACGGGGTTCCGGATCTAGATCCACCCGCCCACCCAAACATTAGCGATCTCTCTCGAATTCGGCAAGAGCCCGCTGAAACAATGCATCATTACTGGGCCAGATTCCTCCTGGTTATGAACAGGATAAAGGACTGCCGAGAGGAGGACGCAATCCCAATTTTCTGCAATAATTGCACGGACAAGGGAATCCTAAACGCCATAAGTCGTCGCGAAATTACACGCTTTGCTGACTTGGTGACCATAGTACAAAAGAAATCTTGTGCGATGGAGAGCACACGGAAAAGCGGAAAGTAAATTTTGGGATAATCCGGCCCCGAACACATCCCTAGTCCGAAATAAAAGGGTGCATCATTATCAAGCACTGGGTTAAAAACCAAAAACCAAAACCCCTAAAAGTGCGGAACCGTCTTGGAGGGCTGGCTAAGCGGACCCTACAAAATTCATAGCACAGGCGCCACTCCAACTCATAGCCTTCGAGCATGTTCGACATTACAAAGGTGGCCAAAAGTGGCGAGGAGCTTCTAGCTTGAGAATCCCAGCCCAGCAACACCAAAGACGGTGTAAACAGTCTTCGAGACTTTCGCATCAAATAACATGCGAAAACGAACACTCCGCAACCTTGCCGAAGTCTACCAAGTAGCAACAATAAATCCGTGGAGTGACACGGCTATCACCTGCAATGCCAGTGACAAACCTAAATTTCGAACAGCCCGAGCACCAGCCGCATTGGTCCTCAGTCCGATAGTGGACGGCTTTCGCCTTACTAAGGTACTCATGGATGGCGGCAGCGGACTAAACCTCATCTATGAGGAAACCCTCGAAAAATGGAAATAGACTGGAACCGCATTGAGCGAAGCAGCACAACCTTTAGAGGAATAATCCCTAGCCGGGAAGCATGCTGCACAGGAAAAATCACACTAGATGTAGTGTTCGGCTCGCCGGACAATTACAGGTCCGAGGAGGTCACATTTCAAGTGGCCCCGTTTAACAGCGGATATCATGCTCTATTAGGACGAGAGACATTCACAATTTTTCAAGCTATACCCCATTATGGGTACATGAAGCTTAACATGCCCGGTCCTAACGGAATCATCACTCTCGCTAGTGATCCAAACATAGCACTCCGCGCTGAAAACAAGACAGCCGCACTAGCCCTCGAGGCACTACCCGAAGCCCTAGCGGCCAAGGAACTCACCGCGATGCGCTCCACGGTGAACAGGGACGATGTGATACTTGATAAAAGATCCAAGTCCACTTCTTTTAAACCAGCGGATGAAATAGTCAAATTCCAGGTCCACCCAACGGACCCCGCAAAGACGGCCTCCATTGGGGCACAACTAAACCCTGATGTAGATGCCGCACTACGAGAATTTCTACAAGAAAACTGGGACATCTTTGCCTGGCACCCTTCAGACATGCCAGGAATCCCACGTCAGCTGGCAAAGCACAGCCTAAATATCCTAAAAGGATTCAAGCCAGTCAAACAGGCTCGTCGGCGCTTTTTCGAACCCAAGAGACAGGCCATGGGAGAGGAGCTAGCCAAACTTTTGGAAGCCGGATTCATCAGAGATATAAAACATCCGGACTGGTAGCAAACCTGGTGATGGTACCAAAGATGGATATATCCTGGCGCGTATGTGTTGATTTTAAAGACCTTAATAAGGCTTGCCCAAAGGATCCCTTCCCCCTCCCTCGAATTGATCAAATTATTGACGCTTCTGACGAGACACGACTCATTGTGCTTCCTCGACGCGTACTCCGGCTACCACCAAATCAAGATGGTGGAGCCAGACCAAGCTGCAACAACATTCATCACTCCATACGGCCCGTTCTGCTTCAACACAATGCCCTTTGGGCTCAAAAACGTCGGCGCAACATATCAGCGCATGATTCAGACATGTCTGGCAAACCAGATCGGCAAAACAGTGGAAGCATATGTAGATGACGTGGTCGTCAAAACCAAGCACGTCGAAACTCTAGTAGACGACTTGATGCTCACATTCGACAATCTTCGAAAATATGGCATCAAGCTCAATCCGAAAAATGCGTCTTGGCGTTCGGTAGGAAAGCTCCCCGGGCTTCATTGTGTCCGGTAGAGGAATTGAAGCAAACCCAGCCAAGACCCGAGCTCTGTCACAATTGGATATTCCAAAAGACCTCAAACAAATACAAAAATTGACGGGATGCGTAGCGGCTCTAAGCCGCTTTATTTCCCATTTGGGAGAAAAGGCGTTACCCCTTTACCGCCTCCTCCGCCGCACCGAACACTTCGAGTGGATGATGCCGCATACGGCAGACTTCGAAGAGATAAAAGCCATATTGGCAACAAATCCGGTCCTGGCCGCGCCCAATGTGGGCGATCCAATGCTATTATATATCGCCGCAACACATCAAGTTGTCAGCGCGGTGCTCGTTGTCGAACGAGAAACGGACGGACACCGGTTCCCTCTTCAAAAACCGGTTTACTATGTGTCCACTGTCCTAACTCCATGCAAGTCCCATTACCCACACTATCAAAAGATGGCATATGCGGTGTTCATGGCATCCCGGAAGCTACGACACTTCTTTCAAGAGTGTTCGATAACGGTAGCCTCCGAAGTACCTCTTAATGACATTATAAACAACCGCGACGCTACAGGCCGGACTGCTAAATGGGCCATAGAGCTCCTTCCATTCGACATAACCTACAAGCCACGACGAGCTATCAAGTCGCAGGTTTTGGCCGACTTCGTGGCCGAATGGACTGAAGCCGAACTCCCTAAAGAGTACGGCGCATACTCCAATTGGATCATGCACTTCGACGGCTCCAAAATGTTGGCGGCACAGAAAGGCGTCATACCGACGTCCCCAACCGGGACACAATCCAATCGTCCTTCGAGATAATGTATACGGACTCCAACAACGCAGCGAATACGAGGCCCTCCTGCACGGCCTCCGGATGGCGATCTCCATGGGCATTCAACGCCTAGAGGTGCGCGAGATTGAACCTTGCAATATCTCAAATAAATGGAGACTTTGATGCCAAAGATCCGAAAATGGCAGCATACCGCAATGCGGTCCTAAAATGTCGGCCGCAGTTGAAGGGCTCGAATTTCATCATATAGCCCGGGATAACAACCAGGCGGCGGATATATTGGCACGCATCGGTGCAAAACGCGATGCCGTCCCACCCAATATCTTTCTGGAACGGCTGTTCAAGCCATCCGTACTATGGGAAGGGGAGTCCGGCAATAACAATCCGGACCCAACCGCACTGCCTGACGCCGAACACTCTGACACAACCGGAGGCTCTGCCCCCGAGATAACACCCTCCGCTCACGAAATAATGGCGGTTATCGCCCCGTGGATGGAACCATTCCTAGCCTACCTAACTAGGCAGGAACTCCCCGAAGACCAAAATGAGGCTCGCTTCATAGTACGGCGATCTAAAGCCTATAAAGTTCATGAGGGAGAGCGTTATAAGAAAATCACTACCGGAGTCCTTCAAAGGTGTATCTCCGAAGAGGAAGGGCGAAACCTCCTGGCTGAATTTCATGCCGGACTGGGTGGGCACCATGCTGCAGCCCGGGCCCTTGTAGGCAAGGCCTTCCGTACAGGATTTTATTGGCCGACGGCCCGGGCAGACGCGCAGGACTTAGTCCAACGATGCGTCGGTTGCCGACTTTTGCTAACCAAAGCCACATGCCACCCACCGCCCTCAAAACTATACCCATCACCTGGCCGTTCATGATGCAGGGGGCTTGACATGGTTGGACCCCTTAAGGGAGGAACCCACAAGCAAAAATACCTGTTGGTCATGGTGGATAAATTCACCAAATGGATAGAGGCCAAGCCTGTTAAAACGCCAGAATCCGGACAAGTGATAGACTTCATATCAGGGGTAGTGCACCGTTACGGTGTCCCCCACAGTATCATCACTGATAACGGCACCAACTTTACGGCCGATGAGGTCAAATTATGGTGCAAACACATGGGCATCAAGCTCGATTACGCCTCAGTCTATCACCCTCAAACCAACGGCCAAGTCGAACGAGAAAATGGTCTAATCATGAGCGGCATTAAACCCAGACTAGTGCGGTCCCTCAAGGAATCTAACACGCACTGGGTTGAGGAGCTCGACTCCGTACTCTGGGGGCTGCGGACCACGCCGAATCGTACTACCGGATTCACACCATTCTTTTATGGTGTACGGCGCAGAGGCAGTTTTGCCCTGCGACATAATACATGACTCACCTCGCGTGCGCATTATGAAGAAAGAGAAGCTGAGCTCGATCGGCAGGACAGTTTGGACTCATTAGAGGAGGAGCGCGACATGGCAAAAGCTCATTCCGCATTCTATCAACAGCAGGCTCGAAGATATCAAAGCAGGGAAGTACGGGCCAAAGCTTATAACGTTGGCGAACTAGTTCTACACCTGCCGGACAAGAAAAAGGACAAACTCAAGCCCAAATGGGAAGGTCCCTTCATCATCGACCAGGTCCTGACCGGTGAGCATACCGTCTGCGAAACTCATCGGATAACCGACTCGAGCCGAACCCATGGAACGCAGCCCGCTCACGAAGATTCTACGCCTAAGCGCCGGACTCCAAGTTCGTCTCCTTCCTCCGTCCACATTTTCTATTTTTGCTGTCTTTTATTTCTCTCCTTCCTCCTCCTTCCTCTTGAAGCCTCTAGAGGCTCGTTTGCGCCTTTTTCGCACACACTTGACGCGTTGTCCGCGCTCATTATACCTGGGGGCTTCTTTAACATAAGCTTATTTATACGGGCTTCATGCCCAACACATGCGTTAAACTTCCGCATGTACCTTTTATTCACCATTATATGCATCGATGTGACTTAAGTTTTGGCCAAGCTGGGTTGCCTGGCTCCTGTGCTTACCCCTACGTTATTGATTGTTCGGCTAGGTGGTAAAGGGAGCACCTCTGCGATTGTTACTGCCGGGTTGGCGGATGTGTACCTCGGTAGGTGAAGCCGAAAGCTAGCGTTCTTAAGGGAATATTCGGTCGGTGAACTGAAAGATGATTTTAACTATTTACCCATCTACCCCAGATGATTTTCTGCTTTCATAGCAGCTTTGACATGCACTTTAGGGCATGCATCCCAATGAAAGGAACCCTTACGGAACTATTCTCCACGAAGATGTTTCTTACTATCCATGTAATATAACATAACTAGTTGGGCACTTGTCTGATACAGCAACAATGACCCCTACGCCTTGTCTCCATGCATACCCCGGTTCTTGTATAATCACGAATGTATTCGGACACACTCCGGACTATTGGGTCCAGAGGTCGAAGCGAAAAGGTCCGCTATGACAAACGATCTACAATCCGGCTAGAAGACATTTCTTTTTCATGTCATATTTTTACATAGTCAACTCGACTCATTGTATTCCTCCTCAATACCATCTAATAGGCTATCTAATTTACAATCTTGCTGGGAATACTTGGCGGCCAGTTCTACTTGTCCGTACACTAAGCTTACAGGGATCTCCATCCCATCAGGCCCCACAGGTCCGACCTCGGCCATGTGGTTTGGGTCGACAACCGTGTACCGCGACTTTACCATGGCCCGAGCCTCCTGGCGCCTTTGACGGCAGGCCGATATCTTCCATAGCCGAAAGCGCCGCCGTGCTCCTTGAAGCAGCTCAGCCAGCTCCCCAATGCCTTGGGCGAGGAGATAGATGGCCACAAGGCCTGGCCGATGCCTTTCATCACTGCCGGACTTCGTTCGCGGTGGCGCGAATTCGGGAAGAAGATCACCCGAAGAACTGGGCATCTCCTCCTCGGGACGACACTGTGAGCAAACCTACATACATGTTTATGTTAGTCGCCTTCCTCGCCGAACTCTTTCAAAGTTCGCTCAAGCACTTATCGAAAATGCCGCGACGGTTACCGATTCTCCTTTACGGACTCGGACAACCGGGCACGAACATCCTTTAGTTCCTCACCCAGCTTGGTGTTGGCATCTTGGAGGTTATTTTTCTCTGCCGCACCCTTGTAAGCACGCTCTCGCCGCCTTTAGCTGGCGCAAGAGCTGTTGCTTGTCCGGATCTAGTCCGCGCCATCTGCAATGTTTTTGTCGATTTCCACACCGCCGCACTTCATAAACTATTTATCTTTTGAAGCATATATTACGAAGCGGTCTCTGTGGCTCCCCTCATGGCGGCTAGTGCAGCCTCAAGTTGGGCCTTGCACTCTTCAAGCTCTCGGGACGATCGGGTATTCTTTTTCAGAAGATCCTCAAGATAACAAATGATCCTTAAATCAGTTATTCTAACTATTTTAAGTCTCAGAGACTCTTGGCATATATATAATCATCAAATTTCCTTCCTGTATGTCCTTTACATACTGCTCCGTGGCTCGCTAGGCCATCTTGAGCGGCACGGAGGAGCGCATCTCCAATTGAAGGCATTCAAGGCCTCTTGGGAGAAACATGCGTCATGAATCTTGTCCGTGGCGCTTGTGATTCAAGGCGCTCTCCACCTCGGAGTTGGTGGCGGACAATCTGTCGGCATCCTCTTCGGAGGAGCGTCCGACGTATGCCTCGTGTTCGCCTCCGCTTCGACCCGGCTTTGGAGCCCGGGCCGGCGGAGGTTCGATTTGCAACCTCTCCGGACTCAGTCCGGCGCTTTTTCCTGAAAAGAGCGTCAGCGTTAGTACACCTTCCAGGAATCAATCCTAGGAACATGGTGACGCGCCGTACCGTTGCGGCGGAGTTTCGATCCGGACCGCACTCCTTTTTAGCCTGCGGGGCCGTACTGCCCCTTGTTGGCTAGCCGCCGCGGGCTCGGCTTCCTGCCTCGAAGGTAACCCCTGCGGGCCACCATTAGTATGCGGTGATCAAGAAATAAGCACGGATGGGTCATTATCAGAATATTGGGACCTTGGTCTCGCCACTGTGGAGGTGGAAGTATCCCGGTAATCGGCCGTGATGGGGACCAAAGCATTGTCGATGCTAAGTTGGTGGAATACCCGTCGATCAACTCCACCTTTATATCCGGATCCTCTTGGAGGTCGGATCGAGGGACCATTCCGGATCCTCGGGTTGTGGGGCGGCTGTGTATCTTCTCGATCCGGCGCAGTTCCTAGCGAAAACCACGAAATGAGATATTTAACCATGGGAACATGGATCGGACAGGTCATAAAGATGTTTGCTTACCCAGCTTCAAGGATTATTCAAGAAAACTCCTTCGATGGATTGACGCGAGGAAATCCTCCTCCTCCCTTTATACATGGCGGACAAGATCTTCACCAATTCGGTGACCGATCCCGCCCTTTGCGGCCATGGCGGGTGGCATCGTCCTCCCGTTGAAATCCCACATGGGGTGGCCCCTATATTGAGCGGCTGCACTCCTCATAATCTGATTGCCATGACTCCAATCATGGTCAATCCGGCATGAGCCAAGAACCTTATTTGGCTCATCGGACAGAGGACAGCCGGTCATTTTCCCTCCGGCTCCGAGGCGCCCGGCTTAGGCGCTTCTTCAGTGGAGCATTGCCGAACTCCTGAAGGCTGATCCGAACAGGATCCGGCAGCGGGACGTCCTCCATGTAAAACCATTCCGAAGGCCAGTCTTCGGACGCCTTCTTCGGGGTTCCGAACAGGTATCCGTTCCCGGCGATTCGCCATAGCTCGGCTCCGCCCACTTGATATATTGACCCCTCATGAGAACGGGGTACTAGGCAGAATAATCTCTTCCACAGCCCGAAATGAGCCTCGACGCCCAAGAACAGTTCGCAAAGGGCCACGAAGCCCGCGATGTGCAAGATGGAGGCAGGAGTAAGGTGGTGCAACTGGAGGCCGGAGAAATGGATGGATTGGAAATCCGAGTCCTCTTACTAGATAAGAGATGAAGCATACCCGCTCTCCTTTAGAGGGATCAGGGACACTCTCCGCTTGCTTTCCGCCCTTGTAGGTGGCAAGTCCGGCTGGAACCGGAACCATGAAGGCCGGGGGAAGAAATCCCTTGGCTTGGAGTATAACTAGCTCGCTATGCGGGATCGAGCATCTCTCCCAATTTCTGTGCTGAGGGCTGGGAGCGCGAGAGGAGGAGCCGTCGATTGTCCATGATGGAATGG
Organism: Aegilops bicornis; assembly: GCA_021605145.1. Taxonomy (NCBI): domain Eukaryota; kingdom Viridiplantae; phylum Streptophyta; class Magnoliopsida; order Poales; family Poaceae; genus Aegilops; species Aegilops bicornis. The sequence goes on along the minus strand of CM038669.1, from coordinate 165,606,973 downwards.
GCTTTGGTCGAGGCGCCCGATGAAAGCTTCATGAAGGGGGTTGGTGTGACTTAGATCTAGATCCTCGCCCCTTTTATACGCGGCTCATTTGCGCAGCTAGGGGGGTAAGTGTAAAAATACCCTAGCTCTTCGCATTCATTCAAACACGTGGAAGATGGCCATTATTGGACGTAGAAGCCAAGGAGCGCAGCATTTATCAGAAGTCGGACACTATTCGACAAGTATATGGAATTTGGAGAAGAACCCGCCTCGCAATGCCGAAGACAATCAACGCTATTTGGACTCATCGTCATTGAAGCCTGGTTCGGGGCTTCGAGGGAGTCCCGGATTAGGGGTGTCGGATAGCCGAACTATCACTTTGTTGGCGGACTCACGGACTATGAAGATACAAGATTGAAGACTTCGTCCCCGTGTCCGGATGGGACTTTCCTTGGCGTGGAAGGCAAGCTTGGCGATACGGATATGTAGATCTCCTACCATTGTAACCGACTCTGTGTAACCCTAACCTATCCGGTGTCTATATAAATCGGAGGGTTTTAGTCCGTAGGACGAACAACAGTCATACGATAGGCTAGCTTCTAGGGTTTAGCCTCCTCGATCTCGTGGTAGATCTACTCTTGTACTACCCATATCATCAATATTAATCAAGCAGGAGTAGGGTATTACCTCCATCGAGAGGGCTCGAACCTGGGTAAAAACATCGTGTCCCTTGTCTCCTGTTACCATCCGCCTAGACGCACAGTTCGGGACCCCCTACCCGAGATCCGCCGGTTTTGACACCGACAGCGATGATGAGCACAACCGAGTGATGACGCGCAGGGCGGCCGAGTGGTGAAGACGTGCACAACTGTCTGAAGATGCGCGGAGCGGCCGAGTGGTGAAGACGTGCTGAACCGAGTGGCAACACGCGGGGCGACTGAGTCATGATGTGCGAGGTGGCCGAATGATGAAGACATGCACAACTGAGTGGCGACGCGGGGCGTCCGAGTGGCAAGGATGTGTACAACAGAGTGGCGACGCGCGGGGCGGCTGAGTGGTGAAGATGTGCACAACTGAGTGGTGACATGCGGGGTGGCCGAGTGGCAAGGATGTGTACAACCGAGTGGCGACATGCAGGGCGGCCGAATGGTGATGACGTGCGAGGTGGTCGAATGTAGGACTACATATCCAGCAAAGTGGCGACGCTCGGGGCGACCGAGGGGCAAGGATGTGTACAATAGAATGACGCCGCACAGGGCGGCCGAGTGGTGATGACGTGCACAACAGAGTGGCGCCGCGCGGGGCGTTCGAGTGAGGATGTGCGAGGTGGTCGAGTGACGACGCGCGGCATGGCCAAGTGACGACGCGCGGGGCAGCCGAGTGAAAGATTGCGTGTCCAGCCAAGTGGCTGAAATGGTCTTCGAAGGAGTTAGCCAGATGCTTTCGAAGCTAATGTAGCGACGAGGTCGGTGTAGTGTGGTTGCGACGCAACAAGACCGGCGTGACAATTGAGTCCGAGTAGGAACGGAGATGGCGTAGAGTGTCTGGGCGATTATGAAACTTGTCAGAGGGAAGGATCGAATGCACTTGTTGAAGTGAAGGGTCTAACTAGTGATGAAGTACTCGACCACTCAGGAGAGTTTCATTCCGAATGAGCTGCAGCCCCCGAGTGCGGCGTAGCCCCCGAGCATACTATAGGCTTTGACAACGGGCAGCCGGAATATAAGAAATATAGTTTTGAATGGATAATTTGTAATTCATTGAGTCAGACTCGGGTAAATATGAGGAGAAGCTTCCGAGTGATGCTCGAAAGAAGCAAACTCGCAAAGGAGTGAAGTGTGAAGTTTAATTATAAAAGGGACTTATCTGTCTCATGCCTGACGAGGTCTATATCATTGATATGATGAATAGGATTCCACAGAGGGGTTGGCCGGATGTGTTTGAAATCAACAGAGCGACAAGGTTGGTGTTGTGGGCGCTGGGACCGGTACGGTGACCGAGTCCGAGCAGCGACGAAGTTGGCGCATAGGGCCGTCGAATGGTCGCGTAACTTGTGTATGAAAAATAGCACAAGCCAACGTAATAATTTCTCGAGGAAATTTGATGTGTGCTGAAATAAATTGTGTGAATACCACTCATAGACATCCCCGCTGGGAGTGCAAGGGGCTTGCTGGTTAACCAGCAAGAGTTTGAAATAGCGAAGGATCCGTTCGAACTTGTCGAAGCGACGGATCCGACTGAACTCATTGGAATATTGGCTCAAATAAAACGGAAGTGTAGTGTTTCGACTGAGTTACAGTCCCGGAGGACCGATGCAAACTTGAAATGAAGAATGACACATGGTGTTCGTGAATGATGTATGCGAAAAAATGGAAGTTGGACTCAGGAGTCACATAACCAGTACTAAGCAAGTATGTGAAAATAAGCAGCCGAGCGTAGAGGTACACTCGGTGGTGTGGCCTCCGAGTGAATGTGATGTGTGATGAATTACGGGATACTCCGGAAGACGGAAATAATAGAATGTAAAATGACTTAGCTGTCTGAAGGCGCGCGAGTGGCCGAGTGTGAAGATGTGTTCACCTGATGGCGAGGCGCGGGGAGGCCGAGAAGTGATGAGATGACCAACCGACGGCGACGCATGGGACGGTCGAGTGGTGATCATGTGGCCAACCGAGTGGCGACGCGCGGAGTGGCCGAGTGGTGATGAGGTGACCAACCGATGGCGACGCACGGGGCAGCTGAGTGGTGATGACGTGACCAACCGATGGCGACACGCGGGGCGGTCGAGTGGTGATGAGGTGACCAACCGATGGCGATGCGCGGGGCGGCCAAGTGGTGATGAGGTGACCAACCGAGTGGCAACGCGTGGGGCGGCCGAGTGGTGATCAGGTGACCAACCGACTGGTGACGCCCGGGGTGGCCGAGTGGTGATGAGGTGACCAACCGATGGTGACGCGTGGGGCGGCCAAGTGGTGATGAGGTGACCAACCGATGGCGACGCGCGGGGCGGCCGAGTGGTGATGAGGTGACCAAGCGATGGCGACGCGCGGGGCGGCCGAGTGGTGATGAGGTGACCAACCGATGGCGACGCGCGGGGCGGCCGAGTTGTGATGAGGTGACCAACCGAGTGGCGACGCGCGGGGCGGCCGAGTGGTGATGAGGTGACCAACCGAGTGGTGACAACACGCGGGGCGGCCGAGTGGTGATGTGGTGACCAACCGATGGCGACGCGCCGGGTGGCCTAGTGGTGATGAGGTGACCAACCGATGGCGACGGGCAGGGAGGCCGAGTGCTGATGAGGTGACCAACCGATGGCGACGCGCGGGGCGGCCGAGTGGTGATGAGGTGACCAAACGATGGCGACGCGCGGGGCGGCTGAGTGGTGATGAGGTGACCAATGGATGGCGACGCGCGGGGCGGCTGATGACCCACAAGTGTAGGGGATCTATCGTAGTCCTTTCGATAAGTAAGAGTGTCGAACCCAACGAGGATCAGAAGGAAATGACAAGCGGTTCTCAGCAAGGTATTCTCTGCAAGCACTGAATTTATAGGTAACAGATAGTTTTGTGATAAGATAATTTGTAACGGGTAACAAGTAATGAAAGTAAATAAGGTGCAGCAAGGTGGCCCAATCCTTTTTGTAGCAAAGGACAAGCCTGGACAAACTCTTATATAGAGAAAAGCGCTCCCGAGGACACATGGGAATTATCGTCAAGCTAGTTTTCATCACATTCATATGATTCGCGTCGGTACTTTGATAATTTGATATGTGGGTGGACCGGTGCTTGGGTGCTGTCCTTACTTGGACAAGCATCCCACTTATGATTGACTCCTATTGCAAGCATCCGCAACTACAAAAGAAGTATTAAGGTAAACCTAACCATAGCATGAAACATATGGATCCAAATCAACCCCTTGTGAGGCAACGCATAAACTAGGGTTTAAGCTTCCATCACTCTAGCAACCCATCATCTACTTATTACTTCTCAATGCCTTCCTCTAGGCCCAAACAATGGTCAAGTGTCATGTAGTCGATATTCACATAACACCACTAGAGGAGAGACAACATACATCTCATCAAAATATCGAACGAATACCAAATTCACATGACTACTAATAGCAAGACTTCTCCCATGTCCTCAGGAACAAACGTAACTACTCGCAAAGCATATTCATGTTCATAATCGAGGGGTATTAATATGCATAATGGATCTGAACATATGATCTTCCACCAAATAAACCAACTAGCATCAACTACAAGGAGTAATCAACACTACTAGCAACCTACAAGTACCAATCCGGACTATGAGACAAAGATTGGATACAAGAGATGAACTGGGTTTGAGAGGAGATGGTGCTGGTGAAGATGTTGATGGAGATTGGCCCTCTCCCAATGAGAGGAGCGTTGGTGATGACGATGGCGATGATTTCCCCCTCCCGGAGGGAAGTTTCCCCGGCAGAACAGCTTCGCCAGAGCCCTAGATTGGTACCGCCAAGGTTCAGCCTCGTGGTGGCGGAGTCTCGCCCCGAAAGCTTGCTTATGATTTTTTTTCGGACGAAATACTTCAGATAGCAGAAGATGGACACCGGAGGGCCACTAGGGGGCCCACGAGGCAGGGGAGTGCGCCCAGGGGGTAGGGCGCGCCCCCCACCCTCGTGGCCAGGGTGTGGGCCCCCTCTGGTATTTTCTTCGCTCAGTATTTTTTATTATTTCCAAAAATAACTTCCGTGGAGTTTTAGGACTTTTGGAGTTGTGCAGAATAGGTCTCTAATATTTGCTCCTTTTCCAGCCCAGAATTCCACCTGCCGGCATTCTCCCTCTTTATGTGAACCTTGTAAAATAAGAGAGAATAGGAATAAGTATTGTGACCTAATGTGTAATAACATCCCATAATGCAATAAATATCGATATAAAAGCATGATGCAAAATGGACGTATCAACTCCCCCATGCTTAGACCTCACTTGTCCTCAAGTGGAAGCCGATAACGATAAAGATGTCCACATGTTTAGAGATAGAGGTGTCGATAAAATAAAATACGAACATGAGGGCATCATGATCATTCTTATAACAGCAACATATATGGATATTGTCATATTATTTCTTATGCTCAAGTAATAATCTATTCACAATGCAAAGTATGAATCAGAAACTTTATTGATAACTAACAAACGCTAATCTCAGTCACTGAGGCAATTGCAATTTATCATAGCATCGGAAAGAGTCTATGTAAGATCTTTTCAGCAAGTCCACATACTCAACTATCATTTAGTCTTTCTCAATTGCTAACACTCACGCAATACTTGTGGTTACAGAGTTTTAATCGGACACAGAGAAAGATAGGGGCTTATAGTTTCGCCTCCCAACCTTTTACCTCAAGGGTAATGTCAACAATAATAGTTCATGCTAACTTACATCCAATTGGATATATATATCAGGATCTTTCCAACACAATGTGCTTGCCAAAGGATAAAATGTTAAAAGGAAAGGTGAAGATCACCATGACTCCTGCATAAGGTAGAAGATAAAATTAAAAGATAGGCCCTTCGTAGAGGGAAGCAGAGGTTGTCATGCGCTTTCAGGGTTGCATGCACAAAATCTTAATGCGAAAGAACGTCACTTTATATTGCCACTTGTGATATGGACCTTTATTATGCAGTCCATCGCTTTTATTTCTTCCACATCACAAGATCGTATAAAGCTTATTTCCTCCACATTAATCAATCATACATATTTAGAGAGCAATTTTTATTGCTTGCACCGATGACAACTTACTTGAAGGATCTTACTCAAGCCATAGGTAGATATGGTGGACTCTCATGGCAAAACTAGGTTTAAGGATATTTGGAAGCACAAGTAGTATTTCTACTTGGTGCAAATAATTGGCTAGCATGAGGGAGAAAGTCAAACTCAACATGTCGGATGATCCATGACAATATACTTTATCTCAGATATAAGAAAACATGACCCATTACGTTGTCTTCCTTGTCCAACATCAACTCTTTAGCATGTCATATTTTAATGAGTGCTCACAATCATAAAAGATGTCCAAGATAGTATATTTATATGTGAAACGTCTCTTTCTTTATTACTTCCTATTAATTGCAACGATGACCAAAACTATGTTTGTCAACTCTCAACAACTTTTAATCATCATACTCTTTATATGTGAAGTCATTACTCTGCATAAGATCAATATGATCTCTTTGTTTCTTTTTATTCTTTCTTTTTCTTTTATTCACTCAAGATCATAGAAAAATAATCAAGCCCTTGACTCAACACTAATCATTATTATACAGCTCACGGACTCGATTACATAGAAGGATCATAAGGCAAAACTCAAAACTAAATCATACTAAAACTTTATTCTACTAGATCAAGATATTACTAAAAGGATCGAACTAAGAAAAACGGTAAAGATAGGAGTGTGATGGTGTGTCAGGACCCCGATTCCAAATCACATCGACCTAGCCGGTAACACCTCATATCACTTTGCGGCCTCACGCACGGTATTCCACGGTGTCGCCTTACCATGGCCCGGGACCGTTTATGCGTCTTTTGGCTCACGTATATGACGATGTCGCTAGCATCCATATGATAAAGAACCCGGGCCGACATGGCTAGTCGTGAACCCAAAGCGGCCCGACCTATGGGGACAGGCATACATGAATCACATCGAGCATGTCGGTCATCAACGTATAGATTCGGGCTGTAGCACTTTGGGCTAACAGGACTCGGTGAACCGGCTGTAGCAGAGCTAAGCAGGACTCCGAATAACACCGCGCGACATTTCCCGAAGGGAACAGACATAGGAACGAAGTGAAACACATGCCGCGATCAAGCGTCCAAGCGGTAGTCTTTGGGCTAGCAGGACTCGGGTGAACCGGGCAGTAGCGGACTAGTATCGCTCAGAAGCACGAGACTACATTTCCCCATATGAGAGGCTGCCAAGGATAAACAACTAGTTTGTCGGATCCCACACATACCAAGCATTTCAAACATACACACAATATGCTCAATATGTGTAGATACAACATGGCATCACAACATAACTCTACGACTCAAATATTTATTCATTAGGCTCCGAGGAGCGAGATATTACAAACATGGGTCTCATGACCCAACACTCGAGCATACAAGTCAAAGCACAAGCGGAAGCTAAACATGTCCGAGTACGCACAACTATAAATGAAAAGGGCTGAGAAGCGACTATCTACCAGATCCTGCCGAGGCACAAGATCGTGGCTGAGGTAACAAGCTAAACGTCAAGTCCAAGCGGATTTACTAGCGAGACCGACGTCTCTCGCAAAACATAAAATAAGCAAACGTGAGTACAATTGTACTCAGCAAGACTTACATCGTAACTAACTACATATGCATCGTTATCAAAAGGGGTGGTGGAGTTTGGCTGCAGCAAGCCAGCTTTGACTCGGTGGCTATCTGAACTAAGACTGCAATTAACTCTTTTGAGGTGGCGCTACGAGTCCACATATTCACCATATCAATACACCACTATGGACCCGCTCCGTCTCCCTACAAGAACGCCATCCATAGCACTCACGCTTATCTTGCGCATTTTAGAGTATCCACTTTCACTTGTCTATGAACTGATATAGGCAACCCAGAAGTCCTTCTCCGTGGACACGGCTATTCGAATAGATCATTTATAACCCTGCAGGGGTGTACTTCTTCACACACGCTCTCACCACTTATCGCCGTTTACACGACATGTACTCGGCAACCTTCAAGCGGAAGCCCAGCGAGGGTGTCGGCCACGACCTGACTAACCACACAAGTCTCTAGTCCAGGTTTATCGCCTATTCGGGTTCCATCCGCAAGGAGATCCGGCCGGGGTGTCAATCACGGCCCCAAACAATGTGTGCAGGGTTCCCAAGCCCACCTCGACGGGTGGATCTACGCTTGGTACACCGTGCCACGGTGCCTAATCATCCCAAGCCCACCTGCATCGGGTGCCACTTGGTAGACTACTAACACTACCTACAAACACCGTAAACTAGTTGCAACTCACGGACAAAGATCAAGTTGATTAATAAGTCGAGAGGGGCACTTAAGCGTTCAATGTGTGGTAGTAGCTATTCATGGATCACAAACACAGAACTCAGTTCACGAGGGCCGGTTTCAATGAGACAACCCACCATGTACTCCTACATGGCCTCTCACCGCTACCTTTACCAAATCGTGTTCACACACTTAGCTCTCAACAGATGGGACATGTTCACACCCTCCGATTCATCCCCGATGAATCAGACTGACACAACTCTAAGCAATAGCAGGCATGACAAACAAGCATGAATGAGTAGGCACAGAGGGCTCAAACAACTCCTACTCATGCTAGTGGGTTTCATCTATTTCTTGTGGAATGACAGGTCATGCGAGAGGATAAAGGGGTTCAGCTACAGACAAGTAACAGATGAATCGATGTTGTCCTAATGCAGTAAAAGAGAGCAGGAGGCGAGAGAGTGGGGTTGTATCAGAATGAACAAGGGGTTTTGCTTGCACAGCACTACGAAGATAATATAGTTCTTCATCGGTGTCATCGAATTCATCGTCGGTACGTCGTCTACTGAGAGGGGACAATTACCAGCAAACAAGAGAGAACACCATCAATGCAATGCACATTCACATGAATGACATGTCATGTTTGAGGTACTGAATTGACCTAATGCGTGATAAGCCAAGTTAATTGAAGTGGAATTCAAACAAGGTTAAACTCCAACTCCAAATGCTAGTTCATAAGTTACCCTATTCATGATTCATCCTATTCAGTGAGGTTAACTTGTTCAAACATGCATGATCATGGCATAAACAGATTCTTCATATTTTTCTGATCATTTTCCATATATAATTTATTTCATTCTGAGTTACGGTTGATTTTATATGAATTTTCAAAGTTTTGGAAATTTTCTGAATTAAACAAATTATTTAAGATCTATTTAAATTCCAGGAAAGGATTACTGCGTCAGCCCGACATCATCATGACGTCAGCAGAGTCAACAGGGCTGCCCCGGGTCAAACCTGACCAGGTGGTCCCACTGGTCAGTGTCACGCAGTCTTTGGTCGGTCGGCGTGTGGGCCGATCAACGGCCACGTCGGTGGTCAACTCGGGCATGTGGGTTCATTGGGTTTTAACTAACCTAAAAATAAAAAAAACTGGGATTAATTAGGCGCGGGGCCCATGCGTCAGTGGCGCAGGGGGGGTGGTTAGCGGTGTGATTAGGCCCTAATCACGGCCACATCAGCCCGACCGGAGTTAAGCCGCCGGCGACCAACCGAGCGGCGGAGGCACGCCGGGACGGCTGCTCCGGCGCCCATTCGACGCGCGGAGGGGTTCCACAGGGAGCTCGAGCTCGTGCGCATCCAATGGAACAAGCCGGAGGAGCTGGGGTTAGCTGTGGCGTCGGCCGGCGAGGAGGCGGCGGCCGGAGTTCGCCAACGACGGGTTAAGCGATGCAGGCGCTAGGGGAGGCGCAGTGCGTGCTACGTGCTCCATGTGAGGTGTGCGGCACGGTGGTGTGCCCGGCTTGAGCCTTGTGGCTCGACCACGCCGGCGGCGAACGCAGCGGCGAGCCTCGGCCATGGCGGGGAATGGGGCTAGAGCATGCAAGCGAGGGGAGAAGAGGGTTCGGGCGAGGGCTCCTGGCCAGTCCATTGAGCGCTAGATCGAGGTCGGGGACGGCCGGGGTGGCGCGAATCGGCGCTGGCGATCTCGGTGGCCCGAGGTAGAAGACGACGACGTCGAGGCGTTGCGGTGCTTCCCAGCTCACGTGGCTCAATGGGGTATATGAGGACGACGTGGCGGAGCTCTCGAGCACGTTGGATGGGCGAGGAGGACTGGTGGCCGTGGCAACACCAAACGGCGGCTGACGGCGTGCTCGGTCATGGGGGGGGGGGAAGCAGAGGAGCGAACGAGGGAGAGGGAGAGAGCGAGGGGGTCCAGGGGGTCGCGTGGCGTCTCCGGGGCGTCGAGGAGGAGCCAGGCAGGCTGGGAGGGAGGAGGTGGAGGCTTCGGGCGCGCTGGCGTCGACACGCCTCTGCCTACTGGCAGAGGTTGAAGACGGTGGGGAGTTGGGCTGGGCCTCAGCCACAGCGCTGGGCCAGATGGGGTGCTAGGTGGCTGTAGGTAAGTTATTCTCTCTCTCTCTCTCTCTCTCTCTCTCTCTCTCTCTCTCTCTCTTTTATTTGTTTTAGTTTTCTAATTTTCTGTAACTTTGTGGAGTTATTAAAAATACTAGAACAGCTCCAAAAATCACCAAACTGCTCCTGGTCCAATGTTGGAATATTTCCAACATGAAACATTTTAGTTTGGTAATATTTGGGCATTTGAAATATTTTATATAATTTTAAATGCCCAAACTCAAATACTTATGATTTAATTCAAAGACCTTAGGATGACCTAGAAAATTGTGCACCACTTTTGGCAGAGGCTCTAAACCAAAGCAAAAATGATGAGAATTTTAGAAGGCATTTCAGGTTCATTGAAATAATTTTTAGCAAACCCTAGTTGGATTCAAGAGGGGTTCTGGGGGTTTCTGTCTTCCCCATTTCAAATTCAAATGAAATTTAAACATGATGCACACACTAATGCATGGTCTAACTGGGATGTGACAACTCACCCCCACTAAACAAGAATCTCGCCCCGAGATTCAAGACGTGAGGTAAGAAGACAGAGGGGGTACAAGCTAACACGATCTTCACGATCCAGGTTGCACTTCATGGGAACGTTGACACGATCACCATTGTCTCGACGTCTTGTCTTGAGAACTACATCCAGCATGACTACGAGAAGGAAAGGGGAAATTTAGAAGAATCGATCTTCTTGAGGTTCAAACAATTTAGGATCATCTTAATGATCCAAGATCAACGCATGGAATGAGACATAAAACTTTTCTGGAGTGGAGAGGTAGGGCATGCATCAGTAAGGACGGAGGAAACAATTTTACAAATGTTTCAAAATAGCGAGGGAAGTTGCCATGATTCCAAAACGGGGCACCTTAGGGGAGGTGATGCAAAGAGTTATTCCCTTAAGTGGCAAAAAGAATTACTTTTGATATAGAGATCATTGAGACTCTTTATACCAGCCTAAGGTAATCACAATCAATCATTTGAAAGAGTTCGAAAGAATGACATACACGGACTAGAATGGATGATGTGGGCTACATTGTTGAAGACAACGCAGTGGATGATTTGCTTATCATTGGAGGTGGAGGGGACCCTTGGTAGAACCACTTTGAAGATGATCCTGTACAACAACTGCTGAGAAGGCAACCCATGGAAAATTGGCATGATGGGATGCAAGCTGGGAACAAAATGCAAATGTTGGAATGTTCCAACCATCATATCTGCCTGAGATTCAGATCTGGTTGATGTTAGGATATTCCAGACTCGTCGAGTCTAGAAGAAAAATGAAAGTTTGCAACACAAATCGACGAGGAGATGTTGCGAGATTCTCGGGAATGAACTACGATAGCAAGCTCCAAAACATGAGCTGGTTCTGCTACTAACATGTGAACATATTGTCCAAGACAAGAATGACCACATAGTAGTCTTATCATGAAACACTACCGAGTTCAGGTGGGGAACCATCCACGAGGATATCGAAGTCCTTACATAAGTCCGGATTAGCTCTTAGGAAGGAACTTCTTCTCCTGGTACAAATCAATCAGTGGCTTGGGGTGCTAGGAATTGCATATGGAATGAAGATGATCAGTCTATCAGACCATAGAATACTTTGCACCGGCATGAGTGACTTGGAATGATTCCAAAGGAAACAAAACAAACCTTTCTCGAATTCATGGCGACAACTTACACCTAAAGCACAGGAATTCGAGGAAGTCACTACTTCCATCCAAACATATGCTTCATGCACGAAACACGAAGACATTGCTTATAAAGTTTCCAACAATAGATTGATGTTCAACATGACTCATGGGGGAGACAACATGCTGCTGATGGGCTCAACAACAACTCATCGAAATTTCCATATCCTTTGGACTTCCACCATCATGTGAACACGGTGATAGCATTGGTCGAGACCAAAAGATGTAATGGTATATGCTCGAGGGATCAACCACGAGTAAGACAACATTACGAGCATCGTTGGTCTTGATTTGATTTGACGATAGCCCATACTCAAATCCAAGGATTGATGAGACAATAGGTCCAAAGAATCGATCACAGGGACCAATCGATGAAGATGTCATCCTTCTTCAACACACACTACACAAAAATATCCTTTTGGAACGAACTAGGTTAGGCAAGCTTTTATCTTCCAACTCTCCAAGTTGTTGTCTAGCTTAACCAACTAGCTCAAGGATATCCAACACAGATTCTTGGAGAAATGATGGTTCACAGAAAACCAACTTGATCACGAGCTCAACATAACAGTCAGGAGACAACCCGGTAACACTTCCAAGAAGATATTTGGAAAGTCACGGATCACCGGTATGTTACTAAGCTCGAGAACAATCTTGCTTTTGAGGGCAAGACGATATGATCAAATGAGTGAGGACTTGACAAGATCCTAACCCATCAATCGAAATGTGCACCAGAAATAAGGACTAGGTAGCACGATCAATCTTAGGATGATGATTGAATAACCAACACGCTAAGAATGAGAATATTGTCCATTAGCTGCCAAGCAACGAGTTGCTCGGAGTATTGATTTCACACATCACAATTCACTTGTCGGCATTCCGGTTTCAACAACTCGGAACCGAGGAATGATTAATGATGGCGAGAAGTATCACTGCATCGAGAATTCATAAGAGAAGGTGCAATTCTCATGACATTCTTGACATAAAGATGGTAACACTCCAGGTGGAATAGCATCAAAAGCTGAATTGGCATTTTGATCTGCGGGATACAACTACTTTGACCCAATCCTGGAAATGGATGAGGCACTGGAGTTTGTTTCTCCTAGCCATTCCAGAACGGAATGGCTTGACGGACCACAAGGATAATAGACATCGATAAACGAATGCACACATACTCTTGGTTATCAAGCGATAGAGGATGGTCGGAATACAACTAAAGAGAGCAACTCAAAGGAACATACAATTTTCTGAGTTGTGGATGCACAGGTTAGTATGTCGAATCAAGTTCAACAGGTTTCTTCCGGATAACCAATGCAGAAAGGTAGAACTGGCAGAGTCACAATTATGAATGGAGAACTCCTCAGGAGTACTCTGATTGTGATCTTTTGGTTCAAAGAACTTCTGCCATAACTAGTTCATGGAATTTGGAAGAAGGGAATACCATGGACCTCGAGGACTATCGCAAAGTTACTAATATCCTAAAGGAACTAGCAAACACTATCAACATGAAGTAAGGTGAATCTCGGGTTCAAGAACCCAGGAGTGGAATGCCTACTAACTAATAACATCACGGGATGCTTTCAAGAATAATGGCCAGAATCATCACACTGGGGATATAAAGCATGGCGAGATTGCTAGATGATCCTCTACGACACCTATGGTCATGATAATAATTCCAACATATATGTCGAGGCAGCGGAGTACCTCAACCCACCGATTAGTGTGGTTAATCTGGCCAAAAAGGACATGGGGAACGGAAGGAAAGGATTGCAAATGCATCAGACTATTTAGGGACCTGGAATGACTCGGACAGCATAACGGTTGTAAATGCTCAAAATGATTTGAGACATCCTACAAAAATGGTGGCATAACCACTCAACATCACAATATCAAGGTTCCGAGATCAACAGTTATCATACAGAAATAGTAGGAACTGAACTGGGGCTTAAAACCAACAATCTTAATAGTCTATGGTTTAGTAACACGTCATCCTGATAGATAGATGAGAAGCCTAGTTCTTAACCCCCGTAGAAGAGAAGAGGATGACGCAGATCAGAAGGCCATGAGGTATAAGGAGTAAAAAGAGCCTTACGTTCCCTTCCACAATCAATTCCCTTACATAACTAAAGCATTTCTAGACACAACTTCGACCAGTTTGGCTTGGTAATCCTATAGGCAGCCGTGCTCGATACCAACGCTGTCGGGACCCGATTCCAAATCACATCGACCTAGCCGGTAACACCTCATATCACTTTGCGGCCTCACGCATACGGTATTCCCACGTGTCGCCTTACCATGGCCCGGGACCGTTTAAATCTTTTGGCTCTCGTATATTTTTGTGTCGCTAGCATCCTTATGATAAATAACCGGGGCCGACATGGCTTGTCGTTAACCCAAAGCGGCGCTAACCCATGGGGACAGGCATAAATGAATCACATCGAGCATGTCGGTCATCAACGTATAGATTCGGGCTGTAGCACTGGCTATGAGGACTCCGGTGAACCGTACATGGCTTGAGCTAAGCGGGACTCCGAATAACACATGCGACATTTCCCGAAGGAACAGACATAGGAACGAAGTGAAACACATGCCGCCGGTCAAACGTCCAAGCGGTAGTCTTTGGGCTAGCGAGACTCCGGTGAACCGGGCAGAAGCGGACTACTATCGCTCGGAAGCACGAGACTACATTTCCCCATATGAGAGGCTGCCAAGGATAAACAACTAGTTTGTCGGATCCCACACATACCAAGCATTTCAAACATACACACAATATGCTCAATATGTGTAGATACAACATGGCATCACAACATAACTCTACGACTCAAATATTTATTCATTAGGCTCCGAGGAGCGAGATATTACAAACATGGGTCTCATGACCCAACACTCAGAGCATACAAGTCGAAGCACAAGCGGAAGCTAAACATGTCTGAGTACAGACAACTATAAATGAAAAGGGCTGAGAAGCCTGACTATCTACCAGATCCTGCCGAGGCACAAGATCGTAGCTGAGGTAACAAGCTAAACGTCGAAGTCCAAGCGGATTTACTAGCGAGACTGACGTCTCTCTGCAAAACATAAAATAAGCAAACGTGAGTACAATTGTACTCAGCAAGACTTACATCGGAACTAACTACATATGCATCGTTATCAAAAGGGGGTGGTGGAGTTTGGCTGCAGCAAGCCAGCTTTGACTCGGTGGCTATCCCGAACTACATTTGCAATTAACTCTTTTGAGGTGGCGCATAAGCGAGTCCACATATTCACCATATCAATACACCACTATGGACCCGCTCCGTCTCCCTACAAGAACGCCATCCATAGCACTCACGCTTATCTTGCGCATTTTAGAGTATCCACTTTCACTTGTCTATGAACTGATATAGGCAACCCGAAGTCCTTCTCCATGGACACGGCTATTCGGATAGATCATTTATAACCTGCAGGGGTGTACTTCTTCACACACGCTCACCACTTATCGCCGTTTACACGACATGTACTCGGCAACCTTCAAGCGGAAGCCCAGCGAGGGTGTCGGCCACGACCGACTAACCACACAAGTCTCTAGTCCGGGTTTATCGCCTATTCGGGTTCCATCCGCAAGGAGATCCGGCCGGGGTGTCGCTCACGGCCCCAAACGATGTGTGCAGGGTTCCCAAGCCCACCTCGACGGGTGGATCTACGCTTGGTACACCGTGCCACGGTGCCTAGTCTGTCCCAAGCCCACCTGTACCAGGTGCCACTTGGTAGACTACTAACACTACCTACAAACACCAGAAACTAGTTGCAACTCACGGACAGAGATCAAGTTGATTAATAAGTCGAGAGGGGCACTTAAGCGTTCAATGTGTGGTAGTAGCTATTCATGGATCACAAACACGTAACTCAGTTCACGAGGACGGTTTCAATGAGACAACCCACCATGTACTCCTACATGGCCTCTCACCGCTACCTTTTACCAAATCGTGTTCACACACTTAGCTCTCAACAAGAGGACATGTTCACACCCTCCGATTCATCCACGATGAATCAGACTGACACAACTCTAAGCAATAGCAGGCATGACAAACAAGCATGAATGAGTAGGCACAATGAGGCTCAAACAACTCCTACTCATGCTAGTGGGTTTCATCTATTTACCGTGGAATGACAGGTCATGCAGAGGATAAAGGGGTTCAGCTACCGCAGCAAATGTGAGATGAATCGATGTTGTCCTAATGCAGTAAAAGAGAGCAGGAGCGAGAGAGTGGGGTTGTATCAGAATGAACAAGGGGGTTTTGCTTGCCTGGCACTTCTGAAGATAATATAGTTCTTCATCGGTGTCATCGAATTCATCGTCGGTACGTCGTCTACTGAGAGGGGACAATTACCGGCAAACAAGAGAGAACACCATCAATGCAAGGCACATTCACATGAATGACATGTCATGTTTGAGGTACTGAATTGACCTAATGCAGCAGTAAGCCAAGTTAATTGAAGTGGAATTCAAACAAGGTTAAACTCCAACTCCAAATGCTAATTCATAAGTTACCCTATTCATGATTCATCCTATTCAGTGAGGTTAACTTGTTCAAACATGCATGACCATGGCATAAACAGATTCTTCATATTTTTCTGATCATTTTCCATATATAATTTATTTCATTCTGAGTTACGGTTGATTTTATATGAATTTTCAAAGTTTTGGATATTTTCTGAATTAAACAAATTATTTAAGATCTATTTAAATTCCAGGAAAGGATTATCGCGGCCACTGACATCATCATGACGTCGGCCAGAGTCAACAGGGCTGCCGGGTCAAACCTGACCAGGTGGTCCCTTGGTCGATGTCACGGTCTTTGGTCGGTCGTGACGTGTGGGCCCGATCAACGGCCACGCGTCGGTGGTCAACTTCGGGCATGTGGGTTCCGCTGGGTTTTTAACTAACCTAAAAATAAACAAAACTGGGATTAATTAGGCGCGGGGCCCATGCGTCAGTGGCGCAGGGGGGTGGTTAGCGGTGTGATTAGGCCCTAATCACGGCCACATCAGCCCGACCGGAGTTAAGCCGTCGGCGACCAACCGAGCGGCGGAGGGACGCCGGGACGGCTGCTCCGGCGCCCATTCGACGCGCGGAGGGGTTCCACAGGGAGCTCGAGCTCGTGCGCATCCAATGGAACAAGCCGGAGGAGCTGGGGTTAGCTGTGGCGTCGGCAGCGGCGAGGGAGGCGGCGGCCGGAGTTCGGCCAACGACGGGTTAGGCGATGCAGGGCGCTAGGGGAGGCGTTGGTGCGTGCTACGTGCTCCTGGTGAGGTGTGGAGCACGGTGGTGTGCCCGGCTTCGAGCCACTATGGCTCTGACCACGCCGGCGACGGGGCACGGCGGCGGCGAGCCTCGGCCATGGCGGGGAATGGGGCTAGAGCATGCAAACGCGAGGGGGAGAAGAGGGGTTCGGGGCAGGGGCTCACAGCGAGTCCAATGAGCGCTAGATCGAGGTCGGGGACGGCCGGGGTGGCGCGAATCGGCGCCGGCGATCTCGGTGGCCCGAGGTAGAAGACGACGACGTCGAGGCGTTGCGGTGCTTCCCAGCTCACGTGGCTCGATGGGGTATACAGGGACGACGTGGCGGAGCTCTCGAGCACGCTGGATGGGCGAGGGAGGACTGGTGGCCGTGGCAACACCAAACGGCGGCGACGGCGTGCTCGGTCATGGAGGGGGGAAGCAGAGGAGCGAACGAGGGAGAGGGAGAGAGCGAGGGGGTCCAGGGGCTCGCGTGGCGTCTCCGGGGCGTCGAGGAGGAGCCAGGCAGGCTGGGAGGGAGGAGGTGGAGGCTTCGAGCGCGCTGGCGTCGACACGCCTCTGCCAACTGGCAGAGGTTGAAGACGGTGGGGAGTTGGGCTGGGGCTCAGCCACAGTGCTGGGCCAGATGGGGCGCTAGGTGGCTGCAGGTAAGTTATTCTCTCTCTCTCTCTCTCTCTCTCTCTTTATTTGTTTTAGTTTTCTAATTTTCTGGAACTTTGTGGAGTTATTAAAAATACTAGAACAGCTCCAAAAATCACCAAACTGCTCCTGGTCCAATGTTGGAATATTTCCAACATGAAACATTTTAGTTTGGGAATATTTGGGCATTTGAAATATTTTATATAATTTTAAATGCCCAAACTCAAATACTTATGATTTAATTCAAAGACCTTAGGATGACCTAGAAAATTGTGCACCACTTTTGGCAGAGGCTACGAACCAAAGCAAAATGATGAGAATTTTAGAAGGCATTTGAGTTCATTGAAATAATTTTTAGCAAACCCTAGTTGGATTCAAGAGGGGTTCTGGGGGTTTCTGTCTTCCCCATTTCAAATTCAAATGAAATTTAAACATGATGCACACACTAATGCATGGTCTAACTGGGATGTGACATGGTGATAGATACCGGGGCACCTCCCCCAAGCTTGGCAGTTGCCAAGGGGAGTGCGCATACCCATGTGATTATATCTCCTTTGCTGGTGAAGAACATGGTGGAGTTGTTGATGATGTGGGCTTGTCGTCCATCTTCCAAGGCATAGGCTCACCATCATAGAAGGATGATCGAGTCTCCGGGATCCTCAAATCTGCAGCCAAACTCATCCTCTTGAATCTATATTCATACTCACAGTTTTGGTTTTGCAGGTCATAGATTTGGGCTTGGAGATGCTCGATCTTCTCATGAAGCTTGAAGATGGTTTCCCCAATCTTATTGGCATCCAGCTTGTGGTTGTTGGTGAACTCCGCGATCATCATGTGGTTGGCGTTGAGTCCACGTTCCTCCATCCCCTAGCACTTGAAAACTTGTTGCTCCATTGCTTCGAGCCTCGTCTCCATGCTTCCGGTCCTCCTTGGTCCCTCAACATCACGGATGTGCACCAACCCATCACACATCTCAATGGTTTGAGGGTGTTGCGGCACCTCCGCGAGGTAGGGGTTGATGCCCTTCTCGAAGAACTTGTCCTTGGGGGCGCTTGGAGACGTCATGATGATCTAGATCTGTCAGAAAAACAGCTCGAAGCGAAAACAGAGGATATTTGCGTGATACAGGAGTCAAAACCTTCGGGAGAATATATAATGTATTTTTACCGACCGAAAGAAGTATCGTGCAAGAAAACTGAGTCCGGGGAGCACACGAGGTGCCCATGAGGCAGGGGGCGCGCCCAGGGGGTAGGGCGCGCCTCCACCCTCATGGAGGCCTCGTGTCCTTCCCAGACTGCTTCTTATTTTTCTAAATATTCCAAAACAGAGAAAATTTGCCATTAGAACTGTTTTGGATTCGGTTTACTTACCGTACCACGTACCTGTTCCTTTTCGGAGTCTGAAACATTCTGGAAAGTGTCTATTATTTATTCCTCCGGTGTTACGTTTTCAATAACATTAGTTTCAACATTTATAGGATTACCTGAGATATAATGTTTGATTCTTTGACCATTCACCACCTTTGGATTTGTGCCTTCGAAGTTGTTGATTTTTATGGCACCGGAACGATAGACCTCCTGGATAACGTAAGGACCTTCCCATTTAGAGAGAAGTTTCCTGCAAAAATCTTAAACGAGATTTGTATAACAATACATAATCACCTACATTATACTCACGCTTTTGTATCCTTTTGTCATGCCATCTTTTAACTTTTTCCTTAAACAATTTGGCATTCTCATAGGCTTGGGTTCTCCATTCATCAAGTGAGCTAATGTCAAATAGCCTCTTCTCACCGGCAAGTTTGAAATCATAATTGAGCTCTCTAATAGCCCAATATGCCTTATGCTCTAGTTCAAGAGGTAAGTGACATGCTTTTCCATAAACCATTTTATACGGAGACATTCCCATAGGATTTTTATATGCAGTTCTATAGGCCCATAATGCATCATCAAGTTTCTTAGACCAATTCTTTCTAGATCTATTAACAGTCTTTTGCAAAATTAATTTGAGCTCTCTATTACTCAATTCTACTTGACCACTAGACTATGGGTGATAAGGAGATGCAATTCTATGATTAACATCATACTTGGCAAGCATTTTACGGAAGGCACCATGAATAAAATGTGAACCACCATCAGTCATTAAATATCTAAGGACTCCAAACCTCAGAAAAATAACTTCTTTAATCATCTTAACAGAGGTGTTATGATCAGCACTACTAGTTGGAATAACTTCCACCCACTTAGTAACGTAATCAACAGCAACTAAAATATGTGTATACCCATTAGAGGAAGGAAACGGTCCCATATAATCAAAGCCCCAGACATCAAATGGTTCAATAACAAGTGAATAATTCATAGGTATTTCTTGACGTCTACTAATATTACCAATTCTTTGACATTCATCACAAGATAAGAAAAACTTACGGGCATCCTTGAAGAGAGTAGGCCAATAAAAAGTGGATTGCAATACCTTATGTGCAGTTCTGTCTCCAGCGTGGTGTCCTCCATAAGCCTCGGAGTGACACTTGCGTAGGATTTGTTCCTGTTCATGCTCAGGTACACAACATCTAATAAGACCATCTACTCCTTATTTATAAAGATGTGGGTCATCCCAAAAGTAATGTCTCAAATCATAGAAAAACTTTTTCTTTTGTTGGCATGTGAAACTTGGTGGTATAAATTTAGCAACAATGTAATTAGCATAATCAGCATACCATGGAGTAGTACGAGAAGCATTTATGAAATTCAGTTGTTCATCAGGAAAGCTATTATCAATAGGTAGTGGGTCATCAAGAACATTTTCTAACATAGATAAGTTGTCTGCAACGGGGTTCTCAGCTCCCTTTCTATCAATAATATGTAAATCAAATTCTTGTAGCAAGAGAACCCATCTGATAAGTCTAGGTTTAGCATCTTTATTTTCCATAAGATATTTAATAGCAGCATGATCAGTGTGAATAGTTACTTTAGAATCAACAATATAAGGTCTGAACTTATCACAAGCAAATACCACTGCTAAAAATTCTTTTTCAGTAGTGGCATAATTTCTCTGGGCATTGTCTAGAGTTTTACTAGCATATTTAATAACATTTAATTTCTTATCAACTCTTTGCCCTAGAACAGCACCTACAGCATAATCGCTAGCATCACACATAATTTCAAATGGTAAATTCCAATCAGGTGGCTGAACGATAGGTGCAGAGATTAATGCTTTCTTAAGTATTTCAAATGCTTCTACACAATCATCATCAAAAACGGAAGGTATATCTTTTTGTAAGAGATTAGTCAGAGGCCGAGAAATATTTGAGAAGTCCTTAATGAACCTCCTATAAAAACCGGCAAGACCAAGGAAACTTCTTATACCTTTGATGTCCTTAGGACACGGTATTTTCTCAATAGCGTCAACTTTAGCTTTATCAACTTCAATACCTCTTTTAGAAATTTTATGCCCCACGACAATGCCTTCATTAACCATAAAGTGGCACTTCTCCCAATTCAATACAAGATTAGTTTCTTCACATCTCTGCAAAACTCGATCAAGGTTGCTCAAGCAATCATCAAAAGAGGATCCATAAATGGAGAAATCATCCATGAAAACCTCACATATCTTTTCACAAATATCAGAGAATATAGCCATCATGCATCTTTGAAAGGTAGCAGGTGCATTACATAAACCAAAAGGCATACGTCTATAAGCAAAAGTACCGAAAGGGCAAGTAAAAGTGGTCTTTGCTTGATCATCAGCTGACACAGGTATTTGAGAGAAACCAGAGTAACCATCTAGAAAGCAAAAATGTGTATGTTTGGATAGTCTTTCTAGCATTTGATCAATGAAAGGTAGGGGGTAATCATCTTTTTTAGTAGCCTTATTTAATTTGCGGAACTCAATTACCATCCTATAACCTATAATAATTCTTTGCGGAATCAATTCATCTTTATCATTAGGAACGACAGTAATACCTCCCTTCTTAGGGACAAAATGGACAAGACTTACCCACTGACTATCAGCAACGGGATAAATTATACCTGCCTAAAGGAGCTTTAGTATTTCCTTTCTTACCACTTCTATCATCTCAGGATTCAGCCGTCGTTGATGATCAATAACTGGTTTGGCGTCTTTCTCCAAATTTATTTTGTGTTGACATAGAGTGGGACTAATGCCCTTAAGATCATCAAGAGTATATCCAATAGCATCACGGTGCTTCTTCAGAGTTTTCAATGATTTTTCTTCCTCCTTCTCTGAAAGGTTAGCACTAATAATAATAGGATATATCTTGTTTTCATCAAGATAAGCATATTTAAGAGTATCAGGCAATGGTTTAAGCTCAGACACGGGATCACCCTTGGGTGGAGGAGGATCCCCTTGGATTTCAACAGGCAAGTTGTGTTTCAAAATAGGTCCCTGTTTAAAGAATACTTCATCTATTTCCCTTCTTTCATTCATAAACATATCATTCTCATGGTCTAGCAAATATTGTTCTAAAGGATCACTAGGAGGCACGACAATAGAGGTAAGACCAATAATTTCATCCTTACTAGGCAATTCCTCATCACGAGGTTGTCTACAAAATTTAGAAAAATTAAACTCATGAGACATATCATCCAAGCCAATGGTAACAACATCCTTCTTGCAATCTATCTTAGCACTAAAAGTGTTCAAGCAGGATATTTAGCTTTCCCACACAAGACTTCAACATCTCTAACAATCCCAATCGGTGAAATAGTATCTCTATTGGCAAGTTTAATTGTAACATCTATATCTTCTATCTCAGCAGGTGCAATATCATGCATAATTTCTTTGTATAAGGAAATAGGTATTGCACTAGCACGAGCACCCATATTGCACAAGCCATGATAACAATGATCTCCTATTTTAACAGAAATAACAGGCATGCCTACCACAGGTCTATGTTTATCTTTAGCACCAGGTTTAGCAATTCTAGCAGTTTCCTCACAGAAATAAATAACATGCCCATCAATATTATCAGCCAAGAGATCCTTAACCATATCAATATTAGGTTCAACTTTAACTTGCTCAGGGGGTGTATAAGTTCTAATATTGCTTTTACGAACTATAGTTGAAGCTTTAGCATGATCCTTTATCCTAACAAGGAAAGGTGGTTTCTCAACATAAGCAGTAGGAACGACAGGATCATTATAAGTGATAGTCTTTTCTTCAACTTTAATAGGTGCAACTACTTTTACTTCAATGGGAGGATTATATTAAAACCACTTCTCCTTAGGGATTTCAACATGAGCAGCAAAAGATTCACAAAAAGAAGCTACTATCTCACAGTCAAGTCCATATTTAGTGCTAAATTTATGAAAGACATCGGTGTCCATAAAAGATTTAACACAATCAAACTTACGTGTTATACCTGACTCCTTACCCCTTACCTTCGTCAAGATCCCAATCTTCAGAGTTCCGGTTAATTCTTTCCAATAAATCCCGTTTGAATTCAATAGTCTTCATCATAAAAGAACCAGTACAAGAAGTATCGAGCATGGTGCGATTGTTGTCAGAAAGCCGAGCATAAAAAAATTGAATAATCATTTCTCTCGAGAGCTCATGATTGGGGAATGAATATAACATTGACTTAAGCCTCCCCCAAGCTTGAGCGATGCTTTCTCCTTCGCGAGGCCAAAGATTATATATATAATTACAATCACGATGAACAAGATGCATAGGATAAAACTTCTGATGAAATTCCAATTTCAATCGTTTGTAGTTCCATGATCCCATATCATCACATAGCCTATAACATGTCAATGCATCTCCCTTCAAAGATAAAGGGAAGACCTTCTTCTTTATAACATCATCGGGCATACCTGCAAGCTTAAATAATCCACAAACTTCATCCACATAGATTAGGTGCTCATCAGGATGTAATGTTCCGTCTCCTGCAAAAGGATTAGCTAGCAGTTTTTCTATCATACCCGAAGGAATTTCAAAGTAGACATTTTCAGTAGGTTCAGTAGGTTTAGGAGCAACTATTTTCTCTACCGGTCGGGGTGAAGATACCCCGAACAAGCCCCTCAAAGGATAACTTTCCATAGTAACAAGTGACAGTAAATTTTAGCACACTATATAAATTTTTCCTTACCAAATTCCACCTACCAAAGGCGCTTCACTCCCCGGCAACGGCGCCAGAAAAGAGTCTTGATGACCCACAAGTGTAGGGGAACTATCGTAGTACTTTCGATAAGTAAGAGTATCGAACCCAACGAGGAGCAGAAGGAAATGACAAGCGGTTTTCAGCAAGGTATTCTTTGCAAGCACTGAATTTATAGGTAACAGATAGTTTTGTGATAAGATAATATGTAAAGGGTAACAAGTAATGAAAGTAAATAAGGTGCAGCAAGGTGGCCCAATCCTTTTTGTAGCAAAGGACAAGCCTGGACAAACTCTTATATAGAGAAAAGCGCTCCCGAGGACACATGGGAATTATCGTCAAGCTAGTTTTCATCACATTCATATGATTCGTTCGGTACTTTGATAATTTGATATGTGGGTGGACCGGTGCTTGGGTGTTGTCCTTACTTGGACAAGCATCCCACTTATGATTAACTCCTATTGCAAGCATCCGCAACTACAAAAGAAGTATTAAGGTAAACCTAACCATAGCATGAAACATATGGATCCAAATCAGCCCTTTACGAGGCAACGCATAAACTAGGGTTTAAGCTCATCACTCTAGCAACCCATCATATACTTATTACTTCTCAATGCCTTCCTCTAGGCCCAAACAATGGTGAAGTGTCATGTAGTCGACGTTCACATAACACCACTAGAGGAGAGACAACATAAATCTCATCAAATATCGAACGAATACCAAATTCACATGACTACTAATAGCAAGACTTCTCCCATGTCCTCAGGAACAAACGTAACTACTCATAAAGCATATTCATGTTCATAATCAGAGGGGTATTAATATGCATAATGGATCTGAACATATGATCTTCCACCAAATAAATCAACTAGCATCAACTACAAGGAGTTATCAACACCACTAGCAACGTACAAGTACCAATCCATGACTATGAGACAAAGATTGGATACAAGAGATGGACAAGGGTTTTAGAGGAGATGGTGCTGGTGAAGATGTTGATGGAGATTGGCCCCCTCCCGATGAGAGGAGCGTTGGTAATGATGATGGCGATGATTTCCCCCTCCTGGAGGGAAGTTTCCCCGATAGAACAGCTCCGCCAGAGCCCTAGATTGGTTCCGCCAAGGTTCCGCCTCGTGGCGGCGGAGTCTCGTCCCGAAAGCTTGCTTATGATTTTTTCTCGGACGAAAGACTTCATATAGCAGAAGATGGACACCAGAGGACCACCAGGGGGGCCACAAGGCAGGGGGCGCGCCCCCACCCTCATGGCCATGGTGTGGGCCCCCTCTGGTATTTTCTTCGCTCAGTATTTTTTGTTATTTCCAAAAATAACTTCCGTGGAGTTTCAGGACTTTTGGAGTTGTGCAGAATAGGTCTCTAATATTTGCTCCTTTTCCAAATTTCGTAATTCCAGCCGCATTCTCCCTCTTTATGTGAACCTTGTAAAATAAGAGAGAATAGGCATAAGTATTGTGACATAATGTGTAATAACAGCCCATAATGCAATAAATATCGATATAAAAGCATGATGCAAAATGGACGTATCAGCGGCCGAGTGGTGATGAGGTGACAAACTGATGGCGACGCACGGGGCGGCCGAGTGGTGATGAGGTGACCAACCGAGTGGCGATGCGCGGGGCGGCCGAGTGGTGATGCGGTGACCAACCGAGTGGCGGCGCGCGGGGCGGCCGAGTGGTGATAAGGTGACCAACCGAGTGGCGACGCGTGGGGCGGATGAGTGGTGATGAGGTGACAAGCCAATGGCGACGCGCCGGGCGGCCGAATGGTTATGAGGTGACCAACCGAGTGGCGACGCGCGGGGCGGCCGAGTGGTGATGAGGTGACCAACCGAGTGGCGACGCGTGGGGCAGCCGAGTGGTGATGAGGTGACCAACCGAGTGGCGACGCGCGGGGCAGCCGAGTGGTTATGAGGTGACCAACCGAGTGGCGATGCGCGGGGCGGCCGAGTGGTGATGAGGTGACCAACCGAGTGGCGTGGGGCGGCCGAGTGGTGATGAGGTGACCAACCGAGTGGCGACGCGCGGGGCGGCCGAGTGGTGATGAGGTGACCAACCGATGGGGACGCGCGGGGCGGCCGAGTGGTGATGAGGTGACCAACCGAGTGGCAACGCGCCGGGCGGCCGAATGGTTATGAGGTGACCAACCGAGTGGCGACGCGCGGGGCGGCCGAGTGGTGATGAGGTGACCAACCGATGGCGACGCGCGGGGCAGCCGAGTGGTTATGAGGTGACCAACCGAGCAGCGACACGCGGGGCGGCCGAGTGATGATGAGGTGACCAACCGAGTGGCGACGCGTGGGGCGGCCGAGTGGTGATGAGGTGACCAACCGAGTGGCGACGCGCGGGGCGGCCGAGTGGTGATGAGGTGACCAACCAATGGTGACGCGCGGGGCGGCCGAGTGGTTATGTGGTGACCAACCGAGCGGTGACGCGCGAGGCGGCCGAGTCGAGCATGTTGTCGAAGATGTACCCAACCGGGTGACGGTGCGCCATGCGGCCGAGTGAGCAGGTTGATGACGATGCGCCCAACTGATTGACGGCCCACGGGGCGGCCAAGTCGAGCATGTTGTCGAAGATGTACCCAACCGAGGGACGGTGCGTCGTGTGGCCGAGTGGGCAGGTTGATGAAGATGCGCCCAACCGATTTGCGGTGCGCGGCGCGGCCGAGTCGAGTATGTTGTTGAAGATGTACCCAACCGAGGGACGGTGCGTCGTGCGGCCGAGTGGGCAGGTTGATGAAGACGCGCCCAACCGGTTGACGGCGCGCGGCGCAGCCGAGTCGAGTATGTTGTCGAAGATGTACCCAACCGTGGGACGGTGCGTCGTGCGGTCGAGTGCCAACGGACCGTCCGAGTAGATGTTGACCGGAGAATGTCGTTGGTGTAAATCTCCTGACCAAGTGAACGCCAGAGTAAATCCGACCGAGTGACGCCATCTAGCAGCTGACCAGAGGGAGGCATCGCCATGTGCGGGACATGGCCGGCCTCGATGCTTGTGTCGCATCGGGTCTGTGCTCTGAATGCACAAGCCACCGCCGAGCCTCCGACCGGATGAGAGTTGCTGTCGGGCAAACGATACATGAGGGATGAGCTGGTGTGGATGTGTCCAACCAACGATGACGTGCGGAACGGCCAAGTCGAGCGTGTCACTGAAGAGGCGTTCGAGTGAGTGGGAACACATGAACGATCGAGTGCCTGCATGTTAGTCGTCCGAATGCAGATTTCATGAAAAATGTATCTGAATAAACCTGGACGTGTCCAAGTAAACGAGGCATGCCCGAGTGTAGCATCTATTTGAATGAACGAATCTGTCGGAATAAGTCAGAGGCGTACCTGTCCGAGTAAACAGAGCCATACCTGTTCGAGTGTAGACTTATGTACGTCCGACTTTACAAGAGTACCGGCTCGGAGTAGGGGAGCGTCTAGGCCGGCTTGTAAGTAACATAGGGTGTGTGTGCGCTGGAGGCTGGTGCCTGCGGCTTTGGAAAAAATGGATCAACGCACCTTGTTTTGGCCGTGACTAGCGCTGGGGATCTTCATTGAGTGGCCAATTAAGGAGGTAGCCAATTAATCCGGCGTTACAGATCACCACGTCCTCCCGGTTCCTTCTTTCCTACATGCAGTTAATTGATTATGGGAGTGGCCACGTTATGCATGCACTTACCAGGGAATTTACGAGGCATTGACTCCTTCGATCCCGAACAGGCATCGGTTGCGGGTTGCGGGTTGCGGGCCGAGACTATTTTCTAGGTTGTCGCTGCAGCGCGCCTCTGCCCCCGAGACTGTCGCTGGTGACTGGCGCTGGTCGCTGGAGGAAGCAGCGCTGCGCGCCTGCACCGCATCAGGCATGCGCCTTCGCTGCGGAGGCCGATAACACAAGCGGAGTCGACGACGAGGTGAACGACATCGACGGCCGTGCTTGGGGGCTCGACAACAAGGTTGGAGACGATGATGAAGCGGACGACGCCGGCAGCCGTGCGTGACGACGACGAGGCGGACGGCACCGATGGCCACGCACGCGGGCTCAGCCACGACATCACAGATGAGGTGCAGTCGGTCATGGTCGGAGAGCAGTGCGCGCACTCGGATGTACCAAGGTTTGGAGACGACGACGCGGACGGCGCCGGTGGCCACGCGCGCCCACTCTCCTATATCGAGGTTTGGAGACGACGACGACGCGGATGGCGCCGGTGAACGCACGCGCACTCGACCGTACCAAGGTTTTGAGACGACGCGCCGGTGACCGTGTGCAGAGGTGCAACCTTCCTCCTTTCGCGCCGATTCAGGTGGTCAGCTCACGCGGACGGGAGGCTAGCAAACCAGCCGCAATCGATCTGTTGCCGGTGGTTGAAGAAATAACCATCTACATCATGGCTTGATAGACGCCATGCCCCACGGTGGGCGCCGACTGTCGTGGGAACGATTCCGACATTAAGACAGGGGTAGGATAAAGGAGCATGATCTATCGAGATGCAAATGGGTGACACGGTGGTTTTAGCGAGTTCGGGCCTCTCACAGTGGAGATAACAACCCTACGTCTCGTGCTCCGGAGAGGCTTTGGTTTATCTGAGTATGTATCTGGAGATTACAATGTATGTTTGAGAGAGAGAGGGGAGATCGGATCTCCATGCCTGAGCTATGTACTGATACTAACGGTTAGAAAGAGCGAGAGAGGTGGAAGAAAAAGACCCCCCTTAGTCTAGTGGTGGGGGTGGCTTATATAGAGTGCGCCACCCCCTCACCTCCTATGTTACAAAGAGGGCATGAATACCATAAAGTCAGCCCACTACGAAACCTCCACTATGAGAATAATGCTTCGACTGCCTTTGTCGACTGCTTGGTCTTCGCGTATCCGAGTGAGCCATATGACCGAGTGGTTGACTGTCTTCCGAGTGGACGGTACGTTGATATGTCCGAGTGGATAGTACACTGTATGAAATTTATCTGGACCCACCTGATGTGTGGACCCCATGCTTTAATATATTTCGACCCTTCGTTGGCCTACCTGTTATGTGTGTCCCCAACAAGGTCCCCCGGCGGAATCGCTCCGCTAGAGGGCAAAAGTGCTCCTGCCCAAGTTCCACCTCGAGAAGGCGGCACTCCGTCCCGAAAGTCTTCTCCTTAGTTTTTCTAGGTCAAAATGACTTATATACCAGAAGATGGGCACCGGAGGTGGGCCTAGTGTTGGAAATATGCCCTAGAGGCAATAATAAAAGGATTATTATTATATTTCCTTGTTCATGACAATTGCCTTTTATTCATGCTATAATTGTATTATCCGGAAATCGTAATACACGTGTGAATACATAGACCACAAAATGTCCCTAGTGGGCCTCTAGTTGACTAGCTCGTTGGTCAACAGATAGTCACGGCTTCCTGACTATGGACATTGGAAGTCATTGACAACGGGATCACATCATTAGGAGAATGATGTGATGGACAAGACCCAATCCTAAGCATAGCACAAGATCGTGTAGTTCGTTTTGCTAAAGCTTTTCCAATGTCAAGTATCTCTTCCTTAGACCATGAGATCGTGTAACTCCCGGATACCGTAGGAGTGCTTTGGGTGTACCAAACATCACAACGTAATCGGGTGACTATAAAGGTGCACTACGGTATCTCCGAAAGTGTACATTGGGTTGACACGGATCGAGACTGGATTTGTCACTCCGTGTTACGGAGAGGTATCACTGGCCCACTCGGTAGTGCATCATCATAATGAGCTCAAAGTGACCAAGTGTCCGGTCATGGGATCATGCATTACGCAGATGCGAGTAAAGTGACTTGCCGGTAACGAGATTGAACGAGGTATTGGGATACCGACGATCGAATCTCGGGCAAGTAACATACCGATTGACAAAGGGAATTGTATACGGGATTGTTTGAATCCTCGACATCGTGGTTCATCAGATGAGATCATCGAGGAGCATGTGGGAGCCAACATGGGTATCCAGATCCCGTTGTTGGTTATTGCCCGAGAGACGTCTCGGTCATGTCTACGTGTCTCCCGAACCCGTAGGGTCTACACACTTAAGGTTCGGTGACGCTAGGGTTGTATGAATATGAGTATGCAGTATCTTTGAATGTTGTTCGAGTCCGGATGAGATCCCGGACGTCACGAGGAGTTTCGGAATGGTCCGGGGTAAAGAATTATATATAGGAAGTGGTATTTCGCCATCGGGAAAGTTTCGGGGTCACGGTATTGTACCGGGACCACCGGAAGGGTCCTGGGTCCACCGGTGGGGCCACCCATCTGAAGGGCCCCATGGGCTGATGTGGGGAGGGAACCAGCCCATAGTGGGCTGGTGCGCCCCTTGGCCCACTCCGCGCCTAGGGTTGAAACCCTAGGGTGGGCGCCCACTTGCCTTGGGGGCACTCCTCCCCCTTGGCCGCCCCCTTGGGAGATGGGAACCCCAGGGCCGGGCGCTTCGGGGGCCTATATAAAGGGAGGGGGAGGGCAGCCGCAACCCCAAGTTCTCGCGCCTCCCTCCCCTGCTACACCTCGTCCTCCTCCCGCAGCTTGGCGAAGCCTGCTTGGGAGTTCTGCTGCATCCACCACCACGCCGTCGTCTTTGGATCATCATCAACCTCTCCTTCCCCTTGCTGGATCAAGAAGGATGAGACGTCTCCCGTCCCCGCACGCACGTGTGTTGAACGCGGAGGTGCCGTCTGCTCGGGCGCTAGGATCTCCGGTGATAGGATCACGGCGAGAACGACTACTTCATCCCGTTCTAGTGAACGCTTCCGCTCGCGATCTACAAAGTGGTATGTAGATGCAAACTCACTCCCTTGTCTCGTTGCTAGATGAACTCATAGGTAGATCTTGGTGAAACCGTAGGAAAATTTTAATTTTACGCAACGTTCCCCAACAGTGGCATCATGAGCTAGGTCTATGCGTAGTTCTCTATTGCACGAGTAGAACACAATTTGGTTGTGGGCGTAGATCTTGTCAACTTGCTTGCCGCTACTAGTCTTATCTTGCTTGATTGGTATTGTGGGATGTAGCGGCCCGGACCTTCCTTCCACGTAGGCTTACGTGAGACCGGTTCCATCGTCTGACATGCACTAGTTGCATAAGGTGGCTGGCGGGTGTCTGTCTCTCCCACTTTAGTTGGAGCGGATTCGATGAAAAGGGTCCTTATGAAGGGTAAATAGAAGTTGACAAAATCACGTTGTGGTTATTCGTAGGTAAGAAAATGTTCTTGCTAGAACCCAATTGCAGCCACGTAAAAGATGCAACAACAATTAGAGGACGTCTAACTTGTTTTTGCAGCAATTGTCATGTGATGTGATATGGCGAGAAGTTGTGATGAATGATGAATGATATATTTTGATGTATGAGATCATGTTCTTGTAATAGGAATCACGACTTGCATGTCGATGAGTATGACAACGGCAGGAGCCATAGGAGTTGTCTTTATTTTTTGTATGACATGCGTGTCATTGAAGAACGCCATGTAAATTACTTTACTTTATTGCTAAACGCGTTAGCCATAGAAGTAGAAATAGTCGTTGGCGTGACAACTTCATGAAGACACGATGATGGAGATCATGGTGTCATGTCGGTGACAAGATGATCATGGAGCCCCGAAGATGGAGATCAATGGAGCTATATGATATTGGTCATATCATGTCACTACTATATAATGCATGTGATGTTTATTATGTTTATGCATCTTGTTTACTTAGAACGGCGGTAGTAAATAAGATGATCCCTTACAACAATTTCTAGAAGTGTTCTCCCCTAGCGCGCGCTGCTAAAGTTCGTCGTTTCGAAGCACCACGTGATGATCGGGTGTGATAGATCCTTACGTTCACATACAACGGGTGTAAGACAGTTTTACACATGCAAAACACTAAGGGTTAACTTGACGAGCCTAGCATGTACAGACATGGCCTCGGAACACGGAGACCGGAAGGTCGAACACGAGTCGTATGCAATATACGATCAACATGGAGATGTTCACCGACGAAGACTAGTCCATCTCACGTGATGATCGGACACGGCCTAGTCGACTCGGATCGTGTAACACTTAGATGACTAGAGGGATGTCTAATCTGAGTGGGAGTTCATTAAAATAATTTGATTAGATGAACTTAATTATCATGAACTTAGTCTAAAACCTTTGCAAATATGTCTTGTAGATCAAATGGCCAACGCTCATGTCAACATGAACTTCAACGTTCCTAGAGAAAACCAAGCTGAAAGATGATGGCAGCAACTATACGGATCGGGTCCTAACCCGAGGATCATCCTCATAGCTGCCAGGAAACAATATGTCCTAGAAGGACCGCTAGGTGATGCACCGTCCCCAGAACCAAGACATTATGAATGCTTGGCAGTCTCGTCTTGATGATTACTCCCTCGCTCAAAGGCGGCATTCTTTACTGACTTAGAACCGGGCTCCAAAAGCGTTTTGAGCAACACGGAGCATATGAGATGTTCGAGGAGCTGAAACTAGTTTTCCAAGCTCATGCCCGGTCGAGATATGAAGTCTCCGACAAGTTCTATAGTTGTAAGATGGAGGAAAACAGTTCTGTCGGTGAACACATACTCAAAATGTAAGGTTGCACAACCGCCTGTCATGTGGACATAAACCTCCCGGACGAGGCGGTCATTGACAGAATCCTTGATCGCTCCCACCAAGCTATAAGAGCTTTGTGATGAACTACAATATGCAGGGGATGGTGAAGACCATTCCCGAAGTATTCTCAATGCTGAAGTCAGCAGAGGTTGAAATCAATAAGAACATCAAGTGTTGATGGTCAATAAAACCACTAAGTTCAAGAAGGGCAAGGGCAAGAAGAACTTCAAGAAGGACGGCAAGGAGCTTGCCGCGCCCGGACAGCAAGTTGCCCGGAAGAAGTCAAAGAATGGACCCAAACCTGAGACACAGTGCGTTTATTGCAAAGGGACGGGCCACAGGAAGCGAATCTGCCCCAAATACTTAGCGGACAAGTAGGCCGGCAACACTAAAGTTTTATTTGATATACATGTTATTGTTGTGTACCTTTCCATTCCTCGTAGTATCTCCTGGGTATTTGATTCCGGTGCCGTTGCTCATATTTGTAACTCACAGCAGAGCTGCGGAATAAACGGAGATCGGCGAAGGCGACGAGGTGACGATGCGCATCGGGAATGGTTCCAAGGTCGATGTGATCGCCCGTCGCACGCTACCTCTACATTTACCCACGGGATTAGTTATGAACCTGAATAATTGTTATTTAGTGCCAAGTTTGAGCATGAACATTGTATCTGGATCTCATTTAATGCGAGATGGCTACTCATTTAAATCCGAGAATAATGGTTGTTCTATTTATATGAGAGATATGTTTTATGGTCATGCTCCGATGGTCAATGGTTTATTCTTAATGAATCTCGAGTGTAATGTTACACATATTCATAGCGTGAATACCAAAAGATGTAAAGTTGATAACGATAGTCCCACATACTTGTGGCACTGCCGCCTTGGTCACATTGGTGTCAAGCGCATGAAGAAGCTCCATGCGGATGGACTTTTGGAGTCTCTCGATTATGAATCATTTGACACATGAGAACCATGCCTCATGGGCAAGATGACCAAGACTCCGTTCTCCGGAACAATGGAGCGAGCAACCAACTTGTTGGAAATCATACATAACGATGTGTGCGGTCCAATGAGTGTTGAGGCTCGCGGAGGATATCGTTATGTTCTCACTCTCACTGATGACTTGAGTAGATATGGGTACGTCTACTTAATGAAACACAAGTCTGAGACCTTTGAAAAGTTCAAGGAATTTCAGAATGAGGTAGAGAATCAACGTGACCGAAAGATAAAATTCCTACGATCAGATCGTGGAGGAGAATACTTAAGTCATGAATTTGGTACACACTTAAGGAAATGTGGAATTGTTTCACAACTCACGCCGCCTGGAACACCTCGGTAGAACGGTGTGTCCGAACGTCGTAATCGCACTCTATTGGATATGGTGCGGTCTATGATGTCTCTTACCGATTTATCGCTATCATTTTGGGGATACGCTCTAGAGACAGCTACATTCACTTTAAATAGGGCACCGTCTAAATCCGTTGAGACGACACCGTATGAATTATGGTTTGGGAAGAAACCTAAGCTGTCGTTTCTAAAAGTTTGGGGATGCGATGCTTATGTCAAGAAACTTCAACCTGAAAAGCTCGAACCCAAATCGGAAAAATGCGTCTTCATAGGATACCCTAAGGAAACCATTGGGTATAGCTTCTACTTAAGATCCGAGGGCAAAATCTTTGTTGCCAAGAACGGATCCTTTCTGGAAAAAGAGTTTCTCTTGAAAGAAGTAAGTGGGAGGAAAGTAGAACTCGATGAAGTACTACCTCTTGAACAGGATAGTAATGCAGCTCAGGAAAATGTTCCTGTGATGCCTACACCAGCCGAAGAGGAAATTAATGATGATGGCCAAGGTACTTCGGATCAAGTTGCTACTGAACTTCGTAGGTCCACTAGGACACGTTCCATACCAGAGTGGTACGGCAACCCTGTCCTGGAAATCATGTTGTTAGACAACGGTGAACCTTCGAACTATGAAGAAGCGATGGCGGGCCAGATTCCAACAAATGGCTTGAAGCCATGCAATCCGAGATAGGATCCATGTATGAAAACAAAGTATGGACTTTGACAGACTTGCCCGATGATCGGCGAGCGATAGAAAATAAATGGATCTTTAAGAAGAAAACGGACGCAGATGGTAATGTCACCATCTATAAAGCTCGACTTGTCGCT
This sequence comes from Aegilops bicornis, assembly GCA_021605145.1. NCBI lineage: Eukaryota > Viridiplantae > Streptophyta > Magnoliopsida > Poales > Poaceae > Aegilops > Aegilops bicornis. The sequence continues at coordinate 165,572,353 of CM038669.1, read as the reverse complement.
AAGGGTTATCGGCAAGGTCAAGGGATTGACTATGATGATATTTTCTCTCCCGTAGCGAAGCTTAAGTCCGTCCGAATCATGTTAGCAATTGCCGCATACTATGATTATGAGATATGGCAGATGGACGTCAAAACAGCGTTCCTTAACGGTTATCTTAAGGAAGAGTTGTATATGATGCAGCCGGAAGGTTTTGTCGATCCTAAGAATGCTAACAAGGTATGCAAGCTCCAGCGATCCATTTATGGGCTGGTGCAAGCATCTCGGAGTTGGAACATTCGCTTTGATGAGATGATCAAAGCGTTTGGGTTTATCTTGAGACTTATGGAGAAGCTGCGTTTACAAGAAAGTGAGTGGGAGCTCTGTAGCATTTCTCATATTATATGTAGATGACATACTTTTGATGGGAAATGATATAGAACTCTTGGACAGCATTAAGGCCTACTTGAATAAAAGTTTTTCAATGAAGGACCTTGGAGAAGCTGCTTATATATTAGGCATCAAGATCTATAGAGATAGATCGAGACGCCTCATAGGTCTTTCACAAAGCACATACCTTGATAAGATTTTGAAGAAGTTCAAAATAGATTAGTCCAAGAAAGGGTTCTTGCCTGTACTGCAAGGTGTGAGATTGAGCTCAGCTCAATGCCCGACCACGGCAAATGATAAAGAAGAGATGAGCGTCATCCCCTATGCCTCAGCCATAGGATCTATTATGTATGTCATGCTGTGTACCAGACCTGATGTAAACCTTGTCGTAAGTTTGGTAGGAAGGTACCAAAGTAATCCCGGCAAGGAACACTGGACAGCGGTCAAGAATATCCTGAAGTACCTGAAAAAGGACAAAGGACATGTTTCTCGTTTATGGAGGTGACGAAGAGCTCGTCGTAAAGGGTTACGTCGATGCTAGCTTCGATACGAATCTGAATGACTAAGTCACAAACCGGATACGTGTATATGTTGAATGGTGGAGCGATGGTAGGTGCAGCTGCAAGCACAGCGTCGTGGCGGGATCTACCTGTGAAGCGGAGTACATGGCAGCCTCGGAGGCAACGCATGAAGCAATTTGGGTGAAGGAGTTCATCACCGACCTAGGAGTCATACCCAATGCGTCGGGGCCGATCAAACTCTTCTGTGACAACACTGGAGCTATTGCACTTGCCAAGGAGCCCAGGTTTCACAAGAAGACCGAGCACATCAAGCGTCGCTTCAACTCCATCCGTGAAAATGTTCAAGATGGAGACATAGAAATTTGCAAAGTGCATACGGATCTGAATGTCGCAGATCCGTTGACTAAACCTCTTCTCTTCATGGGCAAAACATGATCAACACAGAACTCTATGGGTGTTCGATTCATCACAATGTAACTAGATTATTGACTCTAGTGCAAGTGGGAGACTGTTGGAAATATGCCCTAGAGGCAATAATAAAAGGATTATTATTATATCTCCTTGTTCATGATAATTGCCTTTTATTCATGCTATAATTGTATTATCCGAAAATCGTAATACACGTGTGAATACATAGACCACAAAATGTCCCTAGTGAGCCCTTAGTTGACTAGCTCGTTGGTCAACAGATAGTCACGGTTTCCTGACTATGGACATTGGATGTCATTGACAACGGGATCACATCATTAGGAGAATGATGTGATGGACAAGACCCAATCCTAAGCATAGCACAAGATCGTGTAGTTCGTTTTGCTAGAGCTTTTCCAATGTCAAGTATCTCTTCCTTAGACCATGAGATCGTGTAACTCCCGGATACCGTAGGAGTGCTTTGGGTGTACCAAACATCACAACGTAATCGGGTGACTATAAAGGTGCACTACAGGTATCTCCGAAAGTGTACATTGGGTTGACACGGATCGAGACTGGATTTGTCACTCCGTGTTACGGAGAGGTATCACTTGGGCCCACTCGGTAGTGCATCATCATAATGAGCTCAAAGTGACCAAGTGTCTCGTCACGGGATCATGCATTACGGTCTGAGTAAAGTGACTTGCCGGTAGCGAGATTGAGCGAGGTATTGGGATACCGACGATCGAATCTCGGGCAAATAACATACCGATTGACAAAGGGAATTGTATACGGGGTTGTTTGAATCCTAGACATCGTGGTTCATCCGATGAGATCATCGAGGAGCATGTGGGAGCCAACATGGGTATCCAGATCCCGCTGTTGGTTATTGCCCGAGAGCCGCCTCGGTCATGTCTACGTGTCTCCCGAACCCGTAGGGTCTACACACTTAAGGTTCGGTGACGCCACGGTTGTATGAATATGAGTATGCAGTATACGAATGTTGTTCGGAGTCGGATGAGATCCCGGATGTCACGAGGAGTTTCGGAATGGTCCGGGGTAAAGAATTATATATATGAAGTGGTATTTCGCCATCGGGAAAGTTTCGGGTCACCTTATTGTCTGGGACCACCGGAAGGGTCCCGAGGTCCACCGGTGGGGCCACCCATCCGGAGGGCCCCATGGGCTGAAGTGGGGAGAGGAACCATCCCATAGTGGGCTGGTGCGCCCCTTGGCCCACCCTGCGCCTAGGGTTGAAACCCTAGGGTGAAGCGCCCACTGCCTTGGGGGCACTCCTCCCCTTGGCCGCCCCCCTTGGGAGATGGGAACCCCAAGGGCCGCCCCTGGGGCCTATATAAAGGGAGGGAGGGGCAGCCGCAACCTGAAGTTGGCGCCTCCTCCCCCCTGCTACACCTCGTCCTCCTCCCGCAGCTTGGCCAAGCCTGCCTGGGAGTTCTGCTGCATCCACCACCACGCCGTCGTCTTTGGATCATCATCAACCTCTCCTTCCCCTTGCTGGATCAAGAAGGAGGAGACGTCTCCCGTCCCTGCACGTGTGTTGAACGCGGAGGTGCCGTCCGTTCGGCGCTAGGATCTCCGGTGATAGGATCACGGTGAGAACGACTACTTCATCCCCGTTCTAGTGAACGCTTTCGCTCGCGATCTACAAAGTGGTATGTAGATGCAAACTCACTCCCTTGTATCGTTGCTAGATGAACTCATAGATAGATCTTGGTGAAACCGTAGGAAAATTTTTAATTTTCTGCAACGTTCCCCAACACCTAGGTGAGCACAACCCACCAGGGCGCGCCCAGGTGGGTTGTGCCCACCTGGTGGGGACCCTCTGGTACTTATTTGCTCCAATATTCATCATATATTCCATAAAAAATCTCCGTGAAGTTTCAGCTTGTTTGGAGTTGTGCAGAATAGGTGGCCTGACGTAGCTTTTCCAGGTCCAGATTTCCAGCTGCCGGAATTCTCCCTCTTTGTGTGTACCTTGCATATTATGAGAGAAAAGGCATTAGAATTACTCCAAAAAGCATTATTATGCATAAAAACATCATAAATAACAGTAGGAAAACATGATGCAAAATGGACGTATCAACTCCCCCAAGCTTAGACCTCGCTTGTCCTCAAGCGAAAACCGAAATTGAAAAACATGTCCACATGCTTAGAGAGAGAGGTGTCGATAAAAACAAAATACGTATAGAGAAGCATCATGTAGATTATTATAATAGCAACAAATTTATACATAAGACTTTTATCATAGAGCTTTTATCATAGACTTCTCATGAATAAGTAGCAGTTCATCACACAATCGAAGTATAAAGCATAAACTCTATTAGAAACCAACAAACTATGTTCTCAGTCAGCTTTGCAACTACAATTCATCATGTTTTCAGGAAGGGTCATGTATCGGAGCCTTTAGGAAAGTCCACATACTCAACCATCATATAGTCTTCTATGATTTCTAACACTCACCGCATACACAAGAGCAAAACTTTTCAACCGGACACATAGAAAGATAGGGGCTTATAGTTTCGCCTCCCAACGTATTCACCTCAAGGGTGATGTCAACAGTAACAACTTATGCCTCCCATATTCAACTGGACATATGTGCCTAGATCTTTCCTCACCACATGATGCTTGCCAAAGGAGAAAAATAAAAAAGAATAGAGGGAAAAACTTTGACTCTTTGCATAAAAGTAAGTACATAAAAGTAAAAGATAGGCCCTTCGTACAGGGAAGAAGAGGTTGCCATTTGCTTATTTGTTTGTATACTCAACCCCTTAGTGCAAAAGAACGTCACATTATATTGCCCCTTGTGATAGCGACCATTATTATGCAGTCTGTCACTTTTATTCTTCACCAACACAAGTTCGTACAATGCTCAATTTTCTCTTACACTAAATGATCTCACACTTTAGAAGCAATTTTTATTGCCTTTTTGCACCGATGAAAACTTACTTGAGGGATATTGTTCTATCCCTAGGTAGGTATGGTGGACTCTTGAAAGTAAGATTTGGGTTAAAGGGTTTTTGGATGCACAAGTAGTATCTCTACTTAGTGCGGAATTTTTGGCTAGCAAAGTTAGGGGCAAGCGCCACATGTTGAAGGATCTATGACAATATAACTTCTATGTGAATATGAACAAACATAAATCATTACGTTGTCTTGCTTATCCAACGTCAATAGTTTTGGCATATAATATTTTGATGGGGGCTCATAATCACAAGAGATTTCTAGGATAGTGTATTTATATGTGAATCTTATCTTCCATTATTAATTATTTCATGATTGAATCATTGACCAATGCTATGTTTGTCAATCTCTAATAAAAATTTCTACGTATAGTTTTCCTTATGTGGTGCCATCACCTACCATAAGATTAGCATATGATCTTTTTCTTTTATTTCCTTTATTTTTTATTTATATCATTTCTTTTTATTGCAACGTGAAAGTAAAGAAAGAAGAAACTCAAACTAAACTTCATTATATATCTTGCACACGATTACAACGATAGATCACTAAGCAAGCTCTCAAAAATAAAGGATCTAACTAAACTTTTATTCAACTAAAGCAAAAGATCGAACTAAAAATAAGTAAAGGCAAAATTTAGTGGGTATGATACAATACCGGGGCACCTTCCCCAAGCTTGGCGGAAGCCAAGGGGAGTGCCCATACCCGGTACTCAATTTTCTTTTGGTGATGAAGAAGAAGGAGGTGGTGGTGGAGACGAAGAGGTAGAGCGATTGCCCTTCTTTTCCTCCAACTTACTCCGGAGGATAAAGTTATCTACCCTCAACTCATCATTCTCCATCTCGAGCTTTATTATCCTCTTGCATAATGCCTCCATGCTATCATTTTTGCAACGGGGAGGAATTGATTCATCTTCATCCTCTTCGAAGGTCAAGCTATAGTGCTCCACATCCCCATAATACTTGGGGTTTGCATTGAAATTAGCAACATATCTCTCACCCTCAGAGTCTTGGAAAGACATATTTCCAGATCTATTAGGAAAACAGCAAGAAAAAGAACAGAAGATTTCTCCGCGATACGGTGGTCAATAGGTTCGGGGGGTATATAAAGATTTTTTATCTTGGGAGATAAGAAAACATTAATGGGCGTACCTGAGATATAATGTTTTATTCGTTGCCCATTAACAACCTTCGGGTTAGTACCTTCGGCATTATTTATTTTGATAGCTCCAGACCGATAGACCTCCTCGATGACATAGGGGCTTTCCCACTTGGAGAGGAGTTTTCCTGCAAAGAATCTAAAACGGGAGTTGTACAAAAGAACATTTTCTCTGTCTTTGAACTCACGCTTTTGGATTCTTTTATCGTGCCATCTTTTAACTTATTCTTTAAATAACTTGCATTTTCATAAGCTTGGGTTCTCCATTCATCAAGAGCTAATATCAAATAACCTCTTTTCACCGGCAAGTTTGAAATCGTAGTTGAGTTCTTTGATTGCCCAATATGCTTTATGTTCTAACTCAATAGGTAAATGACAAGCTTTTCCATAAACCATTTTGTAAGGAGACATACCCATAGGATTTTTATAAGCTGTTCTATAAGCCCAAAGTGCATCATCTAATTTCTTAGACAAATTCTTCTGGGACCTATTGACAGTCTTTTGCAAGGTTAGTTTTATTTCTCTATTACTAAGTTCAACTTGACTACTAGACTGAGGATGATAGGGTGATGCAATTCTATGGTTAACATCGTACTTGGCAAGCATTTTACGGAAAGCACCATGAATAAAGTGTGAACCACCATCAGTCATTAAATATCTAGGGACTCGAAACCTTGGGAAAATAACTTCCTTAAGCATTTTAATAGAGGTTTCGTGATCAAAAATATTGGTTGGAATAGCTTCTACCCATTTAGTAACATAATCAACAACAACCAAAATATGTGTACACCCGTTAGAGGAAGGAAAAGGTCCCATGTAATCAAATCCCCAAACATCAAATGGTTCAACAGCAAGTGAATAATTCATAAGCATTTCTTGACGCTTACCGATATTACAAATTCTTTAACATTCATGACAAGATAAGACGAACTTACGGGCATCCTTGAAAAGAGCAGGCCAATAAAATCCAGATTGCAATACCTTGTGAGCAGTTCTATCTACAGCATGATGCCCTCCATAAGCTTTGGAGTGACATTTCTGTAGGATCTGTCCCTGTTCATGCTCAGGTACACAATGCCTAATAATACCATCTACTCCTACTATATAAAGATGTGGGTCATCCCAAAAGTAGTGTCTTAAATCATAGAAGAATTTTTTCTTTTGTTGGTATGTGAAGATAGGTGGTAGATATTTAGCAACAATGTAATTAGCATAGTCAGCATACCAAGGAGTGTTATTAGAAACATTTATTGCAGATAACTGCTCATCAGGAAAACTATCATCACTTGGTAGTGGGTCATCAAGCACATTTTCAAGCCTAGACAAGTTATTAGCTACGGGGTTCTCAGCTCCTTTTCTATCAGTGATGTGTAAATCAAATTCTTGTAGCAAGAGAACCCATCGAATAAGTCTATAGCATATTTCTTTTCCATAAGATATTTAATAGCAGCATGATCGGTGTGAACGATAACTTTAGAGTCAACAATGTAAGATCTAAATTTATCACAAGCAAACATCACTGCTAGAAATTCTTTTTTAGTGGTTGCATAATTCCGTTGTGCACTGTCTAGAGTTTTACTAGCATAATGAATAACAATCAGTTTCTTATCAACTCTTTGTCCTAGAACAGCACCAATAGCATAATCACTAGCATCACACATAATTTCAAAAGGCAAGTCCAATCAGGTGGTTGAACAATAGGTGTAGAAATTAAGGCTTTCTTGATTGTTTTGAAGGCTTCTAAACAATCATCATCAAAAACAAAAAGAACATTCTTTTGCAAAAGATTTGTAAGAGGCCTAGAAATTTATGAAAATTCTTTGATAAATCTCCTATAGAAACCAGCATGACCTAGGAAACTACGAATACCTTTGATATCTTTAGGACATGGCATTTTCTCAATTGCATCAACCTTGGCTTTGTCCACTTCAATACCTCTTTCAGAAATTTTATGACCCAAGACGATACCTTCATTAACCATAAATTGGCACCTCTCCCAATTCAAGACAAGATTTGTTTGCTCGCATCTCTACAAAACTCGATCAAGATTGCTTAAAATCATCAAAATACTTCCCATAAACAGAGAAGTCATCGATAAAAACCTCAACAATCTTTTCACAAAAGTCAGAGAATATAGCAGTCATACATCTTTGAAAGGTAGCAGGTGCATTACATAAACCAAAAGGCATACATCTATAAGCATAAGTTCCAAAGGGACAAGTGAAAGTGGTCTTTTCTTGATCAGGTTGAGAAAAAGGTATTTGTGAAAAACCAGAATATCCATCAAGGAAGCAAAAGTGTGTGTGCTTAGATAATTTTTCTAGTATTTGATCAATAAAAGGCAAAGGGTAATGATCTTTTCTAGTTGCTTTTTTTAATTTTGTAAAATCAATTACCATTCTGTAGCATGTAATAATTCTTTGTGGAATTAGTTCATTTTTATCATTAGGAACAACAGTAATATCTCCTTTCTTAGGAACACAATGAATAGGACTTACCCATCTACTATCAACTATAGGAAAGATTATACCTGCTTCCAGAAGTTTTAATATCTCCGTTCTTACCACTTCTTTCATTTTCGGATTTAACCGAAGTTGGTGATCAACAAAGGGTTTAGCATCAGGTTCCATATTAATCTTGTGCTGACATAGAGTGGGACTAATGCCCTTTAAATCATCAAGAATATATCCAATAGCAGCTCGATGCTTCCTTAGAACTTTCAATAATCTTTCTTCTTCATGTTCTGAAAGGTTAGCACTAATAATAACATGATATATCTTCTTTTCATCAAGATAAGCATATTTCAAAGTGTCTGGCAATTGTTTTAATTCAAACACAGGATCACCTTTAGGTGGAGGATGACCTCCTAGAGTTTCAATAGGCAAATTGTGTTTAAGGAGAGGGCATTGTTCAAAGAAAATCTTATCTATTTCATTTCTCTCATGCATATGTAAATCATTTTCATGGCCTAGCAAATATTGTTCTAAAGGATCAGTAGGAGGCACAACACTAGAAGCAAGACCAATTATTTCATCCTTACGAGACAGTTCTTTTTCATGAAGCTTTCTACTAAACTTGGAAAAATTAAACTCATGAGACTCATCAACAAAGCTAATGCCGACAGTTTGTTTCTCACAATCTATTTTAGCATTAATGGTGTTCAAGAAAGGTCTAGCAAAGATAATGGGACAGAAGTCATCTTGTGGGGAACCAAGAACAAGGAAATCAGTAGGGTATTTTATTTTCCCACACAATACTTCAACATCTCTAACAATCCCAATTGGTGATATAGTGTCTCTATTAGCAAGTTTAATAGTAACGTCTATGTCCTCTATCTCTGCGGGTGCTATGTCATTCATAATTTCTTGATATAAGGTGTAAGGAATAGCACTTACGCTAGCACCTATGTCACAAAGACCATGATAACAGTGATCTCCTATTTTAACTGAGACAACAGGCATGCTAACAATAGGTCTATGATTATCCTTTTTATCAGGTTTGGCAATTCTAGCAGCTTCTTCATAGAAGTAAATAACATGCCCATCTATGTTTTCTTCCAGGAGATCCTTAATCATAGCAACACTAGGTTCTACTTTAATTTGTTCATCAGGTTTAGGTGTTCTAATATAACTTTTGTTAACAACAGTTGAAACTTTAGCATGTTCCTTTATCCTAACAGGGAAAGGTGGATTCTCAATATAAGCAGTAGGAACAACTGGATCAACATTATAAATTATGGTTTCCTCTTTAATTGGTACCAGTTCTTTAATTTCTTATTTAATAGATGGGTGATATTTGAACCACTTCTCCTTAGGGAGATCAACATGAGTAGTAAATGATTCGCAAAAGGAGGCTACTATCTCAGAATCAACTCCATATTTAGTGCTAAACTTTTGAAAAGCTTCGGTATCCAAAAAAGATTTAACACAATCATACTCAAGCTTGATACCTGACTCTTTACCTTCGTCGAGTTCCCAATCTTCAGAGTTGCGTTTAATTCTTTCCAAAAGATGCGTCCGGAATTCAATAGTCTTCTTCATAATAGAACCAGTACAAGAAGTATCAAGCATGGATTCATCATCAACAGAAAGCCGAGCATAAAAGTTTTGGATAATAATTTCTCTTGAGAGCTCATGGATGGGGCATGAATGTAACATTGACTTAAGCATCCCCCAAGCTAGAGCGATACTTTCTCCTTCACGAGGCAAAAAATTATATATATAATTTCGATCACGATGAACTAGATGCATAGGATAATTTTTTTGGTGAAACTCCATTTTCAATCGATTCCAATTCCAAGATCCAATATCATCGCATAGCCTATACCATGCCAATGATTTTCCCTTCAAAGTTAAAGGGAAAACCTTTTTCATAACTTCATCTCTGGGTAAACCTGCAAGCTTAAACAATCCACAAATTTGTTCCACATATATCAAGTGCATATCAGGATGTTCGGTTCCATCTCCTGCATAAGGATTAGCTAGCAGTTGTTCTATCATACCCGAAGGAATTTCATATTCAATATTTTCAGTAGGTGCAGTAGGTTGAGGGGTATCTAACTGTGGTTCCGGTCGAGGTGAAGATACCCCGAACAAACCCCTGAAAAGTTTGTTTTCCATAGTAACAAGTGACAATAAATTTCAGCACACTATATAAATGTTTCCTTACCAAATTCCACTTACCAAAGGCGCTTCACTCCCCGACAACGGTGCCAGAAAATAGCCTTGATGACCCACAAGTATAGGGGATTAATTGTAGCTCTTTTCGATAAGTAAGAGTGTCTAACCCAACGAGGAGCAGAAGGAAATGACAAGTGGTTTTCAGCAAGGTAATGTCTGCAAGTGCTGAAATTGTAAATAGCAGAGTAGTTTGATAGCAAGATAATTTGTAACGAGAAAGTAGCGATAGTAGTAACAAAAGTGCAGCAAGGTAGTCCAATCCTTTTGAGGCAAAACGGTCTCTTATAATAAGCAAAGCGTTCTTGTGGGTACACGGGAATTTCATCTAGTCACTTTCACCATGTTGATTCAATTTGTGTTCGCTATTTTGATAATTTGATATGTGGGTGGACCGGTGCTGAGGTGTTGTTCTTACTTGAAAAAGCCTCCTACTTATGGTTAACCCTCTCGCAAGCATCCGCAACTACGAGAAAAGTACTTAAAATAAATTCTAACCATAGCATTAAACTTTTGGATCCAATCGGTCCCTTACGGAATAGCGCATAAACTAGGGTTTAAGCTTCTGTCACTCTCGCAACCCATCATCTACTTACTAATCCACAATGCATTCCCTTAGGCCCAAATATGGTGAAGTGTCATGTAGTCGGCGTTCACATGACACCACTAAGGGAATCACAACATACATACTATCAAAATATCGAACACATATCAAATTCACATGATTACTTGCAACATGATTTCTCCCGTGACCTCAAGAACAAAAGTAACTACTCACAAATGATAATCATGATCAAGATCAGAGGGGTATTAAATAGCATATTGGATGAACATATAATCTTCCACCAAATAAACCATATATTAATCAACTACAAGATGTAATCAACACTACTAGTCACCCACAAGCACCAATCTATAGTTTCGGTAACAAGATTGAACACAAGAGATGAACTAGGGTTTGAGATGAGATGGTGCTATTGAAGATGTTGATGGATATTGCCCTCCCCAAGATGGGAGAGTTCTTGGTGATGATGGTGACGATGATTTCCACCTACGGGAGGAAAGTTCCCCCGGCAGAATCGCTCCGCCGGAGGGCAAAAGTGCTCCTGCCCAAGTTCCGCCTCAAGACGGCCGCGCTCCATCCCGAAAGTCCTCTTCTTATTTATTTTCTAGGTCAAAATGACTTATATACCAGAAGATGGGCACCGGAGGTGGGTCTGGGTGAGCACAACCCACCAGGGCGCACTTGAGCTCCCTGGCGCACCCAGGTGGGTTTTGCCCACCTGGTGGGCCCCCTCTGGTACTTATTTTCTCCAATATTCATCATATATTACATAAAAAATCTTCGTGAAGTTTCAGCCTGTTTGGAGTTGTGCAGAATATGTGGCCTGATGTAGCTTTTCCAGGTCTAGATTTCCAACTACCGGAATTCTCCCTCTTTGTGTGTACCTTGCATATTATGAGAGAAAAGGCATTAGAATTACTCCAAAAAGCATTATTATGCATAAAAACATCATAAGTAACAGTAGGAAAACATGATGCAAAATGGATGTATCAAACATTATATCTGGATCTTGTTTAGTGCGAGACGGTTACTCATTTAAATTAGAGAATAATGGTTGTTCTACTTATATGGGTAATATCTTTTATGGTCATGCACCCATTGTGAGGGATTTATTCTTATTGAATCTCGATAGTGATGATACACATGTTCATAACATTGATGCCAAAAGTTGAGAGTTGATAATGATAGTACCAATTTCTTGTAATCGCCCTTAGGTCATATTGGTGTAAAGCGAAGAAACTCCATGCTAATGGACTTTTTGAGTCACTTGATTTTGAATCACTTGACACATGTGAACCATGCATATGGGAAAGATGACTAAAACCCCGTTCTCCAGAACGATGGAACGGGCAATTGACTTGTTGGAAATCATACATACTGATGTGTGCGGTCCGATGAGTGTTGACGCGCGCGGTGGATATCATTACTTTCTCACCTTCACTGATGATTTGAGTAGATATAGGTATATTTACTTAATGAAGCATAAGTCTAAAACATTTGAAATTTTTAAGCAATTTTAGAGTGAAGTTGAGAATCATCGTAACAAGAAGATTAAATTCCTATGATCTGATCGAGGGGGAGAGTGATACATCTCCAACGTATCTATATTTTTTCTTGTTCCATGCTGCTATATTATCATTCTTGGACGTTTTACAATCATTTTGTAGAAACTTTATATCATTTTTTTAGACTAACCTATTGACATAGTGCCCAGTGCCAGTTGTTGTTTTTTGCTTGTTTTTTACTTCGCAGAAAATCAATACCAATCGGAGTCCAAACACAACGAAACTTTTTGGAGATTTTTTCTAGACCAGAAGACACCCAGTGGGCCAAAGAAGTACCAGATGGGTGCCCCGAGGGGGGCACAACCCACATGGGCGCGCCTGGGGGCCCAGGCACACCCTGGTGAGTTGTGCCCACCTCGGTGACCTCCTGCACCGCCTCTTCGCCCTAGAAATTCCCAAACATTCCAAAAACCATAGAGGAGTCGGTAGATCAAAAGTCCCGCCGCCGCAAGCCTCTGTAGCCACGAGAAACTAATCTAGACCCCGTTCTGGCACTCCGCCGGAGGGGGAAATCATCACCGGTGGCCATCTTCATCATCCCAGCGGCCACCATGATGAGGAGGGAGTAGTCCACCCTCGGGGCTGAGGGTTTCTACTAGTAGCTATGTGTTTAATCTCTCTCTCTCTCTCCTGTTCTTGAGATGGCCCGATCTTGATGTATCGCGGGCTTTGTTAATATAATTGGATCATATGGTATTTTCCCCTCTCTTTCTTGTTGTGATGAATTGAGTTTTCCCTTTGGTATTTCATTTTTACCGGATTGAATAATTTTATGGATTTGAGAGCACTTGATATATATCTTGCATATGAATACCCATGCTGACAATGGGGTATTATATTGATTCACCTGAGATATGTTTTGGCACTCAACTCACGGATTCCTGAGGTGACATTGGGGTAATCTATGCATAGGGGTTGATGCACGTTCTCATCTTTTGTTTCTCCGGTAGAAATCTTGGGGCACTCTTTGAGGTTATTTGTGTTGGATTGAGTATTATGAATCTGAATTTGCTTTCGTGTTATTCTAGTCTCTTGATAGATAGATTAGAAAGAATAACTTGGTGTTATTTTATTACGAACTCTTGATAGATCGATCGGGGAAAATAACTTGGTGTTATTTTAGTACGAACTCTTGGATAGATCGATCGGAAAGAATAGCTACAAACAGTTTCTTCTTATGTTCTCCGCTAGATAGGAACTTTGGAGTGATTCTTCATCGCACTTTGAGGGATGGTTATATGATCCAATTAGATTAGCATTGTTGAGAGATTGCACTAGCGAAAGTATGGACCCTAGGCCTCATTTTCAAGCATTGCAATACCGTCTGTGCTCAGTTTTATCAATTTCTACCTTGCTGTTTTTTATTCCTATTACAAAAATCAATATCTACTATCATTACTAAACTTGTATCACCATCTCTTCGCCGAACTAGTGCACCTATACGATTTACCGTTCTATTTGGTGTGTTGGGGACACAAGAGACTTTTTATTATTTGGTAGCACGGTTGTTTGAGAGAGACCATCTTCATCCTACACCTCCCATGGATTGATAAACCTTGGGTCATCCACTTGAGGGAAATTTGCTACTGTCCTACAAAACTCTGCGCTTGGAGGCCTAACACGAGTCTACAAGAACAAGTTGCGTACGTAGTACTCCCTCCGTCCCAAAATTCTTGTCTTAGATTAGTCTAGATACGGATGTATGTAATACTAAAACATGACTTGGTACATCCGTATTTAGACAAAACTAAGACAAGATTTTTGGGAAGGAGGGAGTAGACATCAAAGAGTATCTGAGTTATGAGTTTGGCAACACTTAAGACAATGCGGAATTGTTTAGCAACTGACGCCACCTAGAACACCATAGCGCAATGGTGTGTCTGAATGTCGTAATCGTACCTTATTAGATAGGGCGCGTTCTATGATTTCTCTTGCCAATCTGCCACTATCGTTTTGGGGTTATGCATTAGACACAACTGCATTTAAATAGGGCACCATCTAAGTCCGTAGAGACGACATCATATCAACTATGGTTTGGCAAGAAACCTAAGATGTCATTTCTTAAGGTTTGGGGCTGCGATGCTTATGTCAAAAGGCTTCAGCCAGAACAGCTCGAACCCAAAGCGGATAAATGCGTCTTCATAGGATACCCAAAGGAAACGATTGGGTATACCTTCTATCTCAGATCCGGAGGCAAAGTGTTTGTCGCTAAGAACGGGTCCTTTCTCGAGAAGAGTTTCTCTCTATGGAATTGAGTGGGAGGAAGATTGAACTTGATGAGGTTGTTGAACCTTCACTTCAACCGGAGAGTAGCGCAGCGCAGAAAGATGTTTATGTGGCACCTACGTCAGTTGAATAGGAAGCTAATGATAGTGATCATGAAGTTTCGAATCAAGTTACTATCGAACCTCGTAGGTCGACAAGGATACATACTGCTCCTGAGTGGTATGGTAACCCTGTCTTAGAGGTCATGTTGTTGGACAACGATGAACCTACGAGCTATGGAGAAGTGATGGTGGGCCCGAATTCTGACAAATGGTTAGAGGCCATGAAATCCGAGATGGGATCCATGTATGAAAATAAAGTACGGACTTTGGAAGTATTACCTGAAGGGCAAAAGGCCATTCAGAATAAATGGATCTTCAAGAAGAAGATAGACGCGGATGGTAATGTCACCGTCTATAAAGCTCGACTTTTGGCAAAGGGATTTTCACAAGTTCAAGGAGTTGACTACGATGAGACTTCCTCACCCGTAGCGATGCTTAAGTCCGTCAGAATCATGTTGGCAATAGCTGCATTTTTTTATTATGAAATCTGGCAGATGGATGTCAAAACAGCGTTCCTTAATGGTTTCCTTAAGGAAGAGTGGTATATGATGCAACCGGAAGGTTTTGTCGATCGATAGAATGCTGACAAAGTGTGCAAGCTCCAGCGATCCATTTATGGACTGGTGCAAGCATCTCGGAGTTGAAATCTTCGCTTTGATGAGGTTATCAAAGCGTTTGGGTTTATACAAGTTTATGGAGGAGCTTGTATTTACAAGAAAGTGAGTGGGAGCTCTATAGCGTTTCTAGTATTATATGTGGATGACATATTAATTATTGGAAACAATATAGAACTTTCGGAAAACGTGAAGGAATATTTGAACAAGAGTTTTTAATGAAGGACCTAGGAGAAGTTGCTTTCATATTAGGCATCAAGATCAATAGAGATAGATCGAGACGCTTAATAGGACTTCCACAAAGCACATACCTTGATAAGGTTTTGAAGAAGTTCAAAATGGATCAGTCCAAGAAGGGGTTCTTGTCTGTTTTGCAAGGTGTGAAGTTGAGTAAGACTCAATGCCCCTATGCTTCGTCCATAGGTTCTATCATGTATTCGAAGTTGTGCACAAGACTAGATGTCAGCCTTGCCCTAAGTATGACCAGAAGGTTTCAAAGTGATCCAGGAGTGGAACACTGGACAACGGTCAAGAATATCCTTAAGTACCTGAAAAGGACTAAGGAAATGTTTCTCATTTATGTAGGTGATCAAGAGCTCCTCGTAAAGGGTTACTGTCGGTGTCAAAACCGGCTGATCTCGGGTAGGGGGTCCCGAACTGTGCGTCTAGGCGGATGGTAACAGGAGACAAGGGACACGATGTTTACCCAGGTTCGGGCCCTCTTGATGGAGGTAAAACCTCACGCCCCGCTGCTTTATTGATATTGATATTGTGGATGTTTACAAGAGTGGATCTACCACGAGATCAAGGAGGCTAAACCCTAGAAGCTAGCCTATGGTATGATTGTAAGGGTTGTTGATGTTGTCCCACGGACTAGAGCCATCCGGTTTATATAGACACCGGAGAGGGCTAGGGTTACATAGAGTCGGTTACAATGGTAGGAGATCTACATATCCGTATCGCCAAGCTTGCCTTCCACGCCAAGGAAAGTCCCATCCGGACACGGGGCGAAGTCTTCAATCTTGTATCTTCATAGTCTTGGAGTCCGGATGATGATGATAGTCCAGCCGATGATAGTCCGCCGATGATGGTAGTCCGCCATCCGGACACCCCTAATCCGAGACTCCTCAAGAGCCCCGAACCAGGCTTCAATGACGATAAGTCCAGCATGCGTGTAGTCTTCGGCGTTGCAAGGCGGGTTCTCCTTCAAGTTCTACCTGCCTAACAAAGGTGTCCAGCTTCCTCATCAATGTTGCGCGTCTTGGCTTCCACGCCCAATAATGGCCTTCTTCCACGCTGTCGTGCGAATGTGAAAAGCCAGTGGTGTCTTTTATGTTTTACCCCTAGTTGTGCGAACAATCTGCCTATAAGGGAGGCAAGAATCCAGATCCAAATCACCATCTTCCTCTCGCAAATACTCATCGGAGCGCTTTCGACCAAGAATCCATTCCATCATGGACCCGTCAACGCGGCTCCTCTTCTCGCGGCCCGGCCCTTTGCCAGAGATTGGGGAGATGCCTGCATTCCGCACAACAAGCTGGTGAAGCTCCAAATGGGGGATATCTCCTCCGGCCTTCATGGTTCCGGTTCGAGCGGGCTGGCCACCTACAAAGGTGGGAAGCAAGCGGAGGTTACCCCAAATCCCAACAAAGGGGAGCGGGTATGCTTTGTCCCCTATCCGATAAGGGGGCTCGGATTTCTGTACATCCATTCCTCCGCGGGCTCCTCGGAGTTCTACGGACTCCAGCCTTCATCATCTCACGCCCGCCTCAATCCTGCATATTATGGGTTATGTAGCTCTTGCGAGCTTTTCCGGGCGCCGAGCCTCACTTCGCGTTGTGGAAGAGGTTGTTCGCCTTGTACCCCGCTCTCACGAGGGGTCCATATATCAAGTGGGCGGCGCCAAATATGGCGCATTGCGGACCGGATATCCATCCGGAACCCCTAAGAAGGCGCCCGAAGACTGGCCTTCGGAATGGTTTTATATAGAAGACGCTCCGCTGCCGGACCCTGTTCGGATCGGCCTCCCGGAGTTCAACAATGCTCCTCTGAAGAAACGCCTTAGTTGGCGTCCGCGGAGCCCCCATCTGGAGGAAGACAAGAGCGTCCATTATCTGATGGGCCGAATAAGGTTACTGGCCCATGCCGGGTTGACCATGATTGGAATCATGGCAACATGCATTACGCTGGGGTGCAGCCACTACAATACAGGCCACCCCATGTGGGATTTCAACGGGAGGACGATGCCACCCGTCATGGCCGCAAGGGCCGGATTCGGCCAAGATCTGGTGACGATCTTGTCCGCCTGTATAAGGGGAGAAGGAGGATTTCCTTCGGACGAACCCGTTAAATGGGTTTTCCATGAATAATCCCGGCCTTGGGTAGCGAACACTCAACGAGTCCGACCTGCGTGCCTTTTGAAACTTAAGTTTCTTATATCGTGTTCTTCTTCGACGCAGAACTGCTACGGACCATGGAGGAATGCTAAGTCCGGCTCCGCAACTCGAGGATCCAGAGAGATCCCAGGATCCGCCTCCAAGAGGATCCGTACATAAAGGTGGAGCTAATCGACGGGTGTTCCACCAGCTCAGCATGGACAATGCTTTGAAGTCGCCATCACGGCCGACTATCCCGGACTATATCCGGCTCCTGTGTGATCGCGGCGAAGCCCCGACACCGTCATTCCTTCCTTGCTTATTTCGACCACCGTATATGATGGCAATGTGCAGGAGGCGCCTTAGGGCGAGAAGCCGAGCGGTGGCTGACCAACAAGGGCGATTCGGACCAAGAGGGCGGAAGAGGAGCGCGCGGACTGAAACGTCGCCGCAAAGGTGTAACTCACAATTCAGTATTTCGAGCAACGTTCCTCGGAAGCTTTGGCGTGCTCATGACTTTTATCGGGAAAAAAAACGTCCGCCGGACTGCGGGCGTAGAAGTTGTCAATCCAACCTCTACCAGCCGGGCTCCCGCACCTGGTCAGGAGGGGGAGGCGAGCACAAGGCGCGAGCCGGACATTCCTCCGACGGAGGATGCCGACAGACTGTCCGCCACCAAGTGCGAGGTGGAGAGTGCCTGAATCACAGGCGCCACGGACTGTATTCGTGACGCGTGCTTCTCCCCGAGGCGTTGAATGCCTTTAACACGGGGACGCGCACCTTCGTGCTGCTCAAGATGGTTTTATCGAGCCACGGAGCAGTATGTAAAAGACATATCTGGTAAGAGAATTTAACGATTATATATGCCAAGTAGCTCCCCGAGACTTAAAGTAGTTATATTAAACTGATTTAAGGATCATATGAAACGAGGATCTCACCGAGAAGAATACCCAACTGTCTCAGAGCTACAAGAGTGCAAGGCCCAACTTGAGGCCGCATTTTACGGGCGCAGGAGGAAACGCAAGGACCTCTCACAGTAACGCATTATTTTAGAAAGATAAGTAGCGTTTGGCCTTTGCAAGTCTAAAGCGACATTGCAGGTGCTGCCGGACAAGATCCGGGCAGGCAAGAACTTCTGCGCCAACTAAATGCCGGCGAGAGGGTGCTTCATAAGGTGCAGCATGAAAGGAACAAGCTCCAGGATGCCCATGCCCAGCTTGGAGAAGAGCTGAAAGGCGTTCGGGCCGAGCTGTCGGGCTCCGATTAAGGAGAATCAGCGCTTCACGCGGCATATATAGTAAGTGCTTGAGCGAACTCCTTTGAAAAGAAGAGTTCGGGCGAGGAAGTCAATTTGATGTAATATGTCTCAGAGGTATGCTCACAGGTCGCCCTGCGGAGGAGATGCCCGTAACAACGGGTGATCAACTTCCCGAATTGTTGCAACTGATCGAACGAGTTCGGCAGGCGATGAGCGGCGTCATCCAGGCGTTATGGCCAGCCTTCTCCATACCCGAGGGTCTTGGGGAGCTTGCGGAGAAGCTGCAGGGAGGCCTGCCGCCAAGGTGCCAGGGAGGCCTGGGCCATGGTAAAGACGCGGTACAAGAAGGCGGATCCCAACCACATGGCCGAAGTCGGACCTGTGGGGCCCGATGGGAAGGAGATCCCTGTGAGTTTAGTATGCGGCCAAGTGGAGTTGGCCGCGAAATTTTCCCAACAGGACTGTAAATTAGACAACCTGTTAGACAGGATTGAGGAAGAATACAATCAGTCGATTTGACAATGTATTATAAAAGGACATACAAAATGCCTTCTAGCCGGATTGTAGATCGTTTGTCTTTGTCGACCTTTTCGCTTCGACCTCGGGACCCTAGAGTCCGGAGTGTGTCCGAATACCTTCTCGGTTATGAAACAACCGGGGTATGCATGGAGACCAAAGCGTAGCGGTCATCGGTGCTTTATCGGACAAGTGCCCAACTAGTTATGTTATATTACATGGGTAGTAAGAAACATCTTCCAGGAGAATAGTTCCGTTAAGGTTCCTTTCCTCTGGGGTGGCATGCCCTAAAGTGCATGTCCAGGCTGCGAAAAAGCAGAAAAAACATCTGGGGGGCAGATAAATAAGTGGATAAAAATCATCTTTTAAGTCACCGACCGAATATTCCCTTAAGAGCGCTTAGCTTTCGCTTCACCCACCGAGGTACACATCCGGCTGATCCGCAAAGAATAATCGCAGAGGTGCTCCTTTACCTCCTAGCCGAACAATCGGGAACGAGGGGTAAGCATAGGAGCCAGCAACCCAGCTTGGCCAAAATTTAAGTCATATCCATGCATATAATGGTGAATAAAAGGTACATGTGGAGGCTTGACACATGTCGGGCATGAAGCCCGTATAATTAAGCTTCCGGTAAAGAAGCCCCAGTGTATAATGAGTGCGGATAGCACATCAATTGTCTTGTGAACGTTGCGCCAAGAGGGCCCTTTAAGGCTTGGATGAATAGGGTTGAGAAGAAAAAGAGAAACGAAAGGCAGCTGAAGTAAAAAAAATTTGATGGGGGGAAAGGGACGAACTCTTAGTCCGGCGCTAGGCATAGAATCGTCGGAGGCGGGCTGCGTTCCATGGGTTCGGCTCGAGTCGGTTATCCGATGCATTTCATAGACGGTACGCTCCGCCGGTCAGGACTTGATCGATGATGAAGGGGCCTTCCCATTTGGGCTTGAGCTTGTCCTTTTTCTTGTCCGGCAGGCGTAGAACCAGTTCGCCAACGTTGTAAGTCTTGGCCCGCATTTCTCTGCTTTGATATCTTCGAGCCTGTTGTCGATAGAATGCGGAACGAGCCTTGGCGACGCCGCGCTCTTCCTCCAATGCGTCCAAGCTGTCCTGCCGATCCAACTCGGCTTCTCTTTCTTCGTACATGCGCACCGAGGTGAGTCATGAATGATGTCGCAGGGCAAAACTGCTTCGGCGTCAGATACCATAAAAATGGTGTGAATCCGGTAGTACGGTTAGGCGTTGTCCGCAGCCCCAGTACGTAGTCGAGCTCCTCTACCCAAAGGCGTGTCGATTTCGTAAGGGACCGCACTAGTCCGGGTTTAATGCCGCTCATTATTAGACCATTTGCTCGTTCCACTTGACCGTTGGTTTGAGGATGATAGGCGAAGCGTAATCGAGCTTGATGCCCATATTTTGCACCATGATTTAACCTCACCGCGGTGAAGTTCGTGCCGTTATCGGTGATGATGCTTTGTGGGGACACCATAACGGTGTACCACCCCGGATATAAAGTCTATCATCGGTCCGGAATCTGCCGCTTTAACCGGCTTGGCCTCTATCCATTTGGTGAATTTATCCACCATGACCAATAGGTACCTTTGCTTGTGGGTTCCCCCTTTAAGTGGTCCAACCATGTCAAGCCCAGCACCGCAAACGGCGGGTAATGGGTATAGTTTTGAGGGCGGTGGGTGGCATATGGCTCGATTAGCAAAGAGGCGACAACCGACGCATCTTTGGGCTAAGTCACGAGCATCTGCTCGGGCCGTCGGCCAAGATAAATCCTGACGGAATGCCTTTCCTACAAGGGCCCGAGCTGCGGCGTGGTGTCCGCCTAGTCCGGCATGAATTTCAGCCAGGAGGTTTCGCCCTTCCTCTTCGGAGATACACCTTTGGAGGACTCCGGTTGTGCTTATCTTATAAAGTTCTCCCTCATGGACCTTGTACGCTTTAGATCGCCGGACAATGCAGCGGGCCTCATTTTGGTCTTCGGGAAGCTCCTGCCTAAGCAAGTAGGCGAGGAATGGTTCTGTCGACGGGCAATTACCGCCATTATGTCGTGGGCGGAAGGTGTTATGTCATCGGCTGAATCGCGGTTGGTGCGGCTTGTTCCGGTTTGTTAGTTCGGACTCCTCTTCCCATAGTACGGATGGCTTGAAGAGCCGTTCCAGGAAGATGTTAGGAGGGACAGCGTCGTTGCTTTGCGCCAATGCGCGCCAAGATCGTCGGCCGCTTGGTTATTATCCCGGGCTACGTGATGGAATTCAAGTCCTTCGAACCGGGCTGACATTTTGAGGACAGCGTTGCGATATGCTGCCATTTTCGGATCTTTGGCGTCGAAGTCTCCGTTTATTTGGGATATTGCAAGGTTTGAATCCCCGCGCACCTCTAGGCGTTGAATGCCCATGGAGATTGCCATCCGGAGACCATGTAAAAGGGCCTCAGATTCGCCGCGTTGTTGGAGTCCGTGTACATTATCTGAAGTACGTATTGGACTGTGTCCCCGGTCGGGGACGTCAATACGACGCCAGCCCCCAATCCGGCTAACATTTTGGAGCCGTCAAAGTGCATAATCCAATTGGAGTATGCGCCGTATTCTTTAGGGAGTTCGGCTTCGGTCCATTCAGCGACAAAGTCAGCCAAAACTTGTGACTTTATAGCTCGCCGAGGTTTGTAAGATATATCAAATGGTAAGATCTCAATGGCCCATTTTGCAATCATGCCCGTTGCATCGCGGTTGTTTATAATGTCGTTAAGTGGTACTTCAGAGGCCATTGTTATCGAACACTCTTGAAAATAGTGTCGGAGCTTCCGGGATGCCATGAACACCGCGTATGCTATCTTCTGATAGTGCGGGTAACGGGACTTGCAGGGGGTTAACACGGTGGATCGTAGTATACTGGTTTTTGAAGAGGGAATTTATGCCCTTCTTTTTCTCGTTCGACGACAGTACCGCGCTTACAACTTGATGCGTAGCTGCGATGTATAACAACATTGGTTCGCTTAGGTTGGGCGAGCCAGACCGGATTTGTTGCCAATATGGCCTTTATTTCTTCGAGTCCGGCGGTGGCAGCATCCGTCCACTCGAAGTGTTCGTGCGCCTAAGGAGGCGATAGAGGGTAATGCCTTTTCTCCTAGGCGGAGATGAAGCGGCTTAGAGCCGCCACGCATCGAGTCAATTTTGTATTTGCTTGAGGTCTTTTGGGATATCTAGCTGTGACAGAGCTCGGATCTTGGCTGGGTTTGCTTCAATTCCTCTACGGATCTGATGAAGCCCAGCAGCTTTCCGGCCAAGACGCCAAAACACATTTTTCCGGATTCAGCTTGATGTCATATGCTCACGAGGTTGTCGAATGTGAGCCTCAAGTCGTCTACTAGAGTTTCGGCGTGTTTAGTTTTGACGACTACGCCGTCACGTATGCCTCTACTATTTTGCCGATCTGGGTAGCGGACATGTATACGAATCATGCGGCGATATGTTGCGCGGCATTTTTAAGTCCGAAGGGCATCGTGTTGAAGCGAGAATGGTCCATATGGAGTAATGAATGCCGCTATGCTTGATCCGCTTCGCCATCTGGATTTGATGATAGCCGGAGTATGCGTCCAGGAAGCACAATGAATCGTGCCCTGCAGTGGCATCGATGATTTGGTCGATGCGGGGGAGGGGGAAGGGATCCTTTGGGCAGGCTTTATTTAGGTCTTTGAAATCGACACATAGGCGCCAGGATTTGTCCTTCTTTGGTACCATTACCAGGTTTGCTAGCCAATCCGGATGCTTGATGTCTCTGATGAATCCGGCTTCCAATAGTTTGGCTAGCTCCTCTCCCATTGCCTGTCTTTTGGGTTCGGAAAATCGTCGAAGGGCCTGTTTGACTGGCTTGAATCCTTTTAGGATATTTAGGCTGTGCTCGGCCAGCTGACGTGGGATTCCTGACATGTCAGAAGGGTGCCAGGCAAAGATGTCCCAGTTTTCTTGTAGAAATTCTCGTAGTGCGGCGTTGACGGTGTCCTGGACTAGGGGGTACTCAACGTGTCGTCTCCCGATCAGTTGGATTGGGCCGAGGACCCCCATGGCCGTATACTCATGGGCCAGTACGGACAGCTGCCGCATACAAGGAAGAATCAACAAGACTTGGCGATCAAGACAAGGACTCCTCCCCACCGGCGATTCGGCTTAGGACTCTTGTTATCCTAGGCCTGCGGTGCATTATATAAACTGGGGCCAGGCTAGTCGATAGACATATACAACAACAATCATACCATAGGCTAGCTTTTAGGGTTTAGCCTCTACGATCTCGTGGTAGATCTACTCTTGTACTACCCATATCATCAATATTAATCAAGCAGGACGTAGGGTTTTACCTCCATTGAGAGGGCCCGAACCTGGGTAAAACATCGTGTCCCTTGCCTCATGTTACCATTGATCCTAAGACGCACTGCTTGGGACCCCCTACCCGAGATCCGCCAGTTTTGACACCGACATTGGTGCTTTCATTGAGAGTTCCGCTGTGTGATCGGCGAAAGGATCGATGGCTCGACTGCAGGTCAACTGCGACGTCGGCTTCCTCGTCACCAGCTCGACTGGTCACCTTGGCTTGACTGAGGATTGCGCCCTACCTCCGATCGTCATGTTCGGATGAGGGCCTTCATCAACATCAACTCCGATCTCTATCAAGATCATGGAGGAATCATCCAGGGAGCCCGGGGGCTCAACGTCAACATTGCCCTCGGGCGACCGTCGCTTTTTTACGGACAGCGGAATTGTGTCCGCCACCACTGCCTCCTCAAGCGTCGTTTTAATGATTGCTTCGGTGGAATTATGCGGAATTCAGTCTACGACAACCCTGGAAAATTTCGTCGAGTTCCGATGGAGGAATCTCCGGCAATCTCCGATATACCGGAGCCGCATTGAATCTGGACGAGAATCCGGACGAGTTTAGGGCATGGTGTCCAGCTTCTAGCTCGGACTTTCTTTGGAAGATCCAACCGTTGATCGGCTGCGGAATTCCTTTATCTACCACCCCTCAAAATTTCAGCTCGATCCGACCGTCCAAACTCCGGGAACCTTCCGATTAGTGCATCACTTCTCGGATCTGTTTCCTGCGCGAAAACGAATCCGACCCGAGTTCGTCTTTTTTATGAACGGGATTTTGGACATCCTTTTTGAAGGAAGTTTTGTATGGGGTATTGTGTTTTGTTTTCAAACACATCCCACTAACTTTAAGATCTTTTGAACATGATCTTCAACATCATGTTGGTGTCAAACCAGTCCGGCAATATTGCTCCACGGCTGCCGACCTGCGCTAGACGCGTCGTCACTTTGTTGAGCCAAGCTCAACTTCTTCGGATCATCATCTTGGCAAGCCGAACAAGAGTCCGGCATCGCGAAGGATAAATCATCACCAACATCGCCGCCCCATGGATTACACGGAGCGGGCATACCAGCATCGCCGCACGATCCCTTCATCAAGCCAGCATCGACCACGTCATGACCTGCATCGGCAGGGCCGCACTACTGCTTCTTCAAGCTGGTGTCCATCACGCCGACCTACTTCGACATCTCGGCTGGACCGGGGGCTTCGCCATCTCTTCATCAACCTACTCAGGACACTTCGGCGTCACTAGCCGACCAGGCATGGGTGCGCGGATCAAGTCCCAATTTTGGGAATCACCTTCCTTCGGATTGCTACAACAAATAAACCAGGTGCTATTAATCCTAGTATTTCTTTTTGCTTGTTTGGGTTAAATTTTTCCCAAGGAATTATTACTCTGGTTAGTCCAGCATATGTACACAGGTCTATCAAATGGTGGCGCGATTATCGACGGTCGCATGATGGTTCGGTCGGTTTCGTACAGTTCGTGAAACGCCGCATCCGGAACTTGGACTGACCTGTGAATCCAGGCTTTGCCACGCCTTTATTGCATTACGCCGACGACCTGCATCGACATCAACTTCGGCGCCAGGCCATATTTCTTTTACTACTCACTTTGCATAAATTATTTATTATGCAACATTTTTTTAATTCCTATTATTACTATTATCACCGGTCTGCACTATTTTTTGTGCACAGGAAAATGATCCAGCCGGACTATATCCTTTAGCGTCACCTCGGCTGGGCGGGGGCTTCGTCAACACTTCATTACCCCATGCCGGGGACTTCGGCATCACTCTGTCGTCCTGCATTGGCCGTGCTATGTCACCACTTCGGAGAGCCGAGCTCCTTGCTCCGCCACCTCGGGACCGGCTTGGGGGATGGAACCTTGTCCCGCATCAAGCTCGGACCGCGTCGTCAATACCGAACACATTAACCAGCTAAGTTGCCTTCATGCTCAAAGTTTTAAATTTCTAACTTGTGTTTGGTTCGACCAAGAATTATACTTTTTGTAAAAGTTGCTTGTACAAATTTTCCTTGTCGAAACTTTGTTCAAGACACACTTGACGCGCTACTGCGCTCATTATACTGGGGGCTTCTTTAATGAGAAGCTTATTAATACGGGCTTTATGCCCAACACATGTGTCACACTTCCGCATGTACCTTTTATTCACCATTATATGCATCGATATGACTTAAGTTTTGTCCAAGCTGGGTTGCCTGGCTCCTGTGCTTACCCCTACGTTCCCGATTGTTCGGCTAGGTGGTAAAGGGAGCACCTCTGCGATTGTTACTGCCGGGTCAGCCGGATGTGTACCTCAGATTGGGTGAAGCCGAATGCTAGCGTTCTTAAGGGAATACTCGGTCGGTGAACTAAAAGATGATTTTTAATTATTTACCCATCTGCCCCGTTTTGTTTTTCTGCTTTCATAGCTGCTTTGACATGCACTTTTGGGCTTGCATCCGAGCGAAAGTTACCCTTAACGGAAATATTCTCGGTTGAAGATGTTTCTTACTTCCCATGTTATATAACATAACTAGTTGGGCACTTGTCTGATACAGCACTAATGACCCCTACGCCTTGTCTCCATGCATACCACGGTTCTTATATAACCACGAAGGTATTAGGACACACTCCGGACTATTGGGTCCTGAGGTCGAAGGAAAAGGTCCGCTATGACAAACGATCTACAATACGGCTAGAAGGCATTCTACATGTCACCGTACATTATCAACTTTTACCCAAGTCACTTGGGGGCTCTTATGTTATTTGAGTCGTTTCATACTAAGTGTTTTTCTTCTTAGTCCTTGCAAAGTTTTTATTATTTATCACTCCTTTTCTCGACACGAGTGTGCGGTCACTAGCCGAGGAGCCTAATTTCTCTCTCGAAATCGCTAGAGTTTAGTTTTCTAAACTTGCCTAATCCGTAGGGCTGACCCACTTTGACGTCTTGAGATAGGATGTGTCATGTTCAAGCACGGCGAAGCACTTTTTTCTCTACGGTCCAATTTTTGGATTGGCACCGAACACTTGATCTTGTTCGGACGTCATGTTTTTACTGACTTTTTTGGTTTACCAAGATTTTGGCACTTTTCAACTATTTGTGTGTTTTTAGCACAAGTCTCGCAGTGCAACGCCGGACTCCTTTAGAGATTCGGCAAAAACATTCTCGGATATTGCTATATATGCATCAGTTTCGAATTTTGTCTTGATTGATAGTTGGGTTGCGGCTCCGCGCTTGCCTCCTACGTTCCGCTTTGTTCGGCTAGGTGTGCAAATGGAGAACCACTGCGATTGTGCTTCCGGCTTGCATGGTCAAGCACCTCGGTGGAGAAAGCCGAAAACCTGATCTGTCACAATAGGTGTAAACTGGTCACCGATCCGATGACTATATTAAATGACGGGCCATTCATAACATTGGCGAAGTGTTTCCGGCTTGACCTTATGCATCGCCCGAACACGGCGGGGGCTAATGTGGCCTCCCAAACTAAATCCTCGATCTTTTGCTCTTACATTGGAGCTGAGGTTTCATGATCATGCTTAGCATGACAACCCAAAGAAAGGAACCGATAAGCGGGACTATTTTCTTTGGAAGACATTTCTTACATTAAACAGCAATATAAAATATCTCTCTGCGTACCTTTGTTTAGAAAGCCGTATGACCAGATTGCCTTGTTTGTCATAAATCTTTGCCCTCATAAAGGCTTTATAAAGTAGGACAAACACTCCTCGGCTACCGACCGAGGAGGTTAAAGCCCATGGTCGGTCAACAAAGTTTTGTACAATGCGGATCCGGGCATTAATGACATAAAGTACTTGGATACATTGAGTCATTACACATAATTTGTGATTTTACTATGGATATTGATCCTTAATTCGCCACCCGTGCCGCATTAAGGCTCGGGAACTCTTGGGCTTGGGCTTATTACTTACAAATATTAAAGGGGCACATTGATCCCACGATCCGGTGTTGCCACCCGACCCGGTGTCTCGGGCTCTTGCATTGCTTGTTCTATGCGTAAAATCTGAAGTCTGTCTGATTTCGAGGAGATTTTGATCCTCGGGTTGGTCGGCCGCACCCAACCTCGAGTCTCGAGGACTGAGCACGCCGCTTTTGTGTCGAAGTGTTACGCTGAGCTAGGACTTGATCCTCGGACCGATTTTGCAAATCAACTTTGAGTCTATGACTCTGAGGATCAGCGGTCTTATGTCATCCTTCAGGTGCATCTCGGGTTTTAGACCGATACATACCTTGAGGGCTACTGGCTATATATCTCGTCAGAGAATAAATTACATCAATAAAAAATATTGACCAAAAATCAGCCCACGACCGAGGTGCTTAACCACCTCGGAAGCAGTTCGACATATAGCTCGGATGCAAGTGGCTGGCTCCTTAGAGGGCAGTTCCGGCATTAAGCTCGGTTAAACTCCTTCCAACTTCTTTGAACCAAGGTGATTTATGACACCTTGGATAAAGTCCGGCGTTGGAGCTCGGATACATAGTCCGACGTTGGAGCTCAGATACATAGTCCGGCGTTGGAGCTCGGATACAGTCCGGCGTTGGAGCTCGGATACATAGTCCGGCGTTAGAGCTGGGAAGCAGTCCGGCATTGGTGCTCGGCTGCAAAAGATACCTCGAATGCAGTCCGGCGTTGGAGCTCGGACGCAAGAGGACCTTGCCACCGGGAACAACTTCAAACCCGAGGCATGGCATAAAAATAACAAGGCATTGATAAAGGCCGTAAACTTAAAGGGGCTCCTCGGATGCCCAACACGTCGAATGCATTTCGGCGATCCTCAAGATAGAAGATGAGAAGATTTGTTGAACCAGTTTTCAAGACCAGCAACCGAAGATGAAGAACATTTCGGAAGAATTGAGGAGCGTCCCTAACTTGAAGACCGGTTCAGGGGAGACTCGACGGTGTCTGGACTAGGGGGTACTCAACGCGTCGTCTAGATCAGTTGGATTGGGCCGAGGACCCCCATGGCCGTATACTCATGGGCGATCCGGACAGCCGCGCATACAAGGAAGAATCAACAAGACTTGGCGATCAAGACAAGGACTCCTCCCCCACCGGCGTATTCGGCTAGGACTCTTGTTATCCTGGGCCTCTGGTGCATTATATAAAACGGGGCCAGGCTAGTCGATAGACATATACAACAACAATCATACCATAGACTAGCTTTTAGGGTTTAGCCTCTACAATCTCGTGGTAGATCTACTCTTGTACTACCCATATCATCAATATTAATCAAGCAGGACATAGGGTTTTACCTCCATCGAGAGGGCCCGAACCTGGGTAAAACATCGTGTCCCTTGCCTCCTGTTACCATTGATCCTAAGACGCACTGCTTGGGACCCCCTACCCGAGATCCGCCGGTTTTGACACCGACAGGCGTCTACATCAGGGTTTAGTTGTGCCCCGATGGAGGCCGTCTTTGCAGGGTCCGTTGGGTGGACTTGGAATTTGACTATTTCATCCGCTGGTTTAAAAGAGGTGGACTTGGATCTTTTATCAAGTATCACATCGTCCCTGTTCACCGTGGAGCGCATCGCGGTGAGTTCCTCGGCCGCTAGGGCTTCGGATAGTGCCTCGAGGGCTAGTGCGGCTGTCTTATTTTCGGCGTGGAGTGCTATGTTCGGATCACTAGCGAGGGTGATGATTCCGTTGGGACCAGGAATTTTAAGCTTCATGTACCCATAATGGGGTATAGCTTGAAAAATTGTGAATACCTCTCGTCCTAATAAAGCATGATATCTGCTGTTGAACGGGGCCACGTGAAATGTGACCTCTTCGGACCTGTAATTGTTCGGCGAGCCGAACACTACGTCTAGCGTGATTTTTCCTGTGCAGCATGCTTCCCGGCTGGGGATTATTCCTCTAAGGGTTGTGCTGCTTCGCTCAATGCGGTTCCAGTCTATTTCCATTTTTCGGAGGGTTTCCTCATAGATGAGGTTTAGTCCGCTGCCGCCATCCATGAGTACCTTAGTAAGGCGAAAGCCGTCTACTATCAGGCTGAGGACCAATGCGGCTGGTGCCCGGGCAGTTCAGAATTTAGGTTCGTCACTGGTATTGAAGGTAATAGCCGTGTCACTCCATGAATTTATTGTTGCTACTTGGTAGACTTCGGCAAGGTTGCGGAGTTGTCATTTTCGCATGTTATTTGATGCGAAAGTCTCAAAGACTATTAACACCGTACTGGTGTTGCTGGGCTGGGATTCTGAAGCTAGAAGCTCTTCGCCACTTTTGGCCACCTGCCGTAGTATCCAACATGCTCGAAGGCTATGAGCTGGAGTGGCGCCCTCTGTGCTATGAATTTTGCAGGGTCCGTTTAGCCAGCCCTCTAGTACGGTTTCGTACCCTTTAGGGGGTTTTGGTTTTTTGGTATTCAACCCAGGTGCTTGATAACGATGCACCCTTTGGTTCCGGACTAGGGATGTATTCGGGGCCGGATTATCCCAAAATTTACTTTCGGTTTTCGAGCGCTCTCCATCGCTTGATACTTTTGCACGATGGTCACCAAGTCAACAAAGCGTGTAATTTCGCATAGCAATTATGGCGTTTAGGATTCCCTTGTCCGTGCAATTATTGCGGAAGATTGAGATTGCATTTTCCTCTCGGCGATCCTTTATCCTGTCCATAACCGGGAGGAACTGGCCCAATGAGTGATGTCTTGTCTCGGCGGGCTCTTGCCGAATTAGAGATAGATCGCATATGCAGGCGGGTGGGTGGAACTAAGTCCGGAACCCTACCCATCTCAAGGCTCGAAGGCCGAGAAGTTTCCAATTTTGGAAGCTTGGATTTCTGGACATTGTCCAACGAGTCTGGTCCGATGCTTGAATTTAAGTTCAGTGTTTGATCGAAGCCCGTCCCTCCGCGGGAATCCGGCATGGGGGGTTCGGGGGTCCGGACATGACTAGTTTTCAATACAGGAGAAGCGTCGCCGCATTGTTCCTCTACCACTGCAACGTGGTGGGTGACCTGGAGAGAGCAAATCTCTCTCAGATCGGTTTTAAGCCCAATCTGATCGTAGTCTGTAGCGACTCCCAGGGAGGCGATGCGATCCAAGAGCTCGTTTACGGACAAGAGATCTATTGGATCCAGCCGATCGGCGAATTCCGAGCTGACGTGAAAATTGCCTTTGACGACTTGAGAGGTCATTGTCGAAGCGATGGTCGGACAGGCGGTCATAAGAAAACCACCTAGCCGGATAGTTTGGCGGCGGCCAGGCTCCTTTGGCGAAAATACCGTCCTTGAAGGCGGAGGAGGCATCCTTCCTATCGGTGACTACGCAGGAACTCTCGGTGAAAGCACCAATGTCGGTATCAAAACCGACGGATCTCGGTAGGGGTCCCGAACTATGCGTCTAGGCGGATGGTAACGAAGACAAGGGACACGATGTTTACCCGAGTTCGGGCCCTCTTGATGGAGGTAAAACCCTACGTCCCCGCTTGATTGATATTGATATTGTGGATGTTTACAAGAGTGGATCTACCACGAGATCAAGGAGGCTAAACCCTAGAAGCTAGCCTATGGTATGATTGTAAGGGTTGTTGATGTTGTCCTACGGACTAGAGCCATCCGGTTTATATAGACACCAGAGAGGTCTAGGGTTACATAGAGTCGGTTACGATGGTAGGAGATCTACATATCCGTATCGCCAAGCTTGCCTTCCACGCCAAGGAAAGTCCCATCCGGACACGGGGCGAAGTCTTCAATCTTGTATCTTCATAGTCTTGGAGTCCGGATGATGATGATAGTCCGGCCGATGATAGTCCGGCCGATGATGGTAGTCCGGCCATCCGGACACCCCCTAATCCGGGACTCCCTCAGTTACATCGATGCAAGTTTTGACACACATCCAGATGACTCTAAGTCTCAAACCGGATACGTAAATATTCTAGATGGGGGAGCGGTAAGCTGGTGCAGTTCCAAGCAAAGCGTGGTAGCTGATTCTACATGCGAAGCGGAGTACATAGCTGCCTAGGAGGCAGCGAAGGAAGGTGTCTGGATGAAGCAGTTCATGACAGGTCTTGGAATTGTGCCTAGTGTATTGAACCCAATGACTCTGTTCTGTGACAACACTGGTTCCATTGCTCTAGCCAAGGAACCAAGGTTTCACAAGAGGACTAGACACATAAAGTGACGCTTCAATTCCATCTGCAATGCGGTAAAGGAGGAGGACATAAACATTTGCAAAGTACATATGGATCCGAATGTTGCAGATCCGTTGACTAAACCTCTTCCATGGGCAAAACATGATAAACACCAGAACTCTATGGGTGCTAGATTCGTTACCATGTAATACTAGATTATTGACTCTAGTGGAAGTGGGAGACTATTGGAAATATGCCCTAGAGGCAATAATAAAGTGATTATTATTATATTTCCTTGTTCATGATAATCGTTCATTATCCATGCTATAATTATATTGACTAAAAACTCAAATACATGTGTGGATACATAGACAACAACATGTCCCTAGTGAGCCTCTCTTTGGACTAGCTCGTTGATCAAAGATGGCTATGGTTTCCTAGCCATGGACATGAGTTGTCATTTGATAACGGGATCACATCATTAGGAGAATGATGTGATTGACAAGACCCAGACTATAAACGTCGCATATGATTGTATCAAGTTTATTGCTATCGTTTTCTGCATGTCAAGTATATGTTCCTATGACCAGGAGATCATGCAACTCACTGACACCGGAGGAGTACCTTGTGTGTATCAAACATCGCAACATAATTGGGTGACTATAAAGATGCTTTACAGGTATCTCTGAGGGTGTCTGCTGAGTTGGCACGGATCAGACTGGGATTTGTCACTCCGTATGACGGAGAGGTATCTCAAGGCCCACTCCGTAATATAGCATCACAATGAGCTTGCAAGAAATGTGACTAAAGAGTTAGCCACGGGATCTTGTATTATGGAATGAGTAAAGAGACTTGCCGGTAACAAGATTGAACTAGGTATGGAGATATTGACGATCGAATCTCGGGCAAGTAGCATACCGATAGACAAAGGGAACTACATACGGGATTAGTTGAATCCTTGTCGTCGAGGTTCAACCGATAAAGATCTTCGTAGAATATGTAAGAACCAATATGGACATCCAGGTCCCATTATTGGTTATTTACCTTAGAGGTGTCTCGGTCATGTCTGCATAGTTCTTGAACCCGCAGGGTCTACACACTTAATGTTTGGTGACGATCTAAGTATAGTTGAGTTATTGTGTTGGTGAGTGAAGGTTGTTTGGAGTCCCGGATGAGATCCCGGACATGGCGAGGAACTCCAGAATGGTCCGGAGGTGAAGATTGTGTTGGGGAACGTAGTAATTTCAAAAAAAATCCTACGCACACGCAAGATCATGGTGATGCATAGCAACAAGAGGGGAGAGTGTCATCCATGTATCCTCGTAGACCGTAAGCAGAAGCATTATGAGAATGCGGTTGATGTAGTCGTACGTCTTCACGATCCGACTGATCCAAGAACCGAATGCACGGCACCTCCGAGTTCAGCACACGTTCAGCTCGATGATGTCCCACGAACTCCGATCCAGCAGAGCTTTGCGGGAGAGTTCCTTCAGCACGACGGCGTGATGACGGTGATGACGTTGCTACCGACGCAGGGCTTCGCCTAAGCACCGCTACGATATGTGCTAAGTTTCCGGTTAATACAATTCTAGCATGAATAATAAACATTTATCATGATATAAGGAAATATAAATAACAACTTTATTATTGCCTCTAGGGCATATTTCCTTCAGTCTCCCACTTGCACTAGAGTCAATAATCTAGATTACACAGTAATGATTCTAACACGCATGGAGTCTTGGTGCTGATCATGTTTTGCTCGTGAGAGAGGCTTACTCAACGGGTCTTCAACATTCGGATCCATATGTATCTTGCAAATCTCTATGTCTCCCTCCTTGACTTGATCGCGGATGGAATTGAAGCGTCTCTTGATGTGCTTGGTTCTCTTGTGAAATCTGGATTCCTTTGCCAAGGCAATTGCACCAGTATTGTCACAAAAGATTTTCATTGGACCCGATGCACTGGGTATGACACCTAGATCGTATATCAACTCCTTCATCCAGACTCCTTCATTTGTTGCTTCCGAAGCAGCTATGTACTCCGCTTCACACGTAGATCCCGCCACGATGCTTTGCTTAGAACTGCACCAACTGACAGCTCCACCGTTCAATATAAATACGTATCCGGTTTGAGACTTAGAGTCATCCGGATTAGTGTCAAAGCTTGCATCGACGTAACCATTTACGACGAGTTCTTTTTCACCTCCATAAACGAGAAACATATCCTTAGTCATTTTCAGGTATTTCAAGATGTTCTTAACCGCTGTCCAGTGATCCACTCCTGGATTACTTTGGTACCTCCCTGCTAAACTAATAGTAAGGCACACATCAGGTCTGGTACACAGCATTGCATACATGATAGAGTCTATGGCTGAAGCATAGGGAACATCTTTCATTTTCTCTTTATCTTCGGCAGTGGTCGGGCATTGAGTGTGACTCAATTTCACACCTTGTAACATAGGCAAGAACCCTTTCTTTGCTTGATCCATTTTGAACTTCTTCAAAACTTTATCAAGGTATGTGCTTTGTGAAAGTCCAATTAAGCGTCTTGATCTGTCTCTATAGATCTTGATGCCCAATATGTAAGCAGCTTCACCGAGGTTTTTCATTGAAAAACTCTTGTTCAAGTATCCTTTTATGCTATCAGAAATTCTATATCATTTCCAATCAACAATATGTCATCCACATATAATATTAGAAATGCTATAGAGCTCCCACTCACTTTCTTGTAAATACAGGCTTCTCCAAAAGTCTGTATAAAACCATATGCTTTGGTCACACTATCAAAACATTTATTCCAACTCCGAGAGGCTTGCACCAGTCCATAAATGGATCGCTGGAGCTTGCACGCTTTGTTAGCACCCTTTGGATCGATAAAACCTTCAGGTTGCATCATATACAACTCTTCTTCCAGAAATCCATTCAGGAATGCAGTCTTTACATCCATTTGCCAAATTTCATAATCATAAAATGCAGCAATTGCCAACATGATTCGGACGGACTTAAGCATCGCTACAGGTGAGAAGGTCTCATCGTAGTCAACTCCTTGAACTTGTCGAAAACCTTTCACAACAAGTCGAGCTTTGTAGATGATAACATTACCGTCAGGGTCAGTCTTCTTCTTGAAGATCCATTTATTCTCGATGGCCTGCCGATCATCGGGCAAGTCAACCAAAGTCCACACTTTGTTCTCATACATGGATCCCATCTCAGATTTCATGGCCTCGAGCCATTTTGCGGAATCTGGGCTCATCATCGCTTCCTCATAGTTCGTAGGTTCGTCATGGTCAAGTAACATGACCTCCAGAACAGGATTACCGTACCACTCTGGTGCGTATCTTACTCTGGTTGACCTACGAGGTTCGGTAGTAACTTGATCTGAAGTTTCATGATCATTATCATTAGCTTCTTCACTAATTGGTGTAGGGATCACAGGAACTGATTTCTGTGATGAACTACTTTCCAACAAGGGAGCGAATACGATTACCTCATCAAGTTCTACTTTCCTCCCACTCACTTCTTTCGAGAGAAACTCCTTCTCTAGAAAGGACCCATTCTTAGCAACGAATGTCTTGCCTTCGGATCTGTGATAGAAGGTGTACCCAACTGTTTCCTTTGGGTATCCTATGAAGACACATTTCTCCTATTTGGGTTCGAGCTTATGAGGTTGAAGCTTTTTCACATAAGCATCGCAGCCCCAAACTTTAAGAAACAACAACTTTGGTTTCTTGCCAAACCACATTTCATAAGGCATCGTCTCAACGGATTTAGATGGTGCCCTATTTAACGTGAATGCAGCCGTCTCTAAAGCATAACCCCAAAATGATAGCGGTAAATCAGTAAGAGACATCATAGATCACACCATATCTAATAAAGTGTGGTTACGACGTTCGGACACACCATTACGCTGTGGTGTTTCGGGTGGCGTGAGTTGTGAAACTATTCCGCATTGTTTCAAATGAAGACCAAACTCGTAACTCAAATATTCTCCTCCACGATCAGATTGTAGAAACTTTATTTTGTTGTTACGATGATTCTCCACTTCACTCTGAAATTCTTTGAACTTTTCAAGTGTTTCAGACTTATGTTTCATCAAGTAGATATACCCATATCTGCTCAAATCATCTGTGAAGGTGAGAAAATAACGATACCCGCAGCGAGCTTCAATATTCAGTGGACCACATACTTCAGTATGTATGATTTCCAACTAATCTGTTGCTCGCTCCATTGTTCCGGAGAACGGCGTTTTAGTCATCTTGCCCATGAGGCATGGTTACTTAAGTACCAAGTGATTCATAATCAAGTGATTCCGAAGTCCATCAAGATGGAGTTTCTTCATGCGCTTTACACCAATATGACCCAAACGGCAGTGCCACTAATAAGTTGCACTATCATTATCAACTCTGCATCTTTTGGCTTCAACATTATGAATATGTGTATTACTACTATCGAGATTCAACACAAATAGACCACTCTTCAAGGGTGCATGACCATAAAACATATTACTCATATAAATAGAACAACCATTATTCTCATATTTAAATGAATAACCGTCTCGCATCAAACAAGATCCAGATATAATGTTCATGCTTAACGCTGGCACCAAATAACAATTATTCGGGTCTAAAACTAATCCTGAAGGTAGATGTAGAGGTAGCGTGCCGACGGTGATCACATTGACTTTGGAACCATTTCCCACGCGCATCGTCACCTCATCCTTAGCCAATCTTCGCTCAATCTGTAGTCCCTGTTTCGAGTTGCAAATATTAGCAATGTAACCGTATCAAATACCAGTGCTACTACGAGCTTTAGTAAGGTACACATCAATAACATGTATATCACATATACCTTTGTTCACCTTGCCATCCTTCTCATCCGCCAAATACTTGGGGCGGTTTCGCTTCCAGTGACCAGTCTGTTTGCAGTAGAAGCACTCAGTCTCAGGCTTAGGTCCAGACTTGGGTTTCTTCTCTTGAGCAGCAACTTGTTTGTCGTTCTTCTTGAAGTTCCCCTTCTTCTTCCCTTTACCCTTTTTCTTGAAACTGGTGGTCTTGTTGACCATCAACACTTGATGCTCCTTCTTGATTTCTACCTCCGCAGCCTTTAGCATTGCGAAGAGCTCGGGAATTGTCCTATCCATCCCTTGCATATTATAATTCATCACGAAGCTCTTGTAGCTTGGTGGCAGTGATTGAAGAATTCTGTCAATGACACTATCATCCAGAAGATTAACTCTGAGTTGAATCAAGTGATTATTATACCCAGACATTTTGAGTATATGTTCACTGACAGAACTATTCTCCTCCATTTTGCAGCTATAGAATTTATTGGAGACTTCATATCTCTCAATCCGGGCATTTGCTTGAAATATTAACTTCAACTCCTGGAACATCTCATATGCTCCATGACGTTCAAAACGTCATTGAAGTCCCGGTTCTAAGCCGTAAAGCATGACACACTGAACTATCGAGTAGTCATCAGCTTTGCTCTTCCATACGTTCTTAACGTCATCAGTAGCATCTGCAGCAGGTCTGGCACCCAGCGGTGCTTCCAGAACGTAATTCTTCTGTGCAGCAATGAGGATAATCGTCAAGTTATGGACCCAGACCGTGTAATTGCTACCATCATCTTTCAACTTTGCTTTCTCAAGGAATGCATTAAAATTCAACGGAACAAAACACGGGCCATCTATCTACAACAACATAGATAAGAAAAATACTATCAGGTACTAAGTTCATGATAAATTTAAGTTCAATTAATCATATTACTTAAGAACTCCCACTTAGATAGACATCTTTCTTATCATCTAAGTGATCACGTGATCCAAATCAACTAAACCATAACCGATCATCACGTGAAATGGAGTAGTTTTCAATGGTGAACATCATTATGTTGATCATATCTAGTATATGATTCACGTTCGACCTTTCGGTCTTAGTGTTCCGAGGCCATATCTGCATATGCTAGGCTCGTCAAGTTTAACCCGAGTATTCTGCGTGTGCAAAACTGGCTTGCACCCGTTGTATAAGAATGTTGAGCTTCTCACACCTGATCATCACGTGGTGTCTCGGCACGATGAACTTTGGCAACGGTGCATACTCAGGGAGAACACTTGTACCTTGAAATTTTTAGTGAGAGATCATCTTATAATGCTACCGCCAATCAAAGCAGAATAAGATGCATAAAGGATAGACATCACATGCAATCAATATAAGTTGTACTAGGAGTATTCTTTATGGAAGAAAAAGCGGTTCCCAAGTTGGTAATTATACCCTCAAGTTTATCGATTCGAGTGGAATCTAGATTTATTTTCTCATTAACCATAGGTTCCTTCTCCTTAATATTTTTCAAAGTCATTCCTACCTTAGATCCATATTGAGTAATTTGATTATGGATATTTTTATCTAGATTTTCAATGGATTCAATGGTAGCAACTTTGTTTTCAATAATTTCGAGCCTTTGCATAACATGCTCCAAAGTTAACATAGTTCCATTAACCAAAAGAGGTGGTGAGCCAAATAAATCTATTAAAGGATTGTAAGAATCAAAAGTATGGCTACCCAAGAAATTCCCTCCGGTAATGGTATCAAGGATATATCTATACCAAGGATTAGCACCTACGTAAAAATTACGAAGAAGAACTGAAGTAGATTGCTTCCTGGTAGATCTATTTTGAGCATTGCAAATTCTATACCAAGCATATTTTAGATTTTCTCCCTCCCTTTGCTTAAAATTTAGAACTTCATTCTCGGGAGATAACGGAGAAGAAATGAGACTAGTCATGACGGCAAGCAAGCAAACTAACACACGAGCAAACAAAAGGCAACGGGGAAAAAGAGGAGGAGATTGGGAAAGAGAGGGCGAATAAAACGGCAAGGGTGAAGTGGGGGAGAGGAAAACGAGAGGCAAATGGCAAATAATGTAATGCGAGAGATAGGGATTGTGATGGGTACTTGGTATGTTGACTTTGCGTAGACTCCCGTCAACGGCGCCCGTGATCCTTCTTGCTACGTCTTGAGCTTGCGTTGGTTTTCCCGAAGAGGAGAGGATGATGCAGCACGATGGCGTAAGTATTTCCCTTAGTTTTTGAGAATCAAGGTATCAATCCAAGAGGAGGCCACGCACAAGTCCCTCGTACCTGCACAAAACGATAGCTACTCGCAACCAACGCGATTAGGGGTTGTCAATCCCTTCACGGTCACTTACGAGAGTGAGATATGATAGAGATAATATTTTTGGTATTTTTGATATAAAGATGCAAAGCAAAAAGTAAAAGCAAAGTAAAAACAAAGCAAGTATAAAACTGATGGAGATTGACATGATGAGAATAGACCCGGGGGCCATAGGTTTCACTAGTGGCTTCCTCAAGAGCATAAGTATTCTACGGTGGGTGAACAAATTACTGTTGAGCAATTGACAGAATTGAGCATAGTTATGAGTATATCTAGGTATGATCATGTATATAGGCATCACGTCCGAGACAAGTAGACCGAAATGATTCTGCATCTACTACTATTACTCCACTCATCGACCGATATCCAGCATGCATCTAGAGTATTAAGTTAAAAATAGAGTAATGCCTTAATCAAGATGACATGATGTAGAGGAATAAATTCATGCAATATGATAAATACCCCATCTTGTTATCCTCGATGGCAACAATACAATACGTGCCTTGCAACCCTTTACATCCTTGGGTAAGGACACCGCAAGATTGAACCCAAAGCCATGCACTTCTCCCATCGCAAGAACTACCAATCTAGTTGGCCAAACCAAATGGATAATTCGAAGAGACTTGCAAAGATAACTCAATCATACATAAAATAATTCAGAGAAGATTCAAATATTATTCATAGATAAGCTGGATCATAAACCCACAATTCATCGGTCTCAACAAACACACTGCCAAAAAAGAAGATTACATCGAATAGATCTCCGAGAGAGAGGGGAGAACATTGTATTGTGATCCAAAAAGAGAGAAGAAGCCATCTAGCTACTAGCTATGGACCAAGGTCTAAATTAAACTACTCACAGTTCATCGGAGAGGCTATGGTGTTGATGTAGAAGCCCTCATGGTGGATGCCCCTCGGCGGAGCTCAAAACAGAGCCCCAAGATGGGATCTCTTGGATCTGAGGAAGTTCTTGGCGGTGAAATTAGGTTTTTGCCTCTTGTTACGATCGTTTGGGGTGCGTAGGTATATATAGGAGGAAGGAGTACGTCGGTGGAGCAACAGGGGGCCCACGAGGTGGGTGCGCCTAGGGGCGCCCACCCTCGTGACCGACTCCGTTGTTCCTTGGCGTAGGGTCCAAGTCTCCTGGATCATGTTCGGTGAGAAAATCACGTTTCCGAAGGTTTCATTCCGCTTGGACTCCGTTTGATATTATGTTTCTTCGAAACACTGAAAAAGGCAAAAAAGCGACAATTACGAAATTTGGGCCTCCGGTTAATAGGTTAGTCCCAAAAATAATATAAAAGTGGAAAATAAAGCCCATTATAGTCCAAAACAGTAGATAAAGTAGCATGGAGAAATCAAAAATTATAGATACGTTGGAGATGTATCAGGCATCCCCAAGCTTAATTCATGCTCGTCCTCGAGTAGGTAAATGATAAAAAGAGAATTTTTGATGCGGAGTGATACTTTGGCATAATTCCAATGTAAATCTTCTTAATTGTGGTATGAATATTCAGATCCGAAAGATTCAAGACAAAAGTTCATATTGACATAAAAATAATAATACTTCAAGCATACTAACTAAGAAATTATGTCTTCTCAAAATAACATGGCCAAAGAAAGTTATCCCTACAAAATCATATGTTCTGGCTATGCTCCATCTTCCCCACACAAAATATTTAAATCATGCACAACCCCGATGACAAGCCAAGCAATTGTTTCATACTTTAACATTTTCAAAACTTTTTTGATCTTCACGCAATACATGAGCGTGAGACATGGATATAGCACTATGTGTGGAATAGAATGGTGGTTGTGGAGAAGACAAAAAGAGGGAAGATAGTCTCACATTGTCGGGGAAACTGATCTGACCCACGAACACCTATGGGACCGGCGGACCGAGCCCCTTTCGGTTCGGCGGGGGGCGGAGATCGCACGAAGAGCAGATCGAGGTGAAGCTCACGAGCAGTTTACCCAGCTTTGGAGCTCTCCGGAGAGATAACACTCCTACTGCTGCATGTCAGAATGTATTGAGTTCTTGCTTGGGAGCGCTGAGTGCTACAGTACACACCAGCTGCTAACGAGACCTAGCGTGAGTGTTTTCTGCCTTCGAACCTTTCCAACCCCTTCGAACCTTTCCAACCCCCTTCCCTCTACATTGCGCATGGGCCTCCTTTTATATGCTCAAGGGGTCTCCGACAGGTGGCAACGTAGACAAGGGTAAAAATGGAAAAGGAACTGCGGTTGGTACAGCTACCTGTACAGTGTATCATATCTAACCCTGACGGCAGGGGACAAAGGCATTAAATGCCCGTCTCGTCGTCCAAACAAAGGCAAACAGGGACCGTCGTGGGGCGCCACCGCTTACCACGATGGCAATCTTGTCGGCGTCGCTTGCCACCGGCGCTTTCGTGGCCGCCTGACCTCTTGCCACGCTGCTTGGAAAGGTCGTGGCGACACGTTTGTGGATGTCTTTGGAGCGCAGGGACAGTGGTAGTCTGCTGGCAGCGCCTTGCCGCGGTTGTTGCCTTTGTCGCGTCCGGAAGCTTGTCGCTCGCCGGGCCTTCTTGACGGACGTGGCGGCGTCGCGGCAAGTTCCTTGAGATGCCTTGGGTGGCCTTCGGCAAGCTCCTCTTGCCGGGCCTTGTCTCCTTGGCTTGAATACTTTGTTCTTGAATGGCTCCAAAGGAACCACGGAGGACCTTGGCGGTCACCCGGCAAGCCTTGCCGCTGGGCGCCAGAATCGCCTGCGGCACGAAGTTCGGGATACTAGGGTACCCCTACTCTAGTACACCGATAAAAGCCCCCGGGCCTGGGCCACACACGGTGCCGAGCGCTCTTGGGCCAGGCGCAAAACAGGGCACGGGCACACGAGGCCTGGGTTACGCCGTAACTCACTCCGGACCCACCACGCCCTCCATGAACGGCACGCGCGTCGAATGCGGCATCGTGGGAGAGATCGTGGGTGGTTTCTTTATTCGGAAGACGGAACGCCCGCCCTTGAACTCCTGTTTATAAGCAGAGGAAACAGGGCAGTTTGCCCATCTCGCCAGATTCTTGTTCCAATCTCCAAAACCTCCGCCGCCCCCCTTCTTCCCAAGGCTGAAAAGAGAGCAGCGCTCACTTCATCGCCACCAAAGATCACCAACGCCATCGATCTCCCCACCACCTCCGCCATGGCTCAAAGCCGACAAGGGAAGGTCGTGAAGTCGGCCGAGGCGCAGCTGCTCATGGCGCCGCGAAGGAGCGGCAATCTTCCCCTCAGCTCACTGAAGGATCCGAGGGAGTACTACTACCTCTTCGGTCGACGGAGACGCGAGCGCACCAGCGCAGAAGGTACTCCCGGTACCGCCGCTTGAACCGGCTCAATGGATACCTTTCTTTGCCTTTGTTCTTCTACTGCAGGCTCTGCCCGCCTTTCTCCGAGTTTTTCTGTGATATCATGAACACCTACGGGTTCCGCCTCCTTGACTTCACCCCCAATGCTGTTCTGACCATGGCAGTTTTCGCACATCTCTGCGAAAACTTTGTCGGAGTCTATCCGAACGTAGCTCTTTTCCGCCACTTCTTTATGCCCCGAGTTGAGAGAGGGGAGCCTCTTCTTGGCGGAATCGCTTGGATCTCGAGGATTGGCAAGAAGGAAGCTTATCTGGAGGAGAGCTCCGCAGCAAGTGGGAGGAATGGAGGGCCGATCGGTGCTGGATTGTCGAGGAGAACCCGCAGCCATTTACCGCCCAAATACCAAACCCCAATAGTGCGCTGCAACGATTGGAGCAACGTGGCCCCGGAAGACGCTAGGCTGAAGATTGCCGTCACCCGGATCCTGCGCCTCAGGCTTGCCGGGCTCACCGTAGGCACCGTTAGCGCAGACTTTCTTCGCCGCCAGACGCTTCTTGCAGAGAGGAGGAGACCTGCACAGGAGTTCCGTAACGCGGCGGATATCATGAGGCTGCGCCCGGGCCTTAATTTCAACTTCACTGTCCTGGAACTGGATGCGATGCTCTTGGAACTGTTCAAGCCCGATCCTGATCATCCCGAAATGTTCAGGTTGCCGAAGGGTGTCGTTCCGCTGTGCAACAATTCCTCGCTCGATCGCATCCGTGCAGTGATGCCGCTGTGCGACTCACATGGAATTGTCCCAACTTGGCAAGAGCCTGCAGATGACGTCGTGCGGGAGTTCTTTGACGGCCTGGTAGAAGTGCCGGTCCGCCCCGATGAACAGAAGACTCTCACCCGCGACACCACCGATGATGAGATGCAGCGCATCGCCACCAGGCTGGAAGAAGCGGCAGCAGCCGCTGCCGCGGGCGAGTTCGGATTCACCGTGGAGGAGGCAGAGGCAGCAGAGGCGGAAAGCCTTGTCGAGCGAGGGGAGCTTGCCGGCGAGGAGGAGCTTGCCGAGCCTGAAGCTGAGTCGAGCGAACCCGCCGAGGGCGCCTCCTCCCCACCTTCAGACAGCTTGCCGCGAGCGGAGCCCCAGCTCCACCGAGAAGGCGTCTTCGCAAAGCCGGGGACGTAGCGGGGCGGCAGACGGGTTATCAGCCGGGCCGCCAAGGTGACGCTGCTTCCACCGCTGGCAAGCGCTGTTGCCGCTGAGCACCTCACGCTGCTGCGGCAACCGGAGCGGGGCCCTCCCAGACCACCGCTTCTGCTCCCGCCAAGCGGTCAAGGGAACCCACTCCTCCGCCTCGTCGCACCGGAG
This sequence comes from Aegilops bicornis, assembly GCA_021605145.1. Classification (NCBI taxonomy): domain Eukaryota; kingdom Viridiplantae; phylum Streptophyta; class Magnoliopsida; order Poales; family Poaceae; genus Aegilops; species Aegilops bicornis. The sequence goes on along the minus strand of CM038669.1, from coordinate 165,528,686 downwards.
GCGAGCCGGAATTTGATCTCTCCGCGCTCAGCTCCGACGAGGAAGAAGAAGAGTAAGATTTTTTGCTGTACTTGTAGTTCTTTGATTTGTTGCTTTGTCTTGTATCTGATTTGCTTCACTCTGAACCCATTCCTTTTCAGGACGCTGGCCCAGAGAGTGTCGAAGAGAGCCAAGGCCCCGGTGATTGTCATCGAGGACTAACCTACCACGACAGTTAGGAGGCGCGTCCGAGACCACCTTGCCAGACGCTGCAACTCTTCCTCAAAGCAGCCCTCAGGCCAGCCCCAGCGTAAGTATATGGTTTACTTCCTGCCGTTAGGCGTGCATGGGTGCTCTTTCTTCTTGCCGATATCATCGTTGGTTTGTGTAGGAGCAGAGCAGCCTCACCAGGAGTGCCCGGAAGCCGCTCCCGAAATGCCATCTGCTTCGACTACACCGCCAAGGGAGGATCCCCCGGCAAGGGAGAATTCTCCGGCAAGGGGCAATTCTCCGGCAAGGGACAGCTCTCCGGCAAGGGACAGCACCAGCGATCCCCCGGTGGCGGAGACCATGACTGTAGACCCTAGCACAGGTAATCTTCTTGCTTGAAAACTTCCCTTGTGTTCTTCTTCTTCTGATTTTCTTTTTGAATATTTGCTTGACTTTTCTTTCTTTTCCGGTCGTCAGATCCATCTATCGCAGAGCCGATGGAGATCGAGGTCGCCGGCTAGGAGGACGACGCCGCTGTCACCAAAGAGGAAGCCGGCGCTGATGATCCCGCCGGCGAAGAGGCCGCCAAGGCTGCTGCCGCAGAAGCTGGCGAGGGCCCCGGCGATCGCACTGACGGCCCTGAGGCCGCAGGAGCGCCAGGCGCTACGCCGACCGCCGATCCCTCCGCCGCTGCTGCAGCGTCAGGCTTCGAAGAGCCCCAGCCCGGCGCCTATTTGAAGGCCGGCGATGGCGTCTTCATCAAGCTCCCCTGGGCGTCGAGCTCCAGAGCGCCGATCGAAGGAGAGACTTTTGATGAAGAGTTGCTCGCCTCCGCTGGGCTGACGATGGTCGACGCGCCAAGCAGCAGCAGCGGCGAGTCTGAGGAGGAGCAGCTGCTGCGGAAGCTGTTGTCGCTATACCGCGCCCGATAGGCTAAGCTGGAATCCCGAGAAGCGCTTGTCGCGAAGGTGGGAGCAGACATCGAGAAGCGCGCGGAGGAGCTCCGGGGCCTCAACCAGGAAGCTCTCCGGTCCCTGGAAGTGGAGCGGGAGCAACTCGCCGAAGAGCGTAAAGCCTTCCTCCTCGAGAAGGCCGAAGCTGAAGAGCAACAGCAGCTTGCCGCTGAGAAGTTGTCTGCGCAGGAAGGCGAGTTGGCGCAGCGGAAGGTTAACCTTGACAGCCATGAGGAGGATCTTGCCGCGCGCGAACAAACATTCGGCGGGGCTCTCAAGGAAGCAAAGGATGCTGTCGCAGCTGCCGAGGCCGCGAAGAAGGAGCTGGAGACGAAGGTGGCGCAGCTGGAGGCCAATCTCAAGGAGAGCGGCGAGGAGCTTGCTGCGCTCAAGCGTGAGCGCGAGAAGGACGCCTACACCCTTGGCGAGCTGCAGGGTCGCTCGCCGAGAGGAGCAAGGAGCTCAGCCACCAAGGACTCCAACGCAGATCTTGAGTTGAAGCTGACCACCTTGACTCAGACCGGACGGCGCCAGGAGCAGGAGGTGGCCTTGAAGGAGAAGATCAAGGCCGACGAGGCGCTGGCGAGGCCGCCGCCGCCTGTAACACTTTTAGGGAGAATGTGGAGCACTGGACCGAGGGTCTCGTGGATGTTGCTGCAGCCATCGACAGGGAGCTGGCGCAGCTGGGGATGGAGGACCTTGGGTATTCCTCCGATGAGCACCTCCAACCCAGCGCCAAGCTCAGCTTGTTCTTCAAAGGCGTGGTGACGGCCCTCCAGCGACTCCGGGAAGAGATCCCAAAGCAGCTGGCCGACGAGTCGCGCCAGATCTGCGCGGGAGCTCTTCAAAAGGTGCTGATGAAGGTGGCCTTCCGCAATCCAGGCCTCAACCTCACCAACATCCTCAAGACCTTGCCGCCGGATGCTGATGTGGAAGCGCTCAAGACCCTTGTCGCACCCATCGTGGACAGGGTGAGCGGGATCAAGAGGGTTGATGGCGATCGCGTAGATTAGGCCGCCCGTTTTCTCTTTTTCTTGCCGCTGCTGGTCATGTTATGAGAACAATCTATTAGAGCTGCGACAAGCTATCTTGTAATATAACCCTATTTCGGGTAGTGATTGCTATGTTATTTCCTTTACTTGATTCCTTCCTTTGTATGTTTTTGCCCTACGCTTTTAGGGAACTTGTAGGCGCAGGCACCTTAGTCAGCGAAGCGCTGAGTGCGGACGTCACTATTTGGCGGTGCTGCTACCGACAAGAAACCTTGTCGCAGCTCACTTAAGTTGTTGAGCGGACTCGAAACAAAGTAAGGGCGCAACTAGCTACGAGTTGGTTCCTCCGCGCACAGGTTTTCCATACAAAGCACGGTCGTTCGAGGAGAATAACTTAAAAAAAATTAAAACTGATTGCTCAAATTATAGCAACTTAGCTTTTCTGTTGTTTGCTTCCCGGTAAGGCGAAACTTCTTCGAACGATGCTTGGTCCATACCATTATCTTCTCCTTTCCCCCCCGGCAAACTTGTGGGCGAGGGAACCTTCCTTTCTTTGAGAAAGAGAAAGAAGAGAAAATAAAGATATGGAGCCTTGCGGCTCGTTATTGCTTACCGGAGATAGGCGCTGCACAAAATGTCAGGTAACGCATGCAAAAATAAAGTAGAGAGCATGAAATTGACAAGATGTGCGGAGCACATGAGCTTTACTTATGCACGGGGTCTACGCCCGGCTTTGTACAAAGGATTACATGCAACATCGGCAAGACTTGTACAAAAGTTGGTTGCCGGAACAGGTTCCGCAACCGCGCCTCTATGGGTAAAACTTACGAAGATGCTCAATGTTCCAGGAGTTGCTCACCGAATGCCATCTTCGGTCTCAAGGCGGACAGCCAGTGCCTAGTGACTCGTTTCACCCGGTAAGGGCCTTCCCACTTCAAGGCCAATTTGTTGGAATTCTTGGCGGACTGAACGCTACCAAGAACAAGGTCGCCTTTCCTCGAGACTTCCGGCACTAACTTTGGCGGTTGTGGTAGCGGCGCAAAGCTTCTTGATATCGAGCAGCTAAGACAGCCGCTCAAGACGGTCCTCCTCAAGGAGCAGTGCATCATCTTGTCGCAACCTCTCTTGCTCAAGCTCATCATAAGCGAGCACTCGAGGTGACCCGTATACGAGTTCCGTGGGGAGAACTGCCTCTGCTCCATAGACTAGAGCGAAAGGTGTCCGCCGGTGGCTCGATTTGGCGCCGCCCCGATCGACCAAAGAACCACCGGCAGCTCCTCAATCCAGCTTTCTTCCGCACTTGTGCAGCCTTGTCGAAGTCCTGGTTTTGAGCCCGCCAAGACTTCAAAGATTCGCCCTCTCGCTTGACCGTTACTTCTCGGATGAGCAATGAAGCGAAGCGGAACCTTGGCGCCAAGATCTTGGACGTCTTGCATGAAGGTGCGGCTCAGAATTGCATGCCGTTGTCGATGATGATCCCGTTAGGGATCCCAAACGGCAAACAATCGACTGAAGAACTTGATCGCCGATGTTGTCTTTGTCACCTTCCTCATCGCTTCCACTTCCGCCACTTTGTGAACTTGTCGATTGCAACGCATAAGTACTCAAAGCCCCGACAGCTCGGGAAAGGGGCCGAGGATGTCGAGCCCCTGCACCGAAAATGGCCGTGATAAAGGGATCGTCTGGAGAGCTTGAGCTGGCTGGTGTATCTCGCTTGGAATGGAACCGCACGCTTCACACTTGGTTACTTGTGCGGTTGCATCCTCGGAGGGCTGTCACCAAAGAAACCTTCTTAACGCTTTCAAGCAAGTGCTCTTGGCGCCAATGTGGTGACCACATATGCCTCCATGTATCTCTCGCCAATAGCTTTTGTCCGCCTTCGGTGAATACACTTCAATTTCACGCTGTTGAGTCTTCTTACATGCAGTGTGTTGTCGATAAACCGGTACATACTTGACCGCCGGGCTACTCTTTCCGCTTCTTCTTGCTCTTCGGAAGTTCTCCGTCTCAAGGAAATGGACAATCTGCTGCGCCCATCTTTGGAGCTTGCGGCTCGACAACAAGGACTAAAGGCACATCCGCTGCTGCGGAACATCCTCTTCTACGGCGAGAGCCTGCGGCTCGGTCGGAGTTGACGTTCCCGGCAAGCTTGCCGGAGCAAAACTTGTCGGAGCGCTCGCTTCAACGGAACAAACCCTAGGGCTTGTCGAAGGCAGATCGCTTCCTCAAAGACCTTTGGTGTTGATCTTGAAGACCTTCTTGGCGGCGGCTTCGGGAGCTCACGGAAAATAGTCACCGTAAATCAACTTCCTCTTCTTGCTCGCCTGGTTGATGGCGTTACAGACGGTTGAGTCGGTTTGAGCACAAAGATCCTGGTTCCACAGTAACTTAAGTGCGGTGCGATTCGACAGCCATCAAGAATGTCGTTCGAGCTCTTGGAACATATTCCATCAGTAGGCCGTCAAAGTGCTCTTCTAGTTTTCTCACTTCATCAACATAAGCTTCCATCAACGGACTCGATAACTCTTGTTCACTTGGCGGATGACAAGTCGTGAGTCACCCGACAATGAGCTTCTTGATCCCAAGGTCTCGCTGCGATCTCGAGACCGGCAAGCAAACCTTCATACTGCAGTATTGTTTGTTGCTTGCTCCTTGGGAAAGTGCATCCGGACTACGTACTTGAGGTGCTCTCCGGTGGGTGCAACAAGTAGCACGCCAAGACCGGGCGCCTTTGCGCCGAGAAGGCACCATCAAAGTACATCAGCCACTCTTTGCCTACTTCCTTGACGGGGATGCTCGTTCGGAATTTCTTCATCTTGTGTTGGCGCCCATTCTGCTATGAACTCCGCCCGGTGCTCGCTTTGGATAGTTGAAGTGCTTTCAAACTTGAGGCCAAAGCTTGAGAGTTCCAAAGTGCCCACCGACAATCCCGCCTGCTGCTTCGGATTTTGGCAAGATCCTCTTCAGCCGGAAAACGAGTGACGACCGTGATCTCATGTGCTTGGAAGTAATGGCGCAGCTTTCTCGAGGCCATGAGAAGGCCGAAAAGCAATTTCTGCACACCGTAGTACCTTGACCTAGCCCCCTGCAGAAGGGAACTGACAAAGTAAACTGGGCGCTGCACCATTCTTTTCTGCATCTTCTCACACGCCTGCGCAGATCCATCTTTGTCGGGACCAGAGCTTGCCGGTGAAGTCTCTTGCTTGTCGCTGGATGCATCTGCCGTGGTTTCCGGCTCATCATCCGCCTCCCTCTCCACTACTAACGCAGCACTAACCACTTGATTGGTTGCCGCTATATATAGCAGCAACTTCTCTTGTGGCTTAGGTGCGACAAGTGTTGGAGTGGATGACAGGTATCTCTTCAAGTCTGCGGCGCAGCCTCCGCTTCGAGTCCATTTCATTGGACCTGCCTTTTTCAATATTTTGAAAAATGGCAGGTATGCTACCAGCAGACCTAGAGATAAACTCGCTGAGAGCAGCCACGCGAACCGGCAAGTCTTCAGACATCCTTGACGCGCTTTGGTGCTTCAATCTGCTCAATGGCCTTGATCTTGTCGGGATTGGCTTCAATTCCCCGCTGAGACACAAAGAACCCGAGAAGCTTGCCGGAGGGGACTCCAAACACACACTTCTCGGGGGTTGAGCTTGAGGTTGATCTTGCGCAGATTTGCAAAGGTTTCGTCTAAATCTTGAATCAGAGTCGCCTTGTCCTTGCTCTTGACTACTATGTCATCCATGTAGGCTTCCGCATTTCTGTTTATTTGCGGCTCAAAAGCGTCATGGACTACTATGTCATCCATGTAGGCTTCCACATTTCTGTGTATTTGCGGCTCAAAAGTGTCATGGACTACTCTTGCAAATGTTGAACCAGCATTCTTTAATCCGAAAGGCATCTGTACGAAGCAGTATGTACCACATGGGGTGATGAATGCGGTCTTCTCCTCATCCTCTTCTGCCATGAAGACCTGATGGTATCCTGAGTATGCATCAAGAAATGAAAGCAAGTCACATCCGGCCGTGGAGTCAACAATGCAGTCGATGCTGGCGGCAAGGGAAATGGGTCTTTGGGACAAGCTTTATTAACATCGGTAAAGTCGATACAAAGCCTCCATTTCCCGCTTGCCTTGGCGCATACTACTGTGATTGGCCAACCACGTAGGGATGGAGCACTCCTCCGACAAGGCCTGCTGCTTCCAATTTCTTGATTTCTTCTGCGATGAATTCTTGGCGCCCACCGCTCGCTTCCTCGACTTTCTTCGCTTGACGGGCGCAAGATGAGGACAGACGGCAAGATGGTGCTCAATTACTTTCCTGGGAACAACGGGGATGTCAGACGGTTGCCATGCAAACACGTTGACGTTCGCCCGCAGGAAAGAAATGAGCGTGCTTTCCTATTTAGAGTCGAGAGTGGCGCTGATGGTGAAGGTACCACCAGCGCCATCCTCCTTGGCGGACACCTTCTTGGTCTCTGGTGGAGCTGTCATCGTCTTCTTACACTTGTCGGTGGAGCTCGATGGTGCGTCCTCGACGGTAGCGCAGCACTCCGAAGAGGTGCGCTTGCCGGAGTGGGCATCAGAACTCTTGCCGGACTTGGTCTTCTTCTTCGCCCCGGGAGCTTCAGCGGCAAGTGACTTGCGATCTGCTGCGGCTGCTGCTTCCCGGTAGATCTTGTCGGCGCAGATAAGAGCATCCTTCTTGTCGCCAGGGACAGAGATGACGCTTATCGGCCCTGGCATCTTCAGCATGTTGTATGCATAATGAGAGGCTGCCATGAATTTGGCGAGTGCGACGGCCAAGTATCCCATTGTAAGGCAATGGAAAATCAGCAACGCCAAAAATGACCCTCTCGATCCCGAAGTTCAACTTCGCTGCCAAACGTCACCGCAACGTGATCTTTCCCTTGACTTGCTCCTTCCCGGATTGATTCCTTGGAATGTGCGGTCTCTTCGAGCTTCGCCATCGTGGATCCGGAGTTTCGAGCACCGGAGGAGATCAGTTCAAGCCCGGCCCGCCCGTCAACTAGCATCTTAGTGACCTTGAGGTTGCGGATAGTTGGTGAAACCAACATCGGCAAGCACCGACCGCAGTTACGCGATCGTGGTGGTCCTCAATATCAAAGATGATAGGCGTCTTTGGACCATTTCAGAGGCTTGCGTGACTCGACGGATGGTTACGCCGCATTGACTTCCGCATCCATCGCTTGAGCCGGGCGGTGTGAAGTATGCAGAGAAGCACCGCCGTCAACGCACAGGACCTCTGTGGCTTTCTGGAACTCCTGCTCATCGGTCTCGTCATCATCCATGTCTTCATCGTCGTCGTCATCTTCATCCTTGTCACGGCCGCGGGGAGGTCTGTCTCCTTGCCGCTGCTTGGCCTTGCCGCGGCGTCCTCCCCGGCCGGGGCATTTCTTGCTAGCTCCTCCAGCACCTTCCTGGGCCTTCTCCTAGTCGCGTCGTTCGTATTCAGCCTTTTGCTGCTCGACCTTCTTGCAGCTCTGGAGGTCATGGCCCTTGGTGCGGTGGATCTTGCAGTATTGCTTGTTGGCTCCGTCCTGCTTGTCGGCGACCGCCATAGCCTGGCAGTTGGTGCCCGCGGCAATCTCCTTGCCGGAGCTACCAGCTTTGGCTTTCTTGGCGCCACCTCCGTTGCCGGACTGCTCAACGACTAGCACATCTTTGCCTTTCTTTTTCATGTTGTTCCGCCGCCGGTTTTTCTTTGCCGGGGCGGCCTCCTCACTATCAGATCCTCCTGCTTCTAAATTCTCTCCGGGGAGTTTCCTCCCTTCCTCAGCACGTGCACTCTTGTCGGCCAGGGCATATAGCTCATCGACGTCTCTCGATCTTGCACATCGCCATCTCCTCCGCATCCTGCGGTTTCGCGACGCTCGATGGAACGCGCTGATTACATGGCGTGGTGGACATCCGGGATGTTGTCTTTGTCTGTGGCTGAATCTCACGAATGAACTTGCGCGAGGCTCTCCTTCCTTCCGGGCGAAAGCGAGATGAAGGTCGCTCTCTTGGCCATGAGGCTTGTGGCCGCTGTAAGGCGCCGACAAACTGATGGCATAGGTCTGCCGAGGAGGATATGGAGTTGTCCGGCAAGTGCATGAGCCAGATCTCGACATTGGGTTTGAGTACCCGCGGAAGTAGTTGGCCAGATCTTGTCGCCTCGCCGCCCGCAGCTTGCACCGCGATGGTGTAGATGCTGAGGAACTCCGACGGATGCGTCTTGCCGTCGTACTTCTCTGGTACGTCTGGCTTGAAATTCTTCTTGTTGGGCCACTGGACTTGCCGCAGCTCACGAGTGAACGCAGGGCAACCTACCGCGTACGGCAAGTCGCCTGGTTCCCCTGGCACATGCATGTCGACAGCGGGCCCAGCGCGCTGGTCTGATTGATGCCGCGCTTCTCTTCGGCGCTCGATGCGAGTTCGAGTGTCTTCTTGCTGTCGTTCATGAAGAACTTGGCGCTGATCGCGACGAGCTCGTGGATCTGATGACGCGGTGGAGTCGCTGTCGAGATGGATCCGGTGAGTTGGCGATCTTGGCCTTCGGGGTGGAGAGTGCATGGTGGTTGCACCCCCACCGGTTTCGTCGCCACCGGCTCGTGCTTGGCAGTCCTATCAAGGGCAGCGATATGTACTGGCTGCCGCGGAGCTGCCGCCGTTGGCAAAGCCGATGAGACTCTGAATGGTGGCCCTCCATTCATCGACCTTGTCTGCCGTTGGAGGGTAATCCAGGAGCAATTGAGCTCTCGCCAAAGCTTCTGCTGGAGTGGTGGGTGGCAGTGGCGAACGGCGCGAGGAGCGTGTTGGGGATGTAACTACTGAATATAAACCGCCCTGAAGGGGCCGGTTTACCCTCGGCCATAATTGGGGCCCACGAAGACTCAGAAGATGGCGATTGTTGTAGAGCTTAGAGGCCCGGAGCCCAGGGGCGAGTTACGGCCCATAATGGTAAAACCGCCATCACCATGTAACTTGTGTTGTAAGATAAGAGAAAGAAGAGACCGAGCCGGACACTTGTATGAGCCGGCCTCGGGACTCTGTAGACCGGCCGGACGTCAACCCGTGTATATAAGGGGACGATCCGTGGCGGTTTAGGACGCATAACAACGATTTGAGGCTTAGGCGAAGCTATTGCTCCCTAGTCGCCAAATCACATCAATCCCATCACAAACTAGACGTAGGCTTTCACCTTCATCGAAGGGGCGAACTAGTATAAACTCGTGTCTTTGCGTCCGCTTTAACCCCTTTAAGTTAACCCGTACGATGGCCTCACGACTAAGTCCTTTCATGAGGACATCTGCCGTGACAATTCCACGACAGCTGGCGCCCACCGTGGGGCTATCGCACGATGGTTTGATGATCTTAGAGGGCAAGTTCGAAGGACTCGAAGGCTATCTTTGTGGGCGGATGACCAAGAGTCGTCGCGGCAAGCTCTACATCGACGATGCTGTTTGGGGCCCGAGGCGGCTCGATTGAGTCTGGTACCGGGTCCCTTTGGTGGCATACACGTGTTCATCGGCAAGATCGGTGAGCCAGGGCTGGGCCAGACATCTGCACCGACCTCGCCGAGACGGCTCGGCCGGGCGAAGAAGAATCCTGCCTGGCTAAACCGGTTGTCGGCGTGCTTCGTGGGAGTCATCCACGGAGGAGACTATGAGGGCGGATCAGCATCCGGTGGCGAAAACCGTTGTCTACTGGCGACGAAGTCGTCGACCGGGAAACCGAAGTCTTTGTACCAGCTGCAAGATGGCGGATCGGGGCTGTTCCGACGGTAACAGTATTCCGAACCCCTTTGATCTGCCCAACCGGGTTGGAATATTCATGGCCGGTACACAAGCGACGCTTCACGCCTCAACCGCCGCGACAACGGTCGCCGGTTCGACAGCGGCGGGGGCAGCCAGGGCAGGAGGCCCTGTGCGCCCGCCGGCTCAAGTTTTATCGTAATTATTTGATGCGTTAGGCTGTGCTCATGGCGTAGGCTAACCCGCGGATCAAGATCTGCATAACACGAGATTGCAAAGGTGAAGGAGCAAATCACTCGTGCTAAAGCGGATCCGGCAGCTCTGACGCTAGGATGGTGGCGTAGCGGGCCTCTTTGGATGCGTGAGCTTATAGGCTCATCTTTGGGATGTAACGCGTCGCATGAAGTCATGAAAAGAAAGTACAGATCCCGTTTGCCCTCGGTTTTCGAGGGAAGAGACCTCTTCAACACCCCGGGAGCAGGGACCAGTAATCCGCCGCCAGTGGTGAACCGGGCGGAAGCACCTGGGACGGGCACGCCGACTCAGCCCCGTGTGATAGATCTACCTCGCCATCATGCCGGCGCGCCTCAGGCTGTGCAAACACCTCCAGGTCACTACTCCAACCCGATGGATAACCTTGTTGCGGCTGCGGCGCGGTTGGAGGCGATTCCAATCGAAGGCGATTCACCACAGGCGGTGGAAACACGCCGGGTCAAAGAGCTCCTTAGGATGGCTCTGGTCCAACAGGAAGCGTATTCAAACAGCCGCGATCGGATCCACTCCACCCCCCGCCCGAGCCGGAGCTATAGCAGGCATGCAGATGAACCGGCCGTGTCAAGTAATGCGCAGCACGGTGCACCCCGCGGCAACAACACGGCGGGTGGTTTCGAAAACGCTCAAGAGTTGGTGGACCGGGCCAGGGCACGTAGGGGGGCTGAGTTAGCAGCACAGCATCAAGATTATCAGCTTGCGCCGGTTCGACCGACTATCTTCGAGCCTGGAGCTACATCTAGCTCTTTGGGGGTGCCTTGCCTCGTCCCGGCTTTACGCAATATATGTTTGCCCAAAGATTTCAAGGGGCCACGCAAGGTGCCCAATTATACCGCCGATCTGGCTCTAGAAGCATGGATAGAAAGCTATGAGATGGCCATGGAGATGCTGGATGTGGATGAAGCTGCGTGTGCAAAGTATTTTACCATGATGCTTGAAGGTACGGCACGCATTTGGTTGAAAACTTGCCACCCAATTCCATCAGTTCATGGACCCAGCTATGCGGACCGGTTCATTCAGAATTTCAAAGACACTGTAAGCAGCCCATGTCTGTGGTGGACTTGGCGGCTTGTGTCCAGCCGAGGGAGAATCCACAACCCATTGGGTGCGCCGCTTTTGAAGTTCTACATTCTTCGGACCGGATCAACACCGATTACGCAATCTTAACCCTAGAGAGCAGCCGGTTCGAGCCTTTAAAATTGAAACTGGGTCGCATGAAGCGTTTTTGCAATGACATGGGCACTCTCATGGGTGTTTTAGTGAAGTATGCTGATTACGATAGTACCAAGGATCCCGAGTCCGAGGAGGATGATACAGGAAGGGAAAATGTAGAACAACTCAGAGGCCGCAAAGATCGGCGGGTAATGGAGGAAACAAGCGTAAGGCGAATGGTAACATGGGCTTTGTAGCCAACACCAACGCAGCAGGACAAGGGCCAACGGGCGCAAGGGTAAACATCCGAACCGAGGTGGTGCGCTTAATCACAATCCGGACCGGTTGAATTATCTGCTGAATCAACCCCGTCCAAGCATGGGACGAAGGCGGCGCCAAAGAAACCACCTCTGGAAGGATTGTTACATTATGCAGAGTTCAAAAGTTCCAACGCTTTCCGGTATGATCAAGGCCCGGCGGCGGTTCGTGGTCCGCCTGTGTTACGGTGGAGGAAATTCCGGTCCAGAGTTTAATGGTAATCCGGGCAGGCAGAACAATCAGCACAATCAGAACAACCAAGGTGGTTACAATCAGCAGCAGCAGCAGTCGGGTTATCAAAGCAATCCGAAGCAGTTGAATGGTGGATAGTATCACGTCTTTACCACTAGCTTGGACAAGCGAGACCGAACTTCAAAGCGGGCAATAACGTTGTTGAACCGCCGTACCGCATTACCTACGCTGGTCAGAGCAGCCTATTGTATGGAGTAGAGAGGATCATCCTCCCCGGGTTGACAATCCGGGTCAGCTAGCCCTAGTGGTGGCGCCTCAGGTGGGAGGATACAAGTTCACCAAGGTGCTTATGGACGGAGGGAGCAGCATCAACATCCTGTATTATGAGACCTTCCGTCGTATGGGGCTAACGGATAAACATCTCAAGCCATCCAATACGGTGTTTCATGGTGTGGTGCCTGGCAAGTCAGCATATCCGGTCGGTAAAATAGCTCTGGAGGTGGCCTTTGGGGATGAACATGACTCCAGATCGGAAACATTGACATTTGAAGTGGTGAAAATTCAAAGCCCTTACCACGCCTGTTTGGGCGGCCGGCTTATGCCAAGTTTATGGCGCGACCTTGTTATGTCTATTTGCAGCTAAAAATGCCGGGTCACAAAGGGACGATAACGGTTCATGGGAGCCGCAAGATCGCTTTAGAGTGTGAGGAAGGTGATGCGGCTTACGCAGAGTCGGTTTGTGCCACCGAAGAGCTAAAGTACTATAAAGACAATGTTGATCCGTCGTATATTACCCCGTTGAAGATGCCAACTACAGAGCATGATCCGGATCTGAAATTTAAATCGGGCCGAGACTAAACTTGTTGACTTTGTGCCCGTGATTCGTCCAAGCAATTCATCATCGATTACTAACTTGGATCCTAAATAGGAAAGCGCGCCATCGAAGTTCATCCGTGAGAATCGGGACATTTTTGCATGGAAGCCTTCTGACATGCCAGGTGTACCGAGGGAACTCGCTGAGCACACTCTTAAAGTTGATCCCAAGTACAAACCGGTAAAGCAGTTCCTTCGCCGGTTTAACGAGGAAAGGCGTAAGGCCATTGGAGAGGAGGTTGCCAGGCTCTTAGCAGCAGGTTTTATAGTTGAAGTTTTCCATCCAGAGTGGCTTGCTAATCCGGTGCTGGTCCTTAAGAAAAATGGCACTTGGCGCATGTGTGTGGATTACACAGATCTTAACAAGGCTTGTCCAGCAGATCCTTTCGCCCTCCCCCGCATTGACCAGATTATTGATGCTACGGCGGGTTGTGAGCGTTTGAGCTTTTTGGATGCATATTCTGGATATCATCATATCAAAATGGCGGTTAATGACCAGGAGAAGACAACGTTTATCACTCCTTTTGGAGCCTTCTGCTATGTGTCTATGCCTTTTGGGCTCAAGAGCGCCCAAGCAACTTATCAGCGTTGCGTACAAAACTGCTTACGCGAAACAGATCGGCCGTAACGTGCATGCTTATGTGGATGATATTGTGGTTAAGTCAAGGAAGAAGGAAACACCGATTGAGGATTTGAAAAAACCTTTGACAACTTGCGGGTGTACAAGATGATGCTTAACCCGCCAAATGTGTTTTCGTGTTCCGAGCAAGTTATTGGGTTTCCTTGTGTCCAACAGGGGGATTGAAGCTAATTCGGAGAAGATTACAGCCATCACCTCCCCGGCTAAGCCAAAGTGTATCAATGATGTCCAGCGATTGGCGGGCCGGATTGCCGCGCTGAGCCGGTTTATCAGCCGCCTTGGAGAGAAGGCCATTCCTTTGTACCAGATGCTGAAGAAGACAGATCAGTTTATCTGGAGCCCGGCTGCGGATAAAGCGTTGGAGGACTTGAAGCGGCAATTGGCCAACCCGCCTGTACTCGCCGCTCCCATTGACAAAGAGCCGCTTCTGCTATATGTTGCTGCTAATGCCAGGCAGTTAGTGTAGCCATTGTGGTAGAGCGGAAGGAGGCAGGGAAGGAGCATCCGGTTCAACGTCCGGTTTATTACATCAGCGAAGTGCTCATTGAATCCAAGCAGAGATATCCGCATTGGCAGAAGATGGTGTATGGAGTTTTTATGGCGTCGGAAGTCAAGCAGTATTTTCAAGGGCATCCCATCACGGTGGTCGATTCAGCTCCCTTGGGCGATATCATACGTAACCGGAAGCGACCGGCCGGATTGCTAAGTGGGCCATAGAGCTTGGGCCAAGACGGTTTAAGGTAATGCCTCTTGACGGCAAAGAAATCCCGAACACTTGTGGATTTCATTAATGATTGGAAGGAGTTACAAGCGCTCAAGAAAAGCGGATCATACCTATTGGACCATCCACTTTGACGGATCCAGCAGCTTGAGGGCTCGGGCCGGAGTTGTGTTAACTTCCCACGAGGTGAAAAGTTTTATTACGCCCTCCGCTTAATGTTCCCTTGTACTAACAATGCAGCTGAGTATGAAGCCTTGCTCCATGGTCTTCGGATGGCTAAGGAGATGAATCTAAGCCGGGTTAAGTGCTTCGGTGACTCGGACTTGGTGGCCCAACAAGTGTCAGGCACTTGGGATTCCAAAGACCCACTCATGGCTGCATATCGTCTGGAGGTGGATGTTGTTGCGTGTCATTTTAAAGGCTATCGGTGGACCATGTGGATCGTCGGAAGAACGAAGCGGCGGACGCTTTAAGCGGTTGGGCTCTCAGCATAAACCGGTCCCGCCTAATGTCTTTCTTGATGTATCGCACAATCCGTCACCAAGCTTCCCGATGAAGTAGATTTGGCTATTCCCGATCCGGAGGCTCGGTTGGTGGCTGCCCCGCATGTCATTCCGGATTGACGCTCCCTTATTTGGCGTACATGAGCCGGGTGAGTTACCGAAGATGAGACATTGGCCCGACAGATAGTTCGGGCGGTCTAAGTCTATGACCATTGTTAATGGCGAAGTTGCATCATTGCGATTAATGTCGAGGCGTTTCAACGTTGTGTGTCCCCGAGGAAGGCTGTGAAATATTGCGTGAGATCCACGAAGGGGATCGTGGTCACCACGCCGTTCAAAATCCTTGGTGGCTATATGCGTTCCGCCATGGTTTTTATTGGTTGACCGCCCATGCCGATGTGGAAGATCCGGTCGAGCGATGTGATGGTTGCCGAAGTTTTCTAGGCGTGCTCATATACCGCCCAAGAATTGAGGATGATTCCAATTACTTGGCCATTTGCGACTTGGGGTTGGATAAGGTTGGACCTTTCAAAAGGTCCAAGGACAAGAAGACCCATCATTGGTGGCGGTTGACAAATTTACACGGTGGGTAGAGGCGTAACTCGTTAGCAAGTGTGATGCGCCACGGCGGTTCAGTTCATCAAAAGGTGATTTTCGGTTTGGGTTTCCACACAAGATCATCACGTATAATGGTACCAATTTGTCCAAAG
Source organism: Aegilops bicornis (assembly GCA_021605145.1). Lineage (NCBI taxonomy): Eukaryota > Viridiplantae > Streptophyta > Magnoliopsida > Poales > Poaceae > Aegilops > Aegilops bicornis. The sequence continues at coordinate 165,513,424 of CM038669.1, read as the reverse complement.
GTGCCATGAAGGAGTTCTATGAACGTGAGCACATCCGCTTGACATTTCTTCAAGAGCTCACCCTCGGTCCAATGGTCAAGCGGAAAGAGCCAATCAAGAGATCCCGAGAGGTATTAAGCCCCGCTTATGGTCCCTTCTGAGGACGCCAGCTGTTGGGTAGAAGAGCTACCATCCGTGTTATGGAGTATAAATACTACCCCTAACAGATCCACTGGATACACACCGTTCTTTATGGTCTATGGAGCGGAGGCGGTTCTCCCCAGCGATATCCGTCATGACTCGCCTCGTGTGGCAGCCTATGTTGAGGCAGATAATGAGGCAGCACGGCAGGATGCTTTGGATCGACTGGATGAAGAACGAGATATGGCGGCTGCTCGCTCGGCGATTTACCAGCAAGATCTTCGCCGGTATCACAAATGACGGGTCGTAACCGTAACCTTTCAAGAAGGAGACTTGGTGCTTGGCTCATTCAAGACCAGACAGATATGCACAAGCTATCCCCACCTTGGGAAGGGCCTTTTGTGGTCAGCAAGAATCTGCACAACGGGTCATACTATCTGATTGATATTCGAGAGCATAAAGACTCACGCACGTCAGAAGAGGAGACCAACAGGCCGTGGAACATAGCTCATCTTCGGCCTTATTATACCTGAGCCATCGGCTCTCCTTATGTACATATTATGACAAATGTATATACTATGAATAAAAGCAATAAACCGGAGCCTCAGCTAAAGCGGGGTATCCGCTCAGAAAATCCGGCTTGGGTACATGGAGTTATTGTCTTAAAACGGCCTCCGGTTTATCCCTTGAGCTTGCTCGTCGAAGCTTTTAGATATCACTTGGGGGCTTGGTCGTATCGAACCAATGCCACACCTCTTGATAGGCGAAAGCCACCCGGATCACTTGGGGACATGGTCAAGTCTGAACTACCACGCCTCTTGATCGCCTAAGGCCATAGAGTCACTTGGGGCTTGGTGAACCCGAACCATTGCCACGCCACTTGATCGGCATAATGCCACGGTTTCAGTTGGGGACCTGGCTGACTTGAACCATAGCTACACCTTATTGGGAGCTTGGTCGTGTCCGACCATGGTAATACCATCCGATCGGCTCAAGAAAGCCTCTTTACGCAAATTGCTATTTGATTTTTTGTTGCTTTTTAAACCGATAACATTTTTTCAAACCGGTTCAACCAAATAATCGACGGCTTTTAGTTTATGTTAATCCGGAAATAACTCACCGGTTTGACTTTTACGTTAACGCCCCATTATGGAGTAACAGGGGGCTTAACATGACCCGCATGGTTTACATGGTAAACCGGCATTATAAATACAGGAGCTGTTTTCTCCTTTGACGGTAATGGTTTATACAACCTCCGCTTCCAGGTTGGCTAAGCCAACTACATGCTCGACGCTGGCAGGTATTTTTGTATCACAATTTAGATCATATACCTCAATATTTCCTTACATATACATATGAGCGTCACAAACCGGCTGGCGCCACAAGCCGCCGTGGCAGTTTAAGAATTTGTGATTGCAGGCAAGATAGATTGAAGGTTTCGATTATTCAATCAAAAGTATCAAAGACCTTTGTGCGAAGGTTGCAGACTGAAGGCATAAAAGTTATATTCAAAAACAAAGGTGTTGGCTATTCTATTACAAGGCCTTCCGAGGCCCAACATTTCGAATGGCGTTATGACTAGCAGCTTATGATGCATCAACCGGCTTGACGGATTAAGCTTCCTCGCCGGGATGACGTGAAGAAGATGGGTCGTCTGCGGCGTCCGGTTCAGCTCCTTCCTCTTCATCACCCAATGGCGGAAGTCATTGGTAGACCGATCAATCGGTTTAAATCTCGAAGACAGCCTCTTCACTTATAAGCTCAGCGGATCAACGCGGGGGCATAAGTGTGCTTGCGGATTGGAGGAACAAGGTTACGCACTTCGGAATGACAAATTCCACCCGCTTGTTGTTTGCATCATAGAAAGAGCGGTAAACCGCCAGGTTGGCTTCACGCCAGCTTGACTCGCCAGAGGACGCATCTCCTTTGTTATTCGCTTGAGGGCGTCGTTATCAAAGGCTTCGCCGCTTTTCTTGAGCGCCGGGGAAGCCCTTGGCTATGTCACCGGATCAAGGTCCGCTATCCACGCCTTTGGCGCGTTAGATCCAATAAAGTGCTAGCCCGGGCCGCGGATTGTTTCAACTCTTCAAGTTGTGCCGGAATCATGGATAGCCGGTCCAGCGTATCTTTGATCAAGGACGGAGCTGTGTTATCATATGATGTAGCGCATATGACTCGCTGGGTGCCGGTATACAGCTGCTCAATCAGTGTGTATGCAACCTTGAGCTTCTTCCGCATATCAGAGCCCAGATGAGCAATACGCTTCCCTATACCGGTTTAAGACAGCTCAAAGTTAAATCAAGGAAATATCAAACGGAATAGTAATCGTGAAAAATCTCTTACCAAAGATCGCAGAGGTCATGGCATTAATCTGGCGCTTTAGTCCGGTGAGCTCTTACATCACCGGTTTAAGAGCCGCTCAAAGATCTTCAGCCCGCTTCAACAACCCGGCCTTCTCCGTCTCCCGGCTTGGCCTGCTCGGATTTATACCACTCCTTGAGCTGCTCCATAGTGGTCAAGGCAGTTTTCAATTCGTCCTTGGCCTTGGTGGCTTCTGCTTGTTGAGTCTTCAGATTGGCACGAAGGTCCTTGAGTTGTACGGTTTGCTGGTCTATCTCACTCTGATAAAAAATGAATCACATTAGTTGTTTCATTATGAAGTCCCAAGCTCAATACAGGTATTCAACTTGGCACTTGGGGGCTAATGGCTAATTGATCTCATCTTGCTATGGTGATACATGCTAAGTCCCGGTTTAACTATGCTAAGTTGAACCGGCCCTTGGGGGCTACTACACAACAAAAGTACAAGAGAGGTACAACTCCTTACCTCATAGCATTCCTTCATACGATTCACCAGGCCGGCTTCGAAGTCACGACTTGTGTAGAGTCGGTTCAGGAAGCCGGAGTGAAGTTCTTGAGCAGAGAAGTTATCATAAGCTGACAGATCAGTTTTTCCCTTCTCTTTACTCATGGCAGTAAATTCTTCCTTGGCACTGTGTTTTGATAAGGCGACCGGATTGCCAGGGGCGGTATAGGCGGTGCCCATCACTACGACATCATCATCTTTGACCGGCTGGCCGGATTGGCATTCTTCCTTGGGCTTGGTGTTTTCATACCTGTGCTCGGCAAGCCAAAGAATTACTGTTCCGCTGCAGGACTCGGTGGAGCAGGATGTGATGTTTCCACTTGGGCGTCCGGTTCAACCTCTGGCGGCTAAGCATTGTCGTCTTGGTTCAACCCGGCAGAACTGTTTTTAGCAACTTCAGGCTTTTCACCATGGTGCTCGGAGTCTTCTCCGGATCAGCATCCACATGAGGGTCAAGGGTTTTCGCCTTCTTACTTAAGCGAGCCTTGGTGCTGCAATATTCAGAGTTAGAATGTGATGAACCGCTAATGCGAAGAAAACAAAAAGAGCATTATGCTTACCCCGCAAAGCAACTTTCGGAGGAGGCGCTTGAGTGGTTGATGAACCGCGGATGAGTTGGAAGAGGCCCGATAAATCGGATCGACGGATTGAGAGGACATCGGAAGAAACCTTTCAAAGGATAACGCTTTTCAGGAGAACAAATCACCTCACGACGATGCTTCCGGGTTGGGGTGTCGTAAACCGGATGATGTAATTTGTTGACCATCGTGCGGGTCAGACGGGCGCTTCTTCACTGTTGTGTCTTCAAAGAAAGGTTCGGATTCAAATGAGCACGGAGCGAGATTTTTCACTTTCCGGATCAGGCGGCGAATTCTTTTAAGCGGCACAAGATCAGATTCGGAAGAAAGAAGGATTACCTCAACAGGATCGGCATGATCGCTTCAAAGATCATCCTGGGAATTGAAATTGTCAATAGGATGAAGGATAAAAAGGGACAAAGTAAATAAAGCTTTACCTCAGCTTCTGAATCTTCTTCTTCCGGTGGATCAGAAGACTCGGCGGTTCTCCTCTTACCAGCCTTCTTGGTGGTCTTGGACTTTACACGAGGAACCCGGGCCGGTTTGGTTCGTTTCCGTATGAGCTGTTAGCCTGAGAAGTAACACGGATTAATATATATCAATAAGGCATTAACATCAGAAGAGCGATGAGCGGAGCCTTACCGCAGGCGGTTTGTTGGAAACACTGAATGGGGCCAACCCGGTTGGCTGCAGACGGAGATCGGCTCATCGAGCATCTTCTTCACTGCCTCAGTGACTTCAAGCTCAGTTATTGCTAGCTCATGACGTCTTTGAGGGTCTTTGACGCTACCAGTGTATTCGTGCATCAATCCGGGGCGGCGGCTTAATGGCAAGATGCCCCAAGAAACCCAACATCAAACAAGGTCAATACCAGTTAAGCCATTGGCCATTAGAGCCGGAGTTTGATAATTTGAGGCGCAAAATTTTTACGTTACTGCGGCGTCAGCGTAAAGGCAATGGGTGATGGTTGCTAAGCGGTGAGGGCGGTAGCCGGCAAGGGGTTCTCGCTGTCAGAGCGGTATTCGGCAATAGAACCAGGTTTGGTTCCAATCTTTCGGATGGCTATGGTGTTTTGCGTGAGGAAAGTCTACTTCCTTCCTTTTCTAGATTGAAACGCCACCCAGTTCCGTGTTAGGACCATCAGAAAACTCCGTACGGCGGTTCAAATGAAAGAAATCCCGGAACAGCTCCACAGATGGTTCTTCTTGAAGATAGACTTCACAGAAAACTTGGAAATTGCATATATTGGACACAGAGTTCGGACCAATATCTTGTGGATGGAGTTGGAAACTTACGAGGACATCCCGGAAGAATTTCGATCTGGGCGGGCTGAATCCCCAGTCTAAGTGTTGCATAAATACAATTACTTCGCCTTCTTGAGGTTCAGGAGGGCATTCGGTATCAGGAACACGCCAATGGAGGACATTTTTGGAGGCTAAAGCGCCGGTGGTGACATATCCATTGAGTTGCGTCTCAGTGATCATGGACCGGGCCCAATTGCAAGCTGAGAATTGTTTGGCCATTCCGGAAGAAGAGACTGCGAAAGGAAAAGTAAAACGGTTCACCGTTAACGGTTCGAACATATTATACAATGCTAAACCGGCAATTTGGCAGTCAGTTCCAATTTCCGGTTTAACTGAGGACTAATGGAGTATGGCGGATTAGCTATCAAAAAGTTAAACCGCCCTTAGGAGGAAGAGGCAGAACTGAAAAATCTGCTAAGTGTGGACAGAAACAGGTTTCACATATGAATGGAGTTAATTTGGATCTACCGAAGATTCAGTAAGGAAAAATTTCTGCGACCCATGCAAGCCTTATAAAGGGCAGATCAAATCGTGCGTTCTAACAAGAGGGTCTGAACAAAAAGAAAGATGTGCAAAGTGCTAAACTGACGGCGGAGCAATTACTACACAGGATATATGCTACGGTTGGATTAAAAAGCCATGGCAGAGCAGGTATGAAGAGACTAGGGATGAACACCTATGAACAACGATATGAACAGGAGCCTCAAGATGCAGATCTAGGGCATGAGGAGGAGCCTTACCCGATGCCTGGCAGGCGGAGCGCCGAAAGTCTCTGGTACAACCAGGTTGATGCAGCGGCCTTGCACTGACGCGGTGTTCGGAGGTCGGAGGCGACGGCGGAGCTTCAGAGCTGGAGCGTTGCGAGGAAGGAGAAGCGAGGCGACGGAGGGCCTTCCGGTCTATTTATAATGAGACGGAGTAATTAACGGGCGCGAGAATGGAGGAGTTAAAAGCGGCAGGCGGCGCAGCGGTCGCCTCGATTTTCGGGATAGTATTAAATGAAGGGAATCTTACTGTTTGAGCTTCTTTAATAGAGATGACGTCAAGATGCTCTGTTGCTGTGATTGGAGGATGACGTCACGGCGGTTTAAGTAGATGGCGGTTTACGAAATATGAAGGAAGAGATTCAGAGTTTCCTAAGATGTTGAAGATTAACATGAACAGGTTCAAGTCAATCTGGGGCCTAATGTTGGGGATGTAATTCTTGAATATAAACCGCCTCAAGGGGCGGTTTACCCTCGGCCATAATTGGGGCCCACGAAGACTCAGAAGATGGCGATTGTTGTAGAGCTTAGAGGCCCGGAGCCCAGGGGCGAGTTAGGGCCCATAATGGTAAAACGCCATCACCATGTAACTTGTGTTGTAAGATAAGAGAAAGAAGAGACCGAGCCAGACACTTGTATGAGCTGGCCTCGGGACTCTGTAGACCGGCCGGACGTCAACCCGTGTATATAAGGGGACGATCCGGCGGCGGTTTAGGGACAGACAACAACGATTCGAGGCCTAGGCGAAGCTATTGCTCCCTAGTCGCCGAAATCACATCAATCCCATCACAAACTAGACGTAGGCTTTCACCTTCATCGAAGGGGCCGAACTAGTATAAACTCTCGTGTCTTTGCGTCCGCTTTAACCCCTTCAAGTTAACCCGTACGATGGCCTCACGACTAAGTCCTTTCATGAGGACATCTGCCGTGACAATTCCACGACAGAGCAGGATATGCTCGGACTTCTAACTATGTTAGAAGGAGCAGTATCCTGTCCAGGCGACCATGCCTCGCTCGCGCCAGCATGTTGGCGTGCATGCTGGTCTTGAGGACCCCTAAATCCACCAGCTCGATCTTGGTCCAACGAACGTATGGTACTGTGAATACCATGACGCTGTCGGTCCCGCGCCTCCTGAGATGGGCGCGGTGCATGTACGGACGCCGAGGTCTGCGCTGCCTTGTCCTTGGATCTGGCAGCACCGTGGACTCCCTCGTCGACGCCCGTTCTTCCGCCGGCGTCTACCCCACCGCCCGTTTGCTCCGGTGGTGGTGGGTTTGACGTGGACGGAACATCTGCCGCCGAAGCCTTCTTCTTCGGTGGCATGTCGATGAAGACGATGAAGATCTAGCTCGTGTGAACGCCGGATCAGGTTCACACAATCTCGACGCCCCTACCGGGCGCGCCAAAGATGTCGGGAAATCGATCGACCCACGAACACCTATGGGACCGGCGGACGAGCCCCTTTCGGTTCGGCGAAGGCGGAGATCGCGACGAAGAGCAGATCGAGGCGGTTAAGCACACAGCAGTTTACCCAGCTTCGGAGCTCTCCGGAGATAACACTCCTACCGCTGCATGTCCGAATGTATTGAGTTCTTGCTTGGGAGCGCTGAGTGCTACAAAGACACACCAGCTGCTAACGAGACCTAGCGTGAGTGTTTTCTGCCTTCGAACCTTTCCAACCCCTTCGAACCTTTCCAACCCCCTTCCCTCTACGTTGCGCATGAGCCTCCTTTTATATGCTCAAGGGGTCTCCGACAGGTGGCAACATAGACAAGGGTAAAAATGGAAAAGGAATTGCGGTTGGTACAGCTACCGCATGATGTATCATACCTAACCCTGACGGCAGGGGACAAAGGCATTAAATGCCCATCTACGTCGTCCAAACAGTGCAAACAGGGACCGCCAGGGACGCCACCGCTTGCCACGATGGCAATCTTGTCAGCGTCGCTTGCCACCGCGCTCCGGCCAAGACAGCCTCTTGCCACGCGCGCTTGGAAAGGTCCCAGGGCGACACGTTTGTGGATGTGCTGGAGCGCAGGGATAGAGTGTAGTCTGCCGCGGCAATCGCCTTGCCGCGGTTGTTGCCTTGTCGCGTCCGAAAGCTTGTCGCTCGCCGGGCCTTGCCGGGACGCGTGGCGCGTCGCGGCAAGTTCCTTGAGATGCCTTGGGTGGCCTTCCCGGCAAGCTCCTCTTGCTGGGGCCTTGTCTCCTTGGCTTGAATACTTTGTTCTTGAATGGCTCCAAAGGAACCACGGAGGACCTTGGCGGTCACCCGGCAAGCCTTGCCGCAGGGCGCTGCTACTGCCCGTGCACGAGTTCGGGATACTAGGGTACCCCTACTCTAGTACACCGACACACATCAACTAGGCGTATCAACGGGCTATGGAGATGCCCATCAATAGATATAATTGTGAGTGAGTAGGGATTGCCATGCAACGGATGCACTAGAGCTATAAGTATATGAAAGCTCAACAAAAGAAACTAAGTGGGTGTGCATCCAACTCGCTTGCTCCACGAAGACCTAGGGCATTTGAGGAAGCCCATCATTGGAATATACAAGCCAAGTTCTATAATGAAAAATTCCCACTAGTATATGAAAGTGACAAAATGAGAGACTCTCTATCATGAAGATTATGGTGCTACTTTGAAGCACAAGTGTGGTAAAAGGATAGTAACATTGTCCCTTCTCTCTTTTCTCTCTTTTTTATTTGGGCCTTTTCTCTTTTTTTGGCCTCTTCTTTTTTTTCTTTTTTTCTTTTCGTCCGGAGTCTCATCCCGACTTGTGGGGGAATAATAGTCTCCAACATCCTTTCCTCACTTGGGACAATGCTCTAATAATGATGATCATCACACTTTTATTTTTCTTACAACTCAACAATTACAACTCGATACTTAGAACAAAATATGACTCTATATGAATGCCTCCTATGGTGTACCGGATATGCAATGAAACATGAGTGACATGTATGAAAGAATTATGAACGGTGGCTTTGCCATAAATACGATGTCAACTACATGATCATGCTAGCAATATGACAATGATGGAGCGTGTCATAATAAACGGAACGGTGGAAAGTTGCATGGTAATATATCTCAGAATGGCTATGGAAATGCCATGATAGGTAGGTATGGTGGCTGTTTTGAGGAAGGTATATGGTGGGTGTATGATACCGGTGAAAACTGCGCGGTAATAGAGAGGCTAGCAATGGTGGAAGGATGGGAAAAATTGCGTATAATCCATGGACTCAACATTAGTCATAAAGAACTCATATACTTATTGCAAAAATTTAGAAGTTATCAAAGCAAAGTATTACGCCAGATGCTCCTAGGGGATAGATTGGTAGGAAAAGACCATCGCCGTCCCCGCCACCACTCATAAGGAAGACAATCAATAAATAAATCATGCTCCGAGTTCATCACATAACGGTTCACCATACGTGCATGCTACGGGAATCACAAACTTCAACACAAGTATTCTTTAAATTCACAACTACTCAACTAGCATGTGTCGGTGTACTAGAGTAGGGGTACCCTAGTATCCCGTACTCATGCACGGACAGTTGCAGCACCCCGCGGCAGGGTTTGCCTCGTCACCGCCGAGATCCTCCGTGGCTCCTTTGGAGCCATTCAAGAACAAAGTATTTGATTAAGAAGACAAGGCCCGGCAAGAGGAGCTTGTCGGGAAGGCCACTCAAGGCATGCAGAAGACAAGGCCCGGCAAGAGGAGCTTGCCGGAAGGCTCGAGCGCCGACAAGCCTCCGGACGCCGACAAGGATTCGACGCGGCAAGGCGCTTGCCGCGGCAAGCGACATCTCTCCATCTCCGCTCCAGCTCATCCAGTAACGTGTCGCCATGGGACCATTCCATGCACGCGTGTCGAGAGGCTGTGCAGCCAGCGGAGAGCAGCGATAAGCGGCGCCGACAAGCTTGCCATCGTGGCGAGCGGTGGCGCACCAGACGGTCTCTGTTGCACTGTTTGGGAGACACTGACGGGCATCTATTGCTTTTGTCCCTTGCCGCCGAAAGTTAGGTATTTTGCACCTTTACACCTTCGCTCGAGTAGGTGTACCAACTCCTGTTTTACATTTGTACCCTCGCCTATGTTGCCACCTGTCGGAGACCCTTGAGCATATAAAAGGAGGCCCATGCGCAACGTAGAGGGAGGTTCGAGGTTCGGTTCATTCGACTCACTAGAGACCAGATACGCTCACGCTTAGGTTTTGTAGCTCAGACGCTCCCTAGCAAGAACACAATACATCAAACAAGCAGCAGAGGAGTTTTATCTCTCCGGAGAGCTCCGGTTGGGTAAACTGCTCGTGTGCCTCGCCTCGATCCGCTCTTCGTGCGATCTCCGCCCCCCCTCCGAACCACAAAGGGGCCTGGTCCGCCGGCCCCATAGGTGTTCGTGGGTACGATCAGCCTCCCCGACATCTTTGGCGCGCCAGGTAGGGGGCGTCGAGGCCGTGTGAATCTGATCCGACATTCACACGAGCAGCGTCCTCCACATCTTCCTCAACATGCCACCGAAGAAGAAGGCTTCGGCGGCAGCAGAGCCGTCCGCGTCATACCCACCCTCACCGCAACAAACGGGTGGTGGGGCAGACGCCGGTGGAGGAACGGGCGCCGACGAAGGTGTCCGCGACGTTGCCAAGTCCAAGGACAAGGCCCCGCAAACCTCGGCGTCCGCGCATCCCCCGTGCCCATCTCAGGAGACGCGGGACCAACAACGTCACGGCATTCACAATGCCATATGTTCGTTGGATCGAGACCCTCAAGACCAGCATGCGCGCCAACATGCTGGCACGAGTGAGATACGGTCGCCCGGGCGGGGTGCTGCTCCTTCTAACGTAGTTAGAAGTCCGAGCATATCCCGCCTCGCACCGCTCGCCAATGCCACCCACTACTCCAGTGAAGCTCTGGCGAGAGCTCGGCTGCTCTCGACTACCCTCCAACGGCCAACAAGGTCGACGAGTGGAGGGCCACTATCGAGCCTCATCGGCTTTGCCAACGGCGACGCTCCCGGCAACCAACGCCATCATTGCCGCGGCAAGACGACAAGGCACGAGCCGGTGGCGACGAGACTGTCGGAGGTGCAACCACCATGCACTCTCCGCCACGAAGGCCAAGATCGCCGACTCACCGGATCCACCTCGACAGCGACTCCACCACGTCATCGGATCCGCGAGCTCGCCGCGACCAGCGCCAACTTCTTCATGAGCGACAACAAGAAGACGCTCGAACTCGTATCGAGCGCCGGAGAGAAGCGCGACGTCAGTCCGACAAGCGCGCTGGGCCTTCTGTTGACGTGCGCGCTCCGGAGGAGCCAGGCGACTTTGGCGACGCGTAGGTTGCCCTGCGTTCACTTTCGTGAGCTGCGGCAAGTCCGATGGCCCAGCGAGAAAAACTTCAAACCAGACGTGTCGGAGAAGTATGATGGCAGGGCGCATCCGTCGGAGTTCCTCGGCATCTACACCGTCGCGGTGCGAGGCTGCGGGAGGACGGGACGACAAGATCCTCGCCAACTACTTCCGCCGTGCTCAAGCCCAACGCCGAGATCTTGGCTCATGCACTTGCCGACAGCTCCATATCCTCTTGGCAGATCTATGCCATCGGTTTGTTGGCGCCTTCACGGTGGCCACAAACCTCATGGCCAAGAGAGTGACCTTCATTTGCTCGCCCGAGAAGGAAGGAGAGTCCTGCGCCAAATTCATTGAGAGATTCAGCCGTGTGCACTACAACATCCAGATGTCCACCTGCCGTGGTGATCGGTAGCGTTTCATCAGAATGTGCGGAACCACAGGATGAGGGAGGAGATGGCGATGTGCAAAGTCAAGGACGTCAGTGAGCTGTACGCCTTGGCCGACAAGTGTGCACACGCTGAGGAAGGGAGGAGACTCCCAGGAGAGAACGCGGAAGCAGGATCTGACAGTGAGGAGGCCGCCCCGGCAAAGAAGAGCCGGCGGTGAGGCAACATGAAGAAGAAAGGTAGAGAAGTGCTAGTTGTTGAGCAGTCCGACAACGGAGGTGGCGACAAGAACGCCAAGGCTGGTGGCTCCGGCAAGGAGGTTGTCACGACGCCAACCACCGGTCGGTGGCGGCCGCCGAAAAGGTGATTTGCTCCGCAAGCGATCGCAAGATCCACCGCACCAAGGGCCACGACCTCGAGCTGCAAGAAGGTCGAGCAGCTTGTCGAACAACAGAGGGCCGAGTACGAGCGGGCGCGACAAAGAGAAGGCCCAGGAAGGTGCCGGGGAGCAAGCAAGAAACGCCCCGGCCGGGGAGGGCGCGCGGCAAGGCCAAGCAACGGCAAGAGGCAGACTTCCCAGCCGCGCGACAAGGATGAAGATGATGACGACAGCGAAGATATGGAAGACGGCAGCGCCGATGAGCAGGAGTTTCGGAAAGCCACAGAGGTCCTCTGCCTTGACGGGGTGCTTCCTGCATACCTCCGCCGCCAACTCAAGCAATGGATGCGGGAGGTCAATGCAGCGGAACCATCCGTAGAGTCACGCAAGCCTCGAAGTGGTCCAAGACGCCTATCTTTTTTGATATTGAGGACCACCACGATCGCATAATCTGCGGTCGGGTGCTTGCCGATGTTGGTCTCACCAACCATCCGCAACCTCAAGGTCACCAAAATGCTAGTTGACGGCGGGGCCGGCTTGAATCTGATCTCCTCGCGGTGCTCCGAAGCTTCAAATCCTGACAGCGAAGCTCGAAGAGACCGGCACCTTCCAAGGAATCAATCCGGGAAGGAGCAAGCGAAGGGGAAGATTACGTTGCGGTAACATTTGGCAGTGAGCTGAACTTTAGGACCGAGAGGGTCACATTCGACGTTGCCGATTTCCCATTGCCTTACAATGGGATACTTGGCCGCCCAAAGACTCGCCAAATTCATGGCAGCCTCTCACTACGCCTACAACTTACTCAAGATGCCGGGCCGATGAGCGTCATCTACATCCATGGCGACAAGAAGGATGCCCTTATCTGTGCCGACAAGATCTACCGGGATGCGGCGGCATGACAGTTGCCAAACACTTGCCGCTGAAGCTCCCGGGGGGAAGAAAACAAAGTCCAAGTCCGGCAAGAGCTCTGATGCTCACTCCGGCAAGCGCACCTCTTCGGAGTGCTGCGCTACAATCGAGGACGCACCACCGAGCTCCACCGGCAAGTGCAAGAAGATGGTGGCTCCGCCAAAGACCAAGAAGGTGCCCGCCAAGGAGGACGGCACTGGTGGTACCTTTACCATCAGTGCCTCTCTCGACCCTAAATAGGAAGGCGCTTCGTTGCTTTCTGCGGCGAATGTCGGCGTGTTTGCATGGCAACCGTCGACATCCCGGTGTTCCAAGGAAAGTGATTGAGCACCGCTTTGGCCGTTTGTCCTCATGCACGGCCCGTCAAGCAAAAGTCGAGGAAGCAAGCGGTGGAACGCCAAGAATTCATAGCGAAGAGATCAAGAAGCTGGAAGCGGCAGGCCTTGTCGAGGAGGTGCTCCATCCTACGTGGTTGGCCAATCTCGTAGTCGTCGCAAGAAAGCAAATGGAAAATGGAGACTTTGTATTGACTTCACGGATGTTAATAAAGCTTGTCCCAAAGATCCATTTCCCTTGCCGCGCATTGACCAGATTGTTGACTCCACGGATGGATGTGATTTGCTTTCGTTTCTTGATGCATACTCAGGATACCATCAGATCTTCATGGCTGAAGAAGATGAGGAGAAGACAGCATTCATTACACCATGTGGCACATACTGTTTCATACGGATGCCTTTCGGTTTGAAGAATGCTGGTTCAACATTTGCAAGGGTAGTCCATGACGCTTTTGATCCGCAAATGCACATAAATGTAGAAGCCTACATGGATGACATAGTGGTCAAAAGCAAGGACAAAGCAACTCTGGTTCAAGATTTGGACGAGACCTTTGCAAATCTGCGCAAGATCAACCTCAAGCTCAACCCCGAGAAGTGCGTGTTTGGAGTCCCTTCCGGCAAGCTTCTCGGGTTCTTCGTCATCTCAACGAGGGATTGAAGCTAATCCCGACAAGATCAAGGCCATTGAGCAGATTGAAGCACCAAAGCGCGTCAAGGAGGTACGAAGACTTGCGGTTATGTGAATCGCTCTCGGCCGGGTTTATTTCTAGGTCTGCTTTGGAGCGCCTTGCCATTTTTCAAGATTTTGAAAAAGGCAGGTCCAATGAAATGGACTCCGAAGCGGAGGCTGCGCTGCAGGACTTGAAGAGATACCTGTCCTCCACTCCAACACTTGTCGCACCTAAGCCACAAGAGAAGTTGCTGCTATATATAGCAACAACCAATCAAGTGGTTAGTGCTGCGTTAGTAGCGGAGAGGGAGGCGGATGACGAGCCAGCAACCACGGCAAGCACATCCAGCGACAAGCAGGGGCTTCGCCGACAGGCTCTGGTCCCGACAAGGGCGAATCCACCTTGACGCATGACCAGATCTGAGAAAAGGATGGTGCAGCGCCAGTCTACTTTGTCGATTCCCTCCTGCAGGGGCTAGGTCGAGGTACTCTGGTGTGCAGAAATTGCTTTTCGGCCTCCTCATGGCCTCGAGAAAGCTGCGCCATTACTTCCAAGCACATGAGATCACAGTTGTCACTCGCTTTTATTTGAAGAGGATCTGCGAGAATCCGGAAGCAACGGCAGGATTGTTGAGTGGGCATTGAAGCTGTCAAGCTTTGGTCTCAAGTTTGAAAGCACATCAACTATCCAAAGCGTAGCGTTGGCAGAATTCATAGCGTAATGGACGCCAACGCCAGGATGAAGAGATTCCGGAGACGAGCATTCCCGTCAAGGAAGCAAGCAAAGAGTGGCTGATGTACTTTGATGGTGCCTTCGCTGCAAAGGCCGGTGTTTGCGTCTTGCTTATCGCACCCACCGGAGAGCACCTCAAGCACGTAATCCAGATGCACTTTCCCAAGGAGCAAGCAACAAACAATCTTGTAGAGTATGAAGGTTTGCTTGCGGTCTCGTGATCGCATGATGGACCTTGGGATCAAAAAGCTTATTGTCGGGGTGACTCGCAACTTGTCGTCCGCCAAGTGAACAAAGATTACCAGAGTCCGTTGATGGAAGCCTACGTTGATGAAGTGAGGAAGCTAGAAGAGCACTTTGACGGCCCGCAAATGGAACATGTTCCAAGAGCTCGTAATGATATTGTCGACGGCTGTCAAAGTGCGCCAGACTTAAGTTGCACAATGGAACCAGGGATTTTCGTGCTCAAGCTGACTCAGTCAACCGTAACACCATCAACTGGACAAAGCAAGAAGAGGAAGTTGGTCTCTGGTAACTACTTTCCGACAGAGCTTCCCGAAGCCGTCGTTGCGAAGGTCCCCAAGATCAACACCTGCTTGATCTTTGAGGCGATCTGCTCGACAAGCCCTGTGGTTTGTTCGTTGAAGCGCACGCTTCCGACAAGTTTTGCTCGGCAAGCTTGCCGGGAGCGTCAAGCTCCGGCAGAGCCGCGAGTTCTGTGAGAAGCCGATGCTCCGCAGGTGATGTGCCTTTGGTCCTTGTTGTCGAGCCGCAAGCTCCAAAGCATGGGCGCAGCAGATTGTCCATTTCCTTCAGACAGAGAACTTCCGAAGAGCGAGAAGAAGCGGAAAGAGTAGCCCGGCAATCGAATATGTACCAGTTTGTCGACAAAGATAATCGCATGTAAGAAGACTCAACGGTGTGAAATTGAAGTGTATTCCTGTGGAAGATGGATGAAGCTTTTGGCAGAGATACACGGAGGCATATGTGGTCACCACATTGGCGCCGAGAGCACTGGCCGGCAAAGCTTTCCGGCAAAGGTTTCTTCGGCCAACAGCCCTCCAGGATGCAACTGCACAAGTAACCAAGTGTGAAGCGTGCGGTTCCATTCCAAACAGATACACCAGCCAGCTCAAGCTCTCCAGACGATCCCTTTATCACGGCCATTTTCGGTGCGGGGCTCGACATCCTCGGCCCCTTCCACGAAGCCGTCGGGGGCTTTGAGTACTTATGCGTCGCCATCGACAAGTTCACAAAGTGGCGGAAGTGGAAGCGATGAGGAAGGTGATAGCACGGTCGTGATCAAGTTCTTGGTCGATTGTTTGCCGTTTGGAATCCCTAATAGGATCATCACCGACAACGACACACAATTCTGAGTCGCACCTTCATGCAAGACGTCCAAGATCTTGGCGCCAAGGTTCTGCTTTGCTTCCGTTGCTCATCCGAGAAGCAACGGTCAAGCGAGAGGGCAAATCTTTGAAGTCTTCTTGGGCTCAAGACCAGAACTTTCGACAGGCTGCACAAGTGCGGAAGAAACTGGATCGAGGAGTTGCTGGTGGTTCTTTGGTCGATCAGGACGACGCCAAATCGAGCCACCGGCCAGACACCTTTTGCTCTAGTCTATGGAGCAGAGGCTGTTCTCCCCACGAAACTCGTATACGGATCGCCTCGAGTGCTCGCTTATGATGAACTTGAGCAAGAGCAGCTGCGACAAAATGACGCGCTGCTCCTTGAGGAGGATCGTCTTGAGGTCATTGCGGCGAGCTGCTCGCTTCGGCAAGCTCTGTGTCGCTACCATAGCCGCAGAGTTAGTGCCAGAAGTCTCGAGGAAGGCGACCTTGTTCTTCGGCGCGTTCAGTCCGCCAAGAATTCAAACAAGTTGACACCAAAGTGGGAAGGCCCTTATCGGGTGAAACGAGTCACTAGGCCTGGCGCTGTCCGCCTTGAGACCGAAGATGGCATCCCGGTGAGCAACTCCTGGAACATTGAGCATCTTCGTAAGTTTTACTCAGAGGCGCGGTTGCGGAACCCGTTCCGGCAACCACCTTTATACAAGTCTTGCCGCTGTTGCATGTAATCCTTTGTACAAAGCCGGGCAGACCCGATGCATCGATAAAGCTCATGTGTTGCGCACAACTTGTCAAATTCATGCTTTCATCATTTTATTGCATGTTTTGACTAACACTTTGTGCAGCAACCACACCCGGTAAGCAAAATCGAGCCGCTAGGCTCCATAACTTTATTTCCTCTTCTTTCTCTTTTCTCAAAGAAAGGAAGGCTCCCTCGCGCACAAGTTAACCAGGGAGGAAGGAGAAGATAATACTATGGACCAGGCACCACTCGAGGAAGTTTCGCCTCATCGAGAAGCAAGAGACAGAAAGCTAAGTTGCCAAAGTTTGAGCAATCAATTTTTAAATTTTTAAGTTATCTTCCTCGAACGAGAGTACTTTGTATGGAAAACCTGTGCGCAGAGGAACCAACTCATGAGCTAGTTAAGCCCTTACTTTGTTTCGAGTCCGCTCAACAACTTAAGTGAGCTGCGGCTAGTCGCGACAAGGTTGCTTTGTCGGAGGACCTTGCCATTGGCCGACGTTCGCACTCGGCGCTTCATGGCAAAAGTGCCCGCACCGACAAGTCCCCCAAATGCGTAAAGGCGTAAACGCATTACAAAGGAAGGAATCAAGTAGAGGAAATAACGTTGCATTGATCGCCTAAGATAGAGTATATTACAAAATAACTTGTCGCTGATCTAACAAAGTGTTCTAAACATGATCAGCAGCGACAAGGGAAAGATAAAATTGGCGACCTAGTCTATGCGGTCGCCATCAATCCGCTTGATCTTGTTCACCTTGTCCACAATGGGTGCGACAAGAGCTTTGAGCTCCTCCACGTTGGCATCTGGTGGCAAGGATCTGAGGACGCCGTTAAGGTTGAGGCCCGGATTGCGGAAGGCCACCTTTATCAACACCTTCTCGAGGGCTCCTGCACAGATCTGGCGTGATTCCTTGGCCAGATGCTTTGGGACCTCTTCTCGGAGTCGCTGGAGACCCGTCACCACGCCTTTGAAGAATAAACTGAGTTTGGCGCTGGGTTGGAGATGCTCGTCGGAGGAGTATGCAAGGTCCGCCATCCCCAGCTCCATCATTTCGTTGTGGATGTCGTGGCGGTGTCCACAAGACCTTCAGTCCAGTGCTCCACGCTCTCCCTCAAGGTGCTCTGGGTCGAGGCAGCATTCGCTAGCAGCTCCTCCTTGGCCTTGATCGTCTCCAACAAACCCACCTCCCGCTCTCTGGCGCCGTCCAACGTCTGCGTTGTTGGGGAACGTAGTAATTTCAAAATTTTCCTACGCACACACAGGACCATGGTGATGGCATAGCAACGAGAAGGGAGAGTGTTGTCTACGTACCCTCGTAGACCAAAGCGGAAGCGATCACAACGCATGTGAAGTAGTCAGACGTTCTCCTCGCGATCCTGCCGATCCCAAAGGTTGCCATCTCGGCACCTCCGAGTTGATGATGACGTAGAGGAAGTAGTCAGACGTTCTCCTCGCGATCCAAATCCGATCCCAAAGGTTACTCCGGCGCCTCCGAGTTCTTGGCACACGTTCAGCTCGATGACGCTCCTCGGGCTCCGATCCAGCAAAGCTCCGGGGAGAGGGAGTTCCGTCAGCACGACGGCGTGGTGACGATCTTGATGTTTCACCGACGCAGGGCTTCGCCTAAGCACCGCTACGATATGACCGAGGTGGAATATGGTGGAAGGGGCACCGCACTGACACGGCTAAGGAACGATCTCAAGGATCAACTTGTATGTTCTAGGGTGCCCCCACCCCGTATATAAAGGAGGGAGGGAGGAGGTGGCGGCCACAAGGGGCGGCGCCATAGGGGGGGAAACCTACTCCAAGTAGGTTTCCTCTCCTTTCCTTATCTTATTTGGAGGGAAGGACGGACTACTAGTATTAGGAAGTAGTACTAGTAGTAGGAATAGGAAGTGGGGGAAGGAGAAAGGAAAGGGGGGCCGCCCCCCCTCCCCACTTCGGATGGGGCTTGGGGGGGCGCGCCCCCCTCCCTTGTTCCTTCTCCCTTCCTCCTACATGGGCCCAATAAGGCCCATATACCTCCCGGGGGGTTCCGGTAACCTCCCGGAGCTCCAAACTTCTCCGGAACCTTTCCGGTGTCCAAATATATCCGTCCAATATATTAATCTTTATGTCTCGACCATTTCGAGACTCCTCGTCATGTCCGTGATCATATCCGGGACTCGAACAACCTTGGTACATCAAAATACACAAACTCATAATATAACCGTCATCGAAACCTTAAGCGTGCGGACCCTACGGTTCGAGAACAATGTAGACATGACCGAGACACATCTCCGGTCAATAACCAATAGCGGGACACGGATGCCCATATTGGTTCCTACATTTTCTCTGAAGATCTTTATCGGTCGGACCGCATAACAACATACGTTGTTCCTTTTGTCATCGGTATGTTACTTGCCCGAGATTCGATCGTCGGTATCCAATACCTAGTTCAATCTCGTTACTAGCAAGTCTCTTTACTCGTTCCGTAATACATCATCTCACAACTAACTCATTAGTTGCAATGCTTGCAAGGCTTATGTGATGTGTATTACCGAGAAGGCCCAGAGATACCTCTCAGGCAATCGGAGTGACAAAACCTAATCTCGAAATACGCCAACCCAACAAGTACCTTTGGAGACACCTGTAGTACTCCTTTATGATCACCCAGTTATGTTGTGACGTTTGGTAGTACCCAAAGTGTTCCTCCGGTAAACGGAGTTGCATAATCTCATAGTTATAGGAACATGTATAAGTCATGAAGAAAGCAATAGCAATATACTAAACGATCGAAAGTGCTAAGCTAACGGAATGGGTCATGTCAATCACATCATTCTCCTAATGAGGTGATCCCATTAATCAAATGACAACACATGTCTATGGTTAGGAAACATAACCATCTTTGATTAATGAGCTAGTCTAGTAGAGGCTTACTAGTGACTTATCTCGTTTGTCTATGTATTCACACATGTATTATGTTTCCGGTTAATACAATTCTAGCATGAATAATAAACATTTATCATGATATAAGGAAATAAATAATAACTTTATTATTGCCTCTAGGGCATATTTCCTTCAGTCTCCCACTTGCACTAGAGTCAATAATCTAGATTACTCAAGAATGATTCTAACACCCATGGAGTCTTGGTGCTGATCATGTTTTGCTCGTGGAAGAGGCTTAGTCAACGGGTCTGCAACGTTCAGATCCGTATGTATTTTGCAAATCTCTATGTCTCCCACTTGGAATTGGTCCCGAATGGAATTGAAGCGTCTCTTGATATGCTTGGTCCTCTTGTGAAATCTGGATTCCTTTGCCAAGGCAATTGCATCAGTATTGTCACAGAAGATCTTCATTGGTCCCGATGCACTAGGTATAACACCTAGATCAGAAATGAACTCTTTCATCCAGACTCCTTCATTTGCTGCTTCCGAAGCAGCTATGTACTCCACTTCACATGTAGATCCCGCCACGACGCTTTGTTTAGAACTGCACCAACCAGCGGCTCCACCATTTAACAAAAACACGATCCGGTTTGCAATTTAGAATCGTCTGGATCGGTGTCAAAGCTTACATCGACGTAACCATTTACGACTAGCTCTTTGTCACCTCCATATACGAGAAACATATCCTTAGTCCTTTTCGGGTATTTCGGGATGTTCTTGACCGCTGTCCATTGATCCACTCTGGATTACTTTGGTACCTTCTGCCAAGCTTACAGCCTAAGCATACGTCAGTGCAGTACTGACATTGCATACATGATAGAGCCTATGGCTGAAGCATAGGGAACATCTTTCATTTTCTCTCTATCTTCTGCCGTGGTCGGGCATTGAGTCGACTCAATCTCACACCTTATGTCTGAGGTAAAAACCTTTCTTTGCACGATCCATTTTGAACTTCTTCAAAACTTTATCAAGGTATGTGCTTTGTGAAAGTCCAATTAAGCGTCTTGATCTATCTCTATAGATCTTGATGCCCAATATGTAAGCAGCTTCACCAAGGTCTTTCATCGAAAAACTCTTGTTCAAGTATCCCTTTATGCTATCCAGAAATTCTATATCATTTCCGATCAGTAATAGGTCATCTACTTATTATATCGGAAATGCTACTGAGCTCCCACTCACTTTCTTGTAAATCTGAGGCTTCTCCATAAGTCTCATATAAACCCAAATACTTTGATCACACTATCAAAGCGTTTATTCCAACTCCGAGATGCTTGCACCAGTCCATAAATGGATCATTGGAGCTTGCACACTTTGTTAGCTCCCTTTGGATCGATAAAACCTTGGTTGCATCATATACAACTCTTCTTCGAGAAATCCATTTAGGAATGCGGTCTTTACATCCATTTGCCAAATTTCATAATCATAAAATGCGGCAATTGCTAACATGATTCGGACAGACTTAAGCATCGCTTCTGGTGAGAAGGTCTCATCGTAGTCAATCCCTTGAACTTGTCGAAACCCCTTTGCGACAAGTCGAGCTTTGTAGACAGCAATATTACCGTCAGCGTCAGTCTTCTTCTTGAAGATCCACTTGTTTTCTATTGCTTGCCAACCCGGGCAAGTCAACCAAAGTCCACACTTTGTTTTCATACATGGATCCCATCTCAGATTTCATGGCCTCAAGCCATTTTGCGGAATCTGGGCTCACCATCGCTTCTTCATAGTTCGTAGGTTCATCATGATCTAGTAGCATGACTTCCGAACAGGATTGCCGTACCACTACAGTGCGGATTTTATTCTGGTTGATCTACGAGGTTCTCAGTAGTAACTTGATCTGAAGTTTCATGATCAACATCATCAACTTCCTCACTATTTGGTGTAGATATTGCGTAAACTGGTTTACGTGGATAAACTACTTTCAAATAAGGGAGAAGGTACGATTACCTCATCAAGTTCTACTTTCCTCCCACTCACTTCTTTCGAGAGAAACTCCTTCTCTAGAAAGGATCCATTCTTAGCAACAAATGTCTTGCCTTCGGATCTGTGATAGAAGGTGTACCCTCTTGTCTCCTTTGGGTATCCTATGAAGATACATTTCTCCGATTTAGGTTCGAGCTTATCAGGTTGAAGCTTTTTCACATAAGCATCGCATCCCCAAATTTTAAGAAAGCGACAACTTTGGTTTCTTGCTAAACCACGATTCATAAGGTGTCGTCTCAACGGATTTTGACGGTGTTCTATTCAGCGTGAATGCGGCCGTCTCAAGAGCATAACCCCAAAGCGATAGCGGTAAATCTGTAAGAGACATCATAGATCGCACCATATCTAGTAAAGTGCGACACGACGTTCGGACACACCATTGCGCTGTGGTGTTCCGGTGGCGTGAGTTGCGAAACTATTCCGCATTGTTTCAAATGTAGACCAAACTCGTAACTCAAATATTCGCCTCCACGATCAGATCGTAGAAACTTTATTTTCTTATTACGATGATTTTCAACTTCACTCTGAAATTCTTTGAACTTTTCAAATGTTTCAGACTTATGTTTCATTAAGAAGATATACCCATATCTGCTTAAATCATCTGTGAAGGTGAGAAAATAACGATATCCGCCACGAGCCTCAACATTCATTGGACCACATACATCGGTATGTATGATTTCCAACAAATCTGTTGCTCTCTCCATAGTACCGGAGAACGGGGTTTTAGTCATCTTGCCCATGAGGCACGGTTCGCAAGTGCCAAGTGATTCATAATCAAGTGACTCCAAAAGTCCATCAATATGGAGTTTCTTCATGCGCTTTATACCGATATGACCTAAACGGCAATGCCACAAATAAGTCGCACTATCATTATCAACTCTGCATCTTTTGGTTTCAACATTATGAATATGTGTATCACTACTATCGAGATTCATTAAAAATAGACCACTCTTCAAGGGTGCATGACCATAAAAGATATTATTCATAT
Source organism: Aegilops bicornis (assembly GCA_021605145.1). Taxonomy (NCBI): domain Eukaryota; kingdom Viridiplantae; phylum Streptophyta; class Magnoliopsida; order Poales; family Poaceae; genus Aegilops; species Aegilops bicornis. Next base: position 165,491,028 of record CM038669.1, on the reverse strand, counting down.
AAATAGAACAACCTTTATTCTCTGATTTAAATGAATAACCGTCTCGCATCAAACACGATCCAGATATAATGTTCATGCTTAACGCTGGCACCAAATAACAATTATTTAGGTCTAAAACTAATCTCGAAGGTAGATGTAGAGGTAGCATGCCGACCAGCGATCACATCGACTTTGGAACCATTTCCCAGCGCGCCGTCACCTCGTCCTTTGCCGGTGTTAAGCAATCTGTAGTCCCCTGTTTCGAGTTGCAAATATTAGCAATGTAACCAAAGATCAAATACCGTGCTCTGCGAGCTCTAGTAAGGTACACATCAATAACATGTATATCACATATACCTTTGTTCACCTTGCCATCCTTCTTATCCGCCAAATACTTGGGGCAGTTCCGCTTCGGTGACTGGTCCGCTTGCGGTAGAAGCACTCAGGTTTCAGGTTTAGGTCCAAACTTGGGTTTCTTCCTTGAGCAGACAACTTGTTTGCTGTTCTTCTTGAAGTTCCCCTTCTTCTTCCCTTTGCCCTTTTTCTTGAAACTAGTGGTCTTGTTGACCATCAACACTTGATGCTCTTTCTTGATTTCTACCTCCATGGCTTTTAGCATTGCGAAGAGCTCAGAATTGTCTTAGTCATCCCTTGCATATTATAGTTCATCACGAAGCTCTTGTAGCTTGGTGGCGATGATTGGAGAATTACATCAATGACACTATCATCCGGAAGATTAACTCCAAATGAATTAAGTGATTATTATACCCAGACATTTTGAGTATGTGCTCACCGATAACTGTTCTCCTCCATCTTGTGACTATAGAACTTATTGGAGACTTCATATCTCTCAATCCGGGCATTTGCTTGAAATATTAACTTCAACTCTTGGAACATCTCATATGCTCCATGACGTTCAAAACGTCGTTGAAGACCCGGTTCTAAGCCGTAAAGCATGGCACACTGAACTATAGAGTAGTCATCGACTTTTCTCGCCAGACGTTCACAACTTCGGCGTTGCTCAAAGACGCTTTGGCACCCAGCGGTGCTTCCGGGACGTAATTCTTCATGCAGCAATGAGGATAATCCTCAAATTACGGACCCGATCCGTGTAATTGCTACCATCATCTTTCAACTTTGCTTTCTCAAGGAACGCATTAAAATTCAACGGAACAACAAAGACGAGCCATCTATCTACTGATAAACATAGACAAGCAAAATACTATCGGTACTAAGTTCATGATAAATTTAAGTTTTTAATTAATCATATTACTAAAGAACTCCCACTTAGGCAGACATCTCTCTAGTCATCTAAGTGATCACGTGATCCAAATCAACTAAACCATAACCGATCATCACGTGAGATGGAGTAGTTTTCAATGGTGAACATCTTATGTTGATCATATCTACTATATGATTCACGCCGACCTTCGGTCTCTGTGTTCCGAGGCCATATCTGCATATGCTAGGCTCGTCAAGTATAACTCGAGTATTCTGCGTGTGCAAAACTGGCTTGCACCCGTTGTAGATGGACGTAGAGCTTATCACACCCGATCATCACGTGGTGTCTCGGCACGACGAACTTTGGCAACGGTGCATACTCGTGGAGAACACTACTTGATAATTTTAATGAGAGATCATCTTAAAATGCTCTGTCAATCAAAGCAAAATAAGATGCATAAAGGATAAACATCACATGCAATCAATATAAGTGATATGATATGGCCATCATCATCTTGTGCTTGTGATCTCCATCTCAAGCTAATCGTCATGATCACCATCTTCACCGCGCGACACCTTGATCTCCATCGTAGCATCGTTGTCGTTTACGCCATCTATTGCTTCTACGACTATCGCTACCGCTTAGTGATAAAGTAAAAGCAATTACGTATGCGTTGCATTTCATACAATAAGCGACAACCATATGGCTCTCGCCGATTGCCGATAACTTCGGTTACAAAACATGATCATCTCATACAATAAAATATAGCATCACGTCTTGACCATATCACATCACAACATGCCCTGCAAAAACAAGTTAGACGTCCTCTACTTTGTTGTTGCAAGTTTTACGATGGCTGCTACGGGCTGAGCAAGAACCGTTCTTACCTACGCATTAAAACCACAACGATACTTCGTCAAATAGACTCCGTTTTAACCTTCTCAAGGACCGGGCGTATACACTCAGTTCAACTAAAATGAGAGAGACAGACACCCGCCAGCCACCTTTAAGCACGAGTGCTCAGAACGGTGAAACCAGTCTCGGCGTAAGCGTCTGGCGTAATGTCGGTCCGGCCGCTTCATCTCACAATACCGCTGAACCAAAGTATGACATCTTTGGTAGGCGGTATGACTTGTATCGCCCACAACTCGCTTGTGTTCTACTCGTGCATATGACATCAACGCATAAAACCAGGCTCGGATGCCACTTGTTGGGGAACGTAGTAATTTCAAAATTTTCCCACGCACACACGGGACCATGGTGATGGCATAGCAACGAGAAGGAGAGTGTTGTCTACGTGCCCTCGTAGACCAAAGCGGAAGCGATCACAACGTAGAGGAAGTAGTCAGACGTTCTCCTCGCGATCCTGCCGATCCCAAAGGTGCCGTTACTCCGGCACCTCCGAGTTGATGATGACGTAGAGGAAGTAGTCAGACGTTCTCCTCGCGATCCAGCGATCCCGGTGCCGTTACTCCGGCGCCTCCGAAGTTCTTGGCACACGTTCAGCTCGATGGCGCTCCTCGGGCTCCGATCCACAAAGCTCGGGGAGAGGGAGTTAAAATCGACCTGACGGCGTGGTAGCGATCTTGATGTTTCACCGACGCAGGGCTTCGCCTAAGCACCGCCACGATATGACCGAGGTGGAATATGGTGGAAGGGGCACCGCGACCAGCTAAGGAACGATCTCAAGGATCAACTTGTATGTTCTAGGGTGCCCCCCACCCGTATATAAAGGAGGGAGGGAGGAGGTGGCCGGCCACAAGGGGCGCCATAGGGAGGGAAACCTACTCCAAGTAGGTTTCCTCTCCTTTCCTTATCTTATTTGGAGGGGAAGGAAGGAGTACTAGTATTAGGAATTAGTACTAGTAGTAGGAATAGGAAGAGGGGAAGGAGAAAGGAAAGGGGGCCGCCCCTTCCCCAATTCGGATTGGGCTTGGGGCGCGCCTCCCTTGTTCCTTCTCCTTCCTCCTACATGGGCCCAATAAGGCCCATATACCTCCCGGGGGGTTCGGAAACCACCCGGAGCTCCAAACATCTCCGGAACCTTTCCGGAGTCCAAATATATCAGACCAATATATTAAACTTTAAGACTCGACCATTTCGAGACTCCTCGTCATGTCCGTGATCATATCCGGGACTCGAACAACCTTGGTACATCAAAATACACAAACTCATAATATAACCGTCATCGAAACCTTAAGCGTCACGGACCCTACGGTTCGAGAACAATGTAGACATGACCGAGACACATCTCCGGTCAATAACCAATAGCGGGACACGGATGCCCATATTGGTTCCTACATTTTCTACGAAGATCTTTATCGGTCGGACCGCATAACAACATACGTTGTTCCTTTTGTCATCGGTATGTTACTTGTCGAGATTCGATCGTCGGTATCCAATACCTAGTTCAATCTCGTTACTAGCAAGTCTCTTTACTCGTTCGTAATACATCATCTCACAACTAACTCATTAGTTGCAATGCTTGCAAGGCTTATGTGATGTGTATTACCGAGAAGGCCCAGAGATACCTCTCCGACAATCGGAGTGACAAAACCTAATCTCGAAAATACGCCAACCCAACAAGTACCTTTGGAGACACCTGTAGTACTCCTTTATGATCACCCAGTTATGTTGTGACGTTTGGTAGTACCCAAAGTGTTCCTCCGGTAAACGGGAGTTGCATAATCTCATAGTTATAGGAACATGTATAAGTCATGAAGAAAGCAATAGCAATATACTAAACGATCGAGTGCTAAGCTAACGGAATGGGTCATGTCAATCACATCATTCTTCTAATGAGGTGATCCCATTAATCAAATGACAACACATGTCTATGGTTAGGAAACATAACCATCTTTGATTAATGAGCTAGTCTAGTAGAGGCTTACTAGTGACTTATCTGTTTGTCTATGTATTCACACATGTATTATGTTTCCGGTTAATACAATTCTAGCATGAATAATAAACATTTATCATGATATAAGGAAATAAATAATAACTTTATTATTGCCTCTAGGGCATATTTCCTTCATGCGTCAGGGTGGTCAGCTTCAGCCCAAGATCCGCCTTGGAATCCTTGGCGGCGTCGAGCTCCTTGCCCCTATCAGCGAGACGACTCTGCAGCTCGCCAAGAGTGTAGGCGTCCTTCTCACGCTCATGCTTGAGCGCTGCAAGCTCTTCGCCGCTCTTCTTGAGGCTGGCCTCGGTGTGCCACCTTCGCCTTCAACTCTTCCTTGGCGGCCTCGGCGGCTGCGGCGGCATCCTTCGCTTCCTTAAGCGCCCGCCAAGTGACTCCTCGCTGCAAGGTCTTCTTCGTGGCTGTCGGGTTGACCTTCAGCTGCGCCTTTCGTTCTGCGCTTGGAGAGCTTCTCGGCAGCCAGCCGCTGCTCCTCCTCAGTGCGGCCTTCTCAAGGATGAAGGTCGTGCGCTCTTACGCAAGTTGCCCCAGCGCTTCGCTTTCGTCGCGGAGAGTTTCTTGGTTGGCGCTCGGAGCTCTTCTGCAGCGCTTCTCCATATCCGCTCCTGCCCTCGCGACAAGTGCTTCCCGGGACTCCAACTTGGCTTGCCGGGCGCGGTAGAGCGACAGCAGTTTCTTCAGCAGCTGCTCCTCCTCAGACTCGCCGCTGCTGCTGCTTGGCGCGTCCACCAGCGTCAGCCCAGCAGAGGCGAGTAGCTCGCCGTCGAAGGTCTCTCCCTCGACCGTCGCCCTGGAGCTCGGTTCCCAGGGGAGTTTGATGAAGACACCCCCGCCGGCGGCCTCGTCTTCCTCGACGGCGGCCTCGTCGGTGTTGCCGCGCGCTTCCTCCTCGCCGGCGGCCTCGACCTCCATCGGCTCTGCGTCAGACGAAGAAGGAGCAGTCAAGCAAATGTTCAAAAAGAGAAACAAAAGAAAGCAAGCCCAAGGGAAATTTTCGTGTAAGGAAATTACACTGAACGGGATCCGCAGCCCATGGCCTCGACCACTTTGGAGGGCCACTTTGGCGTTGTCCCTTGCAGGGTAGCCTCCCTTGCCGGAGTGGCCTCCCTTGTCGGGCGCTCCCTTGCCGGAGAATTCCTCCCTTGGCGGGCGAGTGGCGTGAGGCGAGATTTGAGGCGGCTTCCGAGCCCTCGGATGAGGCTGCTCTGCTCCTACACAAGCAAACAGTCAGGTATCAACAAAGAAGGAGCACCCCTGCACACCTAATAGTAAGGAAAAAACTGCACACTTACTCTGGGGGCTGTGCTGGGGGCTGCTCTGAGGAAGGGTTGCCGGGTCCGGCAAGGGGGTCTCAGACGCGTCCTCTGTTGCCACGGGTGGATCGTCCTCAACGACGACCGTCGGGATCTTAGCCCTCTTCGGCGCTCTCTGGGCGGCGTCACGAAAAGGAAAGAGTCCGTAACGAAGCCTATCAGATTCAAGATGAAGCAATAAAATTGAAGAAATACAAGCACAATCTCAAGAGCTTACTCTTCGCCTTCCTCCTCGGGCCGAGCGGAGAAGTCAAACTCCGGCTCGCCTCGGTGCGACGAGGCGGGAGTGGGCTCTCTTGGCCGCTGGCGGAGGCGTCGGCGGTGGCACGAGAAGACCTCACCCGGTTGTCGCGAAGTGTAGGCGCTCAGCGCGCAACATCGCTTGCATGAGAGCTAACGTCATGGCGGCTTCTTTGTAGGCGATCTGCCGCCCCGACTCGTCTCCGGCCTTGCGGAGACGCCTCTTCGGCGGAACCGGGGGCTCCGCTGGCGGCAAGTCGCTGGGTGGTGGAGAAGAAGCGCCCTCGGTGGGTCCACTCGACCCGGCCTCGGGCTCGACAAGCTCGTCCTCGCCGGCGATCTCCCTTCGCTCGGCAAGGCTTGCCGCCTTCGCAGCGTCCGCCTCCTCCACGGTATACCCGAAGGCTCCGGTGGCGGTAGCTGCTGCCGCCTCCTCCACTGGTGGCAATACGCGCCATCTCCTCGTCGGTAGTGTCGCGAGTGAGCCTTTTTCGCTCGTCGGAGCGGATCGGCACTTCTTCCAAGTCGTCGAAGAACTGCTGCACGACCTCGTCGAGGCTCCTCGCCAGTTGGAGCGATCCCATGGGAATCGCTGGCGGCATCATGGCGCGGATGCGGTCGGCGCCGAGTTGTTGCACAACGGGGGCGACCCCTCGGCAACCTAAACCACTCGGGGTGATCAGGGTCGTTCTTGAACAGCTCTAGCAGCATCGCATCCAACTCCAAGACGGTGAAATTCCAGTTCAGGCCAGGCGCAACCTCATAATGTCTGCCGCATTTTGGAACTCCCAAGCAGGCCTCCTCCTCTCCTGCAAGGGAAGCGTCTGTGGCGGCGAAGTTCTGCGCCAAGCTGCGCCTACAGTTAGTCCGGCAAGCCCGAGGCGCAAAATCCGGTCACAACTATCTTCAACCTAGCATCCTCCGGCGCTAAGTTACTCCAATCTCTGCAGCGTACTATTGGGGTTTGGCGGGCAGCGGTGAAGGGCTGCGGGTTCTCCTCACGACCCAACACCAATTGGCTCTCCACTCCTCCCACTTGTTGCGGAACTCTCCTTCCAGATAGGCTTCTTTCTTGCCGATCCTGGAGACCCAAGCTATCCCTCCGGAAAGTGGCTCTCTCTCTCGGCCGGGGCACGAAGAAGTGGCGGAAGAGTGCCACATTTGGGTGGACTCCGACAAAGTTTTCGCAAAGATCAAGACGGCGTTGGGGGTGAAATCAAGGAGGCGGAGGCCATATGTGTTCATGATATCGCAGAAGAACTTCCGGAAAAAGTGGGCAAAGCCCGCAATAGAAAAAAGGGCAAAAAAGGGTACCCAGTTGGGGCCAAATCAGAAGCGGAGGCGGGGAGTACCTTCGTGCGCGGATGCGCACGCGTCTCCGTCGACCAAAAGAGATAGAAGACATCCCGCAGCTCCCTTGCGCCGAGCTGGGGGGGGGGCAGATGGCCCGCTCCTTGCGCAACGCCGCGAGCCGCTGCGCCTCGGCCAACTTGACGCCCTTCTCCTTGTCGGCTTTCAGAGCCATGGCGAGGGCGGCGGAGGAGGCCGACGGCGGTGAGCGCGCTTGTGGAGAAGGGGGGCGGGGCACTGCTCTCTTCACACCAGAGAAGAAGGGGGGAGCGGCGGTGGTTTCTTGACAAGACAACAATGGCGGAGTGGACGGCCTGCCCCTGTTTTCTCCGCTTATAAAGAGGGGGAGGGGGCGGACGTTCCGCTTTTCCTAATAAAGAAACCCCACGACCACGCCCACGATCTTCGCAGACGGCGCCACGACCGTGCGTGCCGTTAGTGGGGGTCGTGGTGGGTCCGGGCGAAGTTGCGGCGTGGTCGAGGCGCGTGTGACCGTGCACTCGCTTTGGGCCTGGCCCGACAACGCCGGCACCGTGTGCGGCCCAGGCCGGGCTCTGTCGGTGTACTAGAGTAGGGGTACCCTAGTATCCCGTACTCGTGCACGGACGATTCTGACACCAGCTGGCAGGGTTTGCCTCGTCCACCGCCGAGATCCTCCGTGGCTCCTTTGGAGCCATTCAAGAACAAAGTATTTGATTAAGAAGACAAGGCCCGGCAAGAGGAGCTTGCGGGAAGGCCACTCAAGGCATGCAGAAGACAAGGCCCGGCAAGAGGAGCTTGCCGGGAAGGCTCGGAGCGCGACAAGCCTCCGGACGCGACAAGGATTCGGCCGTGGCAAGGCGCTTGCCACGGCAAGCAACCTCTCTCCATCTCCGCTCCAGCTCATCCAGCAACGTGTCGCCATGGGACCATTCCATGCGCGCGTGTCGAGAGGCTGTGCAGCCAGCGGAGAGCAGCGATAAGCGGCGCTGACAAGCTTGCCATTGTGGCGAGCGGTGGCGCACCTGACGGTCTCTGTTGCACTATTTGGGCGACACTTACGGGCATTTATTGCTTTTGTCCCTTGCCGTCAGAGTTAGGTATTTTGCACTGTACACTGTTCGAGTAGGTGTACCAACTCCTGTTTTTACATTTGTACCCTCGCCTATGTTGCCACCTGTCGGAGACCCCTTGAGCATATAAAAGGAGGCCCATGCGCATAGCGTAGAGGGAGGTTCGAGGTTCGGTTCATTCGACTCACTAGAGACCAGATACGCTCACGCTTAGGTTTTGTAGCTCGCATCGCTCCCTAGCAAGAACACAATACATCAAACAAGCAGCGGTAGGAGTTTTATCTCTCGGAGAGCTCGAAGCTGGGTAAACTGCTCGTGTGCCTCGTCTCGATCCGCTCTTCGTGCGATCTCCGCCCCCCTCCGAACCACAAAGGGGCCTGGTCCGCCGGCCCCATAGGTGTTCGTGGGTACGATCAGCCTCCCCGACAGCATGAATCTAATATCACTATCTTCATATCTCAAAACAATTATCAAGCATCAAACTTATCTTAGTATTCAACGCACTCAAAAGAAAGTTTCACATATCTTGAATACCAAGTATATTAACATTAAGCAAATTACCATGCTATTAACGACTCTCAAAATAATATAAATAAAGCATGAGAGATCAAGTTTCTTTAAAAAAAAATCCACCACCGTGCTCTAAAATATATAAGTGAAGCACTAGAGCAAAAATTATCACGCTCAAAAGATATAAGTGAAGCACTATGAGCAAAACTATCAAGCTCAAAAGATATAAGTGAAGCACATAGAGTATTCTACCAAATTCAATTCATGTATGGCTCTCTCAAAAGGTGTGTACAGCAAGTATGATTGTGGTAAAATAACAAGCAAAGAAACAAATAATACAAGACGCTCCAAGCAAAACACATATCATGTGGTGAATAAAAATATAGCTCCAAGTCAATTACCGATGGAAGTGGACGAAAGAGGGGATGCCTTCCGGGGCCTCCCCAAGCTTTGACTTTTTGGTGTCCTTGGATTATCTTGGGGGTGCCATGGGCATCCCCAAGCTTAGGCTCTTGCCCACTCCTTGTTCCATAATCCATCAAAAGAATTCACCTAAAACTTGAAAACTTCACAACACAAAACTCAATAGAAATCTCGTGAGCTCCGTTAGAGAAAGAAAACAAAAGACTACTTTAAGGTACTGTAATGAACTCATTATTTATTTATATTTGTGTTAAACCTACTGTATTCCAACTTCTCTATGGACCATAAACTATTTTACTAGCCATAGATTCATCAAAATAAGCAAACAACACACATAAAACAGAATCTGTCAAAAACAGAACAGTCTGTAGTAATCTGTAAGTAACGCAAACTTCTGGAACCCAAAAAATCCTACCAAAATTAGACGACCTGGAAAATTTGTTTATTGATCAGCATCAATTGGAATCAATATTTTATCACGTTCTGGTGATTTTTAAAAATTCAGGCACTGTGCACAAAGTTTCTGGAAATTACAGCAAGATCAAATAACTATCATCCAAGAAGATCCAATAGGTTTAACTTGGCACAAACACTAATTAAAAGATAAAACCACGTCTAAACAGAGGCTAGATGGATTATTTATTCCTAAACAGAAGCAAAAACAAAAAACTAAAAATAAAATTGGGTTGCCTCCCAACAAGCGCTATCGTTTAACGCCCCTAGCTAGGCATAAAAGCAAGGATAGATCTAGGTATTGCCATCTTTGGTAGGTAATTCTTCAATGAGGCATCTATATTTTTTGTAGAGTTCTTTCTCTTTAGTAATTATCAAACTTTTTGGCATAAGATCGAAAAATTCATTTGTAGCAAATGGTTCCTTAATGATAGTAAAAAGATCGGGATGAATACTTATAGATTTAAGATGATCTGTTTCCTTACTAGATGATTCACCCTTATTTTTAGGAACATACATAAGCTTGGCAATTTTAGTGGGAGCACTAGGAGTATTCTTTACGGAAGAAAAAGCGGTTCCCAAGTTGGTAATGATACCCTCAAGTTTATTGATTCGAGTGGAATCTAGATTTATTTTCTCATTAACCATAGGTTCCTTCTCCTTAATATTTTTCAAAGTCATTCCTACCTTAGATCCATATTGAGTAATTTGATTATGGATCTTTTTATATAGATTTTCAATTGCATAACATGCTCCAAAGTTAACATAGTTCCATTAACCAAAAGAGGTGGTGAGCCAAATAAATCTATTAAAGCATTGTAAGAATCAAAAGTATGGCTACCCAAGAAATTCCCTCCGGTATGGTATCAAGGATATATCTATACCAAGGATTAGCACCTACGTAAAAATTACGAAGAAGAACTGAAGTAGATTGCTTCCTGGTAGATCTATTTTGAGCATTGCAAATTCTATACCAAGCATCTTTTAGATTTTCTCCCTCCCTTTGCTTAAAATTTAGAACTTCATTCTCGGGAGATAACGGAGAAGAAATGAGACTAGTCATGACGGCAAGCAAGCAAACTAACACACGAGCAAACAAAAGGCAACGGGGAAAAAGAGGAGGAGATTGGGAAAGAGAGGCGAATAAAGCGGCAAGGGTGAAGTGGGGGAGAGGAAAAGCGAGAGGCAAATGGCAAATAATGTAATGCGAGAGATAGGGATTGTGATGGGTACTTGGTATGTTGACTTTATGCGTAGACTCCTCGACAGCAGCGCCGGAAATCCTTCTTGCTACGTCTTGAGCTTGCGTTCGTTTTCCCCAAAGAGGAGAGGATGATGCAGCACGATGGCGTAAGTATTTCCCTCAGTTTTTAGACCCAAGGTATCAATCCAAGAGGAGGCCACGCACAAGTCCCTCGTACCTGCATAAAACGATAGCTACTCGCAACCAACGCGATTAGGGGTTGTCAATCCCTTCACGGTCACTTACGAGAGTGAGATCTGATAGAGATAATATTTTTGGTATTTTTGATATAAAGATGCAAAGAAAAAAGTAAAATAAAAGTAAAAACAAAGCAAGTATAAAAGTGATGGAGATTGATATGATGAGAATAGACCCGGGGGGCATAGGTTTCACTAGTGGCTTCTCTCAAGAGCATAAGTATTCTACGGTGGGTGAACAAATTACTGTTGAGCAATTGTGAGAATTGAGCATAGTTATGAGTATATCTAGGTATGATCATGTATATAGGCATCACGTCCGAGACAAGTAGACCGAAACGATTCTTCATCTACTACTATTACTCCACTCATCGACCGCTATCCAGCATGCATCTAGAGTATTAAGTTAAAAACAGAGTAACGCCTTAAGCAAGATGACATGATGTAGAGGAATAAATTCATGCAATATGATAAATACCCCATCTTGTTATCCTCGATGGCAACAATACAATACGTGCCTTGCAACCCTTTTTGTCACTGGGTAAGGACACTGCAAGATTGAACCCAAACCCATGCACTTCTCCCATTGCAAGAACTACCAATCTAGTTGGCCAAACCAAACGGATAATTCGAAGAGACTTGCAAAGATAACTCAATCATACATAGAAGAATTCAGAGAAGATTCAAATATTATTCATATATAAGCTGGATCATAAACCCACAATTCATCGGTCTCAACAAACACACCGGAAAAATAAGATTACATCGAATAGATCTCCACGAGAGAGGGGGAGAACATTGTATTGAGATCCAAAAAGAGAGAAGAAGCCATCTAGCTACTAGCTATGGACCCGAAGGTCTGAAGTAAACTAATCACACTTCATCGGAGAGGCTACGGTGTTGATGTAGAAGCCCTCCGTGGTGGATGCCCCCTCCGTGAGCTCGGAACAGGCCCCAAGATGGGATCTCGTGGATATAGGAAGTTGCGCGGTGGAATTAGGTTTTGGCTCCGTCCCGATCTGTTGGGAATGCGTAGGTATATATAGGAGGAAGGAGTATGTCGGTGGGCGTCGAGGGGGCCCACGAGGCGCGCCCGGGGAGGCGCGCCCCCACCTCGTGGCCGCCTGGCACTCCTTGGAGTAGGGTCCAAGTCTCTGGATCACGTTCGGTGAGAAAATCACGTTCGAAGGTTTCATTCCGTTTGGACTCCATTTGATATTCCGTTTCTTCGAAACACTGAAATAGGCAAAAAACAGCAATTCTGGGCGGGCCTCCGGTTAATAGGTTAGTCCCAAAAATAATATAAAAGTGGAAAATAAAGCCCATTATAGTCCAAAACAATAGATAAAGTAGCATGGAGCAATCAAAAATTATAGATATGTTGGAGACGTATCGGGCATCCCCAAGCTTAATTCCTACTCGTCCTCGAGTAGGTAAATGATAAAAAAGAATTTTTGATGCGGAGTGATACTTTGGCATAATTTCAGTGTAAATCTTCTTAATTGTGATATGAATATTCAGATCCGAAAGATTCAAGACAAAAGTTCATATTGACATAAAAATAATAATACTTCAAGAATACTAATAAAAATAATTATGTCATCTCAAAATAACATGGCCAAAGAAAGTTCATCCCTACAAAATCATATAGTTAGGCTATGCTTCATTTTCGTCACACAAAGATGTTCCCAACTTCTATACCCCCGATGACAAGCCAAGAAATTTTTTCATACTTAAATAATCTCAAACTTTTTCAACCTTCACGCAATACATGAGCGTGAGCCACGGATATAGCACTATGGGTGGAATAGAATATGATGATGGGGATTGTGTGGAGAAGACAAAAAGGAGAAAGTCTCACGTTGGCGAGGATAATCAACGTGCTATGTAGATGCCCATCAATTGATGTCAACATGAGGAGTAGGGATTGCAATGAACCGGATGAACTAGAGCTATGAATGCTCAACAAAAGAAAACTAGTGGGTGTGCATCCAACTTGCTTGCTCATGAAGACCTAGGGCATTTGAGGAAGCCCATCGTAGGAATATACAAGCCAAGTTCTATAATGAAAAATTCCCACTAGTATGAAAAAGATAACTTATGAGACTCACTATATGAAAAACATGGTGCTACTTTGAAGCACAATATATGAGACTCACTACATGAAGAACGAGGTGCTACTTTGAAGCACAAAATATGAGACTCATTACATGAAGAACATGGTGCTACTTTGAAGCACAAGTGTGGAAAAAGAGATAGTAGCATTGCCCTTTTATTTTCTTTTTTTTGGCCTCTCTTTTTTTTTGGCCTTTCTCTCTTTTTTTTGGGCAATGCTCTAATAATGATGATCATCACACTTCTATTGATTATAACATGAGGATTACAACTCGAAACTAGAACAAGGTATGACTCTATATGAATGGCTCGTGATGTGCGGGATGGTGCAATGAATCAAGAGTGACATGTAAGAAAATAATGCTTGGTGGCTTTGCCACAAATACGATGTCAACTACATGATCATGCAATGGCAATATGACAAAAGTAATGTATGTCATGATGATGATGGTGGAACGGTGGAAAGTTGCATGGTAATATATCTCGGAATGGCTATGGAAATGCCATAATAGGTAGGTATGGTGGCTGTTTTGAGGAAGATATAAGGAGGTTTATGTGTGATAGAGCGATCGTATCAAGGGGTTTGGATGCACCGTGAAGTTTGCGCCAACTCTCAATGTGAGAAAGGGCAATGCACTGCATCAAGAGGCTAGCAATGGTGGAAAGGTAAGAGTGCGTATAATCCATGGACTCAACATTAGTCAAAATAACTCATATACTTATTGCAAAAATTTAGAAGTCATCAAAAATTCAAGTACTACGCGCATGCTCCTAGGGGGGTAGATTGGTAGGAAAAGACCATCGCTCGTCCCCGACCGCCACTCATAAGGATGCACAAGCCAAGTATACTTCATGCTTCAAATTTGTTACACAACTTTAACATGCGTGCATGCTACGGGACTTACAAACTTCAACACAAGCATTTCTCAAATTCACAACTACTCAACCAGCATGACTTTGATATTATTACCTCCATATCTCAAAACAATTATCAAGCATCAAACTTATCTTAGTATTCAACGCACTCAAAAGAAAGTTTCACATATCTTGAACACCAAGTATATTAACATTAAGCAAATTACCATGCTATTAACGACTCTCAAAATAATCGAAGTGAAGCATGAGAGATCAAATTTCTTTAAAACAAATCCACTACCGTGCTCTAAAAAATTTAAGTGAAGCACTAGAGCAAAAATTCTCACGCTCAAAAAGATATAAGTGCAGCACTATGAGCAAACTATCAAGCTCAAAAGATATAAGTGAAGCACATAGAGTATTCTATCAAATTTCAATTCATATATGGCTCTCTAAAAAGGTGCGTACAGCAAGGATGATTGTGGTAAACTAACAAGCAAAGACTCAAATAATACAAGACGCTCCAAGCAAAACACATATCATGTTGGTGAATAAAAATATAGCTCCAAGTAAATTACCGATGGAAGTGGACGAAAGAGGGGATGCCTTCCGGGGCATCCCCAAGCTTTGAATTTTTGGTGTCCTTGGATTATCTTGGGGGTGCCATGGGCATCCCCTGTTGGGGAACGTAGTAATTTCAAAAAATTTCCTACGATCACGCAAGACCATGGTGATGGCATAGCAACGAGAGGGAAGAGTGTCCGTCCACGTACCCTCGTAGATCGAAAGCGGAAGCGTTATAACAACGCGGTTGATGTAGTCGTACGTCTTCACGATCCGACCGATCCAAGCACCGAACGTATGGCACCTCCGAGTTCTGCACACGTTCAGCTCGATGACGATCCCCGGACTCCGATCCAGCAAAGTGTCGGGGATGAGTTCCGTCGACGACGGCGTGGTGGCGATGTTGATGCTCCACCGACGCAGGGCTTCGCCTAAGCTCATGACGATATGACTTCTCCGGCGCGAGGCTTCGCCTAAGCTCATGACGATATGACCAAGTGGAATATGGTGGAAGGGGCACCGACACAGTTAAGGAAAGATCCGTAGATCAACTTGTGTGTTATGGGGTGCCCCTGCCTCGTATATAAAGGAGCCAAGGAGGAGGTGGCGGCCCAAGGGAGGAGGCAAGAAGGGAGTCCTACTCCCTCCCGGGAGTAGGACTCCTTCCAATCCTAGTTGGATTAGGATTCCGGAGGGGAAAGAGAGAGAGGGGCGGCCCACCTTTCCTAGTCCTAATAGGACTAGGGGAAGGGGGCGTGACCACCTAGGGCTGCCCTTCTCCTTTCCTCCAAGGCCCACTATGGGCCCATGTAGTTCCCGGGGGTTCGGTAACCTCCGGTACTCCGATAAATTCGATTTCACTCGGAACCTACGATGTCCAAATGTAGGCTTCCAATATATCAATCTTTATGTCTCGACCATTTCGAGACTCCTCGTCATGTCCGTGATCACATCCGGGACTCGAACAAACTTCGTGCATCAATACTTATAAACTCATAATGAACTGTCATCGAAGCGTTAAGCGTGCGGACCCTACGGGTTCGAGAACTATGTAGACATGACCTAGAACCATTCTCGGTCAATAACCAATAAGCGGAACCTGGATGCCCATATTGGTTCCTACATATTCTACGAAGATCTTTATCGGTCAAACCGCATAACGACATCGTTGATCCCTTTGTCATCGGTATGTTACTTACCCGAGATTCGATCGTCGGTATCCAATACCTAGTTCAATCTCGTTACCGGTAAGTCTCTTTACTCGTTCCGTAATACATCATCTCACAACTAACTCATTAGTTGTAATGCTTGCAAGGCTTAAGTGATGTGTATTACCGAGAAGGCCTAGAGATACCTCTCCGACAATCGGAGTGACAAAACCTAATCTCGAAATACGCCAACCCAACAAGTACCTTTGGAGACACCTGTAGTATTCCTTTATAATCACCCGATTCACGTTGTGACGTTTGGTAGTACCCAAAGTGTTCCTCCGTAAACGGGAGTTGCATAATCTCATAGTTATAGGAACATGTATGGGTCATGAAGAAAGCATTAACATACTAAGCGATCAAGTGTTAAGCTAACGGAATGGGTCATGTCAATCGAGATCATTCAACTAATGATGTGACCTTGTTAATCAAATAACAACTCCTTGTTCATGGTTAGGAAACATAACCATCTTTGATTAACAAGCTAGTCAAGTAGAGGCATACTAGTGACATCTTGTTTGTCTATATATTCACACATGTATTATGTTTCCGGTTAATACAATTCTAGCATGAATAATAAACCTTTATCATGATATAAGGAAATAAATAATAACTTTATTATTGCCTCTAGGGCATATTTCCTTGATCTCCCACTTGCACTAGAGTCAATAATCTAGATTACAAAGTAATGATCCTAACACCCATGGAGTCTTGGTGCTGATCATGTTTTGCTCGTGGAAGAGGCTTAGTCAACGGGTCTCGCAACATTCAGATCCGTATGTATTTTGCAAATCTCTATGTCTCCCACTTGGACTTGGTCCCGAATGGAATTGAAGCGTCTCTTGATATGCTTGGTCCTCTTGTGAAATCTGGATTCCTTTGCCAAGGCAATTGCACCAAGTATTGTCACAGGAAGATCTTCATCGGTCCCGATGCACTAGGTATGACACCTAGATCGGAAATGAACTCTTTCATCCAGACTCCTTCATTCGCTGCTTCCGAAGCAGCTATGTACTCCGATTCACATGTAGATCCCGCCACGTCGCTTTGTTTAGAACTGCACCAAGCGACGGCTCCACCGTTTAATAAAAACACGTATCCGGTTTGCGATTTAGAATCGTCCGGGATCGGTGTCAAAGCTTGCATCGGCGTAACCATTTACGACTAGCTCTTTGTCACCTCCATATATGAGAAACATATCCTTAGTCCTTTTCGTGTATTTCAGGATGTTCTTTCCGCTGTCCAAAGGATCCATTCCTGGATTACTTTGGTACCTTCCTGCCAAGCTTACAGCTAAGCATCGTCGGTCCGGTACATGACATTGCATACATGATAGAGCCTATGGCTGAAGCATAGGTAACATATTTCATTTTCTCTCTATCTTCTGCTGTGGTCGGGAATTGAGTCTGAATCAATCTTACACATTGCAACACAGTTAAAAAACATTTCTTTTCCTGATCCATTTTGAACTTTTTCAAAACTTTATCAAGGTATGTGCTTTGTGAAAGTCCAATTAAGCGTCTTGATCTATCTCTATAGATCTTGATGCCCAATATGTAAGCAGACTTCACCGAGGTCTTTCATTGAAAAACTTTTATTCAAGTATCCTTTTATGCTATCCAGAAATTCTATATCATTTCCAATCAATAATATGTCGTCCACATATAATATCAGAAATGCTATAGAGCTCCCACTCACTTTCTTGTAAATACAGGCTTCTCCAAAAGTCTGTACAAACCCATATGCTTTGATCACACTATCAAAGCGTTTATTCCAATTCCGAGAGGCTTGCACCAGACCATAAATTGATCGCTGGAGCTTGCACACTTTGTTAGCACTTTTTGGATCGACAAAACCTTCTGGTTGCATCATATACAACTCTTCTTCTAGAAATCCATTCAAGAATGCAGTTTTTACATCCATTTGCCAAATTTCATAGTCATAAAATGCGGCAATTGCTAACATGATTCGGACAGACTTAAGCATCGCTTCTGGTGAGAAAGTCTCATCGTAGTCAACCCCTTGAACTTGTCGAAAACCTTTCGCAACAAGTCGAGCTTTGTAGACAGTTATATTACCATCGGCGTCGGTCTTCTTCTTAAAGATCCATTTATTTTCAATGGCTTGCCGATCATCGGCAAGTCAACCAAATTCCTTACTTTGTTCTCATACATTGATCCCATCTCATTTTTCATGGCTTCCAGCCATTTTGCTGAATCTGGGCTCAACATCGCTTCTTCATATTTTGTAGGTTCGCCATGGTCAAGTAACTTGACTTCGAGAATAGGATTACCGTACCTCTCTGGTGCGTATTTTACTCTGGTTGACCTCACGAGGTTCGATAGTAACTTGATCTGAAGTTTCATGATCATCATCATTAGTTTCTTCACTAATTGGTGTAGTTGTCACAGGAACCATTTCTTGTGATGAACTACTTTCCAATTAGGGAGCAGATCTGATTATCTCATCAAGTTCTACTTTCCTCCCACTCACTTCTTTCGAGAGAAACTCCTTCTCTAGAAAGGATCCGAATTTAGCAACGAAAATCTTGCCTTCAGATCTGTGATAGAAGGTGTACCCAACATCTCTTTTGGGTATCCTATGAAGACACATTTTTCCGATTTGGGTTCGAGCTTATCTGGTTGAAGTTTCTTTACATAAGCATCGCAGCCCCAAACTTTAAGAAACGACAACTTTGGTTTCTTGCCAAACCACAGTTCATAAGGCGTCGTCTCAACGGATTTTGACGGTGTCCTATTTAACGTGAATGCGGCCGTCTCTAAAGCATAACCCCAAAAGCGATAGCGGTAAATCGGAAATAGACATCATAGATCGCACCATATCTAGTAAAGTACGACGATTGACGTTCGGACACACCATTTCTCTGTGGTGTTCCGGGTGGCGTGAGTTGCGAAACTATCCCACATTGTTTCAAATGTAAACCAAACTCGTAACTCAAATATTCTCCTCCACGATCAGATCGTAGAAATTTTATTTTCTTGTTACGATGATTTTCCACTTCACTCTGAAATTCTTTGAACTTTTCAAATGTTTCAGATTTGTGTTTCATTAAGTAGATATACCCATATCTGCTCAAATCATCTGTGAAGGTGAGAAAATAACGATACTTGGCGTGCCTCAACATTCATTGGACCACAAACATCGGTATGTATGATTTCCAACAAATTAGTTGCTCGCTCCATAGTTCCGGAGAACGGCGTTTTGGTCATCTTGCCCATGAGGCACGGTTCATAAGTACCAAGTGATTCATAATCAAGTGATTCCGAAGCCCATCAAGATGGAGTTTCTTCATGCGTTTTACACCGATGTGACCTAAACGGCGATTGCCACAAATAAGTTGCACTATCATTATCAACTCTGCATCTTTTGGTTTCAACATTATGAATATGTGTATCACTACTGTCGAGATTCAACAAGAATAGACCATTCTTCAAGGGTGCATGACCATAAAAGATATTACTCATATAAATAGAACAACCATTATTCTCTGATTTAAATGAATAACCGTCTCGCATTAAACAAGATCCAGATATAATGTTCATGCTCAACGCTGGCACCAAATAACAATTATTTAGGTCTAAAACTAATCCAGAAGGTAGATGTAGAGGTATCGTGCCATTGCGATCACATCGACTTTGGAACCATTTCCAACAGCGCATCGTCACCTCGCCCTTAGCCAATCTTCGGCAATCCGTAGTTCCTGTTTGAGTTGCAAATATTAGCAGAACCATTATCAAATACCTGTGTACTCTGCGAGTATTAGTAAGGTACACATCAATAACATGTATATCACATATACCTTTGTTCACCTTGCCATCCTTTTTATCCGCCAAATACTTGGGGCAGTTCCGCTTCAGTGTCGATGCGCTTGCAATAAAACACTTTCAGTTTCGGGCTTAGGTCCAGACTTGGGTTTCTTCTCTTGATCAGCAACTTTCTTGCTGTTCTTTTTGAAGTTTCCCTTCTTCCCTTTGCCCTTTTTCTTGAAACTAGTGGTCTTGTTGATCATCAACACTTGATGCTCTTTCTTGATTTCTACCTCCGCAGCTTTTAGCATCGCGAAGAGCTCAGAATTGTCTTAGTCATCCCTTGCATATTATAGTTCATCACGAAGCTCTTGTAGCTTGGTGGCGGTGATTGGAGAATTACATCAATGACACTATCATCCGGAAGATTAACTCGGCTGAATTAAGTGATTGTTATACCCGGACATTTTGAGTATGTGCTCACCGTGTAACTATTCTCCTCCATCTTGCAGCTATAGAACTTATTGGAGACTTCATATCTCTCAATCCGGGCATTTGCTTGAAATATTAACTTCAACTCCTGGAACATCTCATATGCTCCATGACGTTCAAAACGTCGTTGAAGACCCGGTTCTAAGCCGTAAAGCATGGCACACCGAACTATAGAGTAGTCATCACCGCTTTGCCGGATGTTCACAACTTCGGCTCAAAGATTCTGCAAAGGCCTGTCACCCGGTGCTTCGGGGCGTAATTTTTCCGTAAAGCAATGAGGATAATCCTCAAATTACGGACCCAGTCCGTGTAATTGCTACCATCATCTTTCAACTTTGCTTTCTCAAGGAACGCATTAAAATTCAACGGAACAACAGACGAGCCATCTATCTACGTAAACATAGACAAGCAAAATACTATCGGTACTAAGTTCATGATAAATTTAAGTTCAATTAATCATATTAAAACTCCCACTTAGGCAGACATCTCTCTAGTCATCTAAGTGATCACGTGATCCATATTAACTAAACCATGTCCGATCATCACGTGAGATGGAGTAGTTTCAATGGTGAACATCACTATGTTGATCATATCTACTATATGATTCACGCTTTCGACCTTTCGGTCTCCGTGTTCGAGGCCATATCTCGTTATATGCTAGGCTCGTCAAGTTTAACTCGAGTATTCGGCGTGCAAACTGTTTTGCACCCGTTGTATTTGAGCGTAGAGCCTATCACACCCGATCATCACGTGGTGTCTCAAAGACGAAGAACTTTCATAGCGGTGCATACTCGGGGAGAACACTTCTTGATAATTTTAGTGAGAGATCATCTTATAATGCTACCGTCAATCAAAGCAAGATAAGATGCATAAAGGATAAACATCACATGCAATCAATATAAGTGATATGATATGGTCATCATCATCTTGTGCTTGTGATCTCCATCGCCGAAGCATCGTCATGATCACCATCGTCACAGGAGCGACACCTTGAACTGCATCGTAGAATCGTTGTCGTCTCACCAACTACTGCTTCTACGACTATCGCTACTCCTTAGTGATAAAGTAAAGCAATTACATGGCGTTGCATTTCATACAATAAAGCGACAACCATATGGCTCCTGCGATTGCCGATAACTTCGGTTACAAAACATGATCATCTCATACAATAAAATATAGCATCACGTCTTGACCATATCACATCACAACATGCCCTGCAAAAACAAGTTAGACGTCCTCTACTTTGTTGTTGCAAGTTTTACGTGGCTGCTACGGGCTGAGCAAGAACCGTTCTTGCCTACGCATCAAAACCACAACGATACTTCGTCAAATAGACTCCGTTTTAACCTTCTCAAGGACCGGGCGTAGCACACTCAGTTCAACTAAAGTGAGAGAGACAGACACCCGCGGTCACCTTTAAGCAACGAGTGCTCGGGCGGTGAAACCAGTCTCGCGTAAGCGTCTGGCGTAATGTCGGTCCGGGCCGCTTCATCTCACAATACCGCTGAACCAAAGTATGACATGCTGGTAGGCCGTATGACTTGTATCGTCCACAACTCACTTGTGTTCTACTCGTGCATATGACATCAACGCATAAAACCAGGCTCGGATGCCACTGTTGGGGAACGTAGTAATTTCAAAAAATTTCCTACGATCACGCAAGACCATGGTGATGGCATAGCAACGAGAGGGAAGAGTGTCCATCCACGTACCCTCGTAGACCGAAAGCGGAAGCGTTATAACAACGCGGTTGATGTAGTCGTACGTCTTCACGATCCGACCGATCCAAGCACCGAGCGACGGCACCTCCGAGTTACGCACACGCTCAGCTCGATGGCGATCCCGGACTCGATCCAGCAAAGTGTCGGGATGAGTTCCGTCGACCTGACGGGCGTGGTGGCGATGTTGATGCTCCACCGGCGAGGGCTTCGCCTAAGCTCATGACGATATGACTTCTCCGGCGAGGCTTCGCCTAAGCTCATGACGATATGACCGAAGTGGAATATGGTGGAAGGGGCACGACACGGTTAAGGAAAGATCCGTAGATCAACTTGTGTGTTATGGGGTGCCCCTGCCTCGTATATATAAAGGAGCCAAGGAGGAGGTGGCCGGCCCAAGGGAGGAGCGCGCAAGGGAGTCCTACTCCTCGGGAGTAGGACTCCTTCCAATCCTAGTTGGATTAGGATTCCGGAGGGGAAAGAGAGAGAGGGGCGGCCCACCTTTCCTAGTCCTAATAGGACTAGGGGAAGGGGGGCGCGGCCACCTAGGGCTGCCCTTCTCCTTTCCTCCAAGGCCCACTATGGGCCCATGTAGTTCCCGGGGTTCGGTAACCTCCGGTACTCCGATAAATTCGATTTCACTCGGAACCTTCCGATGTCCAAATGTAGGCTTCCAATATATCAATCTTTATGTCTCGACCATTTCGAGACTCCTCGTCATGTCCGTGATCACATCCGGACTCGAACAAACTTCGGTGCATCAATACTTATAAACTCATAATGAACTGTCGTCATCGAAGCGTTAAGCGTGCGGACCCTACGGGTTCGAGAACTATGTAGACATGACCTAGAACCATTCTCGGTCAATAACCAATAGCGGAACCTGGATGCCCATATTGGTTCCTACATATTCTACGAAGATCTTTATCGGTCAAACCGCATAACGACATACGTTGATCCCTTTGTCATCGGTATGTTACTTACCCGAGATTCGATCGTCGGTATCCAATACCTAGTTCAATCTCGTTACCGGTAAGTCTCTTTACTCGTTCCGTAATACATCATCTCACAACTAACTCATTAGTTGTAATGCTTGCAAGGCTTAAGTGATGTGTATTACCGAGAAGGCCTAGAGATACCTCTCCACAATCGGAGTGACAAAACCTAATCTCGAAAATCGCCAACCCAACAAGTACCTTTGGAGACACCTGTAGTATTCCTTTATAATCACCCGATTACGTTGTGACGTTTGGTAGTACCCAAAGTGTTCCTCCGTAAACGGGAGTTGCATAATCTCATAGTTATAGGAACATGTATGGGTCATGAAGAAAGCATTAACATACTAAACGATCAAGTGTTAAGCTAACGGAATGGGTCATGTCAATCAGATCATTCAACTAATGATGTGACCTTGTTAATCAAATAACAACTCCTTGTTCATGGTTAGGAAACATAACCATCTTTGATTAACAAGCTAGTCAAGTAGAGGCATACTAGTGACATCTTGTTTGTCTATATATTCACACATGTATTATGTTTCCGGTTAATACAATTCTAGCATGAATAATAAACCTTTATCATGATATAAGGAAATAAATAATAACTTTATTATTGCCTCTAGGGCATATTTCCTTCAGTCTCCCAC
Source organism: Aegilops bicornis (assembly GCA_021605145.1). Classification (NCBI taxonomy): domain Eukaryota; kingdom Viridiplantae; phylum Streptophyta; class Magnoliopsida; order Poales; family Poaceae; genus Aegilops; species Aegilops bicornis. Next base: position 165,467,762 of record CM038669.1, on the reverse strand, counting down.
TTGCACTAGAGTCAATAATCTAGATTACAAAGTAATGATCCTAACACCCATGGAGTCTTGGTGCTGATCATGTTTTGCTCGTGGAAGAGGCTTAGTCAACGGTCTGCAACATTCAGATCCGTATGTATTTTGCAAATCTCTATGTCTCCCACTTGGACTTGGTCCCGAATGGAATTGAAGCGTCTCTTGATATGCTTGGTCCTCTTGTGAAATCTGGATTCCTTTGCCAAGGCAATTGCACCAGTATTGTCACAGAAGATCTTCATCGGTCCCGATGCACTAGGTATGACACCTAGATCGGAAATGAACTCTTTCATCCAGACTCCTTCATTCGCCGCTCAAGCAGCTATGTACTCCGCTTCACATGTAGATCCCGACACGACGCTAAGTTTAGAACTGCAACAACTGACAGCTCCACAGTTTAATAAAAAAACGTATCCGGTTTGCGATTTTTAATCGTCCGGATCTGTTTCAATGGTTGCATCGACGTTACCATTTACGATTAGCTCTTTGTCACCTCCATATATGAGAAACATATCCTTAGTCCTTTTCGTATTTCAGGATGTTCTTTCCGCTGTCCGATGATCCATTCTGGATTACTTTGGTACCTTCCTGCCAAGCTTACAGCTAAGCATACGTCGTGTCCGGTACACAGCATTGCATACATGATAGAGCCTATGGCTGAAGCATAGGGAACATCTTTCATTTTCTCTCTATCTTCTGCTGTGGTCGGGAATTGAGTCTGACTCAATCTTACACCTTGCAACACAGGTAAAAAACCTTTCTTTGCCTGATCCATTTTGAACGGCAAGGGTGAAGTGGGGGAGAGGAAAACGAGAGGCAAATGGCAAATAATGTAATGCGAGAGATAGGGATTGTGATGGGTACTTGGTATGTTGACTTTTGCGTAAGCCTCCCCGACAACGGCGCCAGAAATCCTTCTTGCTACGTCTCGAGCTTGCGTTGGTTTTCCCCGAAGAGGAGGGGGTGATGCAGCACAAGATGGCGTAAGTATTTCCCCAGTTTTTGAGAACCAAGGTATCAATCCAAAGAGGAGGCCACGCGCAAGTCCCTCGTACCTGCACAAAACGATAGCTACTCGCAACCAACGTGATTAGGGGTTGTCAATCCCTTCATGGTCACTTACGAGAGTGAGATCTGATAGAGATAACATTTTTGGTATTTTTGGTATAAAGATGCAAAGTGAAAAGTAAAATCAAAGCAAGTAAATAAAGTGATGGAGATTAATATGATGAGAATAGATCCAGGGGCCATAGGGTTCACTAGTGGCTTCTCTCAAGAGCATAAGTATTCTACGGTGGGTGAACAAATTACTGTTGAGCAATTGATAGAATTGAGCATAGTTATGAGGTTATCCAGGCAATGATCATGTATATAGGCATCACGTCCGAGACAAGTAGACCGAAACGATTCTGCATCTACTACTATTACTCCACTCATCGACCGCTATCCAGCATGCATCTAGAGTATTAAGTTAAAACAGAGTAATGCCTTAAGCAAGATGACATGATGTAGAGGAATAAATTCATGCAATATGATAAATACCCCATCTTGTTATCCTCGATGGCAACAATACAATACGTGCCTTGCAACCCCTTCGTCACACTAGGTAAGGACACCGCAAGATTGAACCCAAAGCCATGCACTTCTCCCATTGCAAGAACTACCAATCTAGTTGGCCAAACCAAACGGATAATTCGAAGAGACTTGCAAAGGTAACTCAATCATACATAAAAGAATTCAGAGAAGATTCAAATATTATTCATATATAAGCTGGATCATAAACCCACAATTCATCGATCTCAACAAACACACCGCAAAAATAAGATTACATCGAATAGATCTCCACGAGAGAGGGGGAGAACATTGTATTGAGATCCAAAAAGAGAGAAGAAGCCATCTAGCTACTAACTATGGACCCAAAGGTGTTAAGTAAACTACTCACACTTCATCGGAGGGGCTATGGTGATGATGTAGAAGCCCTCCGTGGTGGACGCCCCTCCAAATGAGCTCCTAACAGCCCCAAGATGGGATCTCGTGGATACAGGAAGGCACGGGCGGTGGAATTAGGTTTTGGCTCCGTCCACGATCATTGGGGGGTACGTAGGTATATATAGGCGGACGGAGAATGGCGGTGGGGCATCCGGGGGCCCCCGCGGCTGGGGGCGCCTGTGGGAGGCGCGCCTCCCTCGTGACCGCCTCTAGCACTCCTTGGAGTAGGGTCCAAGTCTCTGGATCACGTTCGGTGAGAAAATCACGTTCGAAGGTTTCATTCCGTTTGGACTCCGTTTGATATTCCGCTTTCTTGAAACACTTGAAATAGGCAAAAAACAGCAATTACAGGCTGGGCCTCCGGTTAATAGGTTAGTCCCAAAAATAATATAAAAGTGGAAAATAAAGCCCATTATAGTCCAAAACAATAGATAAAGTAGCATGGAGCAATAAAAAATTATAGATACGTTGGAGACGTATCAGCAGCCACACCCATTCACGCCATTGCGCTGCCCTTCCTCTCCCTTCTAGTTCCTCTGCTTCTCCGCTAGGCTTGGCGAAGCCCTGCTGAGATTGATCCACCACCACAGCCACCACACCTTTGTGCTGCCGAGAACTCGAGCTACTACTTCACCATCACTCGCTAGATCGAGGAGGTGAAGGCGTCATCAAGACGTACGTGTGTTGAACGTGGAGGTGCCGTCCGTTTGGCACTTGATCGGGAATTCGTGGATGGACCATGATTGGATTGCGAAGACGTTCGACTACATCAACTGCGTTTCTTAATGCTTCCGCTTAGCGATCTACAAGGGTATGTAGATTCAATCTCTCCTCTCATAGATGGTCATCTCCTAGATTGATCTTGGTGAGCGTAGGAATTTTTTTGTTTCTCATGCAACGTTCCCCAAAACATGCGACACTGTCACATTCTGCAACAAGGTAGTCTTCAGGAGAGCTCGGATCTGGCGGATCCCTTCCCCGATCGTAGAGGTGGAGGGCTAAATAGAATTTGCGATCCTAGTTGCTGCCGCCAGGTTCTACAGTGGGGTGTTGAGCACTCGGTAAGTCCAAGACTGATCATTCGGAGACAACAGGCGCTTGTGCCGACTGGAACTGGGCTGTTGGCGGGCACGATCGTCCAATTCCTTCTGCATCCGCTCAAGGTGGTCTCGCTCGGCCAGGGTAGCCAAGCGTGCCGACTCCATGGCCCGGCCCTCGAGAGTCGTCCCAGTGATGGGAGTGCGCAGAGCCTGCTCGTTCCTCCGTCGAAGTTCGTTGCTCTGCTCTCGAGTGAGAGCTTGGGGAACGTACGACCATGGCAAGGAGAATGGTCGTTCCCCTGGATGTCGTTGTTGTGTCCATGTGAAGTTCCTACATGCCCATCGCAAGGGCCCGTGAATCCTGGGGACCATGCTGCTCCGTGCGGCCATGGGGACCTCGGTGTGGACTTCGACGGCTCTCGCTTTCGGACTCATCTATGGAGTCCTCGTCGAGACAACCGAAAAGGTCAAGGGCGGGCTTGTCGAGCTCGAGGCCGCCACCTGTCCGCCACGACATGCTTGATCCAACGTTGGAGCTACGAAAGGCGTGAGCGCTGCGGCGATGGCCGGAGGAAGGAGAGGAGTCACTCGCACAGAATCAAGGTCGACGGAGAAGGACTCAGAGGAAGATGCGCGGAAGTGTGTTGCACCTCGGATGGGCAGCGACTCCACGTCCAGTGGGGCTTCCTGCAGCCACGCCGAATCATCGACGATGAAGCTGAGCGCTCCAAAACGGATCTCGCCACCGAGAATCATGACGATGATGAAGAATCCCACCCGCGCCAGATAATCGCTAGACGCGCAGCCCCACGGTGGCCGCCAACTGTTGAGGCGACAAACCTGACAATGAGTACCAGGGGTACGAACTAAGGGCGGAGCCTAGCTACGGTGCAAGTGTATCACTCGGATTTTATGAGTTCAGGCCCCTCTTTGAAGAGGTAACAACCCTACGTCTCCTGCCCGGAGGCTAGTGTTTTCTCTTGGGGTATAAGATTACAGTGGATGTTGAACCCTTGCCATGGAGCTAGAGGGAGGCTTATATAGAGTGCGCCTCGGCCTCATAATTGCCACGATACAAGGGGGTTAAAGGAGTATAACTATGGCGATTCGCTAACGGCAGCTATAATTGCACTTGAAGTCCGACATTAAGCCACCGGACCGTTGCAGCTCCACGCCATACGGACGTATCCTATGTCCGAGTGAAGATAGTTGGGCCGACTGGAGGGAAGATGTCCAAGTGCCGTCGATGTGTCTGACTGGATTTCCAGTGGAGCGCATCTGAATGCGCCTGTGGTCCAGGGACCTTCCAATAATGTTGTGGGACCCTAGGTGGGCCTTAGATGCCAGGTACTTGACCCTACCGGTGGTAGGTGACCCCATCAGGATGAGCGCGCAATGGTCCAAGCCCTTCTGCAACAACACTTGAACAGATCACAGCAACTGATGAAGGAACATGCCGACAAGAAACACTCCTTCACGACCTTCACGGTGGGTGAGCACGTCTTCCTCAAGCTCCAACCCTACATTCAGTCATCTGTGGCGCCAAGAGAAAATCACAAATTGGCCTACAAGTTCTACTGGCCATTCCCCATCTTGGCAAGATCAATGATGTGGTGTACAAACTCCAACTCCCACCTCAAGCAACGGTGCATCCGGTGTTTCATGTCTCGCTCCTTCGCCGTGCTCTCCTCCTGGGTATGCATGTCGAAACTCACCTTCTACATTGCTTTGATGATCTCGTTGTACCAATGGAAGTTTTGCAAACTCGTGGGCGCAAGACGAACGGTGGCATGTGTGAACAGGTGAAGGTAAAGTGGTCCAACTCCGTAACTTTGGGTGCCACTTGGGAAGACAAGATCTGCCTCATGGCCCGGTTCCCACATGCGGAGGCTTGGGGGCAAGCCTTGTCCCAATGAGAGGGGGGGTGTCAGCACGTCTGACATACAGGGCCCACAAGACGGCGTCTCCTACAGCACGAACGCCACCCAACGGCCCACCAGGCCTAGACGACCCAAACCACGTGTTAGCGGGCTGGAGTGGACCAGCTGAAGCCCACGCACCAGGACTACTTTAGGAGAAGCACAAGGAGGAATCGGCATCCAGTGGATTAACGGCAAGGCAGGCGACTACCCACTCTCTCCCAATCCCCTTCTTCCTCCTTTAGCCCGAACCCTAGCAATTTGTGTAATCCTCATGTAATCGAGACTAAGTGATTGAGATCGAGAGGTAGTAGATCGATTACCGTATCTTGCTCCTAACATCTCTCTTTCCTTCTTTTTTTCTATCACCTTCAATCATGGCAAAGTTTTCACGGACCTACACACTTGCATGTTGCGTCATAAAATAATAATTGTATTTTAGATCTTATTTAGTGGGGAAGTGTAACCAAGATCTCATGGTGATAATGTTGACAAAGAACTCTAACAATGTCAGAGGTAAAAAGAGACTAGTGGTTTTTTAGTCTTGCCCTCAGGAAGCCAATATGGCAGCGGATCTGCTAGCTAAGAACTCAGAGGTGTCTCGAACCATTGTTTGAAAATCTGAGCCCACGGGTTTCTTAGTGGATGTATTAACAAACGATGTATCTTTATTTTTACATGAAATATAAACCGCCATGATTGCATTTTCTTTAAAAAAACTATTACTTATAGCGGGTCAAGTGGCAAATTTATACATCTATAGGTATTTGTGGATTACTTTTCCATACTTTTTGTATTGATTATCTTCCTTGCTCCTAATTAGTTGGTACCTTTATCTCTTGATTGTTGGTTTGTGTTTTCCGTTTCCCACAATGCTAAACTGATACGACATGTGCACGAGTTGCCACATATACGAAGAAAAGATTCTTCATGAGACCATGACTGATGAGTGATGACACCATGCATAGCAACAACATGAAGGACCCGTACTAATTCGCCATGCGCGATATTGATTTTTCACCATCTTTCCTAAGCCTTGTGTACATATTTTGTACGTTTGCTACGTGCGTGCAATGATTAATTTCAAAATACTAATACTAAATAATAAACTGTATAATGGACCAATGATGAGCTTGGACGTTTGTGCGTGATGCACTGCACCGCTGATACCGGATCCCCGGCACGGAGCATCTATTTCCAATGATCCAATAGTTTATTTACTCCTACTTTTAATTTTTGCTTTTTTGCCAACTTAAAGGAAGTAAATTTTATTTCCATTTTTCTGTCTCACAAACGTAGCTTTTTTAACCGTGAATTTGAGTTTTCTTCTCGCTCAGAGCATATGCCTAGGGCGTTTCCTATTAGGCGCCTTTCAGCGCCCGTCAGTGTGCATTTGTTAACTCTCTTACATGGGCAGGCCCATACTCATTCTATTTTCTGTAGACTCCAAAAAATATGTACACGACCGGCTTCTAACACATAACCTCTGGGTTAGAAAGGAAGCGCAAACCAGTAGGCTATCCCATCCGTTTGTAAAATAGTTGCTTTTTTTTTTCCTTTTCTCAGTTCATGGCTTTTCATTTCCCTTTTTTCCATTTCTATTTTTTTTGTTTTTCATTTTTCTTTTCTCGTTTTCTTTTTTCCTAATTTTTTGCATAACCCTTTTCAAAATTGATTAAAAAATTGATTTTTTGTGAACTTTCCTTCAAATAAGCTAAACATTTTTCTAGTTTCGTGAACTTTTTTTAAAAGCGATGAACTTCCTTGAATCTTTTGTGAAATTTTTCCCAAAATCAACGATCTTTTTTTAAAATTAATGAACTTCTTTCAAATTTGTGAACATTTTCTGAATTTTTGTGAACTCTTTTTCAAAATCGAAGTTTTCTACAATTTTGATTACCTTTTTTAAAATTCGTGAACTATTTTCAAAATCAATGAGCTATTCTTTCTAAACTCGATGAATTTTTTTTCAAATTCGATGTACTTTTTGAAAAAAATTGATGAACTTTTTTGAATTCACGGGTTTTTATATTTTATTTTATATTTATTATATATATTTTTAAAGTCAACAATTGACCGGTCAACCGCGACCAGTCTGCAGAACGAGCGAAGGAAGGAAGTGCCAAGCGAGCGATGCGCGCGTTGGCCAGCCTAATTTTGTGGCTACGTGAGCGCTACTTCCACATACGGTCGCACGGGCGCTTGAAGTGCTGTATATGGGCTCCTTATGACTGGACAAGTTTTGTCTAAAACTTGGGCCACAGACGCCCAAGAAGTTCAAATAGCCCATAGAATTTCATCCAAGATCATACAATTCTGCCATCATTTTTTCAGTCATACTTGTCCCTTAGCGGATTCACTCTTGTCTTGCTTCATCTAAGGAGTGATAAGTGCCACGAGTCTGCCTCTAGCATCAATACATCTCCTAGTTACGAACAAAGAAGCGGTGCTGTCTCCTTAGCGTTAGCGGCCTTATGCCTAGTAGCAAGCACAACAACGACCAACTGGATCGGCCCATTTGCAGTTCAATGAAACAATGGAATGCAAAAACATGTATCCTTCAACAGAGAGCAACTAGTTTATGAGTGCTTCTTCGGAAGCCTCCCAACAATCACTTGGGGGTGGGCAGAGAGCGTGCCGTCACGTGTCGTGCTCTGGACGCTTCATTCGGATTTTTAAATATTTTTTCGCACGCGTTCTCAGCTTTTTAGACGTTTTTTTTAGTTTTTTCGGGTTTTTGGTTTTCCACCGGTCTTTCTTAGCTTTTGGACAAAAAAATCATTTTTTTTATTTTTGTGCGAGAGGCACGGCCGTGCCTCTCGGAAACGGGAAAAAATGTTTTTCTTTTTTTTTCTTCCGTGAGAGACACAGTTTTGCTTTCGCAAGAGGCACGATTTTGCTTCCGCGAGAGGCACAGGCGCACAACCGTGTCTCTCGGAAACTAAAAAAACACGTTTTTTCTTTTTTTTTTCCCGCGAGAGGCACGGTTTTGCTTCCGTGAGAGGGACGGCCGTATCTCTCGGAAATGACAAAAAAAATGTTTTCTCTTCTTTTTTTTCTTTCTCAAGAGGCACGGTTTTGCTTTAGAGAGAGAGGCACGGCCATGCCTCTCAAAAACAAAAAAGCGTGTTTTCTCTTCTTTTTTCGTGGAAACGAAAAAAATGTGTTTTCTATTATTATTTTCTTCCGCGAGAGGCACGGTTTTTTCTCCTGGTTTTTCGTCTGTTTTTTAAGTTCACCAAAACATATCAACGTGGGATCTAGTTTTGTATATCTCGACCCGAGGGATCCAACGGTAAAAACGGTTTGAGATTTGGACGCACGGTTAGGGGATAAAACGTTTTGAATAAACGGATCTACGAAAAAGAGAATATGTGCCACTTGTCGCAACCTGGGGAGGTGAAAGTAATCTTTGGAAGGAGTACTCCTCAATTTGTGATTTCGTCTTCAACATCTGTGTTTCTGCATTACGCTTTAATTGGTGAATAAAGTACCATGAACATAATAAACCCTAAAAAAGGTAATGGAGAAACACTATAGTGGGCCTTTTTTGCTCGGTCTTTATTTTCGAACATTTTGACAATATGAATATATACGCTGAAAAAATTCGTATTTGCATTGACATTTTGTAGTGTATGTTGACCAATTTTCAAATACGCACTGAACATTCTGTGTAATATATGTTGAACAAAATTCAAATACATAGTGAACATTTGTACTATTCGTTGAAAAAAATCTTAAAATACGATGACTTTTTTCATAGTATACCATGAAAATTTTCTTAGTATACGATTCACATTTTTGTGATACATCGTGCCCCAAAAAGGATAGGAAAAAAGGAAACAAAAAACAAAAGGGTGACGAAACAGTGAAACCTGACTCTGGCCGGCCCATAATATGGGGCGTTGGGTGGGGCGCCTTCAATGAAGTTGCACCTATTTGCGCCAAAGTGGTTTCTAATCGCCTCAAACTGGTTCTGCCTGAGATAATTTTGGAAGAGCAATCTGCCTTTGTCCCAGGAAGACTAATTATTGATAATATTGTATCGGCGTATGAATGTTTGCATTTTATGAAGAGGAGTAAGTCGAAAAATAATAGCTATTGTGCGCTCAAATTGGACGTAATGAAGATATATGATAGGGTTGAATGGAGCTACCTAGGAGCGGTTATGGAGAAACTTGGCTTTGCACGACCATGGGTCAATATTGCCATGCACTTGGTAAGCTCGGTTTCTTTTTCAGTCATGTTCAATGGATCAAAATTAGAGGAGTTCAAACCAACTAGGGGTATCCGGCAGGGAGATCCAACCTCTTCATACCTTTTCTTGTTAGCAGCAGAGGGCCTTTCGTGCCTCTTAAAATCCCAACATCAGCCATCTCAGCTCAATGGAATCAAGGTGGCACCATCGGCCCCGTCAATGAACCACCTTTTATTCGCAGATGACAGCTTGTTGTTTTTCAGGGCAAGTGTTAATGGAGCAGAGGAGGTACGAAACCTACTTGAAACCTACTGTGCAGCTTATGGACAGAGAATTAATTGATATAAAACAACCATCTTCTTCAGTAAGGGGTGTCCACAAATAGTTCGAGATGTAGTTAAAGGCCACCTACATGTCCCGAATGAATCTTTGGGCAATAAATACTTGGGTATGCCAACTGATGTAGGTCACTCGAAGATGGGTACTTTCAAGTATATAAGTAACCGAGTGCGGGAGAAATTAAAAGGGTGGATGAGTAAACTTTTATCTGCGGGGGGCAATGATGTCTTGATTAAATCAGTCGCCCAAGCTATTCCAGTATACTCTATATCTTGTTTTAAGCTTCCAACAGGATTGTGCAAAAATATTAACTCAATTATTCGTAAGTTCTGGTGGGGCTGTAAACAAGGACAGAGGAAGTCGACTTGGGTGTCCTGGAAAATAATGACGAGGCCCAAGTATTAGGCGGACTTGGCTTACGTGACATGGAACTCTTTCATCTCGCACTTTTGTCATGGCAGGCATGGCGACTGCTGCAAGAACCAACTTTGCTAAGCGCTAGAATTTTGAAAGCAACGTATTACCCCAATGGAGATGTCCTTACAACGAAACTGGGAGCGCACCCCTTTCAGATTTGGCGTGCAATTTTAGTTGGTAGAGAGATCATGAAACAAGGCATCATTAGGAGGATAGGGAATGGACAACAAACAGAGATCTGGGCTGACAATTGGATTCCTAAGAGATCTCTTAGACCAATATTTTCTCTGGTTCCTAACCCACCAATCTTCGTGTCTGAACTATTGGTGCCGCCGACAGCACGGTGGAATGAGGAGCTCATCCGAATAGTTTTTTTGCCTTGTGATGCCGAAGCAATCTTGAGCATCCCGGTGTGTACTAGGAATGTGGACGATTTCTGGGCTTGGAACCTATATATCAAGGGCCAATTTTTGGTTAGCTCAGCTCATAATCAAGACAAAATCCTAGCGGGAGGAATTGTTAGAAGGCAGAGGAGGGACATCGGATAGCACTAAACATGAGAAGGATTGGGTGTCGCTATGGAACTTCTTAGTTCCCTCCAATGTCAAAATATTCTTACGGAGATTAGCACGTCCCTCATTGCCTACTTTCGATGTTCTCCACCATAGAAGTATGTCCACTGTTGACGTCTGTCCTTTATATGGTGGCGAAGACTCATGGCGACATGCCTTGGTAAGCTGCGCCATGGCAAGATGCATCTGGGCTCTTTCAGACACATAGTTGATTGATCTTATGGCAAAAAATAAAGAAGCAAATGCCAAAAGTTTCATCTGTGACATATAGCAAAGTTTGAGCCAAGACTGGTTTGTGATGATGGTTGTGACTTTATGATCCATTTGGTTTGTTAGGAGAAAGGCAGTGTATGAGGGGATCTTCCAGAGCCCCAGGCAGAGCATTTTTCATCACCAATTACCTATTGGACCTATGTGCACATCCGAAGCCAATCCCAGGGCGAACTAATTCAGAAGCGAGACCTGCCTCACGATCAGCAGCTGAGCATAGCTGGGCTCCCCCGTGAGAAGGCCATGCTAAATTATATGTGGATTGGGTGGTGAACAGGCATGGGCAGTAAGGAGTGGTAGCGCCAGTGTGCAAAGATCAGGATGGATTGTTTTTAGGCTCTTCTATTGCTGTGTTTGCATGCCTAACAGATCCTACAACTCTAGATTGTTATGCGGTCCGTGAGGCATTTGCACTAGCAGCGGATATGAACTTACAACGTATACACATAGCTTCTAATTGTGAAGGGGTGATCAATGACATATGACATTAGTCTGATGGACTACACGGCGTCATCATATGGGAGATCAAGATGAGTAGGAGTAGTTTTATTTCTGGTAGCTTTAGTCATTAGCGTAGGTCATTTAATATTGGAGCTCAAAATATCGCCAAGTTTGGTTGTAATCTTGGGCCTGGGCGAAACATTTGGCTGGGGGTACCTCATGATCAAAACTCTGTACCTATGAACATTGCTATGAATCAATAAAGTGGGCGAGATTTTTCTAAAAAAATACCTATTTGCGCACAAGTTCGGAGGTAAATCCTGGGAGCGACAAGAGCTCCTAACTGGTGCTTTTAGCGCCGCGAAACGAAACCGGCGCTCACGTGCTCGCTTGCGTCAGCCGGCCCATCCAGTTTCTCGTTCGATAAAACAATGCGCTCCCATGAGGTTTCGAGCTCCCACCGTTTAGAACCTGTGTATGTTGCCTAACCACTAGAGCTACTAGGACCTAGTGAGTGTTTACAGCACAAAACAATTAAAACACTATATCTTGCGCGTACATTTCAGGAAAAAAACGTGATTTTTTTGGGAACAAATGGGAAGAAAATTTTGAACCATCACGACTTAGAAAAAAGATCATGTATTCAAAACAATTCTTGCATTAGGAAAAAGTTCGTCTATTTTTAAAAAAAGTTGAATTTTTTTTAAAAATTTCATCAATTTTCAAAAAAAGTTCACAGAAACAAAAAAGGCTCATCTATTTGAAAAAAAATCACAAATTCAAAGAAAATTCCATCGATTTTGAAAAAAAAATCATCTATTTTCCAAAAAAGTTGATTGATTTTTTTGAAAAAAGATTATCAATTTAAAAAAAAGTTCATTTATTTTGAAACAGAAATCAACGAATTCAAAAAAATTCACCAAATTCAAAAAATTTCATCAATTTTGGAAAGAAAATCAGTGAATTTGAAAAAAGTTCATCAAATTTGATAAGAGTTCAGCAATTTTAAAAAAAGTTAATTCGATTCGAAAAAACGTTCATCAACTTTTGAAAAAGTTCATCGGTTTTTAAAAAAGTTCGTAATTCGGGAAAGAAAAGGTCATCTATTTTGAAAAACAATGAACGACTTGAAAAAAGTTCAGGCATTTAAGAAAAAGGGGAAAAAGAAAGAAAAAAGAAAAGAGAGGAAAAAGAAGAAAGAAAAAGAAAAGAAAGAAGAAAAGGAATAAAAGGAAGAATTTATCACATGAGGGGTTGTGAGCGGGTGGTTATTGCGGTCTATCTACTTCAGGGAGGTGTTTTTGCAGTTTTAGCAGGAAAAAAATGCAGAATGGGACGGCCCAACTCATACCCGGCGAATCCTAAACGGCGCTCGCTGCGCCCATTTAAGTTCTTGTCCCAAACGGGCGCATACCCCCCACAGCGACTTGGGCTTGGCCCATCTACGTTCTGCTTTTTATTCCGCAAAAACTAAAGTACGTGAGTGGGATTCGAACGCACGAGTTCCACATTCTACATAGGCTGCAATAACCAACCGGCCACCCACATCAGATTTGTTCAATTACATATTTTTCCTCCTTTCTATCGTTTCCTTTTTTTCCTTTTTCTCCATCATTGGAACGTTTTTGCTCATTTTTCCTTTTTCCTTTTCGTTGTTAAATGCGTGAACTTTTAACTGTTTTTCAAAATCAATGAACTCTTTTTTCAAAATCGACGATATTTTTTCAAAACGAACGAACTCTTATCAAAATCGATCAACTCTTTTTTCAAAATTGACGAACTTTTTTTTTCAAAATCAATGAACTCTTTTCGAAATCGATGAACTCTTTTTCCAGATCGATGAACTTTTTTCAAAACCGATAAACTCTTTTTCCAAACCGATGAACTCATTTCAAAACCGATGAAATTTTCAAAATCGATGAACTTTTTTTGGTGTTGTGAGCGGGTGGTTATTGCGGTGTATCTACTTCAAGAGGAGTTTTTGTAGTTTTAGCAGGAAAAAAGGCAGAACGGCCGGCCCAGCTCATACGGGGGGTGTGCGCCGGTTTGCGTTTAACTCTTTAACGGGTGCAGCGAGCGCCGTTTAGGATTTTCCGGGAGGCGACTATATTTCACCTACCACAAGACACGGGAGCTCCTAACCGGTGCTCTTAGCGTCGGTTCCTGGTCCTGGCACCCGATGGCGATGCGATTGGGCCGGCCCAGCAAAAAGTATGTTTGCGTGAAAAAACACCGAGAAAATTGGTTCTCCTTGAAAATAAAACTCGCGTCGTCCACCAGCAAACGAGTAGGAAGAACCAACTGGACTACAAGGCGGTCCTGTCCAATTCCAAGGCGAACTTATAAAGTACATTTCTGGCCCCGCAATTTATTACACATGTAAACGTTTACTATAGCGCCTTGATTTTCAAAATATTTGAAATTATTTGGAAGAGGTTCATGAACTACAGAAGAGTTCTTTGGTTTGAAAAAAAATCGAAATTTGAAAAAAGTTCATCAATTTTGTAAAAAGTTCATCGGTTTTGAAAAAGAGTTCATCGATTTTGAAAAGAGTCCATCAATTTTGAAAAGAGTTCATCAATTTTGAAAAGAGTTCATCAATTTTGAAAAGAGTTCATCGTTTTGGATTTTTTTACTGATTTTTAAAAAGAGTTCGTCGATTTTTTAGAAAAATTCATCGGTTTTGAAAAAAGTTAATCGGTTTTGATAAATAGTTCATTGGTTTTGAAAAGAGTTCATCGATTTAGAAAAAGAAATTCATCAATTTTGAAAACTTCATCGATTTTGGAAAAAAAGTTCATCGATTTTGAAAATAGTTCATCGGTTTTGAAAAAGAGTTCATCGGTTTTGAAAAAAACCATTGATTGGAAAAGAGTTCATCGATTTTGAAAAGAGTTCATTGATTATAAAAAAAAGTTCGTCAATTTTGAAAAAAGAGTTCATCGATTTTTAAAAGAGTTCGTTGATTTTAAAAATAATCATTGATTTTGAAAAAATAGTTAATCAATTTTCAAAAACAATTCATGAATTTGAAAAGGTTCATCGGATTTTGATAAAAGAAAAGTTCACGCATTTAACAAAGAAAAGGAAAATGGAAGAAATGAACAAAAATGGTCCAACGATGGAGAAAAAGGAAAAAAGGAAACGATAGAAAAGGAGGAAATGTTAATCATGCATTTGGAAAAAGTTAAACGTGTAGATATAAAATGTGAAACATGTGTACGAAAGTGTATCGGGTGTATAAAAAAATATGATGTGTACAAAAAAAGTAGACATCAAAACATAGGTTTGATATAATATTTAATCATATACATGAAAATAGTTAAACCTGTATTTAAATATTTTAGATAGATACCAAAATTTAAAATGTGTATGAAAATAATAGACATCGAAACAATACAAAAAATATACAATATGTATTAAAAAATGTTCTTGACGTATACGAAAAATGTAGACATGTGTTGAATTTTCATACACGACACACACGAGTCGATCGCAAGGATAGTAATGGGACGACCCAATAATGGTTGAATCTGTCCCTGGTTTTGGAAGGTTATGGTCTTGTGGAGGCTTCCTACCTGTTATGTGAAGCTTTAATAAGATTTGTAAGTGCATCTAGTGCCCCTTAGTGATTTTGATGTATTGAAGACTTATAGGTTAAGGGACTAATGCGTTTGCGAGTGTACACAGGTCTATAAGTCTATGAGGAGTTTGACATTTACAGAGAAAGTCGACCCCTAAAAATGATTGTCTTCAACTAAAGATTTTGGTTTTCTGAAGACTTTGAAAGTGAAGAAATTGGTGTGACCGTGAAGACTTGATATTCATGCGAGGAACATGAAGCGTGACGACTTTTGTTTTCGTAGTTTCATTTTCTCTTTCTTGAGTCATAGGAAACACCGTACTGTTAAAGGTGAAAGTGCAACTATCCCTGGGTTTTTGGTAATTCCTAACAACATATAGCTCATTGAGCTAATACTATTTTAAGATAAATATTTCAGGAAAGCTCAATGATTGGTAAGACAAGGGACAAGGTAACCTAATGCATTCCTGGACATCATCTCATGTGAATATCACTCTATGTCTATGGATATCCTTGTTTGTTCCTTGTGGGACTAACCTGTGTAGGTATTGAAAGTGCAACTCACTCCAAAGGATTGCTCCGAATGATCTACATCAACATTGAGCACCGACATCTTCAACACCTACATGAAGTCGTCATCGACAAAACCCAAGGTTAGTTCATCCCTCTTAGGGGGGATATCACATCTAGGGGGAGCTTTACTCTAATCAACTGAGCTAAAGCAACTCTAATGGTGTGAGCACGACAATGCTTTATGTAAAAGTGGTAACCCCACTTGTGCTTAAACGATGAGTATGACCTATGATCAAATGTTCTCATTTGACTCCTAAGTCAATATACTCATATATAGATGACCTAGTCATCGCCAAATTGCTTGATAGATGCTAGAGTGTTTGTGCATGCTTTGTCACATATTTCATTTGTCATTTTATTGTGTGAGCATGTTGGATGCATATTTTAATCATTCGAGGACATCCATTTGTAGATTTGATTGTTTGGTTTTTTCTCTTTTACCAAATGGTTGGACAAGAATGCCTAAGAACTCCCTCTAGCTATCTATGCTTTCCTCGTCTCAAACTCCATTCATGCTACATCACAAAGTTTGATCAAGTCAGATTCGAACCACACTATGTGAGGAGCACTCGGAGTCCCCGATTCGTCATAGACTTAAACTTCCAAAATCTCTTTGTGCATTTTGGTCTGACCGATTCACCCTTTTCGGTCATACCGAGATCACTAAGTTGATCTAGGTTTTCAATCTCGGTGCAACTGATTAGAACTTTTCGGTCACACCGAGTTGCAGTAACTGCCCGTAGTTTTGCATCTCGGTGCCACCGAGTTGTTCCACTCGGTCACACTGACAGGGTCGGGATATAAATACTCACGGGTGAGATTTTGGAAATTCCTTCGACACCTCTCAGCCCGCGCGTATCCTGCTCTGCCGCCTCGGGTCTTCGGATCGTCTTCTCGCCGCCAGTGACCTGCCGCCACTGGTTTCCGCCGTCGTCAACGGCAATCTGCCCCGCCGTTGCCACCGTAGCAAGTTCACCGCCGAATTAGGGTATGAACTTGATCCTTTGTGCTATTCCTTAACTCCGATTCATAGCACATTGCTTTGCCATGATTCTTGCCACGTATGAAATCATCTTGTCCAGCTAAAACTTCCTTAGGTCTAGATTGATTCGAAAATTTTAGGGTTAGCTCTCTGCAGAACTCATCTCGGACCAACCGAAATGTAGAAATCGGTCTCACCGATTCGGCTTAGGCCATTTCACATGCGCTTCTCGGTCTGACCGAAAACGTGCAAATCGGTGTGACCGAGTTCAAGATTCTGTGAAACCCTAGCAATCTCGGTGCCACCGAACTGTGACTCGGCCCAACCGAGTTCACTAGTTTAGGTTCCGAGTGTTGCTTCGGTATCACCGAGTTTGTCAATTTGGTAGCTCCAAGATCACTTCTGTAGAGAACTAAAACTAAGCTTTTTGACTCAATTGTTTTTGAAAAACCTCTGTACTTTGTGATGCTCATCTACTCTACCTCATCTACAACCTATTCACAGGGTCTGCTGACAGTTTGCCTGCAAGATGTCTGATCAAAGTGACAACCAGAACAAATTTGAAGAGCAGGTTCAAATGAGTGAGGGCACTAGTCCCTCAAGCAGCTATGATGAGGGCAGCAGGAGCACACCTAGTAACTTTCCCAAGGCAGCTACTAGAACAAGGAAGAAGAGAACCTCATATTCTGAGGATGAGGATTATGTGGCTGTTGAGGATGAGGCCACTTCAAGGAAAAAGGTGCTAAAAAAGGAGTATGGCACAAGCTAACGCAACAAAGCACGGAATGAAAACAAAGGCTCCAAAGAAGAAGAGTTCCTATGTCTAAGGCCGAGCCTCTACTCAAGAGACAATGGAGTTCACTCTTGAACCCAAAGAAGGAGGTGAAGGCAAGAAGAGGAAAGAAAGGGTCAAGAAGACCATTGCCAGAGTTATTGGGAAATCCTCAATGATGAGATCAGATGATGAAGAGGAAGAGGATGCTGCACCAGCACCCAAAGCTCAGAAGCTTATGGGAGATGCAATCAGATCAGGGGCTACTCCATCAAAGCCCAAGTCTGCTCCCAAAGCTCAAACTCAGAAGCCCCCAAAACCCAAGAGGAACACCAGAAGTATACCAGCTGAAGAAAAGAACAAGGCCCAAAGTGCTCGAGGTCATTGATGATGAGGAAGATGATTCACTTGTTTTGAGAAAGTTGAAGCCAAAGATCCCTGACCATAATGATGCACATCCTGTTGCAGAAGATATGAGGATCAGGAAGGATTCAAGACTGAGATTGTGGAGACAGTCTGATCCATATGCTGTCAGAAGGAGAACTGATGTGGATTACAGGTTCCACACAAAGGAACAACAAGATTTCTATGAGACTATCCTACTTGACAAGAAGCCCATTGTCTGTGACATGAGATGGGTTGATTGGGAATACATCAAAGAAAATGAAGATCATTTTCCAGGAGTTTATGACAGCTTCAAGGCTTGTGAGGTTGACAAGTTTGTTGGCCAAAAGCTCACCAAGTGGAATGATGATCTGATCATGCAATTCTATTCTACTACTCATTTGTATCCAGATGGCAAAATTGTATGGGTGTCAGAGGGTACAAGGTACCAGTCTACAGTTGATGAGTGGGCTAGTTTGATCAATGCACCAGAAGCTCATGAAGATGACTTGGATGTCTATGCCAAGAAGAAGAAGGATCACAACTCAATGGCTAGCATGTACAAGGAGATCCTTGATGCAGACCTGGAGACTCACAAGTATGGTTCAGTGAAGCACTTACTGTCAGGCCTGCCTACAATCAACTGGATTCTAAGGCACACATTGCTACCAAAGTCAGGTGATCACAGAATGATCAGAGGACACTCCATCAACTTGCTGCATATATTTGACGTCCCTCAAAAGTTCAAAGTGATGAGTCTGCTTGTGGAAACAATCAAGAGGACAACTGCAGATCAGAAGAGATCTTGTGGGTATGCTCCACAAATTCAGGAGCTCATCAACTCCAAGATGGGCACATGCACATATCTATTGGGCAAAGAGCATTTACCCCTCAGGCCAGACTTTGAGGACAACATTGTAGTCATGACCGAGGAAGATCCTTCATCAGTGAGGAGCTCATCAACTCCAAGATGGGCACAGGCACATATCTATTGGGCAAAGAGCATTTACCCCTCAGGCCAGACTTTGAGGACAACATTGTAGTCATGACTGAGGAAGATCCTTCATCAGTGCAAGCACACATGAAAAGAGAGAGAAGGCAAGGGCAGAGAAAGCTGCAAGGATGCCAACTGCTGAAGAGGCATCTCAAGTGTTCTTGAAGAGCAAGCAAGATCAGCTTGGATATCTGATCCAATCCACCTTGAGGATTGAGAAGGGCTTGTCCACCACGACTCAAAACCAGGAGAGCTTGGAGAGGATCATTGAGCAGAAATTCTATGATCTTGATATCAAGGTAACTGAGATTCAGACAACAGTTGAGCAGCTTCAGGAGGAAGCAAAGGAGAAGAAGGGCAAGTCTACTACAAATGCTTTTACTAGAGTGCCCCAAAGCCAGAGGTCTATTGCAGTGCAGTCACAGATAGTAGAGCTACAACATCAGCACCAGCAGCTACAGCTCCAGTGCCACCTCCAGCAGCCACTCCACCAGCTCCAACTACTTCAACTGATGCCTTCGTCCTCAGAGTTCTATCTACACCACCTCCCGAAGATCAAGCCTGAGAGACGTTTAGCACTATGCATTTTTGAACTTTTTGGTAACTTGTTGCCGAAGGGGGAGAAAAATGTATAGATCATAGGCTTCGAGAGAGAATGTTGCTTTTTATCTCTCTTGCTATTTTGGTTGAACTTCTTTATTGTGTGTTTGTGTGAGATACTTTATGTCCTTGTGAGATACTTGTTTGATCATGTGTTTGATCATATGCTACCCTTAATGCTTGTTGGTTGATACTATCTATTATATCCTTATATGATCATTCACTTGCTTGGTGATGAGTGCATGCTTTCAATTTCCATCATTTTGAGCGCTCCACCGAGATGTATGTGACATGGAAGAGTAACCCATGATCCTAATCAATTGTGCATTTGCATTCAAAAGCAAATTTTAAATAATGCACAAATTTAGGGGGAGCTCTTGCTTATCACATACTTCTCAAAGCGATGATGTTTTTCAATCTTATGATCATTTGTCGAAGCTTTGATCTATATGTTGTCATCAATTACCAAAAAGGGGGAGACTGAAAATGCAACTATCCCTGGGTGGTTTTGGTAATTCCTAACAACATATAGCTCATTGAGCTAATGCTATTTCAAGATCAATATTTCAGGAAAGCTCAATGATTGGCATGGCATGGGTTAAGAAAGTGGACCCCTGAAAATGCTAAGGACAAAAGGATTGGCTCAAGCTCAAAGCACAAGACTCTACATTTTATTTTTAGTGACCCAAGATCACATTGAGTCCATAGGAAAAGCCAATACTATTAAGAGGGGGTGATGTGTTGCTTAATGAGTTTCTTGCTCAAAATGCTTAGTGATATGCTCCAAAAACCCTCAACTACTTTCTCATATCCACTTTTATCCCAAACCAAAAGTCAAACTCGGCCCCACCGATTTGATCTATCCGGCGCCACCCAGTTCACTTGACATAGCCACTGCCACAAACCCTAGTCTTTTCGGTCTCACCGATAGGGATCTCGGTCTCACCGAGATAGGATTGTAATATCTCTGTTTCCCTTCGTAACGTTTCGGTCCAACCGAGATGAGCGATCGGTCCCACCGAGATTGCAATGCAAACTCTCTGTTTCCACTTCGTAACGTTTCAGTCCAACCGAGATGAGCGAATCGGTCCCACCGAGTTTGCCTGACCAACTCTCTGGTTAGCTTATTACCAAAATCGGTCCCATAGAGTTTGTGTAATCGGTCTCACCGAGATTACGTTATGCCCTAACCCTAATGACATCGGTCCCACCGAGTTGACATGTTGGTCCCATAAAAAATCCTAACGGTCACATTATGAACCAAATCGGTGTGACCGAGTTTTCTGATTCGGTCCCACCAAGTTTGGTGATTTGTGTGTAACGGTTAGATTTTGTGTGGAGGCTATATATACCCCTCCACCCACTCTTCATTCATGGAGAGAGCCATCAGAACATGCCTACACTTCCAACATACAATTTCTGAGAGAGAACCACCTACACTTGTGTTGAGGTCAAGATATTCCATTCCAACCACATAAATCTTGATCTCTAGCCTTCCCCAAGTTGCTTTCCACTCAAATCATCTTTCCACCAAATCCAATCCTATGAAAGAGAGTTGAGTGTTGGGGAGACTATCATTTTGAAGCACAAGAGCAAGGAGTTCATCATCAACACACCATCTATTACCTCTTGGAGAGTGGTGTCTCTTAGATTGGCTAGGTGTCACTTGGGAGCCTCTGTCATGATTGTGGAGTTGAACCAAGGAGTTTGTAAGGGCAAGGAGATCGCCTACTTGAGTCCTTTGTGGGCGATGGCCATGGTGGGATAGACAAGGTTGCTTCTTCGTGGACCCTTCGTGGGTGGAGCCCTTCGTGGACTCGCGCAACAGTTACCCTTCATGTGTTGAAGTCTCCATCAACATGGATGTACGATAGCACCACCTATCGGAACCACGGATGTCTACATTGCGCTCCCTCCAAACTCCTCCCTTTACCTTCATATGCAATTGTTTTACATTCCGCTGCTATACTCTTAGAATTGCATGTGTAGGTTGGTTTGCTTGACTTGTGCTAAGTTGCTAAAATCAGCCAAGAATTAAAATTGGGAAAAGGCTAGATTTTTATTTGCTCAAGTACTCTAATCACCCCCCTCTAGACATACTTTCAATCCTACAAAAGGGGGTCGAGGAAAAACTAAGGAAAAGTTTCCAAGTGATGCTCATCTCAAAATCCTACACCTACCAATCCCTTCGAGTGAAGCCATTGGAAATCTCATACAGTTCAGTCAATTTCTTCAAAGGATGAGACGAAGTTCCTCTGGTCTCTGAGGAATTTGTTCTGACTGAGGAGTTAGGAATTCGCCAGTGCGGATTGCCTACAACTGAGGAACATGATAGCCCTGAGGAATTTGAACATCAAAATTCCGATCATTGTTGTGCTATGCGCCAGCTGTCCTAAAATATCTTATCCACCTAACGGTCATATCATTGAAGGGCATTTATGTCTTATCATGTCGGGCTGCTCCCTAGGCTATAAATAGCCGCCCCCTACAACCACTAGCTGGTTGGCTGCTCAGAAACTGACACTTGTCATTGAGAGCATCCCATCCTCCGAGGACTTTGAGCGAAAATCATAAAGTGAGGAAAACCCAAACCCAAACACCTACAAACCCAAAGTGATCGACCATCACTGAAGAGATTGTTCCTGTGTGGATCCGACGCTTGTTACCTTTGAAGATTGTGCATCTTCTAGACGGTTAGGCGTCATGGTCTAGAGCATCCAAGAGGAAATTGTGGATCATCGAGTGACCGAGTTTGTGAAGGTTTGGAAGTCACCTGAAGACTTACCATGAGTGATTGGGCGAGGTCTGTCTGACCTTAGCTCAAGGAGAATACAGTGAGGACTGTGTGTCCTCAGGTTTAAATACCTAGCCGCTCCAACTGCACGCATAACCGTCACAACAGTTGGAACTGGTCTAGCAAATCACCATCTTCACCGAGCTAACTGGTTCTATTTCCTCAACCCTTTCATTTCCTCATTACTGTGCTATGTACTTGATCGTTACTGTTTGAAGACTTTGACTAAAGACTTTCTCAATTTCCTCAGTTCAATTTCTTTAGTCAGTCCGTCTTCAGCCTTCTTATCGTGTGTTTATGCTTTCTGTACTCTGTGCTTGTTTTCATTTCATCAAGCTGACTGTGCTTCTGTTCTGTTATGCTTGCATCTGAGTACTTATTCTGCTGCTAGTCATTTGTGACTTAGAAATTTCCTCACCCTGAAATTCCTCAGTGATGAATTTGTATAAATTGCCTATTCACCCCCCTCTAGTCGTCTTAACGCACTTTCAATTGGTATCAGAGCAAGGTACTCCCTTGTTTTGTGTGATTTTGGTTTAACCGCCTGGAGTTTTAGTTATGTCGACCGCAGGAATGAAGACTGTGTCATGCCCCATCTTTGCCGGTCATGATTATCCCAAGTGGAAGGCCATGATGAAGAAGCGACTCATGGCGATGAACAGTAAGTTGTGGACCGTCACTTAGATTGGTCTTACAGATCTGTGCAAGATGGCGGAGGCTGATGACATTCGCAAGTACACTCTTCTTAACCTCATGGCTAAGGACATCATCTGCTCCTGTCTGTCTCAAAATCAGTTCAGGAACATTATGCATCTCAGCCATGCGAAGCTTATCTGGGACCGACTCACTGAGGTCTATGAAGGTCATCAAACTTGTCACGATCCCTGGTTTGAGGATTTCAAGGAATCACTCAAGGCGACGACTTTCGATCCAGAATCATCATCCTCTGCACCATGCCTTATGGCAAAAGGTGCCAAGGTAACTGAATGCTACCTATCTAAGTGTAGTGATGATGAATCTGGTGATGAATTTGGACCCAACTATACCAGACTTGCTTCCCTTGCCACTAAACAACAAAGAGCTTTGGAAAAAGTTCAAATATGCTTAATGAGAGTGATGATATGTTGGGTGAAGAAATCGATCGCACTAAAACTTTGACTGAAAATCTTCAGAGACTTTAGTCCAAGTTTGATAACCTTCTGAGTCATCATAACACTCTCTTATCTGATCACGAGAAGATTTCTTATGAATTTCTTCAAAGAAAGCAAGACCTTGATACACTAAGGGTGAGTTATGAAGATCTTCAGAAGGAGCGAGATTCATTACTTGCTCAACAGATCAGCGCTGCTCAGGATGAATTCATTCCACCATGTTTGAAGTGCATTGAACGTGAATCTGCTAATTCTTCACCTGAAAGTTCAAATGCTTCTATTGCTGCAAATTCTTCACCTGTCTCTGATATCACTAATTCCTCATCTGAGGATGTTGCTAGTATCACTAACAATGCAGGGCTGAAGGAATTGTATGTGACATGCATGTACAAAAGCCTCAAAGGGCATCAGGCACTTTGTGATGTGCTTAAAAAGAAGATCCTCAACAGGAACCCTAGGAAAGAGGGTATTGCTTTTGAGAGGAAACTCAATGCTGATCGAATATACTGGAAGCCTGAGCAGTACCCCAAAACCTCATGGGTTCCTGCGAAGGTACCTCCACTAGATCCATCCACTTTATCTGGCTTTACATGTGAATCTTCATATTCTTCTAATGAGTCATTTGACTCCAACTATAAACTGTTCAAAAATCAGAATGGTGAAGTATTTGCTAGATATGTTGGCACTAACTGCAGGAACGGTCCCCCTATGAAGAAAATCTGGGTTCCAAAAATGTGCCTTGAAAGTCTTCAGGTGAATGTCATCATGACACCACTTGTGAAGAATAGGAACCCCCGATCAAATTCTTCATATGGACCCAATTCTTCATATGGATCCAAGTCCTCATACGGACAACATTCCTCACGTGGATCAAATGGATCAAAATCCTCATATGAACATTATCGTTAGCACTTCTGTTTCACAGGGAAGATCTAAGGGCTATGAATATGTGCATTATTCTTCAAATCATTATGTTCATAAGTCCTCGAAGAATTTCTCTGCTTATTCATATGCTTACCCTAACCCCTCTCGTGTGAAACAAAGTGGATTGGCATCTATGCCACCTTTCTCTTATGGAGCTCGCAGAATGATGAACTCTTTTCCACCCCTTCAGATGTGGGTGGTGAAGAAAAAGAACTAATCTCTTATGCAGGGTCAGGTCTCTAGACGAACTCAATCGTCTGAAGAATTTGCTAGAGACCTGAATATGCTTGAAAGGACGCAAGCTAATCATGAAGAAATGAATTTTCATTTCTCACGTCCTCATACTGTTATACCTGTTCTATTGCTTGATGAAATTGATCTGATGAATTTGATGTCATATTCTTCACTGATGAGGTATATGAGTTCGTAAGCTGCACTAATTCATCTGCAGGATGATCAACCCAAAGCCACTGAGTGGTTCCTCGATAGTGGATGTACAAATCACATGACTGGTGACAAGAACTTATTGATGGACGCTCCCTTATCTCCATCGTGATTCAAGCATATCACCTACGCTGACAAAGGAAAAAGCAAGGTATTGGGTCTTGGTAAGGTTGCGATCTCGAAGAATCGACACATGGACAAAGTCATGCTTGTCGAGTCCTTGGGATACAACCTCATGTATGTCTCAATGCTTTGTGATCTTGATATGGTTGTTATCTTTGGCAAGTATCATTGTGTTGTGATCATGGAAGCTGACCATTCCAAAGTCTTTGAAGGCTTTAGGAGAGGAGATATTTATATTGTTGATTTCTCTACAGGACCACAACCTGCTACATGTCTACTTGCAAAAGCTTCAGAAGGCTGGCTATGGCATCGACGACTTGGTCATGCTGGCATGAGGAACTTGCACACGCTCGCGAAGAAGAAGCATGTCATTGGCATTGAGAATGTCAAATTCCTTAAGGATCACCTGTGCGGAGCCTGTGAAGCTGGAAAGATGACCAAGGCCAAGCATCCCGCAAAGACTATCATGACTACCACTCGTCATTGCTTCACATGGATATCTTTGGCCCTAATCACTATTCTTCATTCACCAATGAAGCACCTCTATATGGCTTTGTTATTGTTGATGATTATTCTCGTTACACATGGGTGCATATAGTCACTACAAACGTGAAGTGCAGGAAGTCTTCAAACGATTTTACTCGAGGGCTTCAACCAACTTTGGTGTGAAGATCAAGCACATTAGAAGTGATAATGGAACCGAGTTCAAGAACACTGGTCTTGATGACTATCTTGATGAACTTGGTATTACTCATGAGTTATCTTCTCCTTATACTCCTCAGCAGAACGACGTCGTGGAGCGCAAGAACCGAACTCTTGTTGAGGTGGCTCACACTATGCTTGACGAATACAAGACGCCTCGTCACTTTTGGATTGAAGCAATTGATACTACGTGCCACATCATCAACAGGGTATATCTTCACAAATTCTTCAAAAATACCTCATATGAACTCCTCACTGACAAGAAACCCAATGTGAGTTATTTCAAAGTCTTCGGTGCTAAATGTTGTATTAGAGATCCTCATCACAATTCTAAATTTGCACCGAAAGCACATGAAGGTTTTATGCTTGGTTCTGAGAAGGACTCAAGCACACCTACAAAGTCTTCAACAACTTTCATCACAAGGTTGTTGAAACTGTAGATGTGCGGTTTGATGGAACTAATGGCTCGCAAAGATAGCACCTACCTCCTATGCTAGATGAAAAATCACCTGAGGAAACTATCAAGTTCAAGGCTACTGAGGATGTCATTCCTACTAAAGATTCTGCTGAAGAAGTTATTCCAGATCATGAAGAACATCATGCTGGTGCACCTGAAGAAAATGACTCTGAAGAAAATGCTGAGCAAATTCCTCGTCGTCAACCTGCTCATCCTCGCGTCGCAAATGCAGTGCAGATTGAGAAAATCATCAGCGACATCAATGCACCAGGTCCTCTCACACGCTCAAAAGCTTCACATTTGTCTAACTTTTGTGGGCACTTTGCTTTCGTCTCTATCACAGAGCCCACTAAGGTAGATGAAGCATTTCTGGAGCCTGAGTGGATTCAAGCTATGCAAGAGGAACCACACAAGTTTGAGCTCAACAATGTCTAGGAACTTGTCAAGCGACCAGATCCTCGCAAGCACAATATCATCGGCACAAAATGGATCTACCGCAAAAAGCAAGATGAAAATGGCCTTGTGCCGAGGAATAAGGCACGGCTTGTAGCTCAAGGCTACACACATGTTGAAGGAATTGATTTCGATGAGACTTTTGCACCTGTTGCTAGACTTGAGGCTATTCGCATATTACTTGCTTATGCTAACCATCACAATATCATCTTATATCAAATGGATGTGAAAAGTGCATTCCTCAATGGTAAGCTTGAGGAAGAAGTATATGTTGCTCAACCCCTGTGTTTGAAGATCCAAAGCATCCTCACAAAGTCTTCAGACTCAACAAGGCCCTCTATGGCCTCAAGTAGGCCCCTCGGGCGTGGTATGATACTTTGAAGGAATTCCTCATGAAGAAAGGCTTCAAACCCGGTTCACTTGACCCAACTCTCTTCACCAAAACCTATGATGATGAATTATTCGTGTGCCAAATATATGTTGATGATATCATCTTTGGTTGTACTGACCAACATTACAGTGATGAATTTGCCTATATGATGAGTGAAGAATATCAAATGTCTATGATGGGAGAATCGAAAATTCTCCTTAGGTCTTCAGATACGTCAACAATGAAATGGCATATTCATATCTCAGGAGAAATACCTCAAGGATGTATTGAGGAAATTCGGCATGCAAGACTGCAAAGGCGTCAAAATCCCTATGCCCTAAAATGGCCATCTGTGCACTGATGAAAATGGTACTGACTTCGATCAAAAGGTATACCACTCCATGATTGGCTCTTTATTGTATTTATGTGCATCTAGGCCAGATATTAGGCTTAGTGTTTGCATGTGTGCCCGCTTTCAAGCTACACTGAAGGAATCACACCACAAGGCTATGAAGCATATTCTTCAATATATAGCTCACACTCCAACACTTGGATTATGGTATCCCAAGGGCTCGGCTTTTGATCTCATTGGATATTCAGACTCTGACTATGCTGGTGATCATGTGGACCGCAAGTCAACATCAGGCACATGACATTTCCTCAGACGATCCTTGGTGTGTTGGTCCTCGAAGAAATAGAACTACGTATCACTCTCTACTGCTAAAGCTGAGTACATTGTTGCTGATTCGTGCTGTGCTCAATTACTATGGATGAAGCAAACCCTCAAGGACTACAACATCAATGTGAAGAATGTGCCTCTCTACTGTGACAATGAGAGTGCCATCAAGATTGCTCATAACCCAATTCAACACTCGAAGACAAAGCACATTCAGATTCGTCATCATTTTATTCGCGATCATGTGTTGAAGGGCAACATCTCTATCGAGCACGTGAAGACTAAAGAATAGCTAGCCGATATCTTTACAAAGCCCTTAGATGAGAAGAGATTTAGCAAGTTGCGGTGTGAGCTAAATATCTTAGAATCTTCGAATGTCCTTTGAAAAGGACACACATCCTAACCCTTATGCAAAATTGATGAGTTAGATGTGCAACACACGAAGTAACGTTTTTCTTCAATCAATGAAGAATAACCCTCTAAGTGTGAAGAAATTAACAAAGAATTTGATTCTCAGAGCCCTACGACAATTGTACGCGGCGTCTGAAATCATCATTCTTATACGGTGGGTTACGCCACCAACAAAAGTTGAAAATCTTCAATTTGAGTTTTTCTTCAGTTTTTGAAATTCCTCAGTTGTTCAATTTCTTCAACTTTGCAATGTCTTCACTCTTTTCGTCGTTGTTCTTCATCGACTATATGAGTTTAAGTCCTCTACAACATTCACATATTGATATTTCTTCAAGTTGCCTTTTCTACTAAGTGAATATGATCGGACCCTTCCCCCTCTATGCTATACTTAACCAAGTATGTTCACAAATTCTTCATGTGCATTCTATTTGAAACCCGTTCAAAATCTTCACTGTGTCCTTGTCAGCTGAAGAATTTGCGAACGAAATGTTAAAATTTTCTTATCTAAATTTTTGGCTTTTGCCGCTCAAACCGTTCCACATCCCACAACAGGATTTATCTATTCACCCACGATCTCACACGATCTCCACCGCTCTGTACGTGGGTGACACATGTCACTAGGATGAGCAGAGTCAGGGGCACGTTCGTCCATTTTCCTCAGGGGAGCGGTTTTTCACCTCGGCTATGTATATACCCCTCACCCTCCTCAGACTACATTTACCCTGCTTGACCTCACTTCCCCTCGCTCGAGATTCCAGACCTAGTGCCACCGCTACTTCCATCGTCGCCGGTGAGGAAGAGCTTCATTGCCTCGACCTCGTCGCTGTCGTACTCGCGCCGGTCGCGGATTTCTTCTCTCCGCCACCGCCGTAGCTGTCTTCCTCTGCCAAGTTAGGGAGTGGAAGATCTGGACTGACGAACTTCCAATCTACTACACCCAGTTCGTCGTGTTCTTCATGAAGGGTAATTAAAAGTTACTTTTACTGCCCTTGTTGATTCTGATGATTTCTACAAATATTCAAAAGGTGTTTATTCCTCAACTTCCTCACTTTAAACACCTCACCAAGCATGTGTTCTTGATCTGTTTCTCTAAGCAACTTTTTTCTTCAAGATTCCTCAATTGTGTGGATTTTCAATCTATACAACTCTGAAACCTAAGTCAAAGAACGCTTAGTGAAATCCCTCAAGACACCACTGGTCAAATTCCTCAAACTTGTTCTTTTTGCAAAACTTCTGAGAACGCATATGACCTCTCCAAATTCTTCGCACCTATACTCTGTTCATAGGTACACATGTCCGCTGCTGAATCCCTAGGTTCTCATCAACTTAACTCATTTGTAGCGTTTCTCGAAGACAAATTGCACACCTCTTCAGAGAACTCAATTGTTCAAAATCCTCAGCTGAAGAAAATGGCAGATGGCAAGAAACCTCAGAAGGGAGGCAAGAAACTAGAAGTCAACACAACGTTTGAGATCCCTGATGACATTTATGAAGAATATTGTACTCCTGATGAAGCCAAGCATGGCAAGTAGAACAGGAAACAGTGCAAGGTGTGCATACAAAGGATTGAACGGAGATGAGCACGGGAATGGAGGGAGTACAGATATGTCACTCCAAAGTACATGAAGAAGTTCGCCTTCACCCTCCTTGTCCAAGACCTCCACTAGCACCTGGCCAAATAGCTGATCCCACCAGCCTCAAGCGTCGTGAGGACTATCCTGATGAATGGGCTAAACGACAATCCAAGCTAGTCAAAATGGCTAAAGAAGAAGTGAGGAAATTCAATGAAGACTCTGCTGCTGCCGCTGCTGAGGCCTCTGCTAGCAAGCCTAAGAAGGCCACAACCAAGAAGCCAGTGCACAAGCCCAGTTCTTCAGCAACCCACACGTCCCAGCTCATCTATGCCCTCACGGCCAATTCCTCACGCTGCTCCAGTTCCTCCGATTGCAAAGCCCTCAGCTCCTCCGGCAAAGTCCTCATCACCTATGCATATCGCCTCTTGCCAAAGGACCAAAGGCATCTCAATCGCCTCAGGAGCCTCTGCAAGTTCTTCAGCTCCTCCACAATCCTCAAACAGGCCCCACTTTGCTGAAGACTAAGGCTACTGCTGGACGAGGCTCAAGACCAAGTCCTCATAAGAAGCAAGTTGCCTTTCATGTGCCGGGCCCAAAGGATGACAAAGCTAATGATGAAGAACTGTTGAGATCATCGAGATAGGCAAAGAAGGGTCGCTAGAGCCAAAGGCACAGATGTGCCTCTTCTGTTGGATCCAAAGCTGATCCTTGATTTCATTGATCTCTGGCACAAGGACCCCAACACAACTATGCCTGACTTCAAGCTCACTCCTGGCCAAAGTAACATGCTAACCGCCTTCATAGGCGAAGAAAAATGGAAGTTTGAGAAGGCCAGGCAGTTAAAGAAAGCTCAATACAAGAAGGAGCGCTTTCTGAAGAAGAACGTTGTCAAAATGACAACTAATGAACTTGTGGCTGCACAAGCTGAGATCAAAGGACTCAGCGATGAATTTGATGCCTACTGAGGGAGTCCTGGATTAGGGGGTGTCCGGATAGCCGGACTATGACCTTTGGCCGGACTCTTGGACTATGAAGATACAAGGTTGAAGACTTCGTCCCGTGTCCGGATGGGACTTTCCTTGGCGTGGAAGGCAAGCTTGGCGATATGGATATGTAGATCTCCTACCATTGTAACCGACTCTGTGTAACCCTAACCCTCTTTGGTGCCTATATAAATCGGAGGGTTTTAGTCCGTAGGATGACGAACAACAATCATACCATAGGCTACCTTCCAGGGTTTAGCCTCTTTGATCTCGTGGTAGATCTACTCTTGTACTACCCATATCATCAATATTAATCAAGCAGGAGTAGGGTTTTACCTCCATTGAGAGGGCCCGAACACAGGTAAAAACATCGTGTCCCTTGTCTCCTGTTACCATCCACCTAGACACACCGTTCGGGACCCCCTACCCGAGATCCGCCGGTTTTGACACCGACATTGGTGCTTTCATTGAGAGTTCCTCTGTGTCGTCATCTTTAGGCCCGATGGCTCCTCCGATCATCAACAATGATGCGCTCCAGGGTGAGACTTTTCTCCCCGGACAGATCTTCGTATTCGGCGGCTTTGCACTGCGGGCCAATTCGCTTGGCCATCTGGAGCAGATTGAAAGCTACACCCCTGGCCACCAGGTCAGATTTGGAAGTTTGAACTACACGGCTGACGTCCGCGGAGACTTGATCTTCGACGGGTTCGAGCCATAGCCAAGCGCTACCAAGACTGTCACGAGGGCATGATCTAGCTCTGCCGCCAAAGGTCCCGAGGCCGCACCGATGTCCGCTCCGACCTTTAGCTCGGAGCCGATCGCGCTAATCGAGGACGGGTGGCTGGACACCGCTGGGGCTGCGATCTCTACGGGATTGAGCCGTACACCTACCCTGGCCCTTTGCGGCTTCGTGACTCCAAGGTGCCGGACTCCTCTCCGGACTCCGAGCCTTCCGCGCCGCCTAATCGAATCCGATTGGGCGCCGATCATGGAATTCACTATCATGGACATCTTTCAAAGACTCGCCTTTGGCGACATCCTGAATTCACTAAAGTCTCTCTCTTTACCGTGAGAGCCCTGGCGGATTATGGTCGAAGGTTGGGATGCGGATGACGAAGAAATTCAAAGCCTACCCACCACCCACTTCGTAGCCACCGCCGATGATTTAACCGACATGCTCGACTTCGACTCAAGACATCGACGATATGGACGATTTATGCAGAGATTTATTAAGAACCAGCGCCCACAGGCACTGGAAGGCCACCTCGTCATACGACATATACATGGTGGACATCCCAAAAGATGGGAATGGCGATGGAACAACAGAGAGGATGACCCTCCAAGAAACAGCCTAAGCGCAGGCGCCACAAGCGCAGCTCTAAATCCCGCCACAAAGAAAATGGTGACTCCGACACGGGAGACAATAACACACCTTGACAAAGGCCGAAGACAACCCCTCCAGCAGGATTCAGCAGGAGGATGGAGAAGCCAGCCCTCATGAGAGAGCGGCGTAAAGAGAGGTAGAGGACGATAATTACATGCCTCCTCCTCAAGATGAGGCAAGCCTCGACGACGCATTTAATTCGTGCTGTGCCCGAGGATCCCGTCGAACAAGAGCGCTTTCAAACGCAGGCTTATGGCCACGACAAGCAGCCTCAAGAAAAAGTAGCAATAGCTTAGAGCTGACCAAGACTTGCTAATGACAGATGGATGAAGTCCTTGCGTCAAGAGTATGAACTCGAGCGCCTCCAAGAGCTACCTAAAACGCAGGCTGCTACCACGATTAGAGGAGGAAGCACCCAAACCTACATCACCAACAGATGATACGGCCGACCGGCCACCTCGTGGCGCGACAAGGAGGCCTCGGCCCTCAACTCAAGCCGCACTCGCCGCTCAAAAAATACCAAGGCGCGGGGAAATGCGCCAGACCCGCGAGATATATTGGAGGACAAGGCAAGGCAAACAAGATTGATCTACGGATCGCGTGGGCGCCCCACGACACGTGAGGATAACCGTCACGCCGGATATGGCAACTCCGGCCGGGCCGAACACAGTAGACAAAGCTCATTTGAGTTGCATCATGATATAGCCCAATACAGAGGCGCCGCACACCCACTATGCTTCACAGATGAAGTGATGGATCATCAAATCCCTGAGGGTTTCAAACCCGTAAACATTGAATCATACGGTGGCACAACAGATCCTGCGGTTTGGATCGAGGACTATCTCCTTCACATCCACATGGCCCAAGGTGATGATCTACACGCCATCAAATACCTCCCACTCAAGCTTAAAGGACCAGCCCATCATTGGCTTAACAGCTTGCCGCCAGAGTTAATTGGTTGTTGGGAAGACACGAAGCCGCATTCCTCGACAATTTCCGTGGCACATATGTGCGACCACCAGATGCCGATGACCTAAGCCACATAATTCAGCAGCAGAGGAATTGGCGGACAATTCTGGACACGGTTCCTAACCAAGAAAAATCAAATCGTCGACTATCCGGATGCAGAGGCCCTTGCAGCCTTCAAACACAACATCTGCGACGAGTGGCTTGCCCGGCACCTAGGACAGGAAAAGCCGAAATCCATGGCAGCCCTCACAACACTCATGACCCACTTTTGCGAGGGAGAGGACAGCTGGCTAGCTCGTAGTAAGAACATGACCAAGAGCCCTAGTAATTCGGATACCAAGGACAACAATGGCAGGTCGCGTCGCAACAAGCACAAGCGCCGCATTAACGGCGATAATGCTAAGGATACGGCAGTCAATGCCGAATTTAGAGGCTCTAAACCCGGTCAGCGGAAAAAGCCATTTACAAGAAATACTCCGGGCCCGTCCAATTTGGACCGAATACTCGATCGCTCGTGCCAGATACACGGCACCCATGAAAAACCAGCCAACCACACCAACAGGGATTGTTGGGTGTTCAAGCAGTGCAAGTTAAATGCTGAAAAAGAATGACAAGGGGCTGCATAGCGATGACGAGGAGGAGCCCCGCCACGAACAATAGAGGACGAAGGGCTTCCCCACAATTGCGGACGGTGAACATGATATACGCAACCCACATACCCAAAAGGGAGCGGAAGCGTGCACTAAGGGACGTATATGCGATGGAGCCGATCGCCCTAAAGTTCAACCCGTGGTCTTCCTCGCCCGATCACTTTTGATCGAAGGGACCACCCACTAGCATCCGCCATGGCGGATTCGCCGCATTGGTTCTAGACCCAATCATTGACGGATTTCACTTCACTAGAGTCCTAATGGACGGCGGCAGCCTGAACCTGCTTTATCACGACATAAAGGCGCAAAATGGGCATAGACCCATCAAGGATTAAACCCACGAAGACGACCTTTAAAGGCGCCATACCGTGTAGAGGCCAATCAGATAGGCTCGATTACACTTGAAGTGGTCTTCGGATCCCGTGATAACTTCCGGCGAGGAGTTAATCTTCGACATAGCCTGGGCCCGCAGCGGCTATCACACATCGCCGGACGAACCGCATTTGCAAAGTTCAATGCGGTGCCGCATCACGCATATCTCAAGCTCAAGATGCCAGTCCTCGAGGAGTCATTACGGTCAATGGAAATAGCGAACGCCTTCTCCGGACGGAGGAGCATACGGCTGACCCTCGCGGCGGAAGTACAAAGCAGCCTCTTAAGGCAATTCTTGAGTCCGGCTATTAAACGTCCGGACAACATCAAGCGATGCTCGAGTAACCTACAACAAGACCGCTGGCACGTTCCGGAAAGCACGCATAGCAATGCGGCCCAAACCCCAGCCCTCGTGAAATTGCGAAACCAGTACTACGTGTACATAATTATGCTCTGGAAATACCATGGGCATAGGGGGAGGGGCACGACCACGACATGCCCAGAATACGGCTCAACCCCACCAGGGGCTCCCGATTGTGTCATTCTTTTCTTTTCTTCTTTCTTTTTTACTTTCAGGACTCCGTTCTTACGAAGCCCTGTCCGGCAGTAGAATCGCTGAACACACGATGCAACAGCCAGGGAAGCGTAAAGTTACGTCGAGTGTCGGTGGTCTCTACTACGAGCGATACCTGCTTTTACATACCATCCCGCAGCTTACCCCTCGGAGGGGACATGTTAAAAGTCCGTCCCTTGCTTATCGTGACTATTTGTATCATTCTGCTTCATCGCAGCCCTTTTGAATAAACAATACATAGCTTCGCCTATTATTGAATTCCTTTTTCTATATATATGTGTTCGGTTATGACATTGTGCAACCGTACACTTTCAGACGGCAATACACTGTGGGCTTAAGTACCCCACAATATGGTGTGATAAGTCCAAACACTTTCACAAGTGCGGCACCCGAACTTATAGCATTATATGCATCGGCTCCGAATCATGTCTTGGGTCAATAGTTGGGTTTGCCCGGCTCCCATGTTTTGGTACCTTATGTTCCGTTATATCGGCTAAGGTAAGGCTGGGAGAACCACCGCGATTGTGCCCGGTTGAGCTGGGTTAAGCACCTGCTGGAGAAAGCTAAACTGACGGTCATGATAAGGCGAGAGCCGGTCGCTGTTCGAGAGGTTTTTGAGTCCCTAAAGACTTATGCCGCTTAGAGCGAGGAGTCGGCATTGTTCGGCCTAGGCGTGGATAGCGCCCCAAAATCGGTCTTCCGAATACCAGGGGCTTCGCCGAAATTTAAAATTATAGAATTCTATGTCTAAGTGAGAGTGTTCAAGCATTATAGTCCGGTTGCCTTGTTCGTTGCGTTGAGCGCCTCCCTCGAAGTACCCAAGAATGGGAACAAGAGCTCAAGTTTATCCCGACCACCCCAAAGACTTTCGTGGCATGGGGGTGAAGCCGACGACTCGCCATCTCTCAAATTTAATACACGGCCGCACAGAAGGTAATATTTTAAATTCAAAAGTGTTGCTTAGCGCATATGAATAACTTTTCAGTGTACAGGATAATAAATGCGAGTCTACTAAAAAAATACATCTTTGGAGCATTCACC
The DNA here is from genome assembly GCA_021605145.1 of Aegilops bicornis. Taxonomy (NCBI): domain Eukaryota; kingdom Viridiplantae; phylum Streptophyta; class Magnoliopsida; order Poales; family Poaceae; genus Aegilops; species Aegilops bicornis. The sequence continues at coordinate 165,432,613 of CM038669.1, read as the reverse complement.
CGCTATAAGGCGGGCACCCTTCAGGACGCCCTCATAATACATTTCAGGCTTGTGATGCTCCTTGCCCGGTGGTGGTCCGTCCGTCACAAGCTTCTCAGCGTCCATCTTGCCCTAGTGCACCTTAGCACGAGCAAGGGCCCTATGGGCACCTTCGATGCAGACGGAGCGCTTGACGACTTCAACCCATGGACAGGCGTCCACCAGCCGCCTCACCAGCCCGAAGTAGCTCCCAGGCATGGCTTCCTTAGGCCACAACCGAACTATGAGGCCCTTCATGGCCTGTTCGGCCACCTTAGGGAGCTCGACTAGCTGCTTCAACTGGTCGCTTAAGGGCACCGGGTGTCCAGCCTCAGCATACTGAGACCAGAACACCTTCTCCGTCGATCTTCCCTCCTCGCCTCGGTAGAATGCGGCAGCATCGGACACACTGCAGGGCAGATCTGTGAATGCTCCTGGAGAGCTCCGGATTCGGGTAAGTAACAGATAATTCACTTTCACATGCTTGCTTTGCATAAAGAATGCCTTACCCACCGCTATCTTCTTCATCGCCTCAATTTCCTGGAGGGCTTTTTGGGCTTCGCCTTAGCGGCTTTGGTGCTCTCAAGGGCCGAGGCGAGCTCGACTCTCGAGTCTTTGAGTCATGCTCCAAACTCTCGTGTTTTTCCACGAGAGCACTGAGCTCTTGCCGCACCTCCGCCACCCGCCTCCTGCTTCTCTCGCTCGGTGCGCTCAAGGCCCGCATTGCTTCGGCCTTGGACACCGCTTCCTTCTGTGGTCGCCACCTCGTTCGTGGCCCCTGCAGTATTCACGTTATTCCTGTCATTTTTTGCAACCACATCTTTTAAATACTCCCATAAGGTATTACTTACCTTCCTTGTCCTCGAGCTGCTTTTTGGCAAGGCCGAGCTCGTTCTCGGACTGCTTGAGGCTCTTCTTCAATGCATCAACCTCCGCAGTCAGTGCGACAGAGGTCAAGAAATAAGCTGCATTCCCATATTGACATACTTATGTTAGACTCCTCACAGATATATCTTAGATCCTCAGTTCAGTTTTTTCTTTCCGAACACCAAACTGAGCATCAGGGGCTACTGTCTATGCGGTAATATTTTTACATATCTTAAATACATACCTCAAAGCCTGTTAGAAGGCTGGCACAGGCTTTAGTCAACCCGCTCTTGGCGGACTGAACTTTCTGGATCACCACACTCATAACAGTGCGGTGCTCCTCGTCGATGGAAGCGCCGTTAAGCGCCATCAAATTATCCAGTGCCTCCGGTTGGACGGAGGTCACCGGCGTCACAGTTTTTCCCTTCTTACGAAGGGGTCGCCTGCCGGACTCCGGAACCACTGAAGGTTCCGATACGGAGTCCGGCACAGGGCCGGACTTAAAGCCCTTCGGGGTTTTATCCCCTTTGCGTCCGGAGTCCGGGAGGTCGCCTTGCGGCGCCTCCAGGGCCACCTCCTCCTGGCTGGTCCCCTTTTGGGACTCCACCTCGGCGTCATCCGCGGCGGGAGGAGAAGAGGCGGTCGGAAGTGAGGTGCTATTCACATCCGATGAATCCAGGGAGCCGCTCGTCGGAGGCCGAGCCCGTCCTTGGGCGGGCTGCATGGTTATATTCGGCGTTAGAAGATGCTGTGCGACAAATGGAACGCCATGAGTTATTCTGGTGTCCGGACACTTACGATTTCGCCAGGGGCTTGGTCCTCGGTGGCCACTCCTCTTCGCCGTCATCGGCGTTGGTGGTGTAGTCCGGAGGAAGGGTCCTTCCCTTCTTGGACCCTCCGGCCTCCCCAGTTGGGGCGGCCTTCCTTTTCTTCTCTCCCCCCGCTGGGGGAGAGGCCTCTTTTTCCTACTCCTCGTCTTCGCGGGAGGAGTCCGCCTTGGAGTCATCGGACGATGAGTCCGACAACACTGCACCGGAACTCCTTCATTCCGTGGCCTTCTTCTTGGTTTTCTTCTCGGCACCATGTAAGGTGTCAAACCAGCAGCCCGTCAATCGGGCGTCCGCTGGTCTTCTAGCAAGGGAGCCGGACAGTCAACCTGTCCGGACGTCTTCTGCCGATCTGTCAAAGGTGAGGGAGTTTTAGATCCGCATAGAGTCAAACTATGAAAAAAGAGTCCCAGAAGGGTAAAATAGCTTACCTCGCTGGCTTGATGTCGCGAGCTGAATCCGCGATCTTCGGTAGCGGATGCGGAGCCTCGGCGCCTTGAACAACACCTTCCGTGCATCTTCAGACGTAGTGTCGAAGAGCCGGCTCGTGGTTCGTGTCAGGCCGGATCAAACTCCCACAAGTTGAAGGTCCGTTGCTGGCATGGGAGGATCCGGCGGATGGGCATAACCTGGACTACGTTGACAAGCTTGAGCTTCTTGTCCACCAAGTTTCGGATGCAGGTTTGGAGTCCGGTCAGCTCTTCCGAATTACCCCATGTCAGGCCCGTCTCTTTCCATGAGGTGAGCCGTGTAGGGAAGCCAGATCGGAATTTGGGGGCCGCTGCTATTTAGAGTCACGCGGCTCGGTGATGTAGAACCACCCCGATTGCCACCACTTTATGGTCTCCACGAAGGAGCCCTCGAGCCATAGGACGTTGGCCATCTGCCCACCATGGCACCTCTGCACTCCGCTTGGCGGCCGCCCACTACCTTCGGCTTGACATTGAAGGTCTTCAGCCATAAGTCAAGTGGGGCTGGATGCGAAGGAAGGTTTCGCCTACGACGATGAACGCCGAGATGTTGAGGATGAAATTCGGGGCCGATCGTGGAAATCTAGGCTGTAGTAGAACATGAGCCCCCGGACAAATGGGTGAAGTGGAAAACCTAGTCCGCGGAGGAAGTGGGGGAGGAACACCACCCTCTCATGGGGCCTGGGGGTGGGGATGAGCTGCCCCTTGTCGGGGAGCTGATGCGTGATGTCATCGGACAAGTATCTGACCTTTCGCAGCTTTTTGATGTGCCCCTCCGTGACGGAGGAGGCCATCCACTTGCCTCCCGCTCCGGACATAGTTGGAGAAGGTTGAGGTGGGATGTGCGGACTTGGGCGCTAGAGCTCAAGTGCGCGGAAATGGATGAGCAAAGGAGGAAGAAGGCGTGTGTGCAAAAGTGGATCCTTATCCCCTTATATGGACGGACAAAGCTATGCATCCCCACCGGCCTGATAAAACTCGCTTATCTCCCAAGCGCCGTAATCAATGGCGCGGTTGGGTTACCCACGCCCGTATTGATGAGAATCCGGAATAAGGGGACACGATCTCTGCTTTGACAAGACGTGCAAGGAAACCGCCTCGCTAAACGCTACCGAGGTGGGACAAAGGAAAACGATTCGAATAAAGGCTTGGCCGTGGTGTGATGTCACGTCATGGAATACGCCAAGAGATTGAGTTTGTGTAAATAATATTCTCTCTACGGTGGTATGTGGAACTTATTTTGCAGAGCGGACACTATCCTTGTGTTCAAAATCTTCTATGAAGAATTGGAGGAGGAACCCGCCTTGCAATGTCAAGACAATATGCGCGCCCGGACTCGTCGTCATTGAAGCCTGGTTCAGGGGCTCTTGAGGGAGTCTGGATTAGGGGTGTCCGGATAGCGGACTATGACCTTTGGCGGACTCTGGACTATGAAGATACAAGGTTGAAGACTTCGTCCCGTGTCCGGATGGGACTTTCCTTGGCGTGGAAGGCAAGCTTGGCGTCTGAGATATGTAGATCTCCTACCATTGTAACCGACTCAGGTAACCCTAACCCTCTTCGGTGCCTATATAAACCGGAGGGTTTTAGTCCGTAGGACGAACAACAATCATACCATAGGCTAGCTTCTAGGGTTTAGCCTCTCTGCTCTCGTGGTAGATCTACTCTTGTACTACCCATATCATCAATTATAATCAATCAGGAGTAGGGTTTTACCTCCATCGAGAGGGCCCGAACCTTGGTAAAAACATCGTATCCCTTGTCTCCTGTTACCATCCGCCTAGACGCACAGTTCGGGACCCCCTACCCGAGATCCGCCGGTTTTGACACCGACACCTACCGTGCAGATTGGCTTGGAGCCAAAGTCAGATTTGTTAAAATGGCTGAAAAATTCACTTCAAATGTTGCTGCTTCATCGCAACATGAATCTCCTCAGGCTGAAGCCTCTGCTCAGCCTACTGAAGAACATGCCAGTACCGCTGATGACAATCAAGTTGTTGATGAAACTGAAAGTACCAGCGCTGATGAAGCTATTCCAGCCGCTGAGGAAATTGCAAGGGCAACCACTAGTGTTGCGCCTGAAGAACTAGCCAGGCCAGCTGAAGCATCTGTCTCCGCGCCTGAAGACACTGAACGAGCCAGGGCAAGTGCATCAGTTGCACCTGAGGAAAATGAACCAATTTCCTCTGCTCCTCCTGCACCAACGCCAAGTCCTGTTCTTCCTTCTGCATCAGAAGCGAAGAAAACCAAAGCTACATAGCAAGGAACAGTGAAGAAAAGGAAAGCATCTGCCGCCTTAGAGTCTTCAGCTCCAAAGAAGACGAAGACTTTGACAAGCTCTTTTCAGAATCCCATTGATGCTATTCCTGTCTCAAGCATGCCATCAAAGGAGATGTTCCCTTTGGTGAGGATTATGAGATCCCAATGGATCAGATGAAGAAGATCCTTCTACTGCTTCGTCAGAGCAGTTGGATGAAGAAATTTAAGTGGACAACATTACGTCCACTCCATTGGTATCATCTCCCATGCCTTAGTTCATAGCTGAAGAGGCAGGCATTGAGGAAATTGATGATGAAGAAGAAGACGTGGACATTGGGTGCACCACTCTAGTTCTGAATGATGACTATTGGGAAATTCATCACCCTAACTCACCCATGTTCACCCCACTTCAACAGATTCCTCAGTCCCCAGTCCAAACTGAAGTTCAAATGGGCTCTGATGAACCTCAAGCTTCACTGCTCACCATTCCTGAAGAAATTCCAGCCACTAGTGCTGATGCTCATGCTGCTGAAGAAGTGGAGACCCAGGCTGCTACTGAAGAAATTGCCACTAACATTCCTCGGCCTGCAGTTACTGAGACTGTGGTTTCTGTGGCTCTGAAGACATTGACTGATACTCCTCAGCCCAAGCCGAAGAATCCCTTCTCAAAGAAGCAGAAGTTCAAAGCCGATGACTTCTTTCACGAGCATGTATTCTTCACTGATTACAACCCTTATGACTCTACTCGTCTTCGAAGGAAGCGTTTCTGGACAGCTAGTCAGATGAATTTCTATTCTTCTCTACTTTTCGACAAAGACAAGATCTTCCACCATGAGCATATTCCTCACGTTGACATGGAGTCGCTGCCCTGCTTCACCCCAGTCCTCAGTGTTCTACATGATGCTGGGCTACTCAACTTCTGCACCGACGTCGTTGACTGGAATGAAGAGCTAATTCTTCAGTTCTACGCTACACTGCACATCACCGGCAATGCTGAAGATGTAAATTCATGGCTGTTGCACTGGATGATAGAGAACATGCACTATAAAGCACCGGCCTCTGAATTGCTTCATGCCTTGCCTGTCAGTCCTCTCCTTGAAGGTGCGCAGCTCATGTACCATGAACCTGAGCTGTCTGATCATTACATGCAAGTGTTGATGAAGCCGCTGAAGCCCGGTCAAGCCCCCAGAACCAAATTCTTCGTGAAGGAATTGCTCTATGTGCCAAGGACCGTCTACAAGATTCTGACCAAGACCATGAGTCCAATCAATGGCCACGACTCTAATGAAGAAGAAGTTTTTGGCATCATGAAGAATCTGCTATTCAACATCATCCATGGAGTTCCTGTCAACTACCATGATTTCTTCATGAGGACTCTGGCAAATGTTGCATTGTCACCTTTTGAGTTGAAGCCTTACGCTCCCTGGATTATGAGATTCCTCGGATCAAGGTCTTCAATCAATTACAAGGCTGATACTCTTAACCATGGCAGCTACTTGCCCCTATTGAAGTCCTCAAGCGAACATTTTCCTCAGCTGATGAGAAGGGCAAGGCGACTGCGGTTATTGATGAAGGCATTCGTCCATTGGATGGGCAGTTTCGCAAAGCTGCATCTTACTCCACAAATGATGACTCTGCCACCCATGACTCTTCCGCCAATGCTTCTAACCAAAATCCTCAAGGCATAGCTCCAAGGGTGATGACTGATCGTGAGCTTCTCCTTAGTCTTCACCAGAAGGTCGATCGCAACCATAAGTGGGTCAAGCGTCAGTTTGGTTCAATTCTTCAGAACATGACCATCACTCAAAATTCAGTGAAGAAGAACCATTACTACCTCCATGAAGTATTTGATTGCACCTGGGCTATTCTATCTCATCTCTACGCTGAAGAAGATCTTAAACAGATGGGCTTCAAGCAGGACTTTGACTGGTCTCAGCCACCTTCGAAGAAATTCAAGAAGGTCAAAGTTCCTCACTTGGTGGCCAGCTCTTATTCTTCATCGCACGAGACTGATGAAAATGAAGACTTGGACAACACTGCGGCAGGCCCTACTTCAACAACCGACCCCAACGACGCTGGCGCTCCTCCCTCGACTTCGTGATGATATTCTTCAGGGGCGTTAGTCCTCATTTTTCGTTCCTTTTGGTCATTCGATGACAAAGGGGGAGAAATTTGAGTTAGTCTTCAAGCGGGTCTATATATGGGCGTTTTTTTGCTAAGTTACAACTCCCGTTCTTTTGAAAACTTTGTTGGATCGAGTTGTAATCTTAAACCCGATGGTGGTCCGATACTTCTGCTATGTTCTTCTGCATGCTATTTCCTCATATATGTTAATGCACGCATGCTGAATTATATCAGTCACCATATTTCATCATGCATTTCAAAAATTCTTCATATCATATGTTAAATGCGTGTATGAATTACAATATATAGGGGGAGATCTCCACGATTCTACTCTTCAATGTGCATTGCTTCTCAATAGCAAATTCCTCAGATATGCACATATTCAGGGGGAGTTCTTCTATATCTTGCAATCAAATTCCTCAAAATCGGTATTTACACTTCATATGTTTGTCCCCGTTGAAAACTTCACCTATATTGTCATCAATCACCAAAAAGGGGGAGACTGTAAGTGCATCTAGTGCCCCTTAGTGATTTTGGTGTATTGAAGACTTATAGGTTAAGGGACTAATGCGTTCGTGAGTGTACACAGGTCTATAAGTCTATGAGGAGTTTGATATTTACAAAGAAAGTCGACCCCTAAAAATGATTGTCTTCAAATGAAGATTTTGGCTTTCTGAAGACTTTGGAAGTGAAGAAATTGGTGTGACTGTGAAGACTTGATATTCATGCGAGGAACATGAAGCATGAAGACTTTTGTTTTCGTAGTTTCATTTTCTCTTTCTTGAGTCATAGGAAACACCGTACTGTTAAAGGGGGTCGAGGAAAAACTAAGGAAAAGTTTTCAAGTGATGCTCATCTCAAAATCCTACACCTACCAATCCTTCGAGTGAAGCCATTGGAAATCTCATACGCTTTAGTCAATTTCTTCAAAGGATGAGATAAAGTTCTTCTGGTCTCTGAGGAATTTGTTCTGACTGAGGAGTTAGGAGTTCGCCAGTGTGGATTGCCTACAAGTGAGGAACATGATAGCCCTGAGGAATTTGAAACTCAAATTTCCGACCATTGATGTGCTATGCGCCAGCTGTCCCAAAATATATTATCTACCTAACGGTCATATCATTGAAGGGCATTTATGTCTTATCATGTCGGGCTGCTCCCTAGGCTATAATAGCCGCCCCCTACAACCACTAGCTAGTTGGCTGCTCTGAGAGAAACTGACACTTTTCATTGAGAGCATCCCATGCTCCGAGGACTTTGAGCGAAAATCATCAAGTGAGGAAACCCCAAACCCAAACACCTACAAACCCAAAGTGATCGAGCATCACTGAAGAGATTGTTCCTGTGTGGATCCGACGCTTGTTACCTTTGAGGACTGTGCATCTTCCAGACGGTTAGGCATCATGGTCTAGAGCATCCAAGAGTAAATTGTGGATCGCCGAGTGACTGAGTTTGTGAAGGTTTGGAAGTCACCTGAAGACTTACCACGAGTGATTGGGCGAGGTCTGTGTGACCTTATCTCAAGGAGAATACGGTGAGGACTGTGTGTTCGGGACTGTGTGTCCTCGGGTTTAAATACCTAGCCGCTCCAACAGACGCATAACCTGCCGCAGTTAGCTTGGAACTGGTCTACCAAATCACTGTCTTCACCGAGCTAACTGGTTCTATTTCCTCAACCCTTTTATTTCCTCATTACTGTGCCGTGTACTTGATAGTTACTGTTTGCAGACTTTGACTGAAGACTTTCTCAATTTCCTTACTTCAATTTCTTCAGTCAGTCCGTCTTCAGCCTTCTTATCCTGTGTTTACGCTTTCTATACTCTGTGCTTGTTTTCATTTCATCATGAATACTGTGCTTCTGTTCTGTTATGCTTGCATCTGAGTACTTATTCCGCTGCTAGTCGTTCGTGACTTTGGAATTTCCTCACCCTGAAATTCCTGAGTGCGAATTTGTAAAAATCGCCTATTCACCCCCCTCTAGTCGACTTAGCGCACTTTCAAGATTTCACCAAGTGTTTCCTTTTCTTTGCTCGAATTTTTTCATATATTCCTCGTTTACCTTTATTTATATTTTATTTTTATTTTAAATTTCTTATTTTTTTTAAAAAATGAAAACATTTTTCACGTTTGTGAACCATTTTTGGGGAAACAAAAATAAATTCCTGAAGTTTTTTCAAATTCATGAAGTTTTTGAAATTCATATTTTTTCTAATTTATTAACTTTTTTGAATGTGTGGTTTTTTTAAAAACATCATCTTTTTTGATTTTGTGATTTTTTGAATTCAAAACATTTTAAATTTTAACTTTTTTCAAATTCATGAACTTTATAAAAAGTTGAGAACAATTTTTTAATTTATCACTTGAAAGTGCATCTAATCCCCAGCTGGTTTTGGTAATTCATGACAATTTATACATCATTGAACTAATATCTTCTCAAATAATATTTTAGTAAAGTTCAATCTAGGTATAGCAATTGGATGTGAATGCGGACCCTCAAAATGCTAAGGATATATGTTGACCGGGTCTCAAGACTACATTTTCATTTAAGTGATCCAAGATCACATTGAGTCCATAGGGAAGCCAATACTATTGAAAGTGGATGAGATTTTGATGATAATCGTAGATCTCCCCGGCAACGGCGCCAGAAATTCTTCCTGCTACTTCTTGAGCTTGGTTGGTTTTTCCCTTGAAGAGGAGAAGGTGATGCAGCAAAGTAGAGATAAGTATTTCCCTCAGTTAAGAACCAATGTATCAATCCAGTAGGAGAAGAATGAGCAAATCACCAATACCTGCACAAAGAATCGAACACTTGCACCCAACGCGATAAAGGGGTTGTCAATCCCTTCATGGTCACTTGCAAAGGTCAGATCTGATAGAGAGAGATAAATAAAACTAAACAAAAGATAAAATATTTTTGGGTTTTTTGGTTTATAGATCTGAAAGTAAAAGATTGCAAAATAGTATATCAGAAGCTAATATGATGGAAAATAGACCCAGGGGCCATAGGTTTCACTAGAGGCTTCTCTCTTGAAGGCAAATAATACGATGGGCGAATGAATTACTGTCGAGCAATTGATAGAAAAGCGCAAAGTTATGACAATATCCAAGGCAATGATTATGAAATATAGGCATCACATCCGTGTCAAGTAGACCGACTCCTGCCTGCATCTACTACTATTACTCCACACATCGATCACTATCCAGCATGCATCTAGAGTATTAAGTTCATAAAGAATGAAGTAACGCCTTAAGTAAGATGACATGATGTAGAGGAATAAACTCAAGCAATATGATGTAAACCCCATATTTTTATCCTCGATGGCAACAATTCAATACATGTCTCTCTAGCCCTACTTTGTCACTGGGTGAAATCACGCGAGATTGAACCCAAAGCTAAGCACCTCTCCCATTGCAACAAAAACCAATCTAGTTGGCCAAACCAAACCGATAGTTCTAAGAGAAACACAAAGATATCAAATCATGCATATAAGAATTCAGAGAAGATTCAAATAATATTCATAGATAAGCTGATCATAAATCCACAATTCATCGGATCTCGACAAACACGCCGCAAAAGAAGATTACATCGGATAGATCTTCAAGAACATCGAGGAGAACATGGTATTGAGAATCAAAGAGAGAGAAGAAGCCATCTAGCTACTAGATATGGACCCGTAGGTCCGAGGTAAACTAATCACGCTTCATCGAAAGGGCAATAGGGTTGATGTAGATGCCCTCTGTGATCGAATCCCCCTCCGGCAGGATGCCGGAAAAGGCCCCAAGATGGGCTCTCATGGGAACAGAAGGTTGCCGCAATGGAAAAGTGTTTTCATGGATGCTTCTGGTGGTTTGGGAATATATGTGAATATATAGGAGGCGGAACTAGGTCAACGGAGTCACGTGGGGCCCACAAGGTAGGGGGCGCGCCCTCCACCCTTGTCGCTGCCTCGTGGCTCTTCTGACTTGAACTCCGAGTCTCCTGGGTGTCTTCTGGTCCAAGAAAAACCATCTTGAAGTTTTGTTCCGTTTGGTATTCCTTTTCTACGAAGCTCAAAAACAAGGAAAAAAAATCAGAAATTGGCACTCGGCTCTAGGTTAATAGGTTAGTCCCAAAAATAATATAAAATAGCATATTAATGCATATAAAACATCGAAAACAGATAATATAATAGCATGGAACAATAAAAAATTATAGATATGTTGGAGACGTATCAAGGAGCCATGGTGGGGTGGAGGTGCGGCTGGGGAGGAGGAGGTGCTGCTTGGGTGGGTGGATGAGGCAACGGTGGTGATGTTGCTTGGTGGGAGGTAGCCGGAATCCAAGCTCCGGGAGGCAAGGGGGAGGCGGTGGTGGCAGGGATGGATTCAAGGGGGGACTAGGGGGGGGGGGCGAGACCCCCTAACGATCGCGTCGCCCCGTTATATCGATTAGTTACCAGCTAATTTTCTGCATACGCACAGAGTCGATGGCATGTCTCGCCCCCCTTATGCGTCTGTCCTTCCCATAGCGAGGGCCCAGCCCATGTATACTGCTAAAAGGCCCAAATCTTATAGGTAAGGAGAAAGGGCCAGGCTAGAAACCCTACGCACGTACACATAGTTTTATCCCTAAAAAACATACGCATGATTTAGATCTCCTCTAATCGCTTCGTTTCCGACCTCCCCACTACTCCCGCCACCGAGATCGAACGTATCACGGGCCACCCGAGATCTGAGTCGAATCTCTTCGTTGAGGGGAGGGACATGCAGCCGTAGTGTCGCCGATCCATGATCACGAAGGCCACGGCCGGCTGGCCACGGGAGCGACCAAACCAAAAGAAAAGAGGTTAGTTTACTTTTAGCATTAGATTAGTTTATCTATGCCTTCAAATTGTATAAGTGGAATTGTAGAACTGGAAACATTTACAACTAACTAGTAAATTCTAATTAGTCTAATTGTCAAAGGAATCTACTAGGGCGTATTTGCCAATGGCGTGCTGGCAATATGTGTTTGTAATCACGCATTCACGTTGCACTAGCAAAATCAGATTATGCAAATTCTATCCCGCTAGATGGATATTTCCTGAATGTTCGTTCAATAGACGCCTGATTGTATCTGTGTAGACACAAAGAGAAAGGGCTGAATCAATTCATATTTTTTAAGCCAATTGTTTCCAGCTCGCTGCCATGTGAACATGATGCTAATGCAAACGAAATGCAACTAAACACCAACTCAAAGTAATAGATTTGAATTTTTTATGGGTAATAGATATGAATTTTTATTATTATAGAACAACAGACATATATTTACTATCTAGATCTTTCATTATTTACTAGGTATATGATCATGTATCCTACTATGATTTTAGTGCTTCGAGTTCTTGCCCCCTATCTTCATTTTCTGGCTCCGTCCCTGGGTGGTGGTGTTCGGTGGTGCAAGTACTCCAGCAGGTGACCGGCGCCGCTGAGTTGAAGAGAGGATCAAGAAGCAGCGAAAACACGCGTCGAAGGTATAACCATGTCATCCCAAATTTTCTCTAAGTATTAGTTTTTGTACAAATGAATTTTTACTATGTAGTTAGTGTAGATAAGTCATATTGCATACTTTGAGTGTTAATTTGTCTATGGTGGCATTTTAGCGGTTAGTTCATGTGATTGATGAGAAGATGGAAATGTCTGACAGGTGAAAGTGTCTGAATTGGTAAATTTGACTGTTTATTATGGCCCTCGTATGTTTGATATAATGAGGGTTGATCTTGGTGAGTATAAAAATTGCATGATGAGATTTCCAGACCGGGATAGACTTGACATTAGACAGTTGAAGTACTGGTTGACTACTAGTTTTGGGCTGGATCCTAAAGAATGTTCTGCCACTATTCATGCATTGTGGACCAAATCCTGTAAAACCCTCAACTGGGAGTTGATGCTGATAGATAGGAGCCAGGAGTGGTTGACCCTGTTAAGGCGTTGCGGAGACCGAAGAATCCACAAATATGCCCTAGTGCAACCTGTGGCGAAGGAGGAGAATATCGTACAACTCTACAGGGGGTATGAACCCGGACATGGCAGTCAAGTGGCTAACGATACTTAAGCATGGCATGAAAAACTATAATCTCTAATTTTCATTGCAAACATGTTTAATCATAATAGGCTGAATCATGGATACTAGGTTAAACATATTTACAAAAAACAGAACAAGTTGAGTTCATACCCGTTTCTCTCTACCACAGCCAGTTCATCAAATATCATCATTATTGACTTTCACTTGCACGACCGAATGATATCAAAATAATAATAGTGCAAGAGTGTTGTGGACTAAGCTGGAATCTGCAAACATTTTATTCAAAAAAGAGAAGACAAGGTAATATGGGCTCTTCATTAGATTAACAATAATGCATATGAGAGCCACTCAACATTTTCATCATGGTCTTCTCATCGGTATGACTCAGTAAAAATAAAAGAAATAGAAACACACTGAAATATTTTTGGAGTTTTTGGTTTTTCTTGAACAAGCAAATAAAAGAGAAAAACAAAATCGAGAAAAACTATTTGCACGGGAAAGCTCCCAACAAGTAAAAGAAGAACAAGGAAATCTTTTTTGGTTTTCTTTTTAGTACTACAACAAACTACACTAGAAAAAAAATTCAAAAATAAGCAGGAAATATTTTTGTATTTTCTCAAAAAAATTCAAACACACAAGAAGAAAGTGAGAAAAAAAATCTAACATGGATAATACAATGAAAGAGTGTGGGCACCGACAACTGGAATGAAATGTATGAACATGAATGTAATGTCGGTGGAAATACGTACTCCCCCAAGCATAGGCTTTTGGCCTAGCTTGGAAATCACCGTCAGTAGCCTGCATAGTGGTCAGAGTGATAGCTCATGGAGGCTCTAGGTGCAGATGCCTTAGCCCGCCGTGCAGCCACAACCGCCGCGTTATGTGCTCAGGCCTCGCTCTCAAGAACATAATATCTCCCCTTACTATGAACATCAAAGAGAGCAGGTGCAAGAAAATATGTGTCCACAACGGACTTTTATTAAACAATGGGTTATAAGTAAAATTATGGGCTTCACCACTAAGGATCTTATGACGTTTCATAGCATCAAAGTCCAAGTACTGTGTGGGTAGGATGGGGTCATAAGGCCAAGCTAAAACACCCAGCTCTCTTGCTAAGCGTGTGCCATAAATTCCACCATAAAAATATCCACTACCAGCGTTGTGTTGCAATCTGCGTGCCACTATCGCCCCAGGGTTATAACTTTTGTCACCAGTGACAGCGGTGCGTATAAGGCTCAAGTCTGGTGCACAAAGTGTACTACAATCTTGTTTGCCTACAATGCATTTTCCATTAAATAGTGTAAAGTATTGGATTGAGGGAAAGTGAATGCTCTTTATTCTACCGTGTGTCACTCCTCTAGTTTCACCATAGCAGAGGCTAGTCAAGAATGTTTCATACTCGGATCTAGGTGGTTCGTCCAGCGAGCCCCAAAATGGAATTTGGCAGTGGTAAGCAAACTCTCTAGAGATATGGTAAATGGATTCTCATACAGTTTAAACGACACCCTAGACTCACGAGGGTGGAATTTAAATTCTTTAGTAAATGATTATGTGAGGTTGAGGTGTTGATTGCACTTATCTGAAATGTAGGGACCGAGCTCGGCATTGCTCAAATTCTTCTTTAATGCCCACACGCACCATATAATCGTTGCATGGCCATAAACATGATTTGGTGGTGGCTTCTCGTATAGAATTTTCACTTGGTTCAACGTAAGACTGACGAGTAGAGCTGCTACTAGAAGATGCCTCATAGGACCTCCTCCTTGAAGAACTCCTTCCAAAGAGGTTCACTATATTTGCGCACAATTTTCTAAAAAAGTTTAGGTTACAAAAATTTGTTAACAAAACTTCACAAGATTGATAGCAACTACTCATAGGGATGCATAGAGGCCATATCAAGCATTCAAACTACTTACAACTCTAAGAGTTCAACATGCAAGCTCATCTACAGCAGCACCAAGAGTAACTAATTATTCAAAATGTAAACCACTAAAGCAAAAACTAATTGGACCAATGGAGCACATACCAAGCAACAATCCCCCAAAATAGTTTCAGAAATGGAGCTTCGAGCAAAGAGATCGAAATTCGTGGGTTTGAGAGCAAGAACACGAGAGAGAGAGAGAGAGAGAGAGAGAGAGAGAGCAATGGTGATTTTTTCTGGAGGTAGGTGGTGATATGGGATGAAGAGATAAGTGAGGGGGCCCACGTGGGGACCACAACCCACTAGGGCACGCCTAGGGGTGCCGGCACACCCAGGTGGGTTGTGCCCACCTGGTGCACACCCCCTCTGATGCTATTTGCATCAAAAATTCTTAAAATTTCAGAAAAAAAACGTATTAAATTTTCAGAGCATTCTAAGAATTTTTATTTTTGGGTCATTTTTTATTGCACGGGAAATTCAGAAAACAGACAAAACATTGCATTTTATTTTATTTAACTAACAAAAACAGAAAACAAAAGGTAGTGACAGAAGGTAGTGCTTACTAAATTCATCGACTTCATACTTCCCAAAAATGATCCATTAATAATGTTGATCAAGTCTTATAAACAACCGCTTTCGATTAGCATGGAACCGAAGAACTTCCGCAAATCACTAAGTTACCTCAACGAGAATATGAATGTCCCCAACAATAAGCATTTTATATTTCTTTTTGGCAGTAGGTAGAGGTAGTTGAAAACTTCCAATAGTGATTGTCGGATATTTTTCAATAACATTAATACCATTCACTTGGAATTGTTTCTTCGGAAAGTGCACCATATGTTCATTACCATTGATATGAAAAGTGACCTTGCTTTTATTGCAATCAATAATAGCCCCTGGAGTATTCAAAAAGGTTCTACCAAGGATAATCGACACGTTGTCATCCTCAGGCGTCTCAAGTATAACAAAGTTAGTTAAGATAGTAACATTACCAACAACAATGGGCACATCCTCACAAATACCGATAGGTATTGCAGTTGATTTGTCAGCCATTTGCAAAGATATTTCAGTAGGTGCGAGTTCATTCAAATCAAGTCTTTTATATAAAGATAAAGGCATAACACTAACACCAACTCCTAGATCTCATAAAGCAGTTTTCACATAGTTTCTTTTGATCGAGCAAGGTATAGTGGGGATTCCCCAATCTCCAAGTTTTTTAGGTACTCCATCCTTAAAAGTGTAATTAGCAAGCATGGTGGAGATTTCATCTTACGGTATTTTTCTCTTGCTGGTGATGATTTCTTTCATGTACTTTGCATAAGGAGGCATTTTCAAGATATCAGTCAAGCGAGTACGCAAAAAGACTGGCCTAAGCATTTCCGCAAAGCGTTCAAATTCTTCATCATCTTTCTTCTTAGTTGACTTAGGTGGAAAGGGCATAGGTTTTTGAACCCATGGTTGTCTTTCTTTACCATGTTTTCTAGCAACAAAGTCCCTCTTATCGTATCTTTTATTCTTGGGTTGTGGGTTATCAAGATCAACTGCTGGTTCTATCTCAACATCATTGTCTGGTTCTTTATTATTTGTTTGAGTGTCTTCATTAACCTCGTCATTATATTTTTCATCATCATAAGGTGAGTGTTCACTACCATATTGGGTTTCAGCATCGGAGATAAAGACTTCATTATCATTATCAGGAGGTTTTTCTACTTCAGGTCATAGTTTCAAATAGCAGAGATAGCGTCAGCTATTGATCCACAATAGCGGCACTGCAATAGCGTCCGCTATCACTCAAATTAAATGACATTGCTTTTTGTTAACGATCTGGAAATGTAAATAATAATCTAGTGTATTTTCAAATCCGCTATGTGGACATAGCGCCCGCAATATCGTCTGCTATCCGCATTCCGCTACACGGACCCCAATCCGCTACCAGCCCGCTATCCGCTATTTAAAACCATGCTTCAGGTTCACTAGAAGGCATGCAAAGTCCTACCATCTTTCTTCTTCTTTTTCTTTTTAGAAGGACTAGGTGCATCAGTGTTAACTCTTTGAGAGTCTTGTTCAATTCTTTTTGGGTGTCCTTAGGATAAAGTGGTTCCTGAGTCATTCTACCTCCTCTAGTCATTACTCTAACAGCATGATCATTGATATTATTATTCATTTCATCAAGCAATTCTCTTTGAGATTTAGCAACTTGTTCTAACTGAGTTTGAACCATAGAGGCATGCTTTCCTACACCCCTAACATCATTTGAGATTCTAAATAACAAGTCACTCAAGCGAGCAATCATATCAGAATTGTATTTCAGTTGTTTCATAACATTTGCATTGAAGTGATCTTGCTTTCTAATGTAATTATCAAACTCATAAAGGCATTGACTAGGATGTTCATTATAAGGAATATCACCTTCATTGAACTTTAGTAAAGAATTTACCTCTACCACCTTAGGTGGTGGTGGTGTTTCAAGCCCATGTATTTCTTTGATAGGTGGTAAATTTTTAACATCCTCTGCTTTAGTACATTTTTCCTTCATAGATTTCTTTGCCTCTTGCATATCTTCAGGACTGAGATATAAGATACCCCTCTTCTTTGGAGTAGGTTTGAGTGGTGATTCAGGAAGGATCCAATCATCATATTTTTTTTAGTATGTTATTCAATAATTCTTCATCTTGTCCAATAGTTCGTTCCCTGAAAACACATCCAGCACAACTATCTAGGAAATCCCTAGAAGCATCGGTTAGTCCATTATAGAAGATATCAAGTATTTCATTTTTTCTTAAGAGGATGATCAGGCAAAGCATTAAGTAATTTGAGAAGCCTCCGCCGAGCTTGTGGGAGACTCTCTTCTTCAATTTGCACAAAGTTAAATATTTCCTGTAAGGTAGCTTGTTTCTTATGAGCAGGAAAATATTTTTCAGAGAAGTAATAAATCATATCCTGGGGACTACGCACACAACCAGGAGCAAGAGTATTATACCAAGTGTAGCATCCCAAATATTCAATTTGGAATGTTATACATAGGTCATCTTATGCATATCATATTTTATTTGCATCCCGTTTGGGATCCTAGAAATCCTAAGCAACTCAAGGACCCACGGAGAGAGTTGGTGATTTCATTATTTTCATATTTGAATTTTTCTCAAATTTGAAAAGAGGATCATTTTGGTTTTAATATTTTTTCTCTTCGAAATATTTCCAATATTAAAAATAAATGATAGGAGATAATATGACTTCTCCAAAATAAAATAAATATTGGAGAAAAAAAAATGTTAAAATCAAATAAAAAAATTATTTGGATTTTATTTGAGATTTTGTTTGAATTAGAAAAAATATGCATTTTTCAAAATTGCAGTTTTAGGCCAGAAAAAGGTTCACTTTGTTCTAACTATTTTATTTAGATGGTAAAAATGGTTTTTTGGTATTTTTAGAAATTTTTTATATTTTACTTAGGATATTTCTTCGGCGGATTTTTTAAAAATGTTTTGGACCGAACTGGGCCAAAGGCCCGGCCTACCTGGCCACCTCCCAACACAGGTCGAGCCGGGACTCACGAGTCCGAGCCGCCGCCATGGCCTTGACCCCTCTTCAAGTCGGGACCCGGGGAGCCTTTATAACCCGCCCGAGGCCGCCGCCTCCTCCACTCCACCACCGCCGCCCGGCAGCCCGCCACTGGCCACCGTCGCTACCTTGCGCCCGCACTTCACAAGACCCCTAAGCCCCGCCATTGCTGTTCAAGCGCCGCCGGTTTTTTTAGGAACCGGTAAAAGCCGCCACCATTTTTTTAAAAACCCTAGATCGCTTTTTTGTATTCGATCGGTTTTCTCGGTTTTCTTTGGTTAGTGTTATTTTACGAACGTTCATTCGTTTATTTCTTATAACGAACAAATTTATTCGTTTTTCTCTGTTAGCGGATGTTCGCGTCGTAGTCTTTTTCTTTTTATTTTATTTTTCGGCCAGGGACCTATTCGTGATTATTTTTATCGTAGATTAGCCCCTGCTCTTCAAACCCTCGCAACTTTTGACCGTTCGTCCAAATCCAGTGAAACCAACGCCAAAATCTTCGTCTCAAACCCCTCCTTCTAGTTAAACAACTTGAACATGGTTTTGACAATTTAAAATTTGGCTTCAAGCAGATTTGAATTCGAATTCCGTTTGATCGTAGTTTGAGTTTCATAGCTCCGATTTGATCGATTCTTTTTGCAAATCGAAGCTCTTTAGTTGAACTTTCAGATTGGATCTTTTTATTTGAGTTTTACCCTTGCATCTATTCTTGAGTGCTTATGTATGCTATTGTTTGTTTGCGATAGAATTCCCGGAGTGCGAAGCGTGCTACTACGAGTCTCTAGGGTTTGCAGATCGTCAGCAAGGCAAGTAACACTTTGATCATACCATTTATTACCAAGTTTTTATGTATTAGTTACAATCCTCAAACATTGCATGAGTAGGATCTCTTAACTTGTGGGTTTGGGAAGTAGTTGATGAGGTAGAACCTATTGTCCTTTATTATCAAACCCTGGGAGTTACTTCTACGTTATGCTTATACCGCTATACTATGCTAGTAGACGTGGTTTGGGTTTGAGTGTATCCATGACAGATGTGAGATTGTTAATCAATGGTTAACTTAATGTGGCTACTTAAATACACATCTGGGTGGATTGGTTGCAGGCACTTGGAGAATCCAGTGTTGTCCTAGGATATCCCGGAGTACCCGTGTGATCATCCTATGGTTCGCCACCCAGGCTCAAAGGGATCATAAGATTATTCATGCTAGAAACTTCCGTGTGCAGCCACAAGCCATTATGGGCTCTGGCATAGTTGAGTATGTTGTGTGACCTGTTTCAGTGGTAGGCTAGCAGATGTAGGGGATGTAGGTGGTACTGTCTACCCAGAGTAAAGAGTTAATGCTTCTGAAAGACTGTGTCTCAGTCATCTGTTTCTCAAACACCATGTAGTGTGAGAAATCCAACGGAGGAGATCGAGTCTTGTGGGGAAAAGTGCGCAAACCTCTGCAGAGTGTACAAACTAATCATGGTTAGCCGTGTCCCCGGTTATGGACATCTTGAATATCTGGTTCTTGGATTATCATGTTGATCTCATCACTCTAAATTAATTTGTTGGGTTTTAAATACTGTTTAATTGGGATTGAGTTGGAGGAACCTTCTCAATGTTTCAACTACCATGATAGTTAAATAAAATACATTCCTTTGTAGTAGGGAAAAATTGGCTTTTCGCAAAAACATGTTAACCTTAGAGCCTCTACCAGCCATATATGCATGTAGTGTTAGCATTTCCTATTCATTGCTCTACTGCGTTATTTTGCCAGCATATTCCATGTGCTGACCCGTTCCGGGCTGCAACGCATTATGTTTCATACTTTTCAGATGAAGAGTAAGGTGTGCTAGGTCGTTGTGGTGTACTCAGCTATGCCGTTGGAGTTGATGGACTCATTTACCTTCGATGCTTCCGCGGTTATCTTTTAGATGGCCTTAAGCCATATTATTGTAATAAGCTCTCTTTTGATACATTTGATGTAATAAGTGTGTGATTGCACTCTATTATAAATCCTTCAAGTATTGTGTGTGTCAGCATTACCGATCCAGGGATGACACTTATGCATAGAGATTCGGCCATTTGAGGTCGGATCGCTACAAGATGGTATCAGAGCACACACTGATTGTAGGACACGACCATGAAGATAAGCCTTAGGTCAGTCTTCTCTACTCATTTCTGACTCCTCTCCATTTTCCACTCTATAGGATGGTGGACCCAAGGAACAAGTTTGCACAACCGGATGAAGACACACCTTTTGGACGACACTTGATGGAAGTCACTAGGTACCTGAACATCGGAATACCAAGCTTCACGGGACCTACACCGCCGCTTTAACAGAAGAGGAGCATTGGATGATTCGAGTTCAAGTTCTAGGAAGGACATTCACGCCAGTTACTGAGCCCATAGAGTTTTCCTTTGATGCACCTACCTGGAGTCTAGGAAAGAGCATGGCAGCCCACATCGCCATGGAACGCATCGGCGAAGTTTATAACAAGGATCTTAAGGACACCATCTACCAGATATGTGGGCGCCGAGATGAGCAATGGGAGATGATCAGGACCAGGAGGGACAGGTCCATTGCAGCTTTCATACAGGAGCTAAACCAGCACATTCGTCGCCAGGAGAACCAAATGTGCGCAAGCATGATAGATCTGAAGAAGGTGATGACCAGGAACATGGAGCTTGAAGAGGACCTCAAGTCTACACGCGATGGATACGAGGAGGAAATTGCAATACTAGTAGAAAAGAATGACGACCTGACAAGGAAGCTAGGAGTATTCATGGGAGACCCCGCGCCAGGAGGAGATGACGACCATCCCGAGGACTACATCATCATTGATGACACCGACTCCGACCCCGACAGTAGTGATGATGATTACGAAGATGAAGCTGGAGCAGATATCATGGAGTCTTCCACCAATCAAAATTTCTAGATGACCACCATATTATCAGTAGTATTTCCCCATGTATATAGTAGTAGTCCGAGTATCTTGTAACGGTAGTTAGATTGTTTGTATGCCCTTGTTTGAATTGAGTGGTGTGATATGAATGTGTTTGTCTCATGTGCATATGGGTAGTGTTTTCTCACTAGACCTCACTCTATTCTAATCTCTCCCCTCTAAACCCATCAGATGCCTCCGAGACGTGACCCCGGATTTGTCTTCCCACCGGAGCTCACTCAGTTGATCCAACAGCAGAAGGCCTTGATGCAGCTACTAGTCCAGAACC